>CAWUFW010003644.1:0-1200000 GCA_963921515.1 Calotriton arnoldi
AAAAAAAAGAATAAAAGTCTAATAGTTTAAATGGAAAAATCTAGTTGGAGTAAAAAGGTTCTCCAATAGCAGCGTCTCATGCTCAATCAAAAAATATAAAATATCAGCAGTAAAACCAAAAAGGGAATAGCAGCAGCAGCATCCCGCATCATCCGCATCAAAAACGCACAACGCAGCCCCCCCCCTAAGAGTAGGTCTTCTTATACCCTAATTCTAGCTTACTTAGTGAAAATGTTACATCTTTATGGCGAGATTCTCTCTAATTGGTCCATTCGGGTCAGTATACATTTCATTATGAATATCCTTGTTTCAACCAGTTCTTTGTGGAAAGTTCATACTTCTGTCGTTTCTCACGGGTTCATGACATTACCCATCCGCTCTTTCATTTCAAACTGTATCCTTTTCTGATACTTTTAGGTTGAACAGTTCTTTGTCCATTCACATATTCATTGTGACTTCTCACGCTTTTCGGTGTCCTTTGGCACACGTTTATGTGATAAGGTCATCACAGCCTTGACCACGCTTCCATCCTAGGCTTTGAAACGATCACATGATCCCTCTTGTTCACGGCCTTTCTCTCTTTTCATAACCCTCTCTCTTGCGCCTGCGTATTCTATCTCATGGCGGCCATTTTATATCGCAGCTCAACAGGCCTAAGCGCACTATTATAAAGATAAACAAAACATAGTTAAGAATAATGAATATAAACCCTTTCGTTTCCCTCCCGTCATTCTACGTACCCCAATTAGGTATTACCTAGCAAAAGCGACATATAAAGCCATCCCTTACTTACCAACGCTTTACTTTGCCACTACACAGTTTATTTTCAAGCACGAATCGTGCATTTATTATTCTAGTTAGTACGAAATTATTAGACTTATGTTATCCATGTTAACAATTGTAAGTAAATTAGTTTGCACATAAATAGCGTGTTACCTTTAACCCTTTACATGTAACATACATGGTTGGTTACTTACTAAGACGAACTTGTATATTAATTATTTAACGTAAATATTAGGAGGTTAAAAAAATTTCATTTACCCTGCTCCATCAAGGCCAACCCCCCTTTCATGCTCTTCATCTGGCGGGAGGACAAGTGGGAAAATTACTTAAATTAGGAGGTGGGTCCCCATTCAGCCAGCATCACCCCTAAGGTGGGGCAGGTGATGTGGAGCCCACTTTTCATTTCCCACCTAATTAGGGTCAGGGTAGTGCCCCTTCCCACAAGAAGTGGTCAATTAGAGGTTGTAGACACCCTAAAGGTAGGTAGCCAATGTGGCTACTACCCGTCACCCCATTTAACGCTCCTAAATTTAGTATTTAGGTGGCATCCCTGGACCCTGAACTTAGATTTGATGGACACAGAGACGAAAAGGACAAAGAAGAGCTGCTGACCCGAGGACTGAAGCCCTTCTGCAGACAATTGGTGCCAAACCATGCCTGCTGCCTTAAGGACTCAAAATTCGTGGTGTGCTGTCTTGTCCTGCAACTGTGAGAACTCCAAAAACCCCGGAGCTCCTCCAGCCTTCTACAAATTGCCAAATAACTATCTGGGAGGGGAGGTACTGCTCCGCTGCAGCTGCAAGCACCGAACCGCAGAATCCGTTTTTTCTGACTTGCTGATCCCCGGCAATTCCGAAGCAGCACTTGAGCCAAAAGTGGTACATCTGCTCTGGAGGATGCGATCTGTCTCCCCCACCAAGGCTGGAGATATCAGGACCTATAGGAGCCATGCCGCAACAATACCCGCAACAATACCCTCTTCAGTATTCACTGAGACGAAGAGGCCAATCCGGACTCCAACTGCCCAGGAAGCAAGCACCCATTGAGGGACATCAAGACCCCTGAGACCCACTTCGTGAGTGGACCAGCTGTCCCGGAATCGCCTCTCAACGCTGTCTGCTCCTGACTGCGAGGATATCTTGACGTGCACCGCCCGGCTGACCTATCTGCTCTGCACCCGGCCCAAAAAGCCATGGTAACTTGTGACCTACTCCCTCAAGTGGGACCCCTTAAACTTACCTTTAAGTCCCTTTTTGCAGTGTGTTTTCAAGTGGCCCCCTTCTTCGTAGTGCACAAGCTACCAACGACCTCAGCACCCTGCTCCCGGCCGAATCCGGGATGCTCCAGAGAATCCGCTGGTAGAACATTGGGCCTGGCATTGCTGCCTACTTAAATCCAGAGGGTGAACCTTGAAATCAAACGGTGTAATTTTATATGCATTTTTCTCTTTCCTCCCATTGACTTCAATGGTGCATAAATACGGACAAAATTAATTACTTTTGCAAATTGAGGGGTGAAGCATCACACAAAGAGACAGCAGGAATATATGCACTTCCACAGAGTGCTGAAATAAATAAACAGAAACAGAAGCTTTCCTAAATGTACACACTGGAAGGATATTAGTCATCCATTCAAATGGAAGGTACAGGAGCTATGCTCTAGGGAAGAAACAATCAAAAGAAAAGGAAAGAAAGACATTCAATAAGAAGAAAGCAAATACGACTGAAAAGAAAGCCAACAAATGATTTGCAAAGGCCTGACCCAAACCACACTGTAAGCATTGGTATTGTCCACAATATGTCTTCGACACCAGACAGCTAAAAGTGATCTGTAGGCGAGAACTAAAAATTGAAACCCAGAGACAGATGTGAGGTATGTCAACCAATTTCATTGTTTAATGTTGAAACAAATGTACCCGCTAAGATTCTAACCAAATGCCTAATGGGGGTGGTGGGCTTGCTTATACATATTGAATAGTCTATTTTTATGTAAAAGAGGGCCACGCTGATGAATCAAGAAGGCTACATAACTGTACGACATGGCTAAATAGTTAAAACATGAGATGAAATGAGGATTCATAGACAAAATTGAGAACCACTGGCCAAAGATTTCTGGGCTGAAACAGCTCACTGAAGAAGCCTGCTGGGTGGCTCATTTTAAATGATTGAGCTCCAGAGGTTTACTTATAGCTTGCAAATTGCCCCATTCTAGACCCCTGAATCCTTTTTTAAAACAGTGATCACTGTTTTGTACAATTTCATGTGGACAGGTGGTACACAAGAATTTAATTAACTTTCTTGTATAAAGGAGTATATGAAGGGGTATTCTCTGCATAGCGCTTGTAATTATTATTTGGCAGCACATCTTGCAGAAATTAATGAATGGGACTTTAAGATGCAGGATAAACCATCTCTGAGAACTATCTTCTTCTACAGAGCTAGCAATAAAGACATGGAAAAGAGCTAGAAGCAAAACTGGTTGGAAAGGTAAATAGCCAGGGAATGGTCATTATGGCTTGGGAAATACATGGAACAGTTGAGCATTGTATCTGCTTTCGAGACATGGAACCCTTGGAGACATCTAAGGTGAGAAATGCATGGAAGTTGAATGTCATGTTGTCGTTCTACTAACTGAGTTCAAAATTTGAGATGCCCCAGAAGCAACCCTTTAAATACCTTTAACTTTGCCACCCAAACAAATGTGATGACAGGGGTTAATACAGTCCCATCTCGAGAATCGTTTGCAAATTGAAGCAGTCAACATCAGGGTTATCTCTTTGACGTGTAAAATATTGACTAATTATATCCTGCACACGCTCATAAAGCTGAGCACCAATGGGAGAGGGAGGCTGGGGTTTTCGAAGAGACGGATTGGCAAGATATCTTACTGTACCTGAAAGAGCAGCAGTTAGGATATGCTGCAGAGCACAGCTGAAGGCTTGTAGATACAGTGAGTCTTCACAGTGACTGCAGGGATGTGAGCAGCAGTATGGTATATTTTACCATTCTGTAAAGCATTGCCACAGATTTCAGCATTTCTGGAGTGCGGTACTGGACCACATGCATAAAACAGTTGGTACTCTACAAATGATGTCTCAGGGGTGATGTCCTAGAGGTTGGCACCCTTGGGAATAAGGCATCATTAATCATTTATTATTTGCAGACTGTGAGGAGGCACCCCAGAGAAACCCCGATGCCCCCGACGGCAGCCTTGAATGTCCCTTATGGGCTCCTTACCTTCCGGGCTCGAACGAAATCCACGGGCAAGGGGAAGTCTTCCCAACATTAAAGACGGACTCTCGTCCATCCCCACAGAATGGCAAAGGAACCTGGCGATTCCTCGAGCCTCTGAGGGGCGGAGCGGAAGTGACGTCCGTCCAATCGGATCCACTGGGAGGGACCTGGCACGGAAGAAGAGATGCTGAAGATCGGCTAACGAGAGAGGCGGATCGGAAAGGACTTGCGGGAGAGTGGAAGGAGAGAGCAGGCAACGAAGCGGAGACGACCAAGGAGGGAGACGCCGCCGAAGACCTTGAGAATCCCGAGGTGTGGAGCGAGGTCTGGTGGATCCCGGAGGACACGCACGAGCCGCCGCAACTCAGGAGAGTTGCGGCTGAGAGCGGTACGTGACCTGGGCAGAGGAAGGGAGAGTGGGAAGGGGGGGAGGGGCCTGCTAACAGTCTCCCTTGACTTCCTGAGCCATAACAGCCTCCCTTGACTTCCTGAGCCATAACAGCCTCCCTTGACTTCCTGAGCCATAACAGCCTCCCTTAACTTCCTGAGTCCTAGGAAAGAGCACTACTTACAGCAGTATCTCTAAGGAAGCAGGGTACTGCCCTCCCTTACTACCTCCCTGTACCTACCCTCCTTCACTCACTTAATTCCCCTCCTGCACGACCCTCATAAATCAAGCCTTCACACGGTATGGTGGAGGACACGGCTGCCTAGTTGTACATAATAGTTGACCGCTCCTTTTGTACTTTTTATTTTGAGCAAACCCTCTGGGATCCGACCAGACCACAAGAGAGAGAGTGGAGAGAACTCCTATCGTGGTGGACCCAGTTGGAAGACTTCCAAGACCCAGCCAAGACTGTGCTTATTCCTTTTTTGTGATTTTTGTTTTGTTTGACCTACCTTTGTCCTGACCACGGAATAACTAATACTGAATAAACCCATCTCATTTTTACACATCTACGGCCTCCTCGCTTCTGTTTCTGCCCGTCCCTCTGACACAGACCCAGCATTAGTAGTGGTATGAGGAGATGCAGCCCAAAAAAGGAGCAGCCCAACGACCGTATGTCAAGTCTATGTGGCACAACATCTAACAAGATTTCTGTCCAATAGTGTTTAGTGAAGAAGACATGGAGACATTCACGCAAGCTTAGACCTTTTCATACCCTCCATAAGCAGTCGCTCCATTGCTGCCTAACATGTTTATGTTAATGTTTGTGGGTTTTGTATAGCGCATAGCTGCCCTTGGGCCTCCCAGCGCTGCGGAACAGGAGTAAGTGCGGAAGACTCTCAGCCTGGGAATAGCCAGGTCTTTAGTTTCTTTCTGAATGTACGTTCCTCAGTGGTCACTCTTAGCTCTGATGGCATTGAGTTCCATAGTTTCGGTGCCAGATGTGAGAAGGATCTTCCCCCATCTGGATCTCCTTATTCTGGTTGTTGTGGCAAGATGTTCCGAGGAGGATCTCAGAGTTCTGTCTGGTGTGTATGGAGTGATCAAGGTTTTCAGCAAAGTTGGGCCTTTTCCCTTTAGGATCCTATGTGCTATGCATAGCGCTTTAAACTTAATCCTTGCATGCACGGGCAGCCAGTGTAATGATTTCAGGGCTGGCTTGGTGGATTCATGCCGAGGAATTTTTCGGAGAAGTCTGACAGCCGAGTTTTGTACCACCTGCAGTCTATTAAGAACGTATTTAGGTGACCCCAGGAAGAGAATGTTCCCATAGTCCAGGCGTGACACCACCAGTGCCTGAACTACGGTTCTCTGCGCTTTCTCTGGGATGAGGTCCATGATTTTTCGGAGCATCCTCAGGATTCCGAAACAGGTGGCAGCAAGTTTGCTGGCTTGAGTTTCCATTGTGAGGTTGTGATCTAACCATACTCCCAGGTTTTTTATGGAGTTCGTATGTCCTGGTGGGTGCCCTAGTTCTTCTGGCCAGTTCAAGGAAATTTATGGATTTATTTTGTTGCCCAAAAACATGAGTTCTGTCTTGTCCCCATTAAGTTTTAGCCTGCTGTAGGTCATCCAGCTGGCTATTTTTTCCAAGCACGGGGCTACCGAGTTGTTTTTCGATTCGGCATCCTTTGCCACAGAGATTACCAATTGGGTGTCATCTGCGTAGGTAATTATTGACAACCCATATTCCTGGACAATGTCAGCTAGCGGCTGCATATACAGGTTAAACAGTGTGGGGCTCAGGGAAGAGCCCTGTGGAACCCCACATGTGACTTTAAAATTGTCTGACATAAATCCTCCTTCGGCGATTTGAAAGGACCGGTCATTCAGAAATGATACGATCCATTTTAGGGCCTGACCTTGAATCCCAGCCCTTTCGAGCCTGGATGCGAGCGTCGCATGGTCCACAGTATCGAACGCTGCGCTCAGGTCTAGCAGAAGGACAGCGGCCTCACCCCCAAGGTCTAGAATGCCCTTCAATTTTTCTGTTACCAGCAGTAGGGCGGATTCTGTACTGTGTGCTGGTCTTAAACCCTTTTGGGTCGGATGGAGGATCGTATTCTCCTCTAGAAACTGGGACAGTGAGGAGTTTACAAGTTTTTCGGCTATCTTACCTAACGTGGGGAGGAGTGAAATAGGGCGAAAGTTCGCCAGGTCTGTTGGATCCAAATGTGTTTTTTTTATTAACGGACGTACTATGGCATGTTTCCAGGTTTTAGGTACTGTACCCTGGCTGAGGGAGAGATTGAGTAGTGTTGTAGCAGGTTTTATGACTGTGTCCCCCACTTGTGCCAGTATGTGGGGGGGAATGGGATCCAGAGGGGAGCCAGATTTTATTCCTTGTAGGATCTTGGATGTAATGTCTAGATGCAGTTCAGGGAAGGCCACGAGGGTGGGTATCCCCCAGGTCTCCGTGTCCGCTGAGTTACCCTGCAGGTTTCGGATGTAAACATTCTCTGACATGGAGTTGTAGATGGTGTCAATCTTATTTTTAAAGTAGATAGCTAGTTCGTTACATCTTTCTATAGATGGGGGTATCGTAGGAACCTCCGGTGCTAATGTTGTGAGGGATTTTACAATTTTGAAAAGTTCTCTTGAGGAATTAGTGGCTGCCTCAATTTTCTCCTGCAGGTGCTTGGCTTGAGCGATTTTAATTTCATTATGATAAAGTCTAATCTCTGTTTTGTATTGTTTCTTTAGTGAATTGTCGTAGGACCTCCTCCATTTCCTTTCTGTTTTTTTACAGGCTTTCTTTAAAGCTGCCAGGTGGCTGTTGAACCATGCTGGTCCCTTTCGAGGGCGGTTAGATCTAGTTCTCCCTTTTTGTTCCCTCTGTTCTGCCGCTTTAGTGAGCCAGTTGTCCCATCTCCTGTCGGCGCTCTCTACTTCCCCACCTATTGTAGGAGTACCTTCTTTTAGGGTTTCTATTAGTTTTTCTGGAATTGTTCTTGTCCATTTCCTGCTCAGATTAGAGGAGACGTGTCTTGTATTCTGGGGGTGTGTATTGCTTAAGGAGAAAGGGGTAAAGAAATGGTCTGTCCAGGGCAGTGGCGAGGGGGAGGCTACTGTGAGTATGGGATCGTTAGTAAATATCGCATCTAAAATGTGTCCTTTTTCGTGTGTTGCTACATGTACCTTTAAACTCAACTGCATAGCATCCATGTCTTGGATGAATCTAGAGGTAATAGGATCATCCTTTTTATCTAGGTGGATGTTAAGGTCGCCTAGAATAGTTATAGAGCTTTTTGACATGATGCTCTCTGTCAGCATGTCGGGGAAACTTTCTAGGAAGGTGAGGCAGGGTCCTGGGGGTCTATAAGTGAGGGTACCTGAGAAGGTTTGGTTAGGTGATAGCCGAATGCTAAACAGTACATTATCAGTGTTCAAGGGTGGTTTAGGCATGATGATGCAGCTATGATTTTCTTTATATATGATTGCTATGCCGCCTCCGGTTTTTCCCACTCTATCCTGTCTCCTTATGTTATATCCAGTAGGCATAGCCATCAGCAGGTCAGGGGTGGACCATTCCTTAAGCGTTAATCCCAGAATGACATGATTCAGACACGGAAGAGACTGGAAACTTTGGATACCTACACTAGACTGATAATTACTCTGTGTTTGGAGACTCACCTTCTGAGTCAATAATGGTAGCATAAATGCTTAACAGCATTATCCACATGTCGGATTGCCTCGCAACAATTCATAGTTATTTTGGCTCTCTGCTCCTGCTTAGTTTGAACCCTTTAAATGTTGAATCCCAATGGCATTTCATAATCACTTTTTGTCTAAAAACGTGCACATGTGAACAATTTAAAGTGTTATCTCTTTAACACCATATTACCTAGTTACCTTACTTTCCTAGTCTAAATCATTGATGGATTGTCATAGAACTGAGCTTGGCTTCTGTGTACTTTGCACATTGACGGAGCCCAAAGCACAACTAGCTGTTGGAACCAGGAGTAGGGGGCCAAAGTAGAGCTAACACTCAAGTGGGATGGCACAGAAGTGATAGAACTGCAGTAGTTATTTTTGGTGTCACCCTGGTCCATGATTCCTGGTTATGGTTGCATTTTACTCCATGTAAAAAATTTAAAAGTCATCTGGTGGAATGTGTTACTTACAATGTGGTGATGCATTAAAGCACTGTAATGGATGAAAATACCATTTAGGCATAACAAGCGTGCTGCAACACATGCAGTCCCAGCACTGGGATTGTATTCCATGATGTGTTCATCAACATTTACATACTGATGTAACAAATGTACATAGTATAGTCGTGAAGGTGGTCAGGTTGTTTTCAATGAGAGACAATGTACTGTAGATAGAGAGGATGGTGCTAGACTTTTCAGTTCTCCTGCAGCCCTTACAGGTGAAGTGGCACAGATGCCAGGCCTCGGTGGAAAGTATTTTCAGTACAAACAGCAGCTATCCAGATGACTTAATTATTGCAGCATCTGTGGCCTGCAACATCTGCCAAGCTACACTTTGATTAGGTGTGAAACATAATGAGTGGTAAAATATAATTTTTAACCATTGTCTCCTATGTCTCAAGTGGAATGTCGGTGAGCGTATGTCTGTCTTTGCAAAATGGTTCAAAGTTGCCATTTGCAAATTGATCTGCTATGGTGTTTTGTGTGTGTGTGTGAAAGGGTATTTGTACTGATGGTGTGTGTGTGATCATGAAGAATGGTGCAAAGTTATGTGCACATTTACATTTCATATGTCCCACTGTCGTGTTCTACAAGCAAGTGGATTTTATTAATGATAGGGGGTGTTGTGTTTTCTTTTAAGTGTTCAGTAGCACACACAATTGTAGAAATATGTTGCCACCTATTCGAAAACTACCTTTTGTAATATATAAAGTAATACTACACTAGTACTACTCACTTACTACAAATTGCTATTCACAAACCTACGAGCAGTGACCTCCACCTTTCCTATCTTTTATGCGTGAAGATCTCTGCCACAGTAGTAGAGAACTCTGCATACATAGGTATAGAATTTAGTATTAAATGTGAGAGTGATGACAACGGGGTTTGCATAGAAAATGAGGAATGCTTACTACTAAATGGGAGGGTTTCAGGAAAGCTTAAAGCGGGGACATGCTAATACAAACACCCTCTTACAAATGAGTGAGACTTCTAAGTTATTGAATCAGCCATGAGAGTGAAAAGTAAGCCAAAGCAAAGGACTGAGGGACACAAGATGATGTCATAAGAAGTTATGTTTTAGATGTGGATTTTCATTTCCACATGAAGGCAAATGTCCCGTCATTGGACAGATATGTAATATCTCTGGGAAGGAGAACAATTTTGTGTTGGTTTGCAAAGCAAAGGAAAAAGCAAGTGCGGAACATTCTTGAAGCAACATTCGACACGCACCCACAAGGCCAAGCTGAGACATCATTTAAGAAGAAATCGACACTCAACAAAATTGATTATCTAAACCATTGTCAAACAGTTCTTTTATATCAGCATCAAGTGAAATTGAAGAAGATGGTTCTGCCATGTCGATGTTTACCTCAGAAAAGCGTTAGCATGTTGGACTGGCCGCATGTGAAGAAAAATATAATTAAAAGAAAAAGTCGACATGCCAAAGCACCAAAACTATTCAATCATTGTCCGAGGATTACACTGAAAGTAAATGGTTGTTCGATACCTTTCATCATCAACAGTGGTGGGGGCGATAAACATTATGCCTGAGGAGAAATATAATTAATTGTCTCCATTTCCGCAACTTACGTCATCAAAAACTAAAGTGCATACCTGGGCTGCATCAACGCCCTTAAAAAGTCAAGGTTCATTTGTAGCAACAATGAAAGACGAGAAAATGAAGGTGCAAGCACCCATCCATGTGCTTCAAGGTACAATGTCAAGTGCCTGTCTGCTCAGTTTCTGCACAGATGCTGATTTGGGACTGATTTCTGTAAACCACAACATGAATGCTCACCACGAAATATTAAGTCCATTCCCGTCATTGTTTCATGGTTTAAGAAAGCTTAATACTATGAAAGTAATGCTGCATATTATTGAGGACGTCCGTCCTGTGCTCAAACAAAAAGACAAAAGGCTTTTCAATTACAAGATGCTGTTGAAAAGGAACTTGAATCGGTACTGCAGCATGATATCATTGAGCATTCTACTGGTCCAACCCCATGGGTTTCTACCTTCGTGGGAATGCCCAAAAAGAACAGTGAACGAGCAGTACGCAAATGTGTAGACATGCATCAAGTAAACAAAGCAATTGAACGAGAATGACATCCAGGTCCACACATTGCTGACATCATAATGCAAATAAACGGTGCAAAGGTCTTCTCTCGCCTTGATTTGAATAAAGGTTATCATCAGTTGGAACTCGAAGAAAATTGCAAGTACATTACAACGTTTTCTACACATGTTGGTCTGTTTCGATTCAAAAGACCAAGTTTTGCTGTGTCATCGGCTGCAGAACTTTGTCATGATGTCATGAATGGGTTAAAATATAGTAATGACATATTGGTTTTCAGAGCTACAAAAAAGGAGTATGATAAATCTCTCACACAAGTATGTCGTTTACAAACTGATGCAGGTTTGATTTTGAATGCAGATAAATGTGAGTTCCTCAAGACAAAGTTAAACTTCTTTGGCGATATCTTTTCTGATGGAGGTTTGACACCAGATCCTGCTAAAGTACAAGCAGTACAGGGTTGGAGGCCTTCGGGATTGCGCTGGGCGAGACTAATCATGTGGTGTCCATGTATGCGGACGACACCTTGGTGTATGTCCGGGACCCGGCCTGTGCGGTACCGATGAACGAGTTACTTACCTTCAGTAACGATGTATCTGGTAGAGACATAGTCTAGCCGCAGATTCCTTAACTTAGAATATCCCAAAGGGTCAGACTGGATCCGGAAAATCTTTCGCAGCAGCACCTCTGCTTTCGTCGGAGAAACTTTTCCGCGTCAGAACGTGGAGCCATCACCAAAAAACTGTGAGAATATGGGAACAGTGTGCAAAAATGATGAAAAAATAGGAAGAAATTGACAGGTGAGACAGAGCAGTGCTCTGAAAAGCCACCCCGCAAGAGCGAAGGCCAATCAACGTGAAAGGGAGACAAGGATGTTGAAAAACAGCCTGGCAGAGGACATAAAGTCCGCACCCAGAAAGTAAAACAGTGAAGGAGAACAAGTCCGGAACACCAGATTAAGGAGAGGTCACCACAAGGCGTCACCAGAAAGAGACGTCGCACCCCAATAAAGGACCCATAAATGTACAGAGCCAAGAGATCTGAAGTAAAAGGCCGCAGGGGTGGCAAAGACCACAAGGCAATGGAGAAGGGAAAGCGGGATGGTGGGAAAAAGCATGAATAGATTTCACACCGTACAATCCAGGCCGGGGGCTGGAAAGAACACATGATCTGTCAACATACCGCCCAATCTTGAGAATGGGCGGAATGGAGCAGAGAAACAGAATGAAGCAGTCTGTGTTGGAGTGAGAGAATATCACTTTGCAAAAAGGCAAGCCACCCAAAGGGGGGCGAGTAGAGAAAGCCCCAACCTGAAAAAGGTCATCGCAGAACGGGGAGGACGGGTGGGCGTTAAGGAATCTGCAGCTAGACTATGTCTCTACCAGATACATCGTTACCGAAGGTAAGTAACTCGTTCATCTGATAGAGACGTCTAGCCGCAGATTCCTTAACTTAGAATAGATACCAAAGCCATACCCATGGAGGAGGCGGGTCTGCGACTGAACCCCACCAAGTTCCCGAGGGAACTTAGTCGTCCATAAGGCGACTTAACAGCACCGTCAACCTTTGGACCGAACCACAATGAGGACAGTAATGATAGCGCAGTTAACCACCAGACCATGAAGCTCTTAAGAGAGCGGAAACAATGGGAGGCAAAGGCACCAGAAGCCGTCAAGAACAGCACGAAAACCCCGTTGTGTATACCGGGTTGAGAGAAGGAAAGCACAGAGCCAGAATGCCCGTGGCGAAGTGAGAGTTCATAACTTCCGAAAAAGGAGATGAACCAACCCAGGGTTTGAGGGATCCACAGGATCCTAGGTGGCGACAGAAAGCAAAAGCAATCACCGGTCGACCAAGCAGAACAGTGGAAAAAAGCAGTGTGGAACCTGCACCTGCAAAAGCACGTGGGGCAGCAGTGACAAGAGGCTGACCCTTACCCAGCAAGTGCCAGCATGGAGAAGAAACCATATACTAGATATGCTGGAGTATAAAGGAAGGTCATGACTTCGCAAGAAGTGGAGCTGAACCTAGGGTTTGAGAGATCCGTCGGATGCAGCGTGCCTACTGCAGCAAAGCCTCGAGAAGCGGTAACTGGTATGACAGAGACATCGCACACCGGCCCAATATGTACAATAGCGAAAAGGAGCCCTGTTGAAACCGGTACCAGCAAGACACAAGTGACAGCCGTGGCAGGATGCCAATCCACGGCCGGAAGGTGCCGGTAGTACAAAAGCACAAGACACGCCAGGACCTAGGCGGTCCTTCACAACATGTGAAAGGGCCGACGACAAGCAGTCGCGCGTCAACAACAAGAGCGAAGACCGGAAGTTACCTAAGCATACCGGAAGGTATCTAAGTATACCGTGTAGATGCTGGAACCACACAAAGTAAGCAAGAACCTCCTGTAGGGTAGCGTGAGCAGCTCAGAGGCGCACAACAGCAAGAAGGCAACGCCCCAAAAAGGGCACCAAGCAAGCCGGACACCACATAAGAGCTGGTGGTAGAAGCAGACCGGGCCAGGAACCCCGGATACCGCATGAATGAAATAGCCTGCACGGATCCGCCGGGAGCGAGTATTCCAAGGGAAACACGCCCCTTTGAGAGTGCACAGTATGAACCCAAGCAAAAGCGTGGAAACACTCGTACCGAAACAGCAGGGAATATGGACACTGCTGCAGGATAAGCGGCCAGAAAGAGGCCATGACCACGCATAGCAGAGAGCATATGCTAATCCACTACTGTTAGACTTGGCATCTTTTGGCGTGTTTCCCCTGACTTTTTGCTTTCTGACCTCCCGGTTTTGACTCTGTTTTTGCTGGTGTAATGATTCTGCGCACTTTCCTCACTGCTGTCCAGTGGGAAAGTGCAAGTGCTCCTGTATAAAATGCGTTATGGATTGGTGTTTCCATGATTGGCCTATTTGGTTTATGTGTCAGTCCCTTGTAAAGTGCACTGCGAGTGCCAGGGCCTATAGACCAAATGCTGTTGGTGGGCTGCAGCACTGGATTGTGCCACCCACGCAAACAGCCCGTAAAGTGTAACAGCCTGGGGCTGCCATGTCGACTTGGCAAGTGCACACACTTGCAAGTCCCTAAACCTTCCCTTTGCTACATGTTAGTCACCCCTAAGGTAGGCCCAAGGTACCCCTGTGGGCAGGGTGCGTTGTATGCGAAAGGTAGGACATGCCCGGGTGTGTGTGGCTTGTCCTAATAGTGAATCACAGCCTAGTTCGTTTTTCACTATCGCAAGGCTACCTGTTCCCCCTAGGCCAGAACGGGCAGTTTTGATTATTACAGCTTATAATCCTAACTGACCCCGGGAACATGGTAGGAAGTCGAGTTTAGTATGCCTGGACTCAGAATGATAAAATGCAGCTTTTAGTGAAGTTGGTTTTAACATTCTGTGTTTGAAAATACCACTTTTAGAAAGTGGGTATTTTCTTGTCTAACCATCCAAGCCTGCCTCTGCGAGGTTGTGTATTCCTTGTCTGGAATGTGAGTGACAGGGGCTGGGGGATGCCAGGAGACAGGGTGAGTCAGCACAGGGCTGAATAGCAAGATCTACATGTAGATGGGTGGGAGGGGTCGCACCTGGGCCCTGAATAGGACAGTGCCTTCCCTCCACAATGCTGGCTCCACCTCCTGTGGTGCGTCTGATGTCCCTGGCCTACTCACTGAAAGAAGGGACGGAGACTTGTCAACAAAGTGCTCCAGAACTGGTTTGGACTAGGCAAAGGCCTCTCTGCCTTCAGAGAACAAAGGAATTTGGGATATAAATATTGGGGCCCTGACCCCATGAATTTAGATCTCGCTGGAATCAAGGAACCTGCCAAGACGAAGAGCTGGAAGAGCTGCCAGGAGGAGTACTGCCCCTTTGCTGTGTTGTTGCTTTGTTGGGTTGGCCTGCAGTTGCTGCTTCTGTCTTGGGCAGTGAAAGGACTGGACTGAACTTTCTACAAACTTGTGCTGAGTATCTCCAAGGGCCTGAAACCGAGCTGGCCTCCTGTTAAGAAGTCTCAGGGACTACAAAGACTTCACAAGCCTCTGGGTACCGCTTCTGGAACGCTGTTTCAGTTGCCACAGAGGAAGGGAACTGCAACCGACTCCGTCAACCGAATCCATCCCTGGCCGGTGACCTGTTTGCACCGCAGACCGCATCGCCCCGCTTCGCATCGCAACCCTGGTCTCACCGTGGGCGACGTCCGACGCCGCCAACATCGAGCCGCTGCTTGCACCGTGACCTGTGGGCACCGCAGTTCGCATCGCATCGCTTCACTGAACCAACCGGACCCGACCGACGCGGTCGCTGCAACTGGCTCAAGAGTCAAGACCGCACCACATTTGGGGCACCGCTCGCACGTCTGCGACGCACCGCCCCGACTCGCACCGCTGTCCGACGCCAGCTCCCGCACTCCGGCTAGGTCGCCTGCATCGCAACCTGTCAGCACCACATCGAGCATCGTCTCACCCTGCATCGCACGCCTTGGACTCACCGACTCCGTCTGCACGACGCTCATCGAGCCGCTGCCTGCACCGCATCGAGGGACACCGCACCTTGCATCGCTCCGTCTTGCACCGCAACCGCGACGAACGCCGACCGGCTCGTACACTCCGTACCAGCCACAACGAGAAAGGTACTGTAACCGAGTCTGTTCACCACTCTGCTGGCCCGTATCGACGCGGTCGGCTGGAACTGTTAGACTCTGTGGTTTTCAGCATCGCGGTAGGCTCGGACGGAGCTACCGACTCGTACGAACTTTGTTTTTGAACTATTCTTGCAAAGAAGAAGTTACCGTATCAAGCATTCATTTTTAAAGTATAGTATTGTGGATTTTTGTCGTAATTGGTCTTGTCTTGAGTATATAAAATATTGGTTATTTTTCTAAACTGGTGTGGTGTCCGTTTGTAGTGCTTACACTGTATTACTGTTGGTTATGTGCAAATGCTTTACACACTGCCTCTGAATTAAGCCTGACTGCTCGTGCCAAGCTACCACGAGGGTGAGCAGGGGTTACTTCACGAGTGTAACACCCTTACCCTGACTAGGAAGAAGGGTCCCTACTTGGACAAAGGTGCAAGCCCTTGCCAACTAGAGATCCCATTTCTAACATTGGTTGTCAGCGGTGAGGATAGGACTTGTGTTTGCACTTGACTTACAGTGATTGGTGTGCACTACTACCATATCGCAGACCATTACGTACCACATACTGGTTCTTTTTCTTTTGGCCTATTTTTGATCTTGCCAGTTTTCAACTCACTACTTTTGTCATGCCTGAATCAATTGCATCATCCGTTGCATCTCTGGAAGTTATCTTTGAGGAGGATAGGTTGGAATCCTACGCCGTAAAGGAGCTACGAGCGATTTGTAAAAACCTGAAAGTCCAAATTAAAGGCCTCACAAGGAAGGAGGAGCTACAGAAGGCGCTGAGGGCCTGGGTAGCAGCCAGACATGCCAATGGGCAGCCTGGTAATCTCAGTGAGGAGGTGGAGGAGCCTATTTCCAGGGTGGATGTGCTTTTGGGTAGGGGGGAACCCGCCAGGTCAGGCAGCAGCATTCTGTCCCCAGAGGAGCTGGACGACAGGCGGGAGGCAAGGCAGTTTGAGCTGCAGAAGCTCAGGCTGGAGAGTGAGCGGGAGGAGAAGAGATTGGCCATAGAGGAGAGGAAGATGCTCTTAGAGCATGAGAGAGAACTGAAGGAGCTAGAACTTAGGAGTAAGTCAGGCTCAGATGGTGGCAGCAATTCGTCCAGAAAAGCAGACAGGATTGTGCACATTCCCAAGAATGTAGGCAAGGAGTTCAAGAAGGGGGATGACATACAAAGGTGGTTTCAGGGTTATGAGGCAGCCATACACATGAATGGGGTCCCTGAGGAGAATTGGGGAGCAGGATTGTGGCCACTTTTCCCTGAAGAAGCAAGGGATGCTCTGATAGCTTTGGGAAAGGGGTATCACCTCACCTATGCTGACATGAAGGATGCCCTTCTCACGAAGTATGGTCTTACTCCTGAAAAGTACAGGGATCAGTTCAGGTCCAGTAAGAAGTCTGATGCCAACACTTGGTTGGAATGTGTGGATGTGTTCTGCAGGTCTCTGGATGGTTGGGTGAAGGGCAGTAGCGTAACAGATTTTCAGGGGCTCTACAACTTGATTGCATGGGAGCACTTGTCTAGTCTATGTTTTGCAGATCTGCGCCAGCACCTAGTGGATAGTAAGCTAACTGACCCCAGGTAGCTTGCTATGGAAGCGGACCGCTGGGTGAGTACCAGGGTCCACAAGAAAGCGTTTGGGGGAGACTCAGCCAAAGGTGGGCAGGGTCCCCAGCAGAAAGGTGGGGGGACAAGGGTAAAGCACAGGAGTTCTCTAAAGGGCCCCAAACTAGTACCCAGGGTAAAGGTTCCCAGCCCCCGGTGATAAGAAGAAAGGGTTCTCTACAGGGAAGCCTGTTGAGACCGGCCCCCGCAAGTGTTATGCATGTGACCAGGTAGGTCACTTTAGGGGGACCCCAAGTGCCCGAAGGGGACACAGCCACCCACCGGTGGACAGTCCAAAGTGTTGGCTAGTGTAGCGCTTGGGGAGGAGGGGTGCCCACAGGAGGGTGGGGATCCCGCAGAAATGACCCTTGTCTCACTAGGGGACAGTGAGATGGTCCCAGGAAACCAGGTGCCCCCTAACACAAAAAAATATAGCACCTGGGTGACCATTAATGGGAACAGGGTAGAGGCTCTCAGAGATACTGGAGCTAGTGTGACCTCAGTCCGGTGTCACCTGGTGTCTGAGAAGCAAGTAGTCCCAGGAGCATTCCACCAAGTAGTTGCTGTCGACACCTCAGAGCGCCAATGTATGGTGGCGCAGGTTCCCTTTGAATGGGGGGGTCTCAGGTCCCTTGAGGGTGGTTGTGAGCCCTACCATGCCTGTAGATTGTCTGCTAGGAAACGACCTGGAGCAGTCCTCATGGAAGGAGGTTGAGCTCAGGTCTCACTTGAGAGATGCTTGGGTTGCCAGAGTGGGCATGCGTGTCTACTCGGTCAATGGCAGCCAGAAAGGGTGATCAAGAGGGCTTGGAGCCTGAAACAGTGGCCCAAGTCCCTGCCAAGAGAAAGGGCAGGGGCGCGGGAAACCGGCCCCGAAGTTCCCACGGACCGGGAGGAGGCGGACCTCGAGGGGACGCCCCGGTGCCTACAGGGGAGCAGGTAGCCGAACTGGGAGACATCTCTGAGCTGACCCATTGGCAGCAAGAAGGGGGTCCCACCAGGGAGGAGTTCTGCAGGGAGCAGAGCGAGTGCCCTACTCTGGAGGGTCTGCGGCGGCAGGCTGCAGACCAGGCAGCTGGTAATCAGTCCGGGTCACATCTGATCTACTGGGAGAGTGGTCTCCTATACAGTGAGCCTAAGGTTGCTGAGCCTGGGTCAGCCCGTGTGCTGGTGGTACCCCAGCGCTTCAGGACCTTCCTACTGGGTCTGGCTCATGACGTGCCTTTGGCAGGACATTTGGGGCAGGACAAGACCTTTGACAGGCTTGTCACCCACTTCTTTTGGCCCCAAATGCGAAGGCAGTCAGATGCACACTGTAGGTCTTGCCAAACTTGCCAGGCAAGTGGTAAGAGTGGGAGGAAGGTCAAAGCTCCTCTCCAACCTTTTCCTGTTGTTGGAACACCCTTTGAAAGGGTAGGGATGGATATTGTGGGGCCACTGGATCCCAAGACAGCCATGGGCAACAGGTACATCCTGGTCTTGGTGGACCATGCCACCCGGTACCCGGAGGCAATCCCTCTCAGGACAACGACGGCGCCAGTGGTGGGCCGGGCGTTAATGGGGATCTTTTCCCGTGTGGGATTCCCCAGAGAGGTGGTTTCCGATAGGGGGACCAATTTCATATCGAAGTATATGACATCCCTGTGGAAGGAGTGTGGTGTAACCTACAAGTTCACCACTCCTTACCACCCACAAGGAAACGGTCTGGTGGAGAGATTCAACCAGACCTTGAAAGGCATGATCAAGGGTCTAACAGAACCCATGAGGCGTAAGTGGGACGTCCTCTTGCCATGCCTACTCTTTGCATACAGGGAGGTGCCTCAGAGGTCTCTTGGGTACAGCCCCTTTGAGCTCCTGTATGGCCACCCTGTCAGAGGACCTCTGAGTTTGGTAAAGGAAGGCTGGGAGGCGGCTCCCAGGAAAACTCCCCAGGATGTATTTAGCTACATGCTGGCCTTTAGAAACCAAACTGCCCGCTTCAGGAAACTCGCTCAGGCGAACCTAGAAGCAAGCCAGGAAGAAATGAAGAGATGGTATGACCAGAATGCCACTCTGGTCGAATTTCAACCTGGGCAAAAAGTGTGGGTCATGGCCCCAGTGGCACCTTGTGCCTTGCAGGACAAGTGGACTAGGCCATATGAGGTAAAAGAGCGCAAAAGTGACGTCACCTACCTGGTGGATTTGCAGGCTCCAAGGAACCCTTTGAGGGTCCTTCACGTGAACCGCCTCAAGCCCCACTTAGAGAGGTCCGAAGTGAGTATGCTCTTGGCGACAGATGATGGGGTGGAAGAGGAGAGTGAGCCTCTCCCTGACCTCCTGTCTACCAAGGAGCATGATGGGTCAGTAGAGGGTGTGATCCTCTCCCCTACTCTGACTCAGGAGCAGCAGGGGGACTGTCGCCAGTTGTTGGGACAGTTCGCCCCACTGTTCTCTCTGACCCCCGGTGTTACTCACTGGTGTACCCATGACGTGGACACCGGTGACAGCCCTCCTGTGAAGCACAAGATTTACAGGTTGACTGACCGGGTCAGAGCCAGCATCAAGGAGGAGGTCTCTAAGATGTTGGCGTTAGGGGTGATTGAGCCCTCCCACAGTCCTTGGGCCAGCCCAGTGGTCTTGGTCCCAAAGGCTGCGGCGCCCGGTGCCACTCCAGAACTCCGGTTTTGTGTGGACTACCGTGGGCTCAATGCCGTCACCAGGACTGACGCGCACCCCATCCCCAGAGCTGATGAGCTCATTGATCGGTTGGGAGCTGCCCGGTTCCTCAGCACGTTTGATTTGACGTCTGGGTACTGGCAGATTGCCTTAACCGATGGGGCCAAGGAGAGATCAGCGTTCTCAACCCCAGAAGGTCATTACCAATTCCGGGTGATGCCCTTTGGGTTGAAGAATGCCCCTGCCACCTTTCAGAGGTTGGTCAATCAGGTGTTGGCTGGGCTGGAGGATTTCAGTGCCGCCTACCTGGATGACATTGCTGTGTTCAGTTCCAGCTGGGAAGAACATTTACAGCACCTTGAGAAAGTGTTGAGGGCTCTGCAAGGTGCAGGCCTCACGATCAAGGCCAGTAAGTGCCAGATCGGGCAGGGTTCTGTGGTGTACTTGGGACACCAGGTAGGAAGCGGCCAGGTGGCGCCCCTACAACCCAAGATTGACACCATTCTGGCTTGGGAACCCCCAAGACCCAGACAGAGGTGAGAGCCTTCTTAGGTCTCACCGGTTACTATAGGAGATTTGTTAAGGGCTATGGCACCATCGTTGCCCCCTTAACAGAGCTGACCTCTAAGAGGCAGCCCAGGAAAGTGATCTGGACTGAGTCCTGCCAGAAAGCTTTTGATGCCCTGAAGGCAGCCATGTGCACGGCGCCCGTGCTCAAGGCACCTGACTTCTCCAAAGAATTTGTCGTGCAGACTGACGCTTCAGAGCATGGTGTGGGAGCGGTGCTCTCACAACTGAACGAAGAGGGCCTGGATCAGCCTGTAGTCTTCCTTAGCGGGAGACTACTTCCCAGGGAACAGAGGTGGAGTGCCATAGAAAGGGAAGCTTTTGCTGTGGTCTGGGCACTGAAGAAGTTGAGACCATACCTGTTTGGGACTCACTTCCGGGTTCAGACAGACCACAGGCCCCTCAGATGGTTGATGCAAATGAGGGGTGAGAATCCAAAACTGCTGAGGTGGTCCATCTCCCTACAGGGAATGGACTTTACCGTGGAGCACCGTCCTGGTACAGAACACGCCAACGCAGATGGTCTGTCCAGGTTCTTCCGCCTTAGTGAGGAGAACTCCAATGGGGTTGGGTAGTTCTCCCTACTTTCAGCTGGAGGGGACATGTGTTAGACTTGGCATCTTTTGGCGTGTTTCCCCTGACTTTTTGCTTTCTGACCTCCCGGTTTTGACTCTGTTTTTGCTGGTGTAATGATTCTGCGCACTTTCCTCACTGCTGTCCAGTGGGAAAGTGCAAGTGCTCCTGTATAAAATGCGTTATGGATTGGTGTTTCCATGATTGGCCTATTTGGTTTATGTGTCAGTCCCTTGTAAAGTGCACTGCGAGTGCCAGGGCCTATAGACCAAATGCTGTTGGTGGGCTGCAGCACTGGATTGTGCCACCCACGCAAACAGCCCGTAAAGTGTAACTCGGGCCTGCCAACGCAGAGCCTGTGCGCAGCCTGGGGCTGCCATGTCAACTTGGCAAGTGCACACACTTGCAAGTCCCTAAACCTTCCCTTTGCTACATGTTAGTCACCCCTAAGGTAGGCCCAAGGTCCCCCTGTGGGCAGGGTGCGTTGTATGCGAAAGGTAGGACATGCCCGGGTGTGTGTGGCATGTCCTAATAGTGAATCACAGCCTAGTTCGTTTTTCACTATCGCAAGGCTACCTGTTCCCCCTAGGCCAGAACGGGCAGTTTTGATTATTACAGCTTATAATCCTAACTGACCCCGGGAACATGGTAGGAAGTCGAGTTTAGTATGCCTGGACTCAGAATGATAAAATGCAGCTTTTAGTGAAGTTGGTTTTAACATTCTGTGTTTGAAAATACCACTTTTAGAAAGTGGGTATTTTCTTGTCTAACCATCCAAGCCTGCCTCTGCGAGGTTGTGTATTCCTTGTCTGGAATGTGAGTGACAGGGGCTGGGGGATGCCATGAGACAGGGTGAGTCAGCACAGGGCTGAATAGCAAGATCTACATGTAGATGGGTGGGAGGGGTCGCACCTGGGCCCTGAATAGGACAGTGCCTTCCCTCCACAATGCTGGCTCCACCTCCTGTGGTGCGTCTGATGTCCCTGGCCTACTCACTGAAAGAAGGGACGGAGACTTGTCAACAAAGTGCTCCAGAACTGGTTTGGACTAGGCAAAGGCCTCTCTGCCTTCAGAGAACAAAGGAATTTGGGATATAAATATTGGGGCCCTGACCCCATGAATTTAGATCTCGCTGGAATCAAGGAACCTGCCAAGACGAAGAGCTGCTGCCAGGAGGAGTACTGCCCCTTTGCTGTGTTGTTGCTTTGTTGGGTTGGCCTGCAGTTGCTGCTTCTGTCTTGGGCAGTGAAAGGACTGGACTGAACTTTCTACAAACTTGTGCTGAGTATCTCCAAGGGCCTGAAACCGAGCTGGCCTCCTGTTAAGAAGTCTCAGGGACTACAAAGACTTCACAAGCCTCTGGGTACCGCTTCTGGAACGCTGTTTCAGTTGCCACAGAGGAAGGGAACCGCAACCGACTCCGTCAACCAAATCCATCCCTGGCCGGTGACCTGTTTGCACCGCAGACCGCATCGCCCCGCTTCGCATCGCAACCCTGGTCTCACCGTGGGCGACGTCCGACGCCGCCAACATCGAGCCGCTGCTTGCACCGTGACCTGTGGGCACTGCAGTTCGCATCGCATCGCTTCACTGAACCAACCGGACCCGACCGACGCGGTCGCTGCAACTGGCTCAAGAGTCGAGACCGCACCGCATTTGGGGCACGGCTCGCACGTCTGCGACGCACCGCCGTGACTCGCACCGCTGTCCGACGCCAGCTCCCGCACTCTGGCTAGGTCGCCTGCATCGCAACCTGTCAGCACCGCATCGAGCATCGTCTCACCCTGCATCGCACGCCTTGGACTCACCGACTCCGTCTGCACAACGCTCATCGAGCCGCTGCCTGCACCGCATCGAGGGACACCGCACCTTGCATCGCTCCGTCTTGCACCGCAACCGCGACGAACGCCGACCGGCTCGTACACTCCGTACCAGCCACAACGAGAAAGGTACTGTAACCGAGTCTGTTCACCACTCTGCTGGCCCGTATCGACGCGGTCGGCTGGAACTGTTAGACTCTGTGGTTTTCAGCATCGCGGTAGGCTCGGACGGAGCTACCGACTCGTACGAACTTTGTTTTTGAACTATTCTTGCAAAGAAGAAGTTACCGTATCAAGCATTCATTTTTAAAGTATAGTATTGTGGATTTTTGTCGTAATTGGTCTTGTCTTGAGTATATAAAATATTGGTTATTTTTCTAAACTGGTGTGGTGTCCGTTTGTAGTGCTTACACTGTATTACTGTTGGTTATGTGCAAATGCTTTACACACTGCCTCTGAATTAAGCCTGACTGCTCGTGCCAAGCTACCACGAGGGTGAGCAGGGGTTACTTCACGAGTGTAACACCCTTACCCTGACTAGGAAGAAGGGTCCCTACTTGGACAAAGGTGCAAGCCCTTGCCAACTAGAGATCCCATTTCTAACAACTACCATGGAGAAGGGGCTGTACGTCCAAGTGGCACCAAGAAGAACACTAATAAGCAGGCCGCACAGCGGCAAATAGGGTGTCATATGTGAAAGAACTGCGACAACAAGGTGTCTCACCAGGCGTGCGAGATAGACACCGCACGGCACGGAACCTATGACAGGTTCCGATGCACTACAGACAGACCAACCCCAATGCGTAACAGAGCAAAGCTATACAAGGACCACTGTAGGAAGAGACAAGTGGCTCCCAGCAGGATGTCCGCTCGAAGACTCCATAGGAGCATACCAAGGCAAAGGTAGAACGTAATGCCAGCAAATACCCCACATAGGGTAAGGCTAATCCCCAGGAGGGGTGTCCTCTTGGGCTAAGCACAGAGTCAGAGGACTGAAAAAAACAAGAGAATCAGCCAAACGGCTGTACTGAACGAACATAGAGATGGCTAACCAGCCATGAACACTAACCGGTTACTATATCAACCTGTGCATTAGGATGTTCGCCGTAAAATAATGCAGAGAATATGGCACCAAGAGTTATTGCAGCCCGGACAAAAGACGGGAGACTGCCGAATCCACGTGGCGGTCAAAAAGATCCACTCCATTGAACGACAGATCCTTGAGGGCATCCCGAATATGATCTGGGAAGCGACTGTCGCGCAGCCAAGCATGGCGGCGTAAAGCCACAGCACGAGCAAGGACCCGTCCTATAGAGTCAGTTGCATCGAGTGAAGACCTAAGGGAGAATTGTGCCATGCTTCTGCCATGCAGCAGAAGACGAAGCAATTCTGTCCGTGGCCCTTCTGGAATAGAAGGGAGAAGGTGAACAACTGAGTCCCAAAGAGCGGAGGATGCGCACGCAAACACACAGGCTGTATTTAAAGCCTGGGCGCTTGCGCTGGCAGAGGCGAAAAGCCAGCGCCCACAGTCATCCAGCCACCTAGACTCCCTGGTGGGAGGTAACAATGGCAAAGAGTGTGAAGACTGTAAATTAAAATCCGCCTGTACAACTAGGCCCTGAGCTGTTGGGTGAAGAAACAGACAAAGAGGATCACCCGGAGCAGGGCGGTGCCTACAAGCAATAGCCCGATCAACAGGGTCACCAGAAGAGGGTCGTGACCATGTGCCATGCAGGATGTCAAGCAGAGAGTCCCCGAAGGGCAGCAAAGGTTCTACTTCAACAGGCTCCAAATGGAGCGGATCCAATAAAGGATCAGAAAGTAGAGGCACCACAGGAGGCTGAAAGCCGAGTACAGCAGCCGCCTCATGAATAGCGCGCGCGAAGGCAGCACCGGATTCAGTCGCCATCCGTGTAGGTGACAACAAACCGTCAGTAGGAGACGGTTGAAGGCTAATCCTGCCACTAGACATGAGGAGTGGAGGAGCCGGAGACTGACCCGAAGGCCAGGCAACACAGGGAACTTGCACCCTGGCTCCTTGATCTGGCCATGTCTGAACTGGGGTGGCGGAGTGAGCTAAAGAATGATGATGGATTAAACCCAGATCAGTTGACTGGGGGTGAGTGCTTGCAATGTTCAACACTCCGTCCATCATCCCCTTTGGTTTTGCTATATTCGCCCTAAGTTGGCAGGGTATGCCCAGACGTGGGTCCCTTGCTCACTTTGCCACTGGATTCACGATAGCCTGGCTGATGACGGCTGTAAGCCTGAAACCGGTCCCAGGATGCTTGTTTCCGGTCCAGGGAAGACATGGCTTGGCAGTTCGGGCTGGACTGTTCCCATGAGGCACAGGGTCAGACTGATTTGCATATGGCCATGTCTGAACTGGGGTGGTGGAGTGAGCTAAAGAATGATGATGGATTAAACCCAGATCAGTTGACTGGGGGTGAGTGCTTGCAATGTTCAACACTCCGTCCATCATCCCCTTTGGTTTTGCTATATTCGCCCTAAGTTGGCAGGGTATGCCCGCACGTGGGTCCCTTGCTCACTTTGCCACTGGATTCACGATAGCCTGGCTGATGACGGCTGTAAGCCAGAAACCGGTCCCAGGATGCTTGTTTCTGGTCCAGGGAAGACATGGCTTGGCAGTTCGGGCTGGACTGTTCCCATGAGGCACAGGGTCAGACTGATTTGCATATGGCCATGTCTGAACTGGGGTGGCGGAGTGAGCTAAAGAATGATGATGGATTAAACCCAGATCAGTTGACTGGGGGTGAGTGCTTGCAATGTTCAACACTCCGTCCATCATCCCCTTTTTTTGCTATATTCGCCCTAAGTTGGCAGGGTATGCCCAGACGTGGGTCCCTTGCTCACTTTGCCACTGGATTCACAATAGCCTGGCTGATGACGGCTGTAAGCCAGAAACCGGTCCCAAGATGCCTGTTTCCGGTCCAGGGAAGACATGGCTTGGCAGTTCGGGCTGGACTGTTCCCATGAGGCACAGGGTCAGACTGATTTGCATATGGCCATGTCTGAACTGGGGTGGCGGAGTGAGCTAAAGAATGATGATGGATTAAACCCAGATCAGTTGACTGGGGGTGAGTGCTTGCAATGTTCAACACTCCGTCCATCATCCCCTTTGGTTTTGCTATATTCGCCCTAAGTTGGCAGGGTATGCCCAGACGTGGGTCCCTTGCTCACTTTGCCACTGGATTCACGATAGCCTGGCTGATGACGGCTGTAAGCCAGAAACCGGTCCCAGGATGCTTGTTTCTGGTCCAGGGAAGACATGGCTTGGCAGTTCGGGCTGGACTGTTCCCATGAGGCACAGGGTCAGACTGTTTTGCATATGGGCATGTCTGAACTGGGGTGGCGGAGTGAGCTAAAGAATGATGATGGATTAAACCCAGATCAGTTGACTGGGGGTGAGTGCTTGCAATGTTCAACACTCTGTCCATCATCCCCTTTGGTTTTGCTATATTCGCCCTAAGTTGGCAGGGTATGCCCAGACGTGGGTCCCTTGCTCACTTTGCCACTGGATTTACGATAGCCTGGCTGATGACGGCTGTAAGCCAGAAACCGGTCCCAGGATGCTTGTTTCCGGTCCAGGGAAGACATGGCTTGGCAGTTCGGGCTGGACTGTTCCCATGAGGCACAGGGTCAGACTGATTTGCATATGGCCATGTCTGAACTGGGGTGGCGGAGTGAGCTAAAGAATGATGATGGATTAAACCCATATCAGTTGACTGGGGGTGAGTGCTTGCAATGTTCAACACTCCGTCCATCATCCCCTTTGGTTTTGCTATATTCGCCCTAAGTTGGCAGGGTATGCCCAGACGTGGGTCCCTTGGTCACTTTGCCACTGGATTCACGATAGCCTGGCTGATGACGGCTGTAAGCCAGAAACCGGTCCCAGGATGCCTGTTTCCGGTCCAGGGAAGACATGGCTTGGCAGTTCGGGCTGGACTGTTCCCATGAGGCACAGGGTCAGACTGATTTGCATATGGCCATGTCTGAACTGGGGTGGCGGAGTGAGCTAAAGAATGATGATGGATTAAACCCAGATCAGTTGACTGGGGGTGAGTGCTTGCAATGTTCAACACTCCGTCCATCATCCCCTTTGGTTTTGCTATATTCGCCCTAAGTTGGCAGGGTATGCCCAGACGTGGGTCCCTTGCTCACTTTGCCACTGGATTCACGATAGCCTGGCTGATGACGGCTGTAAGCCAGAAACCGGTCCCAGGATGCTTGTTTCCGGTCCAGGGAAGACATGGCTTGGCAGTTCGGGCTGGACTGTTCCCATGAGGCACAGGGTCAGACTGATTTGCATATGGCCATGTCTGAACTGGGGTGGCGGAGTGAGCTAAAGAATGATGATGGATTAAACCCAGATCAGTTGACTGGGGGTGAGTGCTTGCAATGTTCAACACTACGTCCATCATCCCCTTTGGTTTTGCTATATTCGCCCTAAGTTGGCAGGGTATGCCCAGACGTGGGTCCCTTGCTCACTTTGCCACTGGATTCACGATAGCCTGGCTGATGACGGCTGTAAGCCAGAAACCGGTCCCAGGATGCTTGTTTCCAGTCCAGGGAAGACATGGCTTGGCAGTTCGGGCTGGACTGTTCCCATGAGGCACAGGGTCAGACTGATTTGCATATGGCCATGTCTGAACTGGGGTGGCGGAGTGAGCTAAAGAATGATGATGGATTAAACCCAGATCAGTTGACTGGGCGTGAGTGCTTGCAATGTTCAACACTCCGTCCATCATACCCTTTGGTTTTGCTATGCGTCCAGGGAAGCATCAGGTTCCAAATGAGGAGGCATAAATTGTAGAACCGGCGTCGACGGACGCCGTGTTGGAGACCTATCGCCGCCCGAGGAGCCGGGGGGAGCAACCACCAAGGGAAGCGGAATCGACGCCGGTACCGACGTCGATCGACGCCGCATCGGCGTCGCCTGGACGTCGACGACCTCCACAGAGGACGCGACCGGGACGCCGACCGACGTCGATCCCAGTGCAACCTGCCTGGAGAAAGCATGAGGTGCCGGGGCCGGCGTCGAGCCTGGTGTAGTACCCGGCGTCGCCGGCGCCACCTCCGACGTCGGCGCAGGAAGCCGCACAGGGCTATGTGCAACCTGCCTGGAGGAAGCACGAGGTGCCGGGGCCGGCGTCGAGCCTGGTGTAGTACCCGGCGTCGACCTCGGCGTCGCCTCCCACGTCGGCGCAGGAAGCCGCACAGGGCTATGCGCTGACAGACGGGGAGGGCTGTGCCCTGGGTCCTGGCTCGGTGGCGTCGCATGGGCTCCGGAATCGGAGTCGACGCACACAGCCGGTGCCGGGGAAACGTCCGCAGACGAGGACCCGGCATGAGGACCCGAAGGCACACCAGGGAGAGGGGGCGACTCAAAACAGGCCTGTAGTGCCTTTGAATAAGCCTCCATTTGGGCACGCATTGCCCCAACACCCGGAAAGGGTGGATACTGAGGAGGAGGCTGCCGTGCACCCTTACCCGGCACAGTGCGAGAGGAATGGGCGGCAGCGACAGGGACAGTGGAGGAAGATCTCCGTAAGCGACGCCTGTGCTTATGCTTACCTGTTGTCGCACTGCGGTCGCGGGAGCGACCTCGGGAATGAGCCCGATCTCGAGAAGAAGAGCGGCGACGGGAGGGAGCCGGACCGGACATCCGCGCGGCCAGCAATTTCATGCGACGCTCCCTCAAGGACTTCGGTTTCATCCTCTGACAGGCGTCACAGTCCTTGGAGTCGTGGTGCACGCCGAGGCACCACATACAGATGAGGTGCGGGTCAGTGCCAGACATCTGACGCGCACAGGCTTCACAAGCCTTAAAGCCGGAAGGCATTGCACACTGTTCCCACGACACCTGAGGGTGTCGAGAAGGCCCAAAAACCAGGCAAAGGAACTGCTGGTTTTCCAGGATTCGCGCTTGGACGCGGAAAAGAAGAAAACTGACGTCAGCGCGCCGGGAGGGGCATATATGGCTTCGCTGATGTCATGTCCGTGGACGACGTCAGGCCGGAGCCGGGCGGCGCTGTGCCCGGCGCGCAGAGGTGCTGCTGCGAAAGATTTTCCGGATCCAGTCTGACGCCTGGGGATATTCTAAGTTAAGGAATCTGCGGCTAGACGTCTCTATCAGATTCTGTTGGAGGCCCTGGAGAGGTTTGGTCACGTGTCGGGCCTATGGATAAACCCGGGAAAGTCTACGCTAGTGCCACTGGGGAGGCTGGCTTTGCACCCAGACGAGGAATTGCCGGTGGTGGGGCTCTCATGGGTGAGGACTGCACCTCGATATTTGGGGGTCAAACTGGCGGAACCAGCCGACCAATACTTGGAGCTTAATATCGTTAGAGTAGTGGAGGGACTGCGAGGTTCAGTGCGTTTTTGGCGGGAGTTGCTTTTGTCACTTATGGCGTGGATAGCTCTGATTAAAATGGTGGTCTTACCTAGATGTTGGTACGCGATGCAACATTCCTTCTTTAAGATCCCCTGACACTTCTTTATTACACTGGACAGGCTGCTAATTGATTTACTCTGGGGACCTAAACGTAAGCGGGTCAGTTTGACCACTCTACAAAGAACATAGCAAAACGGAGGTCTAGAGGTTCCATGCTTGGAATACTACTACGCGGCCTCACAACTACAACACGCGACACACTGGCTGGATGGGGATGATAATTGGGAGAAGGCCCTGCTGGTGGGGACCTTGGGAGACAGGGAGTTGCCTGAGCTGTTAATGATGGGGGCGCAGGTGCCTTCGACATGCCCATATATTGTTCGTCATGTGGTGGAGATGTGGGAACTGGTGGTCCGGAGAGTGCTGAAGAGAGCCCTGTATGCCCCGGACATGCCTTTGTGGGTCGTCCGACCTTTTCAACAGATCTCTGCATCTATGTCAGTGCGGAGGTGGCAGGAGGGGGGTTGTCTGACTATGGGCGACCTCTATGACAACACACAGTATATTACACGTGAATAGGCAATAGAAATTTTTGAGGCGGGTCCAGGCCAGTTCTTACAATACGTGAAGATAGCGCAGGTGGCGATGGAACTGTGGCCTATGTTCCCGGACGAACCACCTGTCTCAAAGACGTTACAGACCTTGTTAATAATGGGCAAGGGCCGCAGACTGATTTCCCATCTTTATCGGGCAATAAGGGATGATAGGGTGGTCAGGGTGCTGCCAATTCAAGCCAAGTGGGAAGCACTGACGGACGACAATATTACTGAAAGGGATTGGGTCAAGATCCACGAAGGGGTCAAGCAAGTAAGCGCGAACACGAGGTTCAAGTTAATCCAATTTAACTATGTACATCAAACGTATCTGACCCCCAAGTTGCTGCATAAGATTTACCCGGAACGTTCGGGACAATGTCCTAGATGTGGGGAGATAGAAGGAAAATGCTACTTACCCAGTATGCATCTGTTCTTGGCATATAGAGCTGTAGAGTCATATGGTGTGCATAGATCGCCATCTAGTGTTGGGTCCGGATGTTGGCACTTTGTTTTTGTTCGAAGAAGTCTTTCCAGTCACGAGGTAGGTGACTCCTCCTTTCGGTGATAGTGCGCATGGGCATCGACTCCATCTTTAGATTGTTTTGCCGCAGAGGGTGATAATGGAGTTAGTAAGAGTAGTAAAGAGAGATGTCCATGTATATTGTATCTAAGTAAGATGTTACTGCAACAGGAAAAGGTACCCGGGGAGGCGGGTGGGCGCATATGACTCTTCAGCTCTATATGCCAAGAACAGATGCATACTGGGTAAGTAGCATTTTCAATTCAAGGCATATGAGCTGTAGATCATATGCTGTGCATAGACTACATAGCACTTATCTCCCAAAGCGGTGGCTAACCTGTAGCTGTTGCAGTGGTCTGAAATAGGGATGTATGACTAAACAACTACTGCCTAAACCACGACTTCCTGAACCACGAAAGCTAAACAACGAGCAATGCTAAACCACTACTGTTTTTTACATCGACTTCCTAAACCACGAAAAAAACCACCTCGTGACTGGCCAATAGATGGCACTATTGTTATAACAATACTTCCACGAAATATTTTAAATTGCTCATTACCCATTTCATTGATTATTTATTCAACGTATATTTTAATTCTACCCCACGCTCTCCCTTGGACAAGATAGGCCTGGCAAACTTCAGAAACCAGACCTGGAGCTTTCTGTCCTCATCCTCCTAGTGTACTGCTATACAGGTGAAGGGAGCACCTTGCTCTTTCTTCCAAGTTCCTCGCTCTCTCACCCATTTCAAAGACATCCTAGTCAGCAGGAATGTCAATTAACCTAATTATTACAGAAACCAGGAAAAAAGGGAATTGCAACTTGGAGGCCATGCTCTGAGCTCCCCACCCCGGACACTGGAGGGCTATGTTTAGAATGACAAACATTAACCGGTTTATTCTGTCATCCTACCACAAGCCCAGTGTGATCAGTATAGAGTCATTACAAGCCTCGTAAAGGCAGGCACATGGTTGCCAGAGGCCACGAGAATCAGGGGCTCTTCAGAACCTCCCTGGAGCTAGATGTTTTCTCAGAACCGCAAACAGCTTGAAAATTACGGCATTACCTATAACCAGAAAAAAATCCTATTTATCGAAATCACTGCAACTATCCAACTACATGTTTAAAAATATTGCATCTAAGCACATATTTATTATATAAATAACACTTATGCCATATAAAACGAAATCCTCAAAGTAAAACAACCGATGTGATCGAGAGAACATAACTCCTTTCAACTGCATGTAATGAATGTGCAGCAGATTGTTATCTAATAGTTTTACCTCCCTTGACGTGGATAAGTCCGATTCGTGGTTTAGGAGTGTCGGGGACGGTGGGGACAGCAGTCCGAGTCGTGGTTTAGCAATGTCGGGGACAGCAGTCCGAGTCGTGGTTTAGGAGTGTCGTGGTTTAGGAATTCGTTGAAATGAAGAGTCGTGGTTAAGGACTTCGTTGTTCGGGATTCCTCGTTGTTCTGACTTCGTTGTTCAGGTAAGTCGTGATTTAAACTTCATTGTTTAGGATGTTTCCCCTGAAATAGTGTACGTAAAACTGCCTGGCCCACACTAGCTTGCTGTCTTGCTAACACATCTACACAATAGTGTTTTGTGAATGTGTGTGGTGTAGACCATGTTGCAGCTTTGCAGATGTCATCTATGGGTATATTTCCTAAGAATGCCATAGAAGCCCCCAGTTTGCATGTAGAGTGCGCTCTAGGGGGAATTGTTAATGTGCGTTTTGCTTTTGCATAGCATATTAGAATGCACTTAACTATCCACCTTGCAATACCTGATTTTGATATTGGATTGCCTTTATGTGGTGGAGCAAAAGCAATAAAAAGTTGCTTGGTCTTCCTGAAAGGTTTTGTTCTTTCAATGTAGTATAGTAATGCTCTTTTGACATCTAAGGTATGAAGAGCACGTTCTGCCACAGCATCTGGTTGAGGGAAGAAGACAGGTAACTCAACAGATTGGTTGAGGTGAAAGGCAGAAATGACTTTAGGTAAAAATTTGGGGTTAGACCTAAGAACCACTTTGTTTTGGTGTATTTGTAAAAATGGTTCTTGTATGGTTAGTGCCTGAAGCTCACCCACTCTTCTCAGAGATATGATGGCTATGAGGAAGGCTACCTTCCAAGTGAGAAATTGTAGTTCACATTTGTGCAATGGCTCAAAAGGTGGACCTATGAGTCTTGTAAGAACGATGTTAAGATTCCACACTGGAGCAGGTGGAAGTCTAGTGGGAATGACTCTTTTAAGTCATTCCATAAATGCTTTAATAGCAGGCACTCTAAAAAGAGGCAAATACTGTCTGTTTTGTAGATATGCAGCTATTGCAGCAAGATGTAAGCGTATGGATGTGTACGCTAAATTGGAATGCTGTAGATGTAATAGATAGCAAATGATGTTTTGGATTGAAGCGTCGAGCGGATTGATTTGATTGTTGTTACAGTAAATCACGAACCGCTTCCACTTTGCTGCATAGCATGCTCTTGTGGTAGGGCGCCTAGCCTCTTTGATGATATTCATGCAGACTGGCGGAAGATTGAGATAGCCAAACTCTAGGATTTCAGGTGCCAGATCGCAAGGTTGAGATGACTGGGATCTGGATATCTTATCCCTCCATGGTTCTGAGTGAGGAGATTGGGATTAAGGTGTAGTTTTTGGTGAGGAACTACAGATAACTCTAACAGGGTTGTGAACCAGGGTTGACGGGCCCATGTGGGAGCAACTAGGATTAGTGTCAGGGACTGCTGTCTGATCTTCCGAACCACTAATGGAATGAGTGTGAGAGGCGGAAAGGCGTAAGCAAATATCCCTGACCAGTTCATCCATAGTGCATTGCCTTTGGACAATGGGTGTGGATACCTGTCTGCCAAGTTTGGGCATTTTGCGATTAGGTGGGTGGCGAAGAGATCTATCTCTGGGAAGCCCCACATTTGGAAGAATGGGAGGAGAACCTGAGGGTGGAGTACCCATTTGTGGATCTGTTGTCGTTGACGACTGAGCAGATCTGCAATCTGGTTGTTTACTCCTGGAAGGTGTTCTGCAAGGAGATATATTTTGTGAGGTATGGCCCATCTCCAGATGCTCTGGGCTAGCTGTGAGAGCTGGAGACAGTGTGTCCCCACCTGGTTTTGTATGTAGTACATTGCTGTCATGTTGTCTGTGCGAATTAGGATAGCTTTGCCTACTAGATGAAGTTGAAATGCTTTCAATGCTAGAAAAATTGCTAGCAGTTCTAGATGGTTTATGTGGAGTTGATTTTGTTGCTGAGTCCACATGCCCTGAATGGTATGTTTTTGGAGATGTGCTCCCCAACCAGTGAGCGATGCGTCTGCTGTTAGCACTATCTGTGGAACCGGGTCGACGAATGGCCGCCCCTTGGAAAGGTTTTGCATGTTCTACCACTGCAGAGAGCGATGGGTGCAGCCGTCCACCAACACTAGATCTGATAACTGACCTTGAGCCTGGTTCCACTGACGTGCTAAGCATTCCTGTACGGGACGCATTTGGAGTCTTGCGTAAGGAACGATTAAAATGCAAGACGCCATCATTCCTAGCAATTGCATGAACACTCGAGCTGGTAACGAGTGTTGAGGCTGAAACTGAGAGATTAGAGTCTGCATGTTGCGGAATCTGATTGGGTTGGGACACACTAGAGCCTTTTGAGTGTCTATTGTAGCTCCTAGACACACTTGAGTGTTGGATGGTTGGAGATGAGACTTGGTGAGGTTTACAGTGAACCCAAGGTCGTGAAGCAGTTGGACTGTTTGTCGAGTGTGGCGTAGGCAGCTTTGCTGCGAGATGACTTTTATTAGCCAGTTGTCTAAGTTAGGGAAGACGTGAATGTGCTGTCTTCTTAGATGAGCCACGACTACTGCCAGGCATTTTGTAAAAACCCTGGGTGCGGTAGTTACTCCAAATGGGAGAACTTTAAATTGATAATGTTGGCCGTCCTGAGTTATTTCCGGTCAGCATGTTGAATGGGAATATGGAAGTAGGCATCCTTTAAGTTCAGAGTGGACAGAAAGTCGCCTTGCTGAAGGAGTGGGAGCACCTGTTGGAGTGTGACCATCTGAAAGTGGTCTGATTGAATGTACAGATTTAGTTCTCTGAGGTCTAGTATAGGCCTGAGAGAGCCGTCCTTTTTGGGAATTAAAAAGTACAGGGAGTATACCCTGGTGCCCTGGTATTGTAATGGGACTGGCTCTATAGCGTGTTTTTCCAAGAGAGAGAGAGAACCTCTTGCCTTAGAAGGGTAAGATGCTCTGGTGACATTGCATGTGATCTTGGAAGAATGTTTGGGGGAGTGTCTGTAAGCTCCAGGCAGTAACCATATTGGAAAATTTGTAATACACATTTGTCTGAGGTGATTGAATTCCAGACAGGTAGGAATTGAGAGAGACGTCCCCCGACAGGGGTGGAATGATCGGGGGTAGAGGAAGGAAGTCACTGTTTGTTTGCGGGGGAAGTGCGTGTGGAGTTGCCTCTGCCTCTTCCCTTACCATTGTTTCCTCTAAAACCTCCTCTTAAATAACCTCTTGAAGAGGGGGATTGGTTGTTGCCCTTGTAAGAGGAGGAGGGATTTTCGGTGGATACAGTTTTGGAACCACCGATGTAAAAGGAGCGGCGAAAGGAACCCCTAGTGGCAGGTAACCGCAAAGCCCCATGGACTTTGCGACCTCCGTGTCTTTTTTCATCTTTTCCAGCGAGGTATCAACCGCTGGCCCAAAAAGATGCTCTTTGCCGAATGGTTGGTTGAGGATGGAGGTTTGCACCTCCGGCTTGAAGCCTGATATTCTCAACCAAGCATGCCTGCGTAAGAGAACACTGGTGTTCACTGCACAAGCTGCTGTGTCTGCTGCGTCTAGGGCACACCTGATGGATGTATTAGTGATAAGTTTACCTTCCTGGATGAGGTCATTAGCCTTAGATTTGTGTTAGTCAGGTAAATATTGTATGAGTTTTTCTAACTCATCGTAATGAGCCCTATCATAACGAGCCAGCAGAGCTTGAGCGTTCGCAATGCGCCAGTGATTTGCTGCCCGAGGCATCAATAAGCTTAGACTCCTTATCAGTAGGAGGAGCCTCACCTGTGGTTTGTGAGTTAGCTCTCTTGCGAGCGTTGGAGACTACAAGAGAGTCTAAGGGCAGCTGGCCTCTAATGTAAACAGGGTCGGTGGGTGCTGGTTTACATTTTTTATCCACCCTAGGTGTAATGATTCTTGCCCGTACAGGATCTTTAAATACCTCATTTGTGTGTTTTAACATGCCTTACAGCATTGGTAAGGTATGAGTGGCTCTTTGAGAAGAAGTAAGTGTTTCAAAGAGGAAATCCTCTTTTAAAGGCTCTTTATGGAGCTCCACCCTATGATATTGAGCAGCCCTGTTAAGGGGCTCAATGTACCCAATGTTATCATCAGGTGGGGAGGGTCTGGAGGGATACAAATCAGGGTCATTGTCTGTATTTGGGTCAGTATGATAATGCTCCAAAGGGTCAGTATCCTGTGGCATATCCTGATCTTCATCCCCATCCCCGTCATCCTGTGGGTCAGGTGAAAGTGGTGGTGGTGGTGAGTTTGATGGTGTGATAAGCAAATTGGGAACAGTGGGAGAAGGAGGTGGAATGTAAGAGGGAGAAGGGTTAGTACCCATACTCTTCCTTTTGAGAGGAATATGGTAGTCCTCTGGTAGGTCTATCTTCTGTTTTTTTGGAAGAGTGGCATGAATATGTCCTGTTTCAGGGTTGATCACATGTTTTTTCTGCTTCGGATCCGAAGGCGGGGCATAAGGCCGAGGCTCTTTAGATGGAGTGTCTTTTTCTTTAGTTGCCAATTTCGGCGTCAAAGGTTTCGGCTCCGAACCTTTCGGTGTTGAAGGTGGAATCTTCGGCAACGGTGGTATTGTGACCAACACGTGCTTGGATTTGGGTTTCTAAGCCGAAGGTTAGAAGATGACTTACAGGCCTGGAGGGCAATGGTGGGAGAGTTGGTGAGTGGGGAAGCGGAAAATGAAGATGCAGACCGAGAAGATACTGGGGGACACACACAGTCAGGGAGTGAACCGGATGGTACTCAAAGGGCAGGGGGGGAGCGGCCACCGTTGAAATAAGGGGCATTGACTGGAACGGAAATGGGAGGATAAATGTCAAGGATACACAACCTGAGACCGTACACCGGACATGGTGGGGGGGTTGGGGGAGTTTTAGTTGAGAGGGGAAGAGGGCCAACAAGGGGAACTGGCAGACACAGAAAGCTTACAGGTTTGGAGAAATGTATCATGGTAGACACTTGTGGGGGTTGGATTGCAATGAAGAAATATGCATTAAGATGGGAAGATTATAGATGTTAACTGGATTGCTGTATATTCTTGTAAAGAGGACTGAGTTATTGACACTACTGTGTACGCAGATTTGTTACTTATCAATGCATAAAGACGAAGGATACATACTGATTATTGTAAATGTCTGTTAAAAAACTTTAATAAAGATATATAAAAAGAAAAGAAAAAGTACAAGCAGTGTCAAATGCTGATCCCCCAATGTTTCAATGGCGCATTAATTTCTTGGCATGGCGAGCTACTGTTCCAGATATATATACAAGACTTTGCTGCTGTAAGTGCTGCATTGAGACATTTGACAAAAAATAATGTTTCATTCCACTGGTCACATGAATGTGAGAAAAGTTTTAGAACATCTAATAAGCCATTGAGAATGCTACTGAAATGGCTTATTTCAATTTAAAACTTTATACAGCAATTGTTGTCGATGCTAGCCCAATCAGGTTAGGTGCTATCCTTGCACAGCAGACACTCGAACACTCGAAGGCATATTGTGGCATATGCAAGTAGGAGTTTGTCCCAAACAGAACATGCTTACTCACAACCTGAAAAGGAAAGTTTAGCCATGGTACGGGCTTGTGAACATTTCCATATATTCCTGTACGGAAATCCTTTTATGCTGGTAACTGTTCATCAAGCTTTACTAGCTATATTTGGCAATTCAAAGGCCAAGATGCCTCCTCACATTGAATATAGGGGACTACGATTACAAGAGAACAATTATAACATTGTGCATCATCCAGGGAAGGATCAGAACCCGGCTGACTACTTTTCCAGAGTGCCCATACAAGGTCATGGTACTCCATCCAAGTGGGCTGAAGCATATATCAATTTCATTCAATAAATCAAACACACCAGCTGCCATTTTGTTAGCCCAGACTATCACTGCCACAAGTCATGATAGCGACATGCTAAAGCTGAAGGATATAATTACACATCAGTCATGGAACCAGCACCCTCAACCTCTCACTAGTGATGGTAAATATCAAAAATACAAAAATGTCAAAGATGAACTGTCCATAACTCAGGAGGGAGTTATATTGCGAGGGTCGAGAGTCTTAATTCCAGAGAGTCTGTGGCAGAAAATGATAGAAGTGGCCCACGAAGGACATCGTGGGATCATTGCCACAAAAACAAGCTCTCCGAGATAGAGTGGGTTTCCTTATCTCAATGAGCAGGTTGAAAAGAAATTAAAGGCTTGTCATCTGCAACTGCCTTTCTACAAAAAATACTCACAACACCTTAAACATGTCAGAGCTCCCGAAGCATGCTTGGGAGAGAGTAGCCATTTACTTGGCAGTGGCAATGGGCATCACCTGATGGTTATTTTGGATGAATACTCATGATTTCCATTAATTGAGAATTTATCATCTATCACTCATGGCAGAGTCATTGAGAGACTAGATGGCATATTTGCGACATGGGGTGTTCCAACCATATTGAAATCTGACAATGGACCGCCTTTTAACAATCAGGAGTTCCAAAATTTCTTAAAGCATCTGAATTGAAAGCATCAGAAGAGCACACCTCTGTGGTCGCAACTCAACGGACTGGTTGAGCGCTTTATGAGTATGCTAAAGAAAGAAGTGCAGCATGCTACTCTTGAGAAGCTCGATTTAAAAACTGTGTTAAACTCGAACTTGAGAGCTTATAGTTCAACACCTCATTCAACCACAGGAGAAAGTCCTGTGATGTTCTGGAGAGCAATGATAACCAAGATATCTCAGTAGACCAATCAGAGAAAGAGAGACGAGAAAGCAACTCATGAGAAGGGCTTGGTTCATAAACAAAAGCGTATGTTGACAAAAGACAAAATGCAAAGAACATTGTCTTTAAAAGAGGAGATCGAGTGCTCGCCTGCCATATGCGGGAAAGAAAATCTGATGCTCTATTTAATGCAGAACCTTTTCAAGTGGTCTCTACCAAGAGACACATGGTAACTGCCCAGTGCCCTGGGAAGTCTATTACCAGAGACTCTTCTCACTTTCTGCATTTAACTCATAGTTCATAAGATCTACATGTTGAAGGAGAGACTGGTTCTGAAGCACTAGTGACTGCTGTTGCCACTCCACCGTTAACGCAGATTCTGGACATTGATCGTGGCAGGCCTCAATTTCCAATGACAAGATCAGGTCAAACAATTACAGAGCCAAAGAGATTGGCTGAAGAGAATTATGTGTATATATTTATGTATATGTATATATTTTGTAAACATTTTAATTTTTCATTTAACAGAGGGGGGGATGTAGTGTCTTGCGATTTAGCGTTGACAGAACTCTTTTGGCTCCTGGTGGACTCCTTAGAGTTGTGACATAAGTGTTAGAACGGAATGCACTGAAAGCTGATTTAGAATTTTATGGTTCAGTTCTTTTTTATTAGCTTTCAAACAAAACAAACAATGCCAACAGCAGTTTTCTCAATCAACGGTAAATATATAGCCACTGACGAGGGCTAACAATGTTTCTAATGTTGTGTTGACAAATGGTTCCCTACCCACCCTAACCCGCCCTCCCTCCCATCCCTCCCTCACCCCCACATAGGGAAGCTTGAAGCATACGATCATTGAGTCTGCTCAGTGATTTGGGATTAGTGGCGGCTGGTTCGTCTCAGGTAGACGCAATAAACGGAGATATCTTGGGCAAGTCAATTCCCTGAAATCCTGTGAGAGCAGGGACATGTATGGGCACCAAAGGTCACCGAATGAGGCTCCCTGCCTGGCCATGGTTGGTGTGATCTTTTCCATTCCCAAGATATGCCATAGCCTATGAAGCCAACCAGTGTGAGTGGGAGTCTGCGGGGAACCCCAGTAGCTGAGAATGTTTTGAATGCTAGCTCCCAGTGCTATTCCGATTTTCCAACCACGTCTGGATTTCAAGGGGTATGTTAGCAGGTTTGGAAGACCCAGGAGTATGTATGCGGGGAAACACTGCAGTTGGGTTTCCAGATAGCTATCTATGTCGTCGAGTACCTGCGACCAGTACTGCTGGAGTTCCGGGCATTCCCATAAGATGTGCGTCAGGGTCCCCCGCATCCCACACCCCGCCAACAGTCCGCACTCTTTGTGTGTTTGACCCTGTGGAGTATTGCTGGAGTATAGTATCAGTATGTGGCTACTTTTCTGAGTGTTTCGGTGAGGGCATTGCTACTGGCAGTGTGTCTAGCTCTGTATGATATCTTCCCCATTCCTTGGTGCTTAGTGACCTCCCTAGTTCGTCCTCCCACCTAGCTTGACCCGCATTGTATGCGTGCCTATTATATTGGATCAAAAATGCATATAGTTCAGATATTAGGCCTTTATCCGAAGCTTTAGCAAGAAGCCATCTCTCATAAGGTGAGGTGCCGTTGTGCATTAGGTTTATTTTGTGGGTGTACAATTCAATGTCATAATTGTAGGTAGTGGAGTCTTTCCGACTCCTGAAGCCCATACTCTTTGCGTATCTGGGGAAAGGAGAGCATACCCTCAGTATCGAATAGGTGGCCCATGGAACGGCAGGCCAATTGTCTCCGCTCTGCAAACCCCTCTACCTCCGTCCCCGGGGCAAAGTCTGGGTTGTCGAATATTGGGGTCATAGGAGATGAGAAGGTGGTCAGTCCATGTCTAATGCTAGCCTGGTCCCAGGCAGGCCATCATAGTCACCCGCGTGATCAGCGATAGATATAGATTCCGTGGTCTATGTGCCTTCTTCGAGAAGGGAGCCTTCCATAGAGACATTCCAGCCACCGCTCTGTCCTGAAGAAACCAGTGTTTCTTGGACTCGGCTCAGCTCCACTTGACCAGGTAGCGTAGCTGCACCGCCTGGTAATATACTTCAAGATCAGGGATACCCAGCCCCCCAGCCGCCGGAGGAAGGTAGCTAAGAGTCTCCTTCATGCGCGGTTTCCTGCCCTGCCAAATAAATTGTGAGAGTTCCGTTTGGAGTTTGGCAATTGTACCCGGGGGTAGCGACAGGGGGAGGGTCTAGAAGAGGTACAGTATCTTGAGGAGGGTAGTCATTTTGGTTGCTGCTATCCTATCTAGCCAGGAAATCTGAAGGCGCTTGCACCTCCCAAAGTCGTTACGAATTTGCCTGAGCAATAGTTGATAGTTGTTGGCAGCCGTGCCTTGCGTGGTTGTGGCCAGGTTGATCCCCAGGTACGGAATTGTCTCAGTTGCCCACTGAATGGGATATTGGTTTGCCAGTTGTTCCACTAGCTGTGTCGGCAGGTAAAGGCTAAGTGCCTGTGACTTCCCGCATTGATCTGGAAACCCGAGGCGGCCCCAAAGGACCCAAGCTCTTCCAAGAAGGCCAGCAAGGCTGTAGCCGGTCTATTTAGTGTTGCAAGTACATCGTCTGCATACAAGCTGATGGTGTGGCGATCACCTCTGAATGTCACCCTGGTGATTTTGGGGTGGTCTCGTGTTCTCTGGGCCATTGGCTCCATGTAAAGAGTGAAGAGTAGGGGAGACAGGTGGCATCCCTGACGAGTGCCCCTGTTGTCGGAAAGGGCGTGGAAGTGTAGCCGTTGATCCGAACCATTACTGTGGGTGCGTGGTAACAGTTGAGGATTCGTGTCTTACACTTTCCCCCGAAACCGAAATGCGTAAGGACCTGTTCAAGATAGGGCCAATAAACCCTATCAAAGGACTTCTCTGCGTCGATCGCTAGCAGCATGTATTCCCCTTGAGCACGTGAGGCCTTTTCAATGTATGGGTTAAGCCTATGTGCTATGATACTCGTGAATAGTTTCAGGTCTACGTTTAGGAGGGAAAGGCGTCTGTATGAGCTACATTGCGATTTGTCCTTACCTGGCTTTGGGAGAACTATTATGGAGGCCATTAGCATCGAGGCTGGGATTGCCACTGGGTCCGCAAAGGAGTTAAATTATCGCATCAGTATGGGCGCTAGGGTAGGACAGAAGGACTTGTAAAAGGCTGCTGGGTACCCGTCTGGGCCGGGTGACTTCGCAGGTTTAAGCCGCGAGATGGCTGATATGACTTCCTCTATGCGGATCTCCCCATCTAGGAATACAGATTGGTCTGGGGTGAAGGGTGTCATTCGCGCCTATTGGAGGTACCGGGCACCGAAAGTGGGGTCTAGAGTTTGATCTGTGTATAAGTGCGAGTAGAAATCTTTGTAGACGTTCGCCATGGCCATGTCATCTGTTACCAGGTCGCTCCCTGTCGTGCGGATCAAGTGGACACCCTGTTCCTGTTGTCTAGCTCGCAGCTCATTAGCCAAGCATTGGCCACATCTGTCCCCACCTACATAACAAGAGTGGCATATTCCACTCGATCTAAGTCTATGGCTGCCAACTGGCAGTGAATGTTAGATAATTGGCACCACACTCTTTGGGCGCCTGTGCGTTGGTGAATGCGTTAAAGCTCTCTAATTTGTTTTGTAAGGTCTTCCCTTTTTTCCTTGCGAATTTTATTATCCACCGCTGAGATTGCTATTAGTTCACCCCGTATTAATGCCTTGAGCGTCTCCCACAACACAGTTGGCAAAACCCCTGGGGTGTCATTGTGTATTAGGTAGTCTTTGATTGCTTGCTGAATCTGTGTTATGACCTCCTGACAGTGTAGTATGGTGTCAAGTAAGCGCCAGTGCCTAGTGGGGGGGTCGCTGGGGGGTAGGGACAATGAAACCGTCGCACCAGTTACTTACCTTCGGTAACGATATATCTGTAAGAGACATTAGTTAGTGATAGATTCCTTACCTTAGAATTACCCCCAGGCGTCAGACTGGATCCGGAAAGTTTTCGTCAGCAGTGCCCCTGCGCGTCAGAAGGTGGCGTCGTGCGGCTCCGCGTCCGTCGTAGGCGTTGTGATCGCCGGGATCACGTCGCGGCAGCTACTTAGACGCCGCCCTTGCGCGCTGACGTCAGTTCTGTACACGACTTTCCGCGCCAGGAACGCAGAGCCATGCAAGATACTAACCACTGGTGCATTCAAACTAGGGCCCTGAAAGGGATGACCTTAACCCTAGAAATCAGTTCGCAGAACGGGGAGGATGGGTGGGGCGGTAAGGAATCTATCACTAACTAATGTCTCTTACAGATATATCGTTACCGAAGGTAAGTAACTTGTGCATCTGAAAGAGACACGTTAGTGATAGATTCCTTACCTTAGAATAGATACCCCAGCAATACCAACCCCGGTGGTGGGTCTGCGAACCAAGATCACACCAGAAAGTCACGGAGAACAGAACGGCCAAAGAAGCCGGCTCTCCGGACTTGGCTGTCAAGGCAATAATGCTTAGCAAAAGCGTGCAGCGAGGCCCACGTGGCTGCCTGACAGATGTCTTGCAGGGGGACACCATGTCCCAATGCAGTAGTAGCTGCTGTCGACCTGGTAGAATGGGCGCGTAGCCCCACCGGAGGTTCCTTTTTAGCCAGAGAATAACAGGCTTTTATACACAAGATGACCCAGCGGGAGATAGTCCTCTTGTGTACAGCCCGGCCTTTCTTGGTGCCTACGTAGCCAACAAAGAGCTGGTCATCCACCAGGAACTGTTGTGTGCGATTCAGGTAAAATGAGAGCGCACGTTTTGGGTCCAGAAGGTGGAGCCTCTCTTCCTCTCAGGAAGGGTGGGGAGGCGGAAATAAAGTGGGCAAGGTGATAGTTTGCCCGATGTGGAAGGCAGTAACAACCTTTGGCAAGAAGGAAGGACGAGTGCGGAGCACAACCTTGTCCGGATGAACAGACAGAAAAGGAGGTTTACAGGAAAGAGCCTGGAGCTCACTCACGCGCCTAGCGCAGGTGATGGCAACCAGGAAAGCAGTCTTTAAAGTAAGTAAACGAAGAGGACAGTTGTGAAGTGGCTCAAAAGGAGCGCACATCAAATAAGTAAGAACCAGATTCAAGTCCCACTGCGGCATCACAAACGGAATAGGAGGGAAAAGGTGAGTAATGCCTTTGAGAAATCTATTAACAACACGGGACTTGAAAAGAGAGGGCTGATCAGGAAGCCTGAGAAAAGCTGAAATTGCAGAAAGGTAGCCCTTAATAGTGCCCAGAGCAGAGCCCTGCCGGGCCAAAGAAAGAAGGAACAAAAGGACTTCTGAAAGAGGGGCAGAAAGGGGATCTACAGCCTTTGCCGTGCACCATGCCACAAATTTGTTCCACCTGCAGGCGTATACCGATTTAGTGGAGGGACGCCTGGCTGCCAGAATGATATCACAGACTTCAGGAGGCAAGTCAAATGGAATCAACTGTCGCCGCTCAATCTCCACGCAAGGAGGTGGAGGCTGGACAGGTTCGGGTGGAGGACCGTCCCCTGCTGCTGCGACAGAAGATCCTCCCTAAGAGGCAGTCGGATCGGGGGATCCACGCTCATACTGAGTAGCTCGGGATACCAAACTCTTCGAGCCCAGTCCTGGGCCACAAGAATGACTTGGGCCTGGTCGCGCCTGATCTTCTGCAGCACTCTGGGTAGAAGTGGTATAGGCGGAAAGGCATACAATAGACCGCAACTCCACTCGTGACGAAAAGCGTCGCCGAGCAAGTGCCACCTTGGAAATGCCAACGCGCAGAACTGCCGACATTGCGCGCTCTCTTCGGTGGCGAATAGATCTAACCAAGGCTCTCCCCACTGCAGAAAGAGACCTTGCGCCACCTCCGAGTGAAGACGCCATTCGTGATCCATCATGCACCTGCGGCTGAGTTCGTCGGCCCTGGCGTTCAAAGAACCTGCCAAGTGTTGAACCATCAGGAACATGCCTTGATGTTCCAGCCATGTCCAGAGACGCAGAGCCTCCTGACAGAGGGTCCACGACCCCACCCCGCCTTGTTTGTTGCAGTACCACATGGCGGTGGTGTTGTCTGTGAACACCTGCACTACCTTCCCTTTGACAGAGGGAAGGAATGCCTTGAGTGCAAGTCGGATCGCCCGGAGCTCCAGAAGGTTGATATGGAGCCGGGACTCCGCCGGAGACCAGAGGCCTCTGATCTCCGCCTCTCCCATGTGACCGCCCCATCCCAGAAGGGACGCGTCCGTCACAACTGTGTGCTCCGGTTGGGGAAGGGAGAGGGTTCTGCCCATGACCCAATGCCGGTTCGTGAGCCACCACTGCAACTGTTGTGCAGTGCCCTCCGAGATCTGGACGTGATCGGACAGGTTGCCCTGGTGCTGCGCCCACTGGAACTTCAGGTCCCACTGCAGAGCCCGCATATGCCATCTGGCATGATCGACCAGCAGGATGCAGGAGGCCATGAGGCCCAGCAGCCTCAGGGTCATCCGTGCCGAAACCCAGGATAAAGGCTGAAAGATTGGAATCATATCCTGAATATCCCAGACTCGCCGTTCGGGAGGATAGGCCCGAAACTGCGTCGTGTCCAGAACTGCTCCGATGAAAAGGAGCTGTGGAGAAAGGAATCAGATGCGACTTCGGCACATTGATGGAGAACCCCAGCGAGTGCAGGAGTTCGGCCGTAGTCTGGAGGTGGGAGACGACTGCCTGGGACGAGCCCGCCTTCAGCAGCCAGTCGTCGAGGTAGGGGAAGACTGGAACCCCTGCCCGGCGCAGATGAGCTGCGACCACCGCCATCACTTTCGTGAACACCCGAGGGACACTTGTAAGGCCAAAGGGGAGCACAGTGAACTGAAAATGCTCGAGGCCTACCGTGAACCGTAGGTAACACCGGTGGGCCGTCAGGACGGGGATGTGGAAATAAGCGTCCTGCAAGTCCAACGCTACCAACCAGTCTCCAGGGTCGAGGGCAGTCAAGACCTGAGCTAGGGTGAGCATCTTGAACTTCTCCTTCCGGAGGAAGCGATTGACGTTCCGGAGGTCCAAGATAGGACGCATGTCCTCCTTGTCCTTTTTGGGCACCAGAAAGTAGTGGGAGTAGCAACCACGTCCTACTTCTGGGGTCGGAACATGCTCGATGGCCCTCTTGGCCAAGAGGGCCGTGACTTCCTTCTGCAGAAGCACCAAGTGATCCCCTGACATGCGGTGGAATTGAGGTGGCATGGCTGGGGGGTGGTCTCGAAGGGAGGGAGTAGCCCCTTCGGACAATGTCCAAGACCCACCTGTCCGAGGTGATGGGACGCCAGTGGTGAAGGTGATGGCGGACCCTGCCCCCTACTGGCGTGCTGTGCACCGGAAAGGAGGGACTAGGAGGGCTTGGAGGCCGCGGACGGGTTGGAGGTGGTGGCCTGACCCGCACGCTGGTTGCCCGAACCGCCACGGCGGTATCCACGTCCTCGGCCACGCGAAGACGCTTGCTGCGCGGGCCAGTGGCTGGGCAGCTGACGTGACTGGGCGCCCCTTCCGTGGCCACGAAAGGGGCGAAAAGCAGAGGTTAGCGGAGGGCGCACAACAGAAAGGCCCAGGGACTTGGCAGTAGCCCGTGAGTCCTTAAACAGCTCCAGCGCATGGTCTGCTTTGGAACCAAAAGACCGACTCCATCAAAGGGCATGTCCATGAGTGTATTCTGGACATCACCCGAGAAACCAGTTGTTCTCAGCCAGGCGTGGCGACGTAGCACCACCGTCGTTGCAAGCGATCTGCCCAGCGAGTTGGCGGTATCAAGGCCACAACGTATGGTGTATTTAGCCGCATCTCTACCTTCCGCAATGGCGCGGGTAAGCAGTGTCTGGACCTCCTCATAACACTGTGGCAAAACAGCCGCCACCGAATCCCACAGGGAGTGGGTATATCGGCCCAAAAGGCAAGCGGTGTTGACGGACCGCAAGCCAGCACTGGAGGAAGAAAAGCCTTCTTCCCAAATTGGTCCAGGCGTTTGGATTCCCTATCCGGAGGGGCGGTAGGGAAGGCGGTTTGGGAGGCAGAGGCTTGGACAACCAAGCTCTCGGGGGTGGGATGTTGGGAGAGAAACAAGGGGTCGCCCGGAGCAGGGCGATGGCGTCGGGCCACGTTCCTATCCACAGGAGCCCCTGTGGTGGGCTTGGACCAGGCGCCCAAAAGAACGTCAGTCAGTGCATCATTAAACGGCAGCACAGTCTCCGTGGAGGAAGCTGCCGGCTGAAGCACTTCCGTCAGGAGATTAGTCCTGACAGCCACAGTAGGCAATTGGAGGTGCAAGGCTCCAGCTGCTCTACGCAACACCGTTAGTGAAATTAGCTCCCTCCTCCGTAGCCACGGGAGGAGACAGCATGCCAGTGTCAGGGGAAGTGTCTAGACCACTGGCATCCCCAAGTTCCTCAGCCCAGTCCTGATCATACTCACACTGTTGTGTGAGAGGGTCTTCCGACCCCTCCCAGCTCTCCTGGTCCTCCTCTGGTTCAAAATATGGAGGAGGAGGGACATTTGGGACCCAAGGTCTCATCGGCGCCGGAGCCGGCGTCGAGCGGCGTCGGTCCGGCTCCATGTCCGGAGCCGGAGATAACCGGGGAACGACGCCGTCCGGAGCCCCGGACGGCGTCAGGAACGGCACCAGGGACATCGGCGTCGGCGAAGGCGTGGTTAGGTCAACCGGCGTCGATGGGGGTTGCGGTACCACCGGAGCCGGGATCGAGGCCGGGGCCGGAGCCGAGGCCGGGATCAAGCCTGGCGGGACAGGCGACGCCGGGACCGGAGTCGGCGGCGACGCCGGAGCAACCCCATCAGGGCCCACGGGGCCCGAAGGCGCACCGGAGGGACCTTGAGGCCCGAAGAGGCGGGCCATGGCCGACAGGAATTCCTGTATTTCGGCCGGAGTCGCCCCCGAACCCGGAAAGGACGGGTAATGCGGGGGCGGCTCCACAGGCACGTCCGGGGCAGCGGGGACGGTGCCGACAGGGGCCTCAGCCGAGTCGCGAGACCAGCGAGGCGAAGTCTTAGAGCGATGATGCTTCTTAGACTTTTTGTGCTTCGACTTACCCGAGGAGCGCGAAGACTTGGACTCCGACGACCGGCGGGGGCTTCGCGACCGGCCCCTTGACCTCTCACGGGACCGGGGCTTGGTGCGGCGCGGAGCCGACTGCCGGACCTCGAGTAGCTTTCGAGACCGCTCTCGCAAAGCCTTCGGGTGAAGTTTCCGGCAGTCAGGGCACGACTTCGTGTCGTGGTCTCGGCCGAGACAGTAGAGACACTCTAGATGCGGGTCTGTGATCGACATCATTCGAGCACAGACGTCGCATGGCTTGAAGCCGGGCATCCCTACGACACCTAGGAGTCGATGAAGACTCGAAAAGAAACAGTGAAAAATTCACCAAAAATTTAGTCAAAAATTGACTAGGGCACTGCTCTTCCCGGATCTGCGCTTACTGGCGCGGAAAAAGAAGAACTGACGTCAGCGCGCAGGGGCGGCGTCTAAGTACTGCCCGCGACGTCATCCCGGCGATCACGACACCGACGACGGACGCGGAGCCGCACGACGCCGCCTACCGACGCGCAGGGGTACTGCTACGCAAAAAACTTTCCGGATCCAGCCTGACGCCTGGGGATATTCTAAGGTAAGGAATCTGTCACTAACGTGTCTCTTTCAGATTTTGTGTATTTTCTGTTCCACCCTTCCTGGAAGAAATGCGCCACCAATATGGCCACTCCAGCTGTTTTGGAGGGGGTCGATGAGAAAAATTATTGGGGAAAGGCGCAGGATCTGAGGCGGTGACAGTCTTCAGCAAGCAGGTGGGTCTCCTGTAAAAGGCAGATGTCCGCCCATGAGTTCTCCAGGTATGCAAGTACTGCCCTGCATTTAATCGGGTTATTAAGACCCCTCACATTGAGTGTGAGGATTCGAAGTGAAGTGTCTGGCATAGAAGTTGGGAGGAGCTATGTGACCCCCGTACTGTCGCCGTCCCCCAAGCCCAGGGATGTCGGTGGATTCCGCTGAGACTACCGCAACCCAGCCATATGTTAGTCATTGTGCCACATGTGAAGGTGAGTGTAAACACCAGACATGACATAAAAAACACAAATTAACAAAGATAACATGGAACTTGGAACGTCTGCTTACGTTCAGTCCTGCAACCATATAGAGCTTCATGGCCAGCCTAGTGGGGTTCTGCGTGTGGCCAGTGGTCCCGTCTTCCCCACCAGCCGCCCAGCCCAAGATCTCTATGTAGTGCTGTAGAGTGTCCCAGGGCTTCAAGACTCGTCCAGTTTCGCCAATGCTGTTAGTACCGCCTCCAAAGCTGCTTGCCGGACCCTGGCAAACTCCTCTGGGTCGGGCCGTCCCGCGGTCCCGCGCTGGCCTTGTCTCTGCCATCTTGCTGATCGCTCCTTCAGTGGGGGGGAAGAGAGAGGCCTCGATCGCGTATTTCCCCTGGCGGATCCAGCCCCAGCACTCAACAGGTCTCTGTCAATGATCGTAGTTGGTAACGTCTCCCTTCCCACCGGAAGATAAGGAGAAAGGGGTGGCCCCACGAATATGATATCCCATGGCTACGGAGGTGTGTGGTGGCTGGGCGGAACTCTCTGCTTTTCTGTAACGTGAGGGCTGCTAAGTCCTGGTAAAGGGTCAGGGTTTGGCTCTGAAAGGTAATCAGGTGCATACTGCGGGCTTTATGCAGTATTTCTTCCTTGACTTGGAAATCATACATGCAGACCAGAATGTCCAGAGGAGATGCTGAGTTTGGCCGAGGAAGGCCAACATGGTGGCCCCATCGATTTGGATGACAGAGTCCAAGGGCCCACCGAGGATATGGTGGAAGAGGTCCCTGGCGTAACCAAAGATGTCTCTCTCCGCTTCGGATGTCACCCCTCTGAATCGAATATTGTTCCGGCGGGACCGGTTTTCTAAATCCTCCCGGTGGGACTGCATGTCTATGTGCGTCTCTCGGAGGCAGATAACCTCTTGCTGTAGCACATCGGTCTCCTCTTCGCGACCCCCCTCTTTATCTTCCAGTTCCGCAACTCGATCCCCTAAAGCATCAACGTCACTCTGGACCTCTTTAATATCCTGTGAGAGCTCTCGCTTAAGTGATTGAAGGTCTTCCCGGAGGGTTGTAAAAAGTGCTTCCAAAAAGGCGCAGGTTACTGGTTCCTCAGCTGCCTGATTGGGTGGATCCCTCGTTGGTTCCGGTTGTGGGGCTGGATCTACCACCGAGCCCGTGGCTTAGCGAGTGAGCATGTCCTTGAGGGTGTGACACTTCTTAGTGTGATTGGTTGCCATCTTGGGGTGCGACCTGACGAGGGTGCCCTCACCCGACAGTCAGCAATGCCCAAGTGGTCCAAGCGAGAGGGGCCTCCCTCAGCATGTGTTCCTGTGGGTTATCTTCATGCAGCCATTGCGCCTGCCAGGCAATCGTGGGGTCCCAATGCTTCCAGACCCAATTCTCGCCGGGCCCAGCTCCTGCCCGAAGAGGTGATTGAATCTGAGGGTTACCTCCCCTCTAGGGCCGCCACTTGGCTTGCACAGGGGCTTTCGCTAGCCCATATCTCTCTGATCTGATCGTATCTCTTCTGGTGCTGATGGACCGCTCTGTTGATTACAGATGGAGCAGGGAGCCTTCCTCACAATCTCAGTACCACCACGGCCCTGGCCTGTGCCCTTTCCACTTTAGGCGGGTGGATGCTCCTGACCCAATTGTGAGGCTCTGCCCAAGCTCCGCTTTCGGGCCCACCTGGACCCCCCTAGGCCCCGATGCAGCAAGGGCCGAGCCGGCCAGTCTTATAAACTAAAAGAAAAAGGGGGGGGTGGCTCCACGCTACCACGGACCTCCACCGCCGACTCCCGGGCATGCTGTTTTAATTTCGGGAGGCCACCGTTCCTGCCATGGCCTCCCGCCTCACACTGCGGTCCCGCCTCACCTGGTGGGCCCGGATCCAGCCCCTCCTGCATAGGCCACCTCGGCATCTGCACGATGGGCGCCGTCTGCCTCACTCTAGTCTAGTCTGGAGCCCCCGTTCCGTCCCTCTGCTCTGCTCTCTGCCGAGCACCTGTGTATCTCGCCTCGGTCCACCACAGGGGACCCCGGCCTCACTGGCTCCGTCAGGGATTCCGCGCCTCTCTGCTGGGCCTCCCCGGCTGGCACGGGTCAACGCTGAGACCTCCCCAGGGATCTCCAATGGCAGCAGCCGATCTCCACCTCCGTGGGCTCCCGCCCCGACTCCGGGCGCTCCCGGATGAAGCGATACCCTCCTCGAGGTCTTCCGACCACTCCGAGCTGCCAGGCAAGACCCGGGACACAGTCAAGGCTGGCGGCGGGCAGGAGAGGTGGCGAGGCACGTCTTACCTCAGCACCATCTTGGCCACGCCCCCTGATTTTGAATTTGGAGTTTGCAGTAACAAGCAGACAAATAAAGACATGTGATACCAAGCTCCGTGTGTGGCGTCGTCATGGGCAGGTACCCAGAATGGGGAGATGCTACACCATTTTGATCCAAGAGTAATTGGCCAAAAGAACCTTGATTCTTACCAGATTGCACAGGTGTGAACTGCCAATCAATACAGACCTAAAAGATGTAGTCTGAGCATGGTGATCTGATTAACAGTGAGAGTTTCTGGCCCCGTTGATCACAAGTATGCGTCTGTCCCAGAGGGACTCCAGAATACATTCCATTCCAATGTTGGCCATGACTCACAGGCAAGGGCACCTACTGGGGCTCAGAACATGCCCAACCTTACCTCTCTGGGTCTTCTTCCTCACAAGATTCATATCCTTTATATGAAGATTACTGAGGTGGAACATTCATTATTTAATCATAACTCTGCCATGTCACTGATGATGTCAACTGCAACTCACACCTGACCAGAGTTCAGCAAAGTGCTACATGCAGCAGTACACTTCGTCTCTGGTACCAAAAGACATGCCCGCATTTCACCTGGTACCAAAAGACATGACCACATTTCACCTGTACTTCTAACTCACCACTACTGAAGCCAGTGCTCATGCCACACTGCAGCTCCTTATAATTATGTGCGCAAACATGCCCCATTCACAAGACTATCCTTGTACCACAGTACACAGCAGGGGCTCATAACTATGAGATCCTAAGAAGCCGCTACCCGTTGTAACTAATATGAAACAATTTTTAATCCCAGATGATAAGTTTAAGAAATATGGTTTTAACTTAGCACTAGCACTTTTCAATCCAATTATTATTGCACTTTATGGCACTTAGCACTTTTTTTGCATTTATGCACTGATGGTTGGAGCTGCTAGGCACTGAAGCACTTTATAAGAGTTTGTACACTCAAAAATTGGGAAAACAAAAGAAAGATAATAAGTAGTACTATCTGACAAAAAATATATAATAAAAGGACTACTAAGCGTAACATACTTGAAATATGGTAATGTTTACAAAAGGCGATTTTAAAGCTGCAGTGTGGCAATCATTTTCAAGCATTCATGCTGATATATTGTGATGTATTGGTCCCACTACACAGCAGCCAGAGGCATTTTTTAACATGGTTTTAACAGCGATCTTTGCACAACTTTGTTTATGAGAAAAATAAGCATTTTTAATTGGTGTATTAAGAAATCCATGTATTTATTTAACTATATACTTATTTATTTATTCATATTTATGGATATTTATTTATGGATATTTATGTATATTTATTGCCTTAAAAATCGCTATGTATTAAAGAGATTTAAAACAATGATGTTACTGCATAGAGAGCAAAAAAATGAGAGAACAGACTAAAACAGTGAATAGACAAGGCTATAGTGTTTCTTTTATGTTGTTGATCATGTGACACTGGGGTGGTGTGCAATGTATATAAAAAATATGGCGGACTGCGTTTCCGTATGTGATCAAGGTCACTTGTTGACCGAAATGCGTCAGAACGGAGGCTTGTGAGGAATAAAGAACTTTCATGCCAATTTGCCCACTGGAGTTCGTGACTCTCTTTTCGCCGCGAGGAGGTTTGGAGAGCTTGGTGTTTCGAGAGATATATATATATACATATAGTTCGATAGTTTTTCCTATGTATATATATATTCACTGAAAAAACCATAGGTTTCAGGGACATTATAGTTAGAAATTAGCATTTAAAAAACCTTAGAAATTTACTGAAAAAAACACAGATTTCAGGGACGTTATAGTTAGGAATTAGCATTTAAAAAACCTTAGAAATTCACTGAAAAAAACACAGGTTTCAGGGACGTTATAGTTAGTTGGAGATTTCACTCATACAAAACCAGAGAAATTCGGCCGTTATAGTTAGGTGAGCTAACTATAACTCGCGCCCCGCAATGCACTGCTGATGACGTCACATATTACATCATTCATGACATGGTCAGTGACATCACTGATGACATCACTGATGACATCTCAAATTGCATCACTGATTACATCATCCAGTGACTGTGTGTTTCTGTAAAGTTTAAATAGGTTTTATATATATATATATATTTGCCAAGGTGTATTGAAGTATGAGTGGGTGTATGAGTGTCTGAATAGATGATTTAGTAGGTGCGTGATTGACTATATAAGTGATTAAACGTGTCTTACTGAATTCATGGGTTAGTGGGTAAACTGTGTAAATGTCTGTATCAGTCTGTCAGTTGGTGTGTAAGGGGCTGCATGGGTAGGTGAGTAGCTACATGAGTGTCTATATGGGTTATTGATTGGTTATCTGAGTATCTGTATGGGTGCCTGAGTGTCTGTGTGGGTGGGTGGGGGGTGTGTGACACTGTGCATAGACGTGTGAGTGGGTAATTCACTGGGTGTATGGATTCAAGAGTGCATCTGTGAAGGGTTGTGTGGGTGGGTGAGTGTGTGTATGGGTGTGTTGGTGAGTGAATGGATGTCTTAGTGGTACATGTGTGAGTAACTACATATGTGAAAGGCAGTATATGTGAGTGTTGGAGTATATAAATCACTATATGTGAGAGTGAGTGATTGTGAGAGTGGCTGTATCAGTGATTGTATAAGAGAGTAAGTATGTGTTAGTATCTGTATGAATAAGTGAGGTGGTGTGTGTATAACTGTATTGGTGAGTAAATGGGAGTGTGATTGATTCTTTGCATGATTGACTAGGTGTGTGAGTAACTATGGATGAGTGGCGGTGTGTGAGTGTCTGTATAGGTGTATGAGTGCATATGATAGTGCTGTATTGATGAGTGACTGCATGTATGAGTGACTGTATGGGTGAATGAGTGGATGTGTGTATAGACCTAGGAATCAGAGAGTGGGTATGTAGTAACTGGTATTGGTGTGTCTATGGTTTCGAAAATGGTAGTATGTATTTTAGAGTGGGTGTATCAAAGGTTATATTAGGCTGTGAGGAGATGCATCAGATTATCACGTGGATGATGTCATCAGTTATGTCATCAGTGATGTCATTTGAGATGTCATCAGTGATGTCATCAGTGATGTCACTGACCATGTCATGAATGATGTAATAAGTGACGTCATCAGCAGTGCATTGCGGGGGTGCGAGTCATAGTTAGCTCAACTAACTATAACGGACGAATTTCTCTGGTTTTGTATGAGTGAAATCTCCAACTAACTATAACGTTCCTGAAACCTGTGGTTTTTTCAGTAAATTTCTAAGGTTTTTTAAATGCTAATTTGTAACTATAACGTCCCTGAAACCTATGGTTTTTTCAGTGAATTTCTGAGGTTTTTCAAATGCTAATTTCTAACTATAACGTCCCTGAAACCTATGTTTTTTTCAGTGAATTTCAAAGGTTTTTTAAATGCTAATTTCTAACTATAACGTCCCTGAAATCTATGTTTTTTTCAGTGAATTTCAAAGGTTTTTTAAATGCTAATTTCTAACTATAACGTCCCTGAAACCTAAGGTTTTTTCAGTGAATTTCAAAGGTTTTTTAAATGCTAATTTGTAACTATGCCTACAGAGGTAGGACTTGTGCAGAAAGAGGAAGAAAGGCACAGAAAGAAGCAAGAGAAATGCAGAAAGAGGCAACAGAGGTGCCGAAAGAGGCCTTGTTACAAAGTCATCCTGTGCCCCCAACTTTTTGCTGACTGGTACTGGTGGTAACTGACTCTGACTAACCAGGCCCGGAGCCAGTGCTATGCTAAAAGACACTTAGAATACAGTGAAAACACCTACATACAGTAGGGTACACTATGGGTTGGGGTACCCCTGTGATTGGCATGACCTCCCCTGTAAGGCCCTAGTACATAATAGGGAAGGGGGATTAAAACTACCTCTAACTCAGAGGTGCAGAAAGAGGCAAGAGAAGTGCAGAAAGAAGCAACAGAGGTGCCGAAAGAGGCAAGAGAGGTGCAGAAAGAAGCAGGTGAAGTACAGAAAGAGGCAAGAGAGGTACAGAAAGAGGCAAGAGAGGTACAGAAAGAGGCAGGAGGGGTGCAGAAAGAAGGAAGAGAAGTGCAGAAAGAAGGAAGAGAAGTGCAGAAAGAGGCAAGAGAATTGGTGAAAGAAGCAACAGAGCTGTAGAAAGAAGCAAGAGAAGTGCAGAAGGAGGCAAGTGAGGTGCAGAAAGAAGCTAGAGCAGTGCAGAAAGAACCAACAGAGGTACAAAAAGAGGCAAGAGGGGTGCAGAAAAAGGCAGGAGAGGTGCACAAAGAGGCAAGAGAGGTACAGAAAGAGGCAGGAGCGGTGAAGAAAGAAGGAAGAGAAGTGCAGAAAGAAGCAACAGAGGTGCTGAAAGAGGCGCAAACAGTGCAGAAAGAGCAAGAGAAGTGCAGAAGAAAGCAAGAGAGGTACAGAAAGAGGCAACAGGGGTGCAGAAACAGGCAGGAAAGGTGCAGAAAGAGGGAACAGGGGTGCAGAAAGAGGCAAGGGGGGTGCAGAAAGAGAAAAGAAGGGTGCAAAAAGAGGCAAGAGGGGTGCAGAAACAGGCAAGAGAAGTGCAGAAAGAGGCAAGAGAATTGCTGAAAGAAGCAACAGAGGTGTAGAAAGAAGCAAGAAAAGTGCAGAAAGAGGCAAGTGAGATGCAGAAAAAGGCAAGAAAGGTACAGAGAGAGGGAAGACAAGTGCAGAAAGAGACAACAGGGGTGCAGAAAGAAGCAAGACAGGTGCAGAAAAAAGCATGGAAAGTCAAGAATGAAGCAACAGGGGTGCAGAAAGGCAAGTGAGGTACAGAAAGAGGCAAGAGAAGTGCAGAAAGAGGCAAGAGAAGTGCAGAAAGAGGCAAGAAAGGTACAGAAAGAGGGAAGACAAGTGCAGAAAGAGACAACAGGGGTGCAGAAAGAAGCAAGACAGGTGCAGAAAGAAGCATGGAAAGTGAAGAATGAAGCAACAGAGGTGCAGAAAGAAGCAAGTGAGGTACAGAAAGAGGCAACAGAAGTGCAGAAAGAGGCAAGAGAATAGGTGAGAGAAGCAACAGAGGTGTAGGAAGAAGCAAGAAAAGTGCAGAAAGAGGCACATGAGATGCAGAAACAGGCAAGAAAGGTACAGAAAGAGGAAAGTCGAGTGCAGAAAGAGACAACAGGGGTGCAGAAAAAAGCAAGACAGGTGCAGAAAGAAGCATGGAAAGTGAAGAATGAAGCAACAGGGGTGCAGAAAGAGGCAAGAGAAGTGCAGAAAGAAGCAACAGAGGAGCAGTAGGAGGCAAGAGAACTGCAGAAAGAGGCAATAGAAGTGCAGAAAGAAGCAACAGAGGTGCAGAAAGAGGCAAAAAGGGTGCAGAAAGAAGCAAGAAAAGTGCAGAAAGAGGCAACAGTGGTACAGAAAGAAGCAAGAGAGGTGCAGAAGCTGGCAGGAAAGGTGCAGAAAGAGGGAACAGGGGTGCAGAAAGAGGCAAGAGAGGTGCAGAAAGAGGCAAGAGAGGTGCAGAAAGAGAAAAGAGGGGTGCAGAAAGAGGCAAGAGATCTGCTGAAAAAAGCAACAGAGGTGCTGAAAGAGGCAAGTGAGGTGCAGAAAGAGGCAAATGATCTGCAGAAAAAAGCAACAGAGGTGCTGAAAGAGGCAAGTGAGGTGCAGAAAGAAGCAAGAGAGGTGCAGAAAGAAGGAAGAGAAGTGCAGAAAGAAGTAACAGAGGTGCTGAAAGAGGCGCGAAGGGTGCAGAAAGAGCAAGAGAGGTGCAGAAAGAAGCATCAGAGGTGCAGTAAGAGGCAAGAGGGGTACACAAAGAGGAGAGAGAAGTGCAGAAAGAAGCAAAAGAGGTGCTCAAAGAGGCAAGAGGGATGCAGAAAGAAGCAAGAGAGGTGCAGAAAGAAGGAAGAGAAGTGCAGAAAGAAGTAACAGAGGTGCTGAAAGAGGCGTGAAGGGTGCAGAAAGAGCAAGAGAGGTGCAGAAAGAAGCAACAGGTGCTGAAAGAGGCACAAAGGGTACAGAAAGAGGCAAGAGAAGTGCAGAAAGAAGCAACAGAGGTACAAAAAGAGGCAATAGTGGTGCGGGAAGAGAGGTGAAGAAAGAGGCAAGAGAGTTGCACAAAGAGGGAAGACGGGTGCAGAAAGAGGCAAGAGGGGTGCAGAAACAGGCAAGAGAAGTGCAGAAAGAGGCAAGAGAATTGCTGAAAGAAGCAACAGAGCTGTAGCAAGAAGCAAGAAAAGTGCAGAAAGAGGCAAGTGAGATGCAGAAAAAGGCAAGAAAAGTACAGAAAGAGGGAATACAAGTGCAGAAAGAGACAACGGGGGTGCAGAAAGAAGCAAGACAGGTGCAGAAAGAAGCATGGAAAGTGAAGAATGAAGCAACAGGGGTGCAGAAAGAGGCAAGTGAGGTACAGAAAGAGGCAAGAGAAGTGCAGAAAGAGGCAAGAGAGGCAAGAGAAGTGCAGAAAGAGGCAAGAGAATTGCTGAAAGAAGCAACAGAGGTGTAGAAAGAAGCAAGAAAAGTGCAGAAAGAGGCACATGAGATGCAGAAACAGGCAAGAAAGGTACAGAAAGAGGGAAATCGAGTGCAGAAAGAGACAACAGGGGTGCAGAAAAAAGCAAGACAGGTGCAGAAAGAAGCATGGAAAGTGCAGAATGAAGCAACAGGGGTGCAGAAAGAGGCAAGAGAAGTGCAGAAAGAAGCAACAGAGGAGCAGAAGGAGGCAAGAGAACTGCAGAAGGAGGCAAGAGAACTGCAGAAAGAGGCAATAGAAGTGCAGAAAGAAGCAAGAGCAGTGCAGAAAGAACCAACATAGGTGCAGAAAGAGGGAAGAGGGGTGGAGAGAGAGGCAAGAGGGGTGCAAAAAAAGGTAGAAGGGGTGCACAAAGAGGCAAGAGAGGTACAGAAAGAGGCAGGAGGGGTGCAGAAAGAAGGAAGAGAAGTGCAGAACGTTGTACAGGCAAGTGAGAGCTTGCTGCAGAATATTAATTTTGAAATATTGAGTCAACAAGATATCGATATGCTAGAGACACCAAAAAGTATGGAAGAGCTCGAGTTAGCCATCAACAGTCTTGCTAATGGTAAAGCACCGGGACCCGATAGACTCCCACTTGAAGTATATAAAACTTTTTTCCATGAGATAAAAGATGACATGTTGACAACATTTCAGCAAGCACAGCTAGGGGTAGCTCCACTATCATGGGGCGAAGCAAGCATAATCGTTTTTAAGAAAAAAGATAAGCAACCCGATCTCCCAGGCTCCTATCGTCCCATATCATTGCTGAATTGTGATGGCAAAATTTATGCTAAAATACTCGCGACTCGGCTGGCGAAGGTTATCTCTCCTCTCGTGTCAATTCGGCAACACAGGTTTATACCTGGGAGGAGTACTGTTAACCATATTAATAGGGTGATAACCTTACTGGATGCTGCTAATACTAAGGGTAATAAATTTAGTTTGATTCTTTTAGATGCTGAAAAAGCATTCGACCGGGTTGCGTGGGACTTTTTATGGGTTGTTCTACGACGGTTTGGGTTTCAACCCGGTTTTACGAAAGCGATACAGGTTTTATATCGAACTCCTACCGCTAAAGTCTGCATAATGGGCTTAGAGTCTGAAGCACAAGTTACTACTTGTGCAACGATATATCTGTAAGAGACATTAGTTAGTGATAGATTCCTTACCTTAGAATATCCCAAGGCGTCAGACTGGATCCGGAAAGTTTTTCGTTAGCAGTACCCTTGCGCGTCAGTAGGTGGCGTTGTGCGGCTCCGCGTCCGTCGCTGGCGTCGTAAGCGCCGAGATGACGTCACGGAGACTACTTAGGCGTCACCCATGCGCGCTGACGTCAGTTCTGTACACGACTTTCCGCGCCAGGAACGCAGAGCCATGCAAGAAACTGACCATTGGTGCCATGAAACTAGGGCCCTGAAAGGGATGACCTTAACCCTAGAAATCAGATCGCAGAATGGGGAGGATGGGTGGGGCGGTAAGGAATCTATCACTAACTAATGTCTCTTACAGATATATCGTTACACAAGTAGTAACTTGTGCATCTGAAAGAGACACGTTAGTGATAGATTCCTTACCTTAGAATAGATACCCCAGCAATACCACCCCGGTGGAGGGTCTGCGAATGGATTACACCAGAAAGTCACGGAGAACAGAACGGCCAAAGAAGCCGTCTCTCCAGACCTGACTGTCAAGGCAGTAATGCTTGGTAAACGTGTGCAGCGAGGCCCACGTAGCTGCCTGACAAATATCCTGCAAGGGGACGCCGAGTCCCAAGGCAGTAGTGGCTGCTGTCGCCCTGGTAGAATGGGCACGCAGCCCCACAGGAGGCTCCTTCTTAGCCAACGAGTAACAGGCTTTGATGCAGAGAACGACCCACCGAGAGATGGTCCGTTTGTGCACAGCCCGACCTTTTTTGGCGCCCGCGTAGCCAACAAAGAGCTGGTCCTCCACCCGGAACTGTCGAGTGCGTTTCAGGTAGAACGAGCGCGCACGTTTTGGGTCCAGACGGTGGAGCCTCTCTTCCTCTTTTGAAGGATGCGGAGGCGGAAAGAAGGTGGGCAAAGTGATGGTCTGCCCGATGTGGAAGGGCGTGACAACCTTTGGCAAGAAAGAAGGACAGGTCCTTAAAACCGCCTTGTCCGGATGAACAGAAAGGAAAGGAGGTTTGGAAGAAAGAGCCTGGAGCTCACTCACTCTTCTGGCAGAGGTGAGAGCTACCAGGAAAGCCGTTTTGAGAATGAGAAGACGCAAATGACAGGTATGAAGAGGCTCGAAGGGAGCGCACATCAGATATGTCAAGACAAGATTTAAATCCCATTGAGGCATAATGAACGGCACGGGAGGAAACGTGTGCGTAATGCCTTTCAGGAAACGGTTAACAACCGGAGATTTAAACAAGGAAGGCTGATCTGGAAGCCTGAGAAAGGCGGAGATGGCCGAAAGATAACCTTTGATAGTGCCCAGAGCAGAGCCCTGCTGGGCCAAAGAAAGAAGGAACAGAAGGACTTCGGAAAGCGGGGCAGAAAGGGGATCCACAGCCTTAGCTGTGCACCATGCCACAAACTTGATCCACCTGCAGGCGTATACCGATTTAGTGGAGGGCCGCCTGGCTGCCAGAATGACATCACAGACTTCGGGAGGAAGATCGAAAGCTGTCAACTGTCGCCGCTCAATCTCCACGCATGGAGGTGGAGGCTGGACAGGTGCGGGTGGAGGACCTTCCCCTGCTGCTGCGACAGAAGATCCTCCTAAAGAGGCAGTCGTATCGGGGGGTCGAGCGCCATGTTGAGTAGCTCGGGATACCAGTATCTTCGTGCCCAATCCGGAGCCACAAGAATGACTTGGGCCCGGTCGCGCCAAATCTTCTTCAGCACTCTGGGCAGAAGTGGTATAGGCGGAAAGGCATACAACAGACCGCAACTCCACTCGCGACGAAAAGCGTCGCCGAGCGAGGGCCGCCTTGGAAATTCCAACGCGCAGAACTGATGACATTGCGCGTTCTCTTCGGTGGCGAACAGATCTAACCAAGGCTCTCCCCACTGCAGAAAGAGACCTTGAGCCACGTCCGAGTTCAGACGCCATTCGTGATCCATCAAGCACCGGCGGCTGAGTTCGTCCGCCCTGGCGTTCAGAGAACCTGCCAGGTGTTGAACCACCAAGGTAATGCCTTGACGTTCCAGCCAAGTCCAAAGGCGCAGAGCCTCCTGACATAGGGTCCATGACCCCACCCCGCCCTGCTTGTTGCAATACCACATGGCGGTGGTGTTGTCCGTGAACACCTGCACTACACTTCCCCGGACAGAGGGAAGGAATGCCTTCAGTGCAAGCCGGATCGCCTGAAGCTCCAAAAGATTGATATGGAGCCGGGACTCCGCCGGAGACCAGAGGCCTCTGATCTCCGCCTCTCCCAAGTGGCCACCCCATCCCAGGAGGGACGCATCCGTCACCACTGTGTGCTCCGGTTGGGGAAGGGAGAGGGATCTGCCATTGACGCAATCGCGATTCGTGAGCCACCACTGCAATTGCCGTGCAGTGCCCTCCGAGATCTGGACATGATCGGACAGGTCGCCCTGATGCTGTGCCCACTGGAACTTCAGGTCCCACTGCAGAGCCCGCATATGCCATCTGGCATGTTGCACTAGCAGGATGCAGGAGGCCATCAGGCCCAGGAGCCGGAGGGTCATCCTGACTGAAACCCAGGATAGAGGCTGAAAGATCGGAATCATAGCCTGAATATCCCAGACTCGCTGCTCGGGAGGATAAACCCGAAACAGCGTCGAATCCAGAACCGCTCCGATGAAGGAGAGCTTCTGAGAGGGACTCAAGTGCGACTTCGGCACGTCGATGGAGAACCCCAGCAAATGCAGGAGGTCGGCCGTAGTCTGAAGGTGGGTGACGACTGCCTGGGGCGAGCCCGCCTTCAACAACCAGTCGTCGAGGTAGGGGAAGACTGACACCCCTGACCCGCGCAGATGAGCTGCGACCACCGTCATCACCTTCGTGAACACCCACTTGTCCGATGTGACAGCGTGCCAGTGGGGGAGATGATGGCGGATCCTGCCACCCACTGGCATGGGGTGCCCCCCAAAGCTCGGATTAGGAAGGTTTGGAGGCAGAAGCAGCGGGGGCGGAGGTGGACTGACCCCCACGCTGATTCCCAGAGCCGCCCCTGCGGAAACCGCGTCCGCGGCCGCATTGAGGCTGGTTCTGCACAGGCTTGCTGAAGGAACGTGCCTGGGCGCCCTTTCCGTGGCCACGAAAGGAACGAAAACCAGGAGTGGCTGGGCCTTTCGTGGAAAGACCTAAGGACTTGGCCGTGGCCCGCGAGTCCTTAAAACGCTCCAGCGCACTGTCGGCCTTATCGCCAAACAGGCGAGTGCCATCAAAGGGCATGTCCATGAGCGAGCTTTGGACATCTGGCGAGAACCCGTTAGATCTCAACCAGGCGTGGCGACGAAGCGCCACAGTCGTAGAAATCGCTCTACCTAGTGAGTCCGCGGTGTCCAAACCACACCGAATGGCGAACTTAGCCGCATCTTTACCCTCGGCAACAGCTTGGGACAGCACAGCTTGGGTCTCTTCAGGACACTGAGGCAACATCTGTGCAACTGTATCCCACACCGTGTGGGAATAGCGGCCCAATAGGCAAGCGGTGTTCACCGACCGCAGCCCCAAGCTGGCCGAAGAGAACAACCGCTTGCCGAACTGCTCCAGCTTCTTGGAGTCCTTATCCGGCAGAGCCGTGGGGAAGGCACTCTGGGACGTCGAAGCTTGGATGACCAGGCTCTCAGGCGTAGGGTGAGTGGTCAGAAATTAAATGGCAGCAGGGGCTCCGACGAAGTGGACGCCGTCTGGAGCACCTCAGTGAGGAGGTTAGTTTTGAGGGCCACCGTAGGGAGATCAAGGTTGAGAACCTCAGCTGCCCGACGGAGCACCATCGTGTAGGAGGCGCCCTCCTCCATGGTAGGCGGGGGAGAGGCAAACCCCGGATCAGAGGAGACGTCGAGGTCGCCGGCATCCTCCAAATCGTCCGCCCAGTCCTGCTCAGAGTCACACTGACGAGAAAGAGGGTCCTCGGACCCCTCCCAGTCGTCCTCCACCTCCGCCGCATGTGGCACAGACCGCGGCGGTAGGGCAGGAGCCAAGGAAGGAACAAACAGCGTCGGGAACGGCGCCGAGAACTGCGCCGGCCGGGGCCGGACCGGCGTTGTGTCCCAACGCGGATCCCAGGTAGGAGCAAAATGGTCCTGGAACCTGGGCAAGGGCGGGACAAATGGCACCCACTGCGGCGCCGGAGGCGGAGCCGAGGGTGGCACTGGGGCCGGAGCCGGCAGCGATGGACCTTGGGCACCGTGGCCGGAGCCGGCGGCGCAGGATCCTGTGGCGCCGAAGCTGGATCCGCCGGCGGCGCCGACGGCCCAACAGGATCCTGACACGGGACCGCGGGGCCCGAGGGCGCGCCGGCGGGAGCCCGAGGCCTAAAAAGGCGGTCCATGGTAGCAAAAAATTCTTGCACCTGTGCGGGAGTCGCCGACGGACCCGGGTAAGGTGGTTAGGCCGCGGGACTCTCGAGCTCCGAAGGAGCCACAGGGGCAGAACCCCTGTCCCCCTCGTCCGCATCCGGGGACCGACGGGGGGACGTCGGAGAGCGAACACGCTTCTTCGACTTCTTTTTGTGTCGTCTCTTACCCGAATTCGAGGGTGAAGACTTGGAGCCCGAGGAGCGATGACTGTGGCCCCGCAAGCGTACCTTGGAACGGCCCCTGGACCGGGAACGGCGCTGGGACGAGTGCCGGACCTCCAGCAGCTTCCGGTGCCGCTCCCTCATGGCCTTCGGGGCCATGGCCCGACAGGACCGGGAGTCGTGGGCGGTCTCCAGGCAGTAGAGGCAGACATCGTGGGGGTCCGCCACCGACATATTGCGACGGCAGGCCCCACAAGACTTAAACCCAGGCATCCCTACGTGCACCAAGGAAACCAAAGCTTACAGGAGACAAAGTCTCAAAAAGGGTAGTCAAAAAGTGACTAAGGTACGTGCTCTAACCGGATCTGCGCTTACTGGCGCGGAAAAAGAAAGAACTGACGTCAGCGCGTATGGGTGGCGCCTTAGTAGTCTCCGTGACGTCATCTCGGCGCTTACGACGCCAGCGACGGACGCGGAGCCGCACAACGCCACCTACTGACGCGCAGGGGTACTGCTAACGAAAAACTTTCCGGATCCAGTCTGACGCCTGGGGATATTCTAAGGTAAGGAATCTATCACTAACGTGTCTCTTTCAGATCCTGTTTACATCACCAGAGGTACAAGACAGGGATGCCCGTGCTCCCCTTTGTTATTCTCATTGTATATTAATCCCTTTTTAATTATGATAGAGCAAAGCTTAAGGATTGAATCCGTTATTTGTAGACAAGAGCGGTATCGGGTTCTCGCTTATGCAGACGATATAGCGGTGGTAACATCCAACCCTAGCACTGCGATGCCAGAGATAGAACAGCTAGCTCAGACATATGGCTTAGCTTCAGGGTATAAACATAATGTGTCTAAAACACAAATCTTGTGCTTAAATCAAGACTGCAGCACAGATCCTAGGGTCATGGACGAGGTTTCATATCTGGGCATTAAAATAAGAACATGCCTGAAGGCACTAGTGGAGGTCAACTGGGGGTCTATTTTAACGACAGTTAAACAACAACTAGATCGCTTTGAATGTTTACATCTGTCGTTGGTCGGGCGTTGTAATGTTCTTAAAATGATGATTTTACCTCTGGTTTTATATTATTTTAGATCAGTCCCACTAGAACTCACCCGCCCTTCAGGTGCAATCACTCCAATCAATCTGCGCCAGATTTTTATGGGCCCAAGGGAAAGCCCGAAGGGCTATGCGCTTAATGACGTTACCCCGTGAGAAGAGCGGGTGGGCAGTTCCGGACTTTACGCTGTATTATTACGCTTGTATTCTTCAGAACATGCAAATTTTATTAACGGGAGAAGAGGTCTCTAACTGTGCTGAATTACCATCTATCTATCAAATGCTGTTGGGTGCTGATGCTAAGAGCCGACTTTTTGTGATGTTGGAAGGTAGCTACTATAAGAAAACTCGGTTCAAGGTATTAAGCGCCGCTTATAAGGTCTGGAAGGTTATCCGGAAACTTTATCAAATCGAGGGGGTTTCTTACTATACTCCTATATCCGCCTCAGGTCTACTCCCGGTAATTTTTTGGGATAGAACCCTAGATAGATGGAGAAGCAAAGGGATCCGGCTTGTTGGAGATTTCTATATTAATGGGAGTTCAGCTTCATATGCTATGTTAGCAGATAAATATCAGCTGCCCAAGACTGATTTTTTTAAGTATCTGCAAATTCGCGACTTTTTATGTAAAAGGCGGCGGATATTAGGGCCAAATCCTGTTGTTGAGGCTGTCAGTAAAAACTCCTGTATAGGGTCCTTATACAATATCTTGCTTGTTACCCAGAAGGACGATTTAGAGGCCCAGAATCTTAAATGGGACAACAGGTTAGGATGCCAAGGTACTCGTGTTGAGCAATCTCTTGATTTGGCGGGGAAGATATTATTATCAGCTAACTTACGGTCACAGCACTACAAGACGGTGTTCAATTTGTATCATACCCCCGCCAAATTGCTTAAATGGGGAGGGGTTAACGATGGAAAGTGCTTTCGGTGTGGGGCAGATGATGCAGATATTGTACACATTTTCTATACATGTGGGTGCTTGTCCAGTTTTATGGAGCATATTGAGAAATTCCTTGGGGAAATAACCGGGGCATTCATAAATATCTCAGCCCCTGCCATGCTCTTAGGGATGGAGGTGCACGCACAGGTGGGGCACCCAACATACAAGCATCGCTACATAATCTTCCTGGCGACGGCAGTGGCCAGGCTTTGTATTGCTTCTATGTGGCTTCAGAAGGATGCCCCTATCTTTGAGCAATGGAGAGCTAGATTTTATACGATTTTTAATCTTGAATACAGTTTATATGCTCTCAAAAGCTTTGGTAGGAGAAAGTTGGGTATGTAGATATGAGGCCCCATGGTTGCACATATGAAGGACTGAGCACATATTGTCGATAGCTATTTATGGTCTATTTATTCATATTTATGTGACATAGTTCTTGTCGCCTACTCTTGAACGTCAGAGGAATCTTAATCTTTGTATCTTTTTTTACCAGCTTTTATTAGGACTGTGTCAATGAATTATGATGTGTATTTGTTTCATCATTGCATGGATTGAAATAAAAAAATAAAAATAAAAAAAAACAAGTGCAGAAAGAAGCAACAGAGGTGCAGAAAGAGACAAAAGGGGTGCAGAAAGAAGCAAGAAAAGTGCAGAAAGAGGCAACAGAGGTACAGAAAGAAGCAAGAGAGGTGCAGAAGCAGGCAGGAAAGGTGCAGAAAGAGGGAACAGGGGAGAAGAAAGAGGCAAGAGAGGTGCAGAAAGAGAAAAGAGGGGTGCAGAAAGAGGCAAGAGATCTGCTGAAAAAAGCAACAGAGGTGCTGAAAGAGGCAAGTGAGGTGCAGAAAGAGGCAAGAGATCTGCAGAAAAAAGCAACAGAGGTGCTGAAAGAGGCAAGTGAGGTGCAGAAAGAAGCAAGAGAGGTGCAGAAAGAAGGAAGAGAAGTGCAGAAAGAAGTAACAGAGGTGCTGAAAGAGGCGCGAAGGGTGCAGAACGAGCAAGAGAGGTGCAGAATGAAGCATCAGAGGTGCAGTAAGAGGCAAGAGGGGTACACAAAGAGGAGAGAGAAGTGCAGAAAGAAGCAAAAGAGGTGGTCAAAGAGGCAAGAGGGATGCAGAAAGAGGCAAGAGCAGTGCAGAAAGAACCAGGAGAAGTGCAGAAAGAAGCAACAGGTGCTGAAAGAGGCACAAAGGGTACAGAAAGAGGCAAGAGGGGTGCAGAAAGAAGCAACAGAGGTACAAAAAGAGGCAAGAGTGGTGCGGGAAGAGAGGTGAAGGAAGAGGCAAGAGAGTTACACAAAGAGGGAAGACGGGTGCAGAAAGAGGCAAGAGGGCTGCAGAAACAGGCAAGAGAAGTGCAGAAAGAGGCAAGAGAATTGCTGAAAGAAGCAACAGAAGTGTAGAAAGAAGCAAGAAAAGTGCAGAAAGAGGCAAGTGAGATGCAGAAAAAGGCAAGAAAGGTACAGAAAGAGGGAAGACAAGTGCAGAAAGAGACAAAAGGGGTGCAGAAAGAAGCAAGACAGGTGCAGAAAAAAGCATGGAAAGTAAAGAATGAAGCAACAGGGGTGCAGAAAGAGGCAAGTGAGGTACAGAAAGAGGCAAGAGAAGTGCAGAAAGAGGCAAGAGAAGTGCAGAAATAGGCAAGAAAGGTACAGAAAGAGGGAAGACAAGTGCAGAAAGAGACAACAGGGGTGCAGAAAGAAGCAAGACAGGTGCAGAAAGAAGCATGGAAAGTGAAGAATGAAGCAACAGAGGTGCAGAAAGAAGCAAGTGAGGTACAGAAAGAGGCAACAGAAGTGCAGAAAGAGGCAAGAGATGCAAGAGAAGTGCAGAAAGAGGCAAGAGAATTGCTGAAAGAAGCAACAGAGGTGTAGCAAGAAGCAAGAAAAGTATAGAAAGAGGCACATAAGATGCAGAAACAGGCAAGAAAGGTACAGAAAGAGGGAAGTCGAGTGCAGAAAGAGACAACAGGGGTGCAGAAAAAAGCAAGACAGGTGCAGAAAGAAGCATGGAAAGTGCAGAATGAAGCAACAGGGGTGCAGAAAGAGGCAAGAGAAGTGCAGAAAGAAGCAACAGAGGAGCAGAAGGAGGCAAGAGAACTGCAGAAAGAGGCAAGAGAGTTGCAGAAACAGGCAAAAGAGGTACAGAAAGAGGGAACAGAGGTGCAGACAGGCAAGAGGGGTGCAGAAAGAAGCAAGAGAGGTGCAGAAAGAAGCAAGAGCAGTGCAAAAGAACCAACAGAGGTGCAAAAAGAGGCAAGTGAGGTGCAGAAGGACGCAAAAGGGGTGCAGAAAGATGGAACAGGTGGGCAGACTGAGGCAAGAGAGGTGCAGAAAGAGGGAAGAGGGGTGCAGAAAAAGGCAAGAGGGATGCAGAAATTTGGAACAGAGTTGCAGGAAGAAGCCAGAACAGTGCAGAAAGAACCAACAGAGGTCCAGAAAGAGGTAAGAGGGGTACAGAAAGAGGCAAGTGAAGTGCAGAACGAAGCAAAAGAGGTGCAGAAAGAACCAACAGAGGTGGAAAAAGAGGCAAGAGGGGTGCAGAAAGGGGTAGGAGAGGTGCACAAAGAGGCAAGAGGGGTACAGAAAGAGGCAAGAGGGGTGCAGAAAGGGGTAGGAGAGGTGCACAAAGAGGCAAGAGGGGTACAGAAAGAGGCAGGAGGGGTGCAGAAAGAAGAAGCTAACTGCAGAAAGAAGCAACAGAGATGCTGAAAGAGGCACGAAGGGTGCAGAAAGAGACAAGACAGGTGAAGAAAGAAGGAACAGAGGTACAGAAAGAGGCAAGAGTGGTGCAGAAAGAGGAAAGAGGTGTAGAAAGAGGCAAGAGAGTTGCACAAAGAGGGAAGAGGGGTGCAGAAACAGGCAAAAGGGGTGCAGAAAGAAGCAAGTGAGGTGCAGAAAGAGGCAAGAGGGGTGCAGAAAGAAGCAAGAGAGTTACAGAAAGAGGCAAGTGAAGTGCAGAAGGAGGCAAGAGAACTACAGAAAGAGGCAATAGAGGTACAGAAAGAGGCAAGTGAGGTGCAGAAAGAAGCAAGATAAGTGCAGAAAGAAGCAACAGAAGTGCAGAAAGAGGGAAGAGGGGTAGAGCAGGAGGCAAGAGGGGTGCAGAAAGAAGCAAAACAGGTGCAGCAAGAAACAAAAGAAGTGCAGAAAGAAGGAATAGAGGTGCAGAAAGAGGCAAAAAGGGTGCAGAAACACGTAAGACGGATACTGAAAAAGGCAAGAGAGGTACAGAAAGAGGGAAGAAGGGTGCAGAAAGAGGCAACAGAAGTGCAGAAAGAGGGAAGAGAGGTGCAGAAGGTAGAAGAGATTTGCAGAAAGAGGCAAGAGAAGTGCAGAAAAAGAAAGAAATGTGCAGAAAGAAGCAACAGAAAAGCAGATAGAGGCAAGAGAGGCGCATAAGGAAGCAAGAGTGGCTTGCACACCATTAGTACCAATTTAACACCCACATTTAGCAATAAGTAACAGGTGACCATTCTAGGTTTGCAAAGAGCCTTCCACCACGCTGTAACAATTGTCGTTGCATTCTTGGTAACGTTTGAGCCGTTTGAGCTAGAAACAAGGCTTTTTTTGTTCAAAACTGCAGATTAGGGAGCAGATGATGAATTATGTGGCTAATGCAGAAAATGTATAATTGTGCGAAAGTCGGTGCAGCCAAACAGTCGCATAATTCCAGTGGCCCTGCTCATACCTCTGACTAGGTCCACAAGTGCTCCTCAGTGATTCCTTCTTTTTTTGTCTCACTCAGTTCATAGTTGAGCTTCTATGGAAATGAGGAAGACTAAACCTGTCGTTACCACTCCACAACACAGACTACTATACCACAAAATTACTCTCTATAACACATAATCACACTCTACATACTTCCTATACACTAAATACCACATACTTTCTATCCACATGATTTCACTGCACAACATACCAGATAATTCCACTACACACAACGTACATCCACTCCACTCCCAAAAACATTAGTAAAAAACTTTTACATTTACAACGCCAATAGCTCTAATTCTCGCAAATGCGAAACCAATTACATTGCAAACACTTCTTTAACTAGTAGTCGCGTTTGCTGAGTGGTGGAGAAAGGGTGCTGGACCTCCGATCAGCGCTCAGGAATTCCGTTGCGTAGGACTTACAGGAGGTACCAGGAGGGCTTCTTGGCCCCCAAAGTCCCTCAGGAGTAAATTGTACTTCATCCCCCATCCCGTATTCTGCCAGGAGGTGCGTTTGCAGAGTGGTGGAGAAAGGGGGGCATGGCCTCCGAAGACGTCTTAGCAATTCCACTGTGTGGGACTTACTGGAGGTAACAAGAGGGGTAGTTGGCCCCCAAGGACATCCTTGGGGGCCAACTACCCCTCCTATTACCTCCAGTAAGTCCCACACAGCAGGATTGCTAAGTTCTCATAGCAGGCCACACCCCCTTTGCCCACCACTCTGCAAACGCGCTCCCTGGCACGCTCTTGGATGGGGATTGAAGTCCCCTTCGCTGCTGGGGGTCCTTTAGGGCCAACTAGCCTACCTCTTACCTCCAGTAAGCCCCACACAGTGGGATAGCTGAGAGGTGGACACAGGACACGCCCCCTTTCTCCACCACTCTGCAAATGCAGCTCCTGGCACGCTCTTGGTTGGGGGATGAAGTCCCCTTTCCTCCTGAGGGCCTTGGGGGCCAACTAGCCCTCCTGTTACCTCCAGTAAGCCCCATAAAGCTGGATTGCTGAGAGTGGTCCGAGGCCACGCCCCCTTTTTACACCACTCTGCAAACGCGCCTCCTGGCGCACTGCTGCTCAGGGGATGAAGTCCACTTGTGTCCTGAGGTCCTCAGGACACAAGAGGACCTCATCGCCCCACCAGCAATGCGCCAAGAGGCGCATTTGCAGAGTGGTGTAAAAAGGGGCGTAGCCTCGGACCACCTCTCAGCAATCCCACTGTGTGGGGCTTACTGGAGGTACCTGGTGGGCTAGTTGGCCCCCAGGGACCCTCAGGAATGAAGGGGACTTAATCCCCCAACTTAAAACGCGCCAGGGGGCGCGTTTGCAGAGTCATGCAGGGAGGGGGTGAGGACTTCGGCGAGTTTCCCCCCCTTCCCTGGGCCACTTCTGGCCCCGGGGACCCCATCCCTCGGGGCCTGTCCATCCTTTACTAATTTGTATACATTTTTGGGAGGGGGCCACGTGGCCCCCCTCCTGAGGCCAATTATGGCCCCGGGGACCCCATCCCCCAGGGCCTAGCCAGCCTTGTTGTTTTTTATTGTTTTTTGGAGGGGGGCAGCGTGGCCCCCCTCCAGAGGCTAATTATGGCCCCGGGGACCCCATCCCCTGGGGCTTTGCCTCGATATTTTTTGAAAATGTATTTATTTTATTTTTTTTAATTAAGAAGGGGGGCCGCGTGGCCTCCCTTCCCTTGGCCACTTCTGGCCCCGGGGACCCCATCCCCCGGGGCCTGGCCTCATGTTGGGGACCGTGGGGGGAGCCCCAATGCCCCCATGGTCCCAGCAGGTTCCCCGCCTCCTGCAGGAGCTGGCATTGCTTTTGGGCAAGGGGAGCTGCTGACATGCAGCTCCCCTTGCCCAAAAGCAATTCTGCTTTGCTTTTTGGAAGCGAGAGCAGGTTTCCTGCTCTCGCTTCCAAAAAGCAAAGCAGAGTTTGCTATGGCAGAGAGGGAGCCGTGCTCCCGCCCTGCCATAGCAAACAGCAATGTCCCGGGGGTGGGCACCCCCGGACATTGCAGGAGCCAGGCCTGGGGGATGGCGGTACCCAGGGCCATCAAGGACTCCAGGAGGGGGGCCCCCTCCCAGCATTTCAAAGCCCTGGGGAGGCGGTGGTCCCCGGGGCGCGGGGGGCCGCAACAGACCCCCACATTAACATAATTTGTGCCCCGGGTGGTGGTCCCAGGGCCCCTATTAAAACAAAGCCCCGGGGAGGTGGCGGTCCCAGGGCTGCAGGGGGGCCGCGTGCCCCCGCACATTATGAAGAAAGCCCCGGGGAGGTGGCAGTCCCCAGGGCTTGGGGGGGCCCGTGAGGCCCCCCCACCTGTATTAAAACAAAGCCCCGGGGAGGTGGTGGTCCCCGGGGCAGCGGGGGGGGCACGTGCCCCCTGCACATTATGAGGAAAGCCCGGGGGAGGTGGCGCTCCCCGGGGCTGTGGGGGCCCCAACAGGCCCCCACACCATAATTTTAAATTGCCCCCGGGACCTGGCCCACCAGGGGGTTTAAAACAAACGAAGCGCAGGAGCCTGCTCTTCGTTTTTTTAAATTTTTTCGTCCGGATTCACGAACCCAGTGTGAATTCGGCCGAATGTTTTAAAAAAAAAAATGTTTTTGGGGGACCCCCTGAGCAGGCCTAGGGGGTCAGGCTGTTTCTACCCTGCCCCCTTTTCTTCATTTTTCACTTTTTTTCTACCTTTTTCTTGTGACTCGGTTACCGAGTTACAAGATGGCTGCCAACCCTTCCTGGTTTGGAGTGTTGGCAGCCAATCAGAGTGAAGCTCGTGCTCGGGAGGAGTCGCCACTCCTCGGTGCTCAGATATCGATATTTATATTTCTTGAATTTCTCAGCAACTACTCACCAGATTTACACCATTTAAAAAAAAGACCAAGAGCTAACGTTTTACCAAATTTGGTGTAATTCCGCTCAGCAGTTCGGGCTGTAGCCGTGTCCAAAGTTTCCTATGGAAATTAACATAGGGGAAAACGCGTTTTTGGACCCCCCTTTTTTCTCGGCCCCCGCTTGACGAATCACCCCGAAACTTTCAAGACAATAGCTGACCGGAGCGGGCCATTAGTTTTGAAAATGTTGCGAAGATTTGTGAAACGGCGCCAAAGATATTGGCAAAAGAAAAAACGCTTTTTGAATAGAAACAAGGTCCTAACTATAACTACCTACTGGCGAACGCCAGTAGGTAATATATATATATAGATAACCACACCCGGCGAGTTTTCACCATTTAATTCTAGGACTGCAGGAATTTCCAGCCTCGCATCAACAGCAACAATGCAGCGGGCCAGATGCGTTTCGGGCATCCCACCGCCCTTGCTCACTGGCACTTACACGGAGATACAGCAGCAGAAACAGACCAGCTGCGCATATTTAAATGTTCCGCCCATGTGGGCGTATTCGCGTAGAGCATCCTGGTTAACGTAGTCCATTTTTTTATTAAACCCAAGTGGGTGCTGCCATGCCCCCAAAATGTCCAAATGTCCTTACCCCAGTGGGTTTGCTGAACGAAAACAGGGCTGGGGTCCTGCCAATACTCTGTCCCTGGATTGGACTCGTCGTGCCACAAGCGTCTCTCGATTGCAGACGCTGCGGTCCTGCCATGAATCCGCAGTGGGGCATCTTCGCGGCTGAGACAAGCCGTACACATGAAATCCAAAGAGTTGCCCCCAATGAAGACACCACACCCGGCGAGTTTTCACCATTTAATCCAAGGACTGCAGGAATTTCCAGCCTCGCATCAACAGCAACAATACAGCGGGCCAGACGCGTTTCGGGCATACCATCGCCCTTGCTCACTGGCACTTACACGGAGATACAGCAGCAGAAACAGACCAGCTGCGCATATTTAAATGCTCCGCCCATGTGGGCGTATGCGCGTAGAGCATCCTGGTTAACGGAGTCCATTTTTTTATTAAACCCAAGTGGGTGCTGCCATGCCCCCAAAATGTCCAAATGTCCTTACCCCAGTGGGTTTGCTGAACGAAAACAGGGCTGGGGTCCTGCCAATACTCTGTCCCTGGATTGGACTCGTCGTACCACAAGCGTCTCTCGATTGCAGACGCTGCGGTCCTGCCATGAATCCGCAGTGGGGCATCTTCACGGCTGAGACAAGCCGCACACATGAAATCCAAAGAGTTGCCCCCAATGAAGACACCACACCCGGCGAGTTTTCACCATTTAATCCAAGGACTGCAGGAATTTCCAGCCTCGCATCAATAGCAACAATACAGCCGGCCAGATGCGTTTCGGGCATACCACCGCCCTTGCTCACTGGCACTTACACGGAGATAGAGCAGCAGAAACAGACCAGCTGCGCATATTTAAATGTTCCGCCCATGTCGGCGTATGCGCGTAGAGCATCCTGGGCAACGTAGTCTGTTTTTTAATTAAACCCAAATGGGTGCTGCCATGTCCCCAAAATGTCCAAATGTCCTTACCCCAGTGGGTTTGCTGAACGAAAACAGGGCTGGGGTCCTGCCAATACTCTGTCCCTGGATTGGACTCGTCGTACCACAAGCGTCTCTCGATTGCAGACGCTGCGGTCCTGCCATGAATCCGCAGAAAGTAACTATGAAATACGGCGGCCATCTTCTAATGTTCATATAGTCCATGTATATTAGAGTAAACATATAGCATTCTGTTGTATACAACTCGAGGAAATAATATCAAGACCAAATAGGTAAATTCAATTCAGATACAGCAGGGCAGTTAACGTTTAATAGAGTAGGCCAAGCTTCTTTGTTGGACTATATTCTGGTGGAAACCAGATTATGGCACAAGGTCAGTGATTTCTATGTCATCACGAGGCAGGATAGTGACCATAATGCCCTGATTTTGGTTCTGAAGTCATTGAACTTGGGCCCCACCAACTCCCAACCTACTTCGATACCTGTAAATAGTGCGTCAAGTTTAACAAATAATAGAAGGAAAGTTAGGTGGGAGAAAATCCAACAGTCACCCCACAAGTTGGCAACAGTCTACCAACTAATAATTCCATCTATGGTAAAAATGTGGGAGGTAATATCTGTAGAGGGTTCGATGGTGGATGCTGGGAAAGTTGCCATAATACATCAAGAGTTATCATCAAAACTGGCAGATATATTCTTCCCATTAGCACGCCGGGGGCCAAATACTCAGTTTAAATGTATCTGGTTCAATTCCAAATGCCGTACAGCCAAGCACGCCCTATTGGACGCTGTGAAGGCAAAGGATAAGCCACGTATTAAACTAACCCGGGCACTGTACAAAGAGACCATTAGGCAGGAGAGGAAAAATTGGGAAGTGGAGAGATGCGACAATCTTAAACTTGCACTATCGAACAAAGACATGAAGTCCTTTTGGGCCATTGTGAGCTCGGGTGACATTCAAGGGAAACCAGCAATTGAGCCAAATATTGCCTCTGAAGTGTGGGAGAAACATTTTCTTACTCTTTACACCAGTTATGAAAATGTAACTGAAGCTGCTGTACCTCGAAAAGTAACCACCGAGTCTTGCCAGGGGGCGGCGGTGGAGATTACTTTATCTGAAGTGGCAAACACTATAAATAAGCTCCATAGCAATAAAGCACCAGGCTTAGATAAATTACCAGGGGACCTATTTCGGGAGGAACCAACAATCTGGGGACCATATCTGTGGACCCTATTTAATGCCATTTTGAATGGCATGGATCCCCCCCGATACTTGGCGTGGGGCAGAAATTGTCCCAATTTACAAAAAAGGTTGCCCCCTTCTTCCTACTAACTATAGGCCGATCAGTTTGATCGATGTTTCCCAAAAGCTTTTTGCGCAGGTTCTTCTTGATCGCCTCCAGGTATGGATGGAAGAAGAGGAGATATTGAGCCCTTACCAAGCCGGCTTCAGAAAAAACACCTCAACCATCGACCAGATATTTAGACTCCAACTCCTTTTCTGGAAAACGGTGGTAATAGAGGGTGGCAGCCTCTTTTTAATATTCGTAGATCTGAAGTTGGCTTTTGATCTTGTACCCAGAGAGAAACTCTGGGACGTACTTAGAGACTTGGGGATTCCATCTTATCTCCTCACCATTCTAGTGAGGCTCCATGCAGAAAATTTCGCGCAAGTTAGATTTGGGAAACACGGTGAACTTACTCCCCGCTTTCCTGTTAATAAAGGGGTACGTCAGGGTTGCGTGTTAGCGCCTACCCTATTTTGCCTATTTGGTAATGGTCTTATTGAGCAACTTAGGAAAGTTAAGGACAATGATGCCCCTAGGCTAGCATCGGGCAAGGTCCCAGCGCTGATGTTCGCTGATGACACCCTCCTACTTTCAAAGACACCTATGGGAATCCAGCGCATCCTAGATTGCTTTGACACCTTCTGAAAGACTCGGGGGATGGAGATAAACACATCTAAGACTAAATATATGGTGTTTAATCCTGTTAACACATCTCGCCCTAATCCACATTTGAATGGCTTCCCCCTTGACAGAGTGACGGTGTTTGATTATTTAGGCGTCACTCTGACCGAGCATCTGGATTGGGGACCGCAGATGGCCAAGGCCAGCCTTAAGCTAGCACAGACAGTGGGAGGGCTTATGAAACAATATAGATCTTCATCATTTAAACCAGCGGGCCAATAGTTGAAATCTATAAAACTCAAGCGCGGGGTGCTACACTGTATGGGGCAGAACTGTGGGGGCATCGCCCTATCACTAGTCTGAACAAAGTGGAGAATAACTTTATGAGGCAGCTATTAGGTCTTCCCATTAGCACACCTCTTATTCCCTTGCGCTTGGACTTGGGTATTAGGCCCATTAATGAAGAGATAGCCCTTAGACCTCTAACTTTTTGGCGCCGCCTCTGGGTGACCCCAGAATTGGCCACCTACCGATCTGAGCTCAAAGAGCTCTTGAGTATCCCTGGTATTACTAAAATACACTGGTTTAATTACATTAGGGATCTTTGTATACAGCTGGGCAAAGTGGACCTATGGAGATCACCTGAGGAGTCATGTCCCTTAACCTCACGGTTGGAATTGGTAAGATCCTACAGTTCCTATAGACTCTGCCATTCAGGAAAATCCCTCTTGTGGTCGATTAACAGCAGAGTTTCTATTGATAAAAGATGAATACAAACTGGAACTTTTCCTGGATGACATCCAACCAACCTTGGCTAGGAAATTGTACATGCAGCTTAGATTAGGGACTTTGCCTCTCCATGCCAACACAAGCAAATGGTCCAAAACCCATACTGGTGGATGCCCTGCCTGTGATTATAAGGAAGAAACCGAGCTACATGTCCTTTTCTTTTGTCCTGCTTCTGTGTTATCTCGCCGGCGTTGGCTCATTCAACTCTGTAAGAATTTGGGCTTTGTGCAATGCGCTGAGGCATATAGAGTACTAAAATATGAGTCTCACGCCCAAATTGTCTTCGCCGTTTCCTGTTTTCTAAACTCTATGTGGCACGTGCGGAGGACTTTTTTTTAACTTAGCTTGGCTCTAGTAATGTACTAGTTTATTCTCTCAACTTTTATCTCCATCCATTTTATTGGTTTTAAGTATTTATCACAACCATTTGTACTGTAATGACTTTGGAAAATAGTTTTTTATCAAGATGACTGTAAAGCATTGTAAAATCGTCCAAGGACTTGGCCCTTGGATAATCTAATGCTGCATTGCATCATGGGTAGTGGGGTCCTTTGAAAGCAAGCTGGCTAGATTGCAATGCGGAAAAATGTCCTCGGTTGTGTATTACATATGAAGAAATTGTATATATTTTATTGTGCTTTTTGATATGTGCTTTTATGGTCTTTGTGACCGAAATAAAGTTGAATGGAATGGAATTGTAAATTCAAAAGTTGTACTGTACAAACGAGGTTCGCTGATCAGAAAAGCAGTTCGGACATGTGTCTAATAGTCATGAACCTTCGTGCAAGGACTAAAACAGGGGGATTTGGCGGCCATCTTGGAAGGAAAGCTGTCGTGGGCAATGTGTCATGCCTCAGCTTAAACGACAAATATACCCAGGCAATGTTAAAACAGTGTAAAACCCTGAGTCAATAGTTGTCATACTGGGTGTACCAAGATGGGGAACTCGTTTGTGTCGGTACATGGTGCAAGGTGAAGTGTGCATGGAAGACCTCGTGAAATTAGTGACAAGGAAATGTAACCAAAATAAAAAATAAAATAAAATAAAATAAAATGAATAGTCAATATTCCAGTCCTATATACATGTCACGGGGTATCAATAAAGGAAAAGTGTTCCCCCCTCATGACAACCACCTGCCAACGTTATACTATAAACTGCCATGGTGATGGGTTTTGACAGAGGGTATCCCCTACCCTGACCTAAGATAACTGTCCAAAACAAAGGGCAAGTGCCTGTATGTCTAAGTAATGGTATCTACTGGACAGAACAAAAGTTGCAAGCCGAGAGGGAACATGTGAGTGAAACATGTGCCTGTGCATCGTAAAGCATGTGATAAAGGGCCAGTGCCCATAATCAAATCCAGGTATACACAACTACACAACACAGTGTAAGTTGCCCATGGTACTACAAATTGAAAATGTACTTGATGACTTGAATATATCTTTTGACCACACAGCTAAAACACAATTTAGACCACGGTCTACGTTCTTCCCATCACTTGCACATGATAACATAGACACCTTTCATGATGTCGTCAATACTTCTCTGATTAAATTCAGACACAAGAAATGGTTTAGAGAACAACAGGCTCACAATCTTACTTTCCCACAAAGACAAGCTCTCATGTCCCTGGCAGAAGACAAAAGCATAGTAATCCGACCAGCAGATAAGGGAGGGAATGTAGTGATCCTCAGCAGAGAAAAATACGTCGCAGAGGCTTTACGCCAACTGACAGATGAAAGTTTCTATACAGTCATCAACAGGGAGATTTATTCCCAAAGTGTGGAAGAAATCTGGGAGAAACTTAAGAACTGGAAAGACATGGGGATATTAGAATAGGAAGAATATTGTTATCTGAAAAGGGATTATCCCATTCTTCCTGTCCTTTACCTTTTACCAAAGGTTCATAAAGACAAGATCAATCCCCCTGGGAGACCCATTGTATCCTCAAAGGGAAGTGCCACTGAGAATATCTCTAAGTACGTCGATCATTTACTACAGGATTTTGTGAGTAATCTCCCATCCCATGTTAAAGACACCAAAGACTTTCTCAGTAAAGTAGAAGGTCTGCTCTGGGAAAAGGACTTTTTACTGGTTACCTTGGATGTAAATTCACTTTACACCATTATCAAGCATGATCAAGGTATAGAGGTGTGTAGACAATTCTTGCAGACCAGAAACATTAGATTCAAAGCTCACACATCCATGGTTTTGAAGATGATCGAATTCTGTCTCACCAATAATATCTCCATCTTTGACGGGACTCTCTATAAACAGATTACGGGGACCGCAATGGGGACGTGTTTCGCCCCAAGTTTTGCTAATCTGTTTTTGGGCCAATAGGAGAAAGAAATCTTCATGGATAATCCCAACTTTCCCGAGGTAGAGCAGGTCGTGCTCTGGCTCCATTATATTGACGACATCTTTATGGTGTGGAAGGGAAAGGAAGATGAGGTTAATGACTTTATTGATAAGTTAAATAACAACAGCTATAACATCATTCTAACCAGAATGATTAGCAAAAACTCATTTGAGTTCTTAGATATCAAAGTCGAAGTCATTGGTGATACTGTACAGACCAAACTGTTCAGGAAGGATACAGCTGGCAATACCTAGCTTCATGCCCTCAGCAGCCACCTGGATCCTCTGAAATGGAGTATACCGTTTGGCGAACTGCTGAGGGCAAGACGCAACTGTAGTACCTACACAGCCTACAAAGATGAAATGATAACCATGACCGAGAGGTTCAAGGCTAGAGGATATCCTCAGTGGGTACTCAACAAAGCTATCAAAAAGGTCGAGCAGGTACAGAGACAATACACACTTTTCACGAGAACAGACAGTGAGACAGACAGGAATGACCAGGAGAATAACACCAGGATCATCCTCACGTACAACAGAAGTGCCAATAAAATCAGACAGATTCTCAACAAACACTGGGATATTCTCACAAGTGACCCCAATATCAGCCACTTAGTCAGCGAGTGACCCAGTATTACCTATAGAAAGGGTTACAACTTGAGAGACAAATTGGTACATAGCGACATAACACTTTATAACACCATAAGAGATCAAGGCTTGAGTGGTTTCTTTCCCTGCGGGCATTGTAAGGCCTGTAAAAACAGCTACATGAGAAAAGAACTCACCACAGAGAGAGGTACCAAGAAAAAGATCACTCAATTCCTCACATGCAGCACACCTTTTGTTGTATACGTATTGGAATGCCCTTGTAAATTGAAATATATTGGCAGTACCATTCATCCAGCCAAAAAACGGGTACTAGAGCACATGAGGGCGATTAGCAATAGAGACCAGCAATACCCAGTAGCACGTCACTTTCAACAACACCATTACTCGAACAGTGCCCTTCTGAGTTATTTTGTGATAGAGCATATCCCGAGATCACCCAGGGGGGGTGATAGGGCACTAAAACTGAGACAACGAGAATCTAAATACATCCTTGACCTCCAGACCAAAAGCCCAGGTGGCTTGAATCTTGATGAAGAGTTAGGAATACATTTGCATGTAGCTTGACTTGCTCTTAGCTCCTTTCTATCCTCCTTTTGCTTCTAGGGAATGCAGTAATGTTTAGTACATTTGTTTTTAATCACTGTGCAAATATAATGCGTTCAATTATATCTGATTTTAACCTAGCTTTTTCTTTCCCTTTTTTCCACTGCAGGAGGAAAGGAAGGGACCCACACTACTCTTGTAGTTCACCTTCAACGGTACCCTAACCTTTCCTTCAGAGGCACATGGCAATGTCAAGTCACTACAGTCAAGAACATGCACCTTGTGGTTTGATTTAGTTTTGTCCTTTTTCCAGTCTCATGTTTTATTGACCTGTGATGTCAATGGGGCACTCGCCCATAATTGCACAAAATTTGTAGTACCATGGGTAACTTACACTGTGTTGTGTAGTTGTGTATACCTGGATTTCATTATGGGCACTGGCCCTTTATAAACAAACAGTAGGAGGAGTACAACCAGGAGACAAGTCAAAGTCTCCAAAGTATTGGGAAAAGGGCACAAGAAAGGAAATGTCCTTTCTTAAGAAGACCCCTCACTCACCAACCTAGTTGGTGACATGCTTCATCATCGGGGTCCCACCCGAATGGCAGAATGCCATCCGGGTGTGCTTCAACACCTGATTACAGTGGAGCAGGTTGTTTTCTGTGTAAGTGAGTGAAAAAGTGATTTAAAAATTGGCCAGATATAACTCAAAATTTTGTATTTTAATAATGGAGCAACTGGGCAATATTAAAAATTAGTGATAAGACACCCTTTTGGTTAAATTGACCAACTGGTATCTTTAAGTGAAAAAATGTGCAAAAAAGTGCGAAAAAAGGTCTACATGTTTCAACCTATAGTTGGTAATACTAGGTTTTCGTCAGGACCAAGAGTACGTGACCCGGGCGGTATACACACGCTAAGGTGTACCCTGCCCTTGATCACTGTTATCTAACTATGTACTCACAGTTAGGAGACCTTTCATCCGAATTAGTTGAAAGGAAAAAATTATGTGACGCATGTTCGCGTGCCTCATGGGAGTAGGGGTCGTGATGCTGGCTCAGTTGCACAATTGCGTGTCACCAGTCACCGGCTGCTGCGCCTAAGATACAGACCCACCACAGCTCCCCGTGGCCCTTTATTACATGCTTTACGATGCACAGGCACATGTTTCACTCACATGTTCCCTCTCAGCTTGCAACTTTTTGTACTGTCCAGTAGAAACCATTACTTAGACATACAGGCACTTGCCCTTTGTTTTGGACAGTTATCTTAGGTCAGGGTAGGGGATACCCTCTGTCAAAACCCATCACCATGGCAGTTTATAGTATAACGTTGGCAGGTGGTTGTCATGAGAGGGGAACACTTTTCCTTTATTGATACCCCGTGACATGCATATAGGACTGGAATATTGACTATTCATTTTATTTTATTTTTATTTTGGTTACATTTCCTTGTCACTAATTTCACGAGGTCTTCCATGTACACTTCACCTTGCACCATGTACCGACACAAACGAGTTCCGCATCTCGGTACACCCAGTATGACAACTATTGACTCAGAGTTTTACACTGTTTTAACATTTTCCTGGGTATATTTGTCGTTTAAGCTGAGGCATGACACATTGCCCACGACAGCTTTCCTTCCAAGATGGCCGCCAAATCCCTCTGTTTTAGTCCTTGCACGAAGGTTCATGACTATTAGACACATGTCCGAACTGCTTTTCTGATCAGCGAACCTCGTATGTACAGTACAACTTTTGAATTTTCCTATTTGGTCTTGATATTATTTCCTCAAGTTGTATACAACAGAATGCTATATGTTTACTCTAATATGCATGGACTATATCAACATTATAAGATGACCGCCGTATTTCATAGTTACTTTCTTTGACGATTGTATCCTTTGTTTATGTTGTGGATTCTATGTGTATATGGTTTGGGCTGTACAATGGCTTCTTAAATTGTGAGCAAGGCTTCACTGCCGAAACACGTAACGTAGAAGCGGATTAATATTTCTGAACTGAAAAATTTGGATGCGTGTCCTGAGAGTGCATTATTTTGCAAACGCGAAGGAACTTTATGGGATTTAGGAGCCGGGTGCTCTTCCGGCGCAAGCACCACCTTTCAAGGGTCTCTGGTCTGGATTGGAGCGTTCATGGTTATATATATATATATACATGCATACACATATATATATGTGTGCGTTTATATAAGTATTTATTTATATATATAGTATTAAATATTATTTACATTATTTAATTTGAATTACATTAATTTTATATATTACAATATTTAAGATGGACTATTTTAAACTATATATTTATATATATATATATAAATAAATATATTTTTATATATATATATATATATAAAAACAATATTTTTGTATGCTTTTTAACAATATTGTGAAACTATATTTTATTTTCAATATTTTTGTACTTACCATTATAAGTATAGGGAGACCATATTTTTGCAAACCATATTTTTGAAACAATATTTTTGTTACACGATATGATTGTTGGCAATATTGTGTCAGTGATCCGGCGGGAAGGCATGCAGGAGTCTCAAGTTCCTACCTAGGCAGAATGAATCTCCTTGCACGAGACATCTTGGGAACTCCAACATGCACAACTGCTGACATTGAGCGTTCTCTGCGGTGGCGAATATTTTGAGCCAAGGTTCTCCCTATTCGCAGAAATGACTTTGCGCCACCTGCGTCTGAAATTGCCAGTCGTGATCCCCTAGGCATCAACGGCTGAGCTTGTTTGTCCTGGTATTCAAAGATCCTGCCAGGTGGTTCACCAGGAAAATTCCTCGATGATCCAGCCATTTCCAGAGGAGCAGCACCTCCTGGCACATGGTCCACAACCTCAGCCCGCCCTGTTTGTTGCATTACCACTCGGCAGTGGTGTTGTCGGAAAGCACCACTACCAGCCTCCCCTTGATGAATGGAAGAAAGGCTTTCAGCACCAAGTGGATGGCCCTAAGCTCCAAAAAGATGACATGAAGCCAGAACTCTACTGGAGACCAGAGGCGGCTGATCTCCACCTCTTCTAGGTGGCTGTCCCAACCCAGAAGTGATGCATCAGTGACTGCTGTCAACTGTGGGTGGGGTAGGGAGAGGGGTCTGCCGTTGACCCAATCACGGTCCGGTAACCACCACTGCAGTTCTTTTACAGTCTCCTCCTATATCTGGATGTGGTCGGACAGGTCCCCTTGATGTTGGGCCCACTGAGACTTCAGATCTCACTGCAGAGCCTGCATATCCCATCTGGTGTGCTTGACCAGCAGGATGCAGGAGGCCATCAGTCCCAGCAGCCTCTGAGTCGATGTTACAGAAATCCTGGACCGAGGGCGAAAGATCACTATCAAAGCCTGAATGTCCTGGACTCTCCTTTCCAGGGAAAAGGCACAAAAACAAACCATGTCCAGAATGGCTCTGATGAAGGGGAGCATCTGAGAAGGAGTAAGGTGTGACTTCAGTGCTTTGATAGTAATTCCCTAAGATGACAGGAGGTTTGCATAACACTCAAAAGAGGGGGGAGGTAGAGGGTTGTCGCACAAGTTACTTACTTGTGTAACGATATATCTGTAAGAGATATTAGTTAGTGATAGATTCCTTACCTTAGAATATCCTCAGGCGTCAGACTGGATCCGGAAAGTTTTCGTCAGCAGTACCCCTGCGCGTTGGTAGGCGCCGTCGTGCGGCTCCGCGTACGTCGCTGGCGTCGTAGTCGCCGAGATGACGTCGTTGGAGCTACTTAGACGCGCCCACGCGCGCTGACGTCAGTTCTGTACATGACTTTCCGCGCCAGGAACGCAGAGCCATGCCAGAGACCGACTACTGGTGCAATAGAACTAGGGCCCTGAAAGGGACTACCTGAACCCTAGAGAACAGTTCGCAGAATGGGGAGGATGGGTGGGCGGTAAGGAATCTATCACTAACTAATGTCTCTTACAGATATATCGTTACACAAGTAACTTGTGCATCTGAAAGAGACACGTTAGTGATAGATTCCTTACCTTAGAATACATACCCAAGCAATACCAACCCCGGTGGTGGGTCTGCGAAGTGAGATTACACCAGAAAGTCACGGAGAACCGAACAGCCAAAGAAGGCGTCTCTCCGGACTTGACTGTCAAGGCAATAGTGCTTAGTGAAAGTATGCAGCGAGGCCCACGTGGCTGCCTGACAGATGTCTTGCAGGGGGACACCGCGTCCCAATGCTGTAGTAGCTGCCGTCGCCCTGGTAGAATGGGCGCGCAGCCCTACCGGAGGTTCCTTTTTAGCCAGAGTAACAGGCCTTTATGCACAAGACAACCCATCGGGAGAGAGTCCGCTTGTGTACAGCTCGACCTTTCTTGGCGCCCACGTAGCCAACAAAGAGCTGGTCATCCACCCGGAACCGTTGTGTGCGGTTGAGATAGAATGAAAGCGCACGTTTCGGGTCCAGACGGTGGAGCCTCTCTTCCTCTCTCGAAGGAGGCGGAAAGAAAGTGGGCAGAGTGACAGTTTGCCCAAGATGAAAGGCAGTGACTACTTTCGGTAGAAAGGAGGGACGTGGGCGAAGCACAACCTTGTCCGGATGAATCGCTAGGAAAGGAGGTTTACATGAAAGAGCCTGGAGCTCAGTCACCCACCTAGCGGAGGTGATGGCCACCAGGAAGACAGTTTTGAAAGTTAATAACCGCAAAGGACAGTTATGAAGAGGCTCAAAGGGAGCACACATTAAGTATGTGAGAACCAGGTTCAAGTCCCACTGAGGCATCACAAAGGGAATAGGAAGGAAAAGGTGAGTAATGCCTTTGAGAAATCTATTGACAACAGGGGACTTGAAAAGAGAGGGCTGATTAGGCAGCCTGAGAAAGGCTGAAGGGTAGCCCTTGAGAGTGCCCAGAGAGAGCCCCGCTGGGCCAAAAAGAGAAGGAACAATAGGACCTCAGAAAGAGGGGCAGAAAGGGGATCTACAGCTTTGGCTGTGCACCATGCCACAAATTTGTTCCACCGGCAGGCGTATACAGTTTTAGTCGAGGGACGCCTGGCTACCAGGATCACATTACAGACTTCAGGAGGCAAGTCAAATGGAATCAACTGTCGCCGCTCAATCTCCACGCAAGGAGGTGGAAACTGGACAGGTTTGGGTGGAGGACCGTCCCCTGTTGCTGCGACAGAAGATCCTCCCGAAGAGGCAGTCGGATCAGGGGATCCACGCCCATACTGAGTAGCTCGGGATACCAAACTGTTTGAGCCCAGTCCGGTGCCACAAGAATGACTTGGGCCCGGTAGCGTCTGATGTTCTTTAGCACTCTGGGTAGAAGAGGTATAGGTGGAAAGGCGTACAACAGACCGCAACTCCACTCGCGACGAAAAGCGTCTCCGAGCGAGTGCCGCCTTGGAAACTCCAACGCGCAGAACTGCTGACATTGCGCGTTCTCTGTGGTGGTGAATAGATCTAACCAAGGTACTCCCCACTGCTGAAAGAGGCCTTGTGCCACCTCCGAGTGAAGACGCCATTCGTGATTCATTATGCACTGGCGGGTGAGTTCGTCCGCCCTGGCGTTCAAAGAACCTGCCAAGTGTTGAACCACCAGGATAACACCCTGGCGTTCCAGCCACATCCAGAGGCGCAGAGTCTCCTGACATAGGGTCCACGACCCCACCCCGCCTTGCTTGGTGCAGTACCACATGGCGGTGGTGTTGTCTGTGAACACCTGCACTACCCTCCCCTTGACAGAGGGAAGGAATGCTTTCAGTGCAAGTAGGATCGCCCTGAGCTCCAAAAGATTGATATGGAACTTGGACTCCACCGGGTAAATAAAGAAAGTGACTGTGAAAAAGGAGCATATGCGGTCTCCAGGGGAGCATGTAGGTGTATTTGCCGGTGAGGTGCTCTCTGATAAAAGTGTGACTACGAGCCCCTCAACCCCTCGAGACCATGGAGCACATTTGAGCCTCATATAAAATACTACGTACCATTGAGTAATCGTATGTATTAAACCATTTGTGCACGCACATTAGGTGTAGCACTTTTTCACTGTCACTTTCTTTATTTACCTTATTTATAGGTCACTTAGGAGTGGTACGCACAGGGCTGGTCCCTGTGTGGTCCTGAGGAAGAGCCCTGGGGAGGCTCGAAACATGTTGACTAATACTAGAGACGCCTAACTCATTATGGTTATGTTTTCTTCCCTAGTATTCACCCCTGTTTTTAAATATACCGACTAGGAGCTAGAATAAAATATTTCACCCACTAGTTAGGTATTTTTAACCCATTCTTTTCCCACTCCACAAACACTGCACTACACATTTATTTCACATAAGTGCTCCTACGTAATTCCGCAAGTCGTAGCACGCCTCAATCCGCAGCGGATTGAGAGGACCCCTATGATGAAGCATGTCACCAAGGGGAAACCCTGGTGAGTGAGGGGACTCTAGAAAGAAATCTTTCTTTCTAAATTAGTAGACTTTTCCCACTCCAATTGAGCGGAAGTCTCTCTTCACCCTTAGCTAGGAGGTTTGCATAGTCAGAAGGTGGTTGACATCTGGCTGGGGGAAAGCCCGCCTTCAATAGCCAATCGTCGAGGTAGGGGAAGATGGGGACCCCTGACCTTCGAAGATCTGCTGCTACCGCTACCATAATTTTCGTAAACACCTGAGTGAGACCGAAGGGAAGCACAGAGTACTTGAAATGCTTCTATCTTACTACGAACCGCAGTTAGAGCCAATGGACCTGTAGGATGGTTATATGGAAATAGGTGCTCTGCAGATCCATCACCACCTTCCAGGGTCCAGGATTGAGTTAAGGGCAGACAAGTCCTGAACTAGAGTATGCATTTTGAATTTGTCCTTCCAGAGGAAGGCATTGAGGGAGTACAGGTCTAAAATAGGACAAGGCATCCGTCCTTCTTTGGCACCAGAAAGTAGCTGGAGTAACAGCCACAACCCACTTCTGGTGAAGGCACCCTCCCGATAGCCACTTTAGCCAAAAGGGCCTGCACTTCCTGCCATAAGACTAACAGGTGAACCTTTGTCTGCCGGTCTGGGGATAGTGGAAGGTGCAGCAGATTGGCCATGAAGGGTACGGCATACCCTTGACAATTTGCAGGACCCACATGTCTGATGTTATGGCACGCCAGCCCGGAAGAAATTGTTTAATCCTGCCGCCAACTGGGTGGCTGCGCTCCACTGAAGGCAGGCTAAAGGGGTTTGGCAGGTGGGGCAGCGGGAAGAGGGGCATTTAGTGGGCTTACTGGTGCACTGTCCCTGACTGCAGGTTGGTGGGTGCCACGGCCTCGGCTAGGAAAGTGTGGGGTACCTTGCTGAGGCATAAGAGGCTGTTTGTATGGGTTACCTCTGCCAAAGCCACAAAAAGACTGATGTGGTTTGGTGGCAAAGCAGACAGGCCCTCTGAGTGTGCTGTGGCCCTACTCTATTTGAAATGCTCAAGAGTGGAATCTGCTTTGTCCCCAAAGAGGCAAGTCACATTCAAAGGGCACGTCCATTAGGGACCGTTGGACATCACCTGAAAAGCCTGTCAACAGAAACCAGGCACAGCAATAAATAGCAACGATAGTGCAAATTGCTTACCTGATAGAATACATGGTATTCAGACCACAGCGGGTTGCGAATATGGCAGTGTCACAGCCATCCTGTATGGCCTGGGTCAGTACAGGGTGAAGGTCTCCATTACACCTGGGAGGATTTGAGCAACTGGATTTTAAAGAGCCTGGGACTAGCGGTCAGCAGGCAACTGGCATTAACTTATTGGAGGGCCAACTATTCAAAGAAAATACCCTCTTCCTGAAGGTCTCTACTCTCTTGGACTCCCTACCCAGGGAGAAGTCGGGAAAGTGTTAGGATTGTCCGACTGATGGAAGCCTGCAGCACCAAGCTCTCAGGAGAGGGGTGCTGAAACAAAATGGCATCGTCGCTAGGGGCAGGGCAGAGTCACCTCACAATCTGCTGATTTTCTGTGGAGCCAGAACAAGGTTTGGCCCAGATCCCTAAAAGAGTGTCGGTAAGTGCCTGATAGAAAGGTAGCAGGGGTGGCGGTATTGGTTTGCCCTGGCTGGAGGACTTCTGTTAGGACATTAGTTTTGACCTGCAAGGATAGGAGCTGGAGGTCAAGAACTTGGGCTGCCCTCCGAATGACTATCGCACAGGAGACACTTTCCTCAGTTACAAGACCTGGGATTTAGATGAGGCTGGAATCACGAGTGGTTTCAAGACCACTGGCATCCTGGAAGTCATCATACCAGTTTTCTTCATGGTAGGATAGGCCCATTTCATTACCGTAGTGATCATAGGAGTCTGCTCCAAACAAGGAATGTTGTGTATGAGACCAAACTTTCAGAGGTGGGACTCTAAGCGGGTAAGATGGGTAAGGCTGCATGCAGTTCAACAGCAACTGAGCGCTGCCTTGGTCGAGGTCAGGCAGCGCCGACTCAGAGCCTGAGAGCACAATGGGCACGTCATCCTCCAGGGTTGATAGAGTCAGCATTGGTGTCGATGCTCCAGGAACCGGCATGGGTCCAGGAGCCGAAGTCGGTACGGGTGCCAGAAAAGGCCCAGTGATGGGTTCGAAGGGACCAACTGGCACTGAGGGCGAACCTGACAGCGAAATACCAGAGCATGACCTTGTGAAACTCTAGGATCTGCCTCGATGCCGCAGATGGCCCAAGAAACTCAGGTTGTGTTGAAGCTAGTTGTGGAATGGGCTCCGATGTTGACCGGCTTTGGGAGTGAGATTGAGAAATTCATGAATATGCAATCTCACTATCTCAGCTGTATGAAAGAGGCGGGAAGGAGCAGAGTTTTGCTTGGATTTTTTATGTTTTTTCTTAGACCTACCTGAGGATTTGGAGTAGGATGAACATCGACCTCGGGATCGACTCCTGTGACTTCACCTTGAAGTTCCCTGTAGGCCTTCGGATTCATCGACGCGCAGTCTCTGCAAGCCTTAGAGTTGTGATTCGAACCCGGGCACCTTAGGCAAACCTGATGAAGATCTGTCACAGAAATTTGTTTAAGACAGTCTTTATAAGGTTTAAACCCTGTCATCTTAAGAGGTGATATGTTCCTTTCACTACAAAATGTATACGTCAACTGGTCTCAAAAGAGATAAGAGGAAGCTCCTGTTCTGCGTCTGGTGGTCTGGAAAGAAATGAACTGATGTCAGCATGCTGGATGGTGCCTATATTTCACCCGCATGTCATTTTCATTGCAGAATCGCATCAGTGAGGAGCCGCTGATGCCTGGGGAATGCTCAAAAAGTGAGGAATCTGCCGTTAGGAGTCTCTATCAGAATTATTCTATTGTAACTTATCACCTATGTAAAGCGTATGTAACTTGTCCATGCTATAATACTGTATAAGTAAATGGATAAACTTTCACTGCCTGTATCTTTTACTGCATTTGATGTCACTGGAGCGTGGCTCAGTGAAAGCCAGAGAACACACAGCTTGGGCACGCTCTTGTCTCAGGGACCACCTTGTGGTAGGAGACCACTTTCTAAGCTGCGCAAAGGCCGTAAAAATGAAAAGAGGTGCGGGGAGCACACCATATTAGATATCACTAATTATCTGTAAGTTTGAAGTCCATCCCACTGTAATATATTTATCTGAGGTCTCATGGTACCTCCTCACACTCCTGTAAAGCGCTCTGATACCCCTGGGTCCAGCCAGCGCTATATAAAACCTTTAAAATAAATAAATGGTGGGTAGGTAGGTAGATTCTTTATTATATTAGTTTACTTAAAAAAAAACTTTATGATAAAACAATAGTATGGCACAGGTAATTTGTTATAAAACCAACAAATTATAATTTCTTAAAACATTTGATAATTTTTATTAAAAGTTTACGTTTATTTAAGATGCAAAGAATCCTGGTTTTCTGATTAAACACTAGCAGCAACATATAAGTATTTATTATGAACATTTGTGACTTATAAGCAACAGAATAGCAAGAATGATCCTTGTATTTGTAATAAGTTTGGATTTCCTGGTGAGAAATTCGGTTGTTGGTTGACGGATGTGAAACCCTACTCAAGCAATAGCCACAATCTGTGTCAGGGTGAACCAAAAGTCACTAAATTAACCTGTGCTTATCCCTTTAATAGCTTGGCACAAAAGCTGTCTGGCTTAACTTAGAGGCAATGAGTAAAGTATTTATGCAGCACTTAAACAGTAATAAAGTGAAAACCTCACACAAGAAAAATCCCACACCAATTTAAAAACGGGAGTACATTTTAATACATTATTTGACACCAAAACAACATTCCTACCTGCTCCCACATTAGTATCACTTATCAAATTAAATAAGGTAACCCAATGTCATCCTATGGGACAGGCAGGCCTCATCGGAATGAAAAACGAATTTGGGAGTTTTTCACTACCAGGACATGTAAAACTTAAAAGAACATGTCCTTGAGGGCCCTGCAATTGTTTGATAGTCCCTTGGAACCTTCCTCTAGAGGCGGACGGCTGGATTCCCTGGAGTAATTTAGGCCGCATAGTAGACGACCGCCCTGATTCCGGCAACCCCCGCCCTCCACTCTGGGACGTATTGTTAGTCCCTCCCCTACTCCCCTCTGGCGCATCCATCTCTCCTTCTCCCCTTCCCCCTTCTCATTGCTCTTTTCTTTTCTCTTCTTGATCTTTATTTTTTCTCTTCTGCCTTCTCTTCATACTTCTCTTATTTTCCTTCTTCTTTTCTTGTTTAATACAGTTTCACATGTTGATTGTCACAAACTTTATCAGTGCGGTTGCACTGTGTCTTGAGCCTTAAGAATGGGCGGGGGCCTTGTTTAGCCGAATTTCGTCAGTTTTGTGTCCCTAATTGCTTTTCTATGTATAGCTGGGATCCCTCCGGGATAGTCCATCCTTTCTATACTGGCCCTTAGATCCTGGGTTCACTTTAGGCCCTTCTGGGCTGTGTAGGAGAATCTTCCCCCTACATGAATGACTTTCAAATTCTGGACTTTTGCCTCGGCCCAAATTCATAAGTATTGTCATCCTTCCAACTTGCTTTTTCTCTGTTTGCATACCAAATATTTGCACTTTCCTGTGAGGGATCTGCTCTTTGTGCTCATTATCTGCTACTCCCTTGCCCCTTTCCTTTGCTAACTGTGACAAGTATTGTTTTCTAATTGCTCTTGCTCAATAAACAGATGTTGGAAAAAAAAAAGAAAAAAAACATGTCCAATGTTTTAAATACCATGCACCCTGCCTATGGGTTCTTTAGGATCTACCTTGGGGATGACTTGTTTGTAATAAAAAATTGAGTTTTAGGCCTGGCTAGGGGTTTATTTTGCCAAGTTGAACTGGCAGTTTAAAACTGCTCATAGGCTGCATGGAAGGCCAGGGACATGTTTTAGGGGCTACTCAAGTGGGTGCTACAATAAGTGCTGCAGGCCCACTAGAGGCATTTAATTTACCAGCCCTGGGTATATGGTATACCATTTCACTAGGGACTTATAAGTAAATTAAATATGCCAATCTGTAGCAAGGGTTAGCAGTGGTGAAGTGAGCTGAGTCCGAAGGCCAACCAAAAGAAATTCAGCAAAACAGGGGGGAGAAGGCAAAAGGTTTGGGGGAAGACCACACTGCGGCTGACAGGTCTACCATGTGTCTCCCCCTCAAGCTTAAGTGGGGAGAACAATCCAACCTCTGGGAGTTCTCATCACTGAGGTGGAAGACTTTGGACAGACCATCAGCATTGGAGTGGTCTGCCCCAGGGCGGTGTCCCACCGTAAAGTCCATTCCTTGTAGGGAGATGTTCTTAACTACTTCAGTGCCCAGACCACTGCAAAGACTTTCCTATCTATTGCACTGCACATCTGTTTCCTGGGAAGTAACCTCCTACTGATGAAGGCTACAGGTTGATCCAGGCCCTCCACATTAGCTGTGAGAGCACGGCCCCTAAACCATGTTCTGAGGTTTCTGTTTGTACAATGAATTCTCTAGAGAAGTAATGGCGCTTACGCACGGGTGCAGTGCACATAGCCTTCTTCAGGGTATCAAAAGCGTTCTAGCATACCCCGTCCAGATCACCTGTCTGAGCTGTCAAGGGAGCAACAAAGGTGCCATACCCCTTGACAAATCTCCAAAATGGTTTGGATCGTGGCCTAGAGGAGCTGCACCTTGACTCCTCCCACTTGGTGTCCCAAGTAGACTACTGAACCCTGCCCTATCTGTCACTTATGGGCCTTGATAGTCAGGTCTGCCCTCTGCCGAGGCTGAATCACTTCCCTGGGGTGGAACAGGTGGTTCTCCTAGCTAGAACTTAAGACCACAATGTCATCAAGATAGGCGGCACTAAAGTTCTCCAATCCAGCAAGGACCTGGTTGACCAACCTCTGGAAGGTGGATGAGCGTTCTTCAACCAAAAGGGCAGCACCCGGAACTGGAAGTGGCCTCCTGGGGAAGAGAACACTGATCACTCTTTGGCCCCCTCGGTCAGGGCCGGTCCTAGGACTTTTGTGGCCCGGGCAGAAAGGGAATGTGTGAGGCCCCCCTAATTTGCATACAACGTGAAATCACAGAAATTGACATCATAGGAAGTGCAGTCAATTGTCTATGGTTGAGCTACTTTGCAAGAAACAACTTTCTTGGTGCAAATCTCAGTAAAACAAAAACATAAATATTAACAAAAATAAAATAGGCACATATATTTTAAATTTCAGTTAACTGGAAACACATTATATTAGTCACACTGGATGGAAAGGTTTTGCCTAGGTCTCTCCAAAACTTATAAGTTCAACCAAATGTTAACAATTTGTTTCCTGATTAGTGCATTAGGTATGTATATGTGCATGCAGTATTTATATAGGCTAGGGAATGGCCCCCTCGAATCATGCACTGCTTGACCATGTCCGTGAGGCCCACAAAAAGGACAGCCTTTCCCTGAGCCTTTCCCACCATGGTCCAGCACTGCAAAGCATAGGGGAGGGCCCATCCTCTTCTGGGCCTTGCAGCATCGGGCCATGGCTGGGATCCCTTGATGAAAAGAATCAATCCCTAACTTCTAAAAGTGATGAACATACTCCGCTCACCCTATCCCTAGACATCCACCCAGGACTGAAGTCAACTTTCCATTATGACTTTGCAGGACACTTAGCGTACTTGTGGTTTCAGCAAGGAGATGTATAGATGGAGGTTACCAAAAATCACTGAGTTCATTTTGGAGTTTTCATTCCATTACACCCTGTTCTAATTCAGGCCCTTATTTTCTTTAACATATAAAGCATACTGGGAAAAGTATGTGTCTTGAAGCAAGCAATCTTGGTTCTCCTACTTGACCAAATTGTTTGATCATGGGCAAATCATGTTCTTCCTGTACCTTTAACTCGTTATCTGCCATTATCTCATGGACTGACTGGCCATCTTTTAAAGATTTTAGGGTGAGTGCATTTTCTGTGGTGATTCATTCTCTCTGTTTACATTCCTCCATTTTAGAAACTCTAAAGGTAAATATTTTAATGAAGCAGCCTGTGTAGTCCACTTCCTTTGGTACAAGTCCTCCATCCCAATAACCACATTAGTAAATGCTGCCCCTCTGCACCTCTGTACAGAAGAGCCAGTGCTAAGACATGTCACTGGGCTGGGCTGTTCCAGGCTTCACAGCTAAACTATTTGTTTTATAACCCATATTGCTTAGACCGCTTGTCTGAATCAGTTTCTTGGCAAGCAAAAAAGGTTAGACGTTTAACATCCTGTAGGAGCTCACTACAGCATGCTGTGCAAACATCTAAAGGGAAGAGCAAAGCAATCCAGAATACTGCCTTTCTACTTTGGAGGATTGCACTAGACTGGACCATGGCTGTGATGTCCAGGGGAGTGAAGGCCTCTCCTGACTCGCAGTGCTGGATCATGGCTGTGAGACCTTGGTGAGTGGGCTAGCGGTGTAGCAATGGTGCCATGGGTCATCGTTAAGGTAAGAGAAATGGACCACTCCCCCCACCGCTCTACAAGATGGATGAACAATACATCCATAATTTTGGTAAATATGGTTCAGAACACCTGGGCTCCAGTGCCATTGTACCTGCTGTACTACTGACAGCTAAGACCCTGGGAAGGGGCCACATCCCATGGGCCTCGCAGCCATAGGAACGAGTTACTTACCTTCGGTAACAATGTATCTGGTAGAGTCACAGTCTAGCCGCAGATTCCTTAACTTAGAATATCCCCAGGCATCAGACTGGATCCGGAAAACTTTTTCCCCATCAGTACCTCTGCACGCCGGGGGGCAGCGTCGACCGGCTCCGTCCTGACGTTGTCCACGGAAGTGACGTCAATGGAGCCATATAAGTCCCACTCGGCGTGCTGACGTCAGTTTTCTACAGTGAAACTTTTCCGCGCCACAACGCGGAGCCACTACAAAAACTGTGAGAGTATAGGAACAGTGTGCCAAAAAAGGAGCAAAAACCTTTGAAACAACAATGATAAGAAACCATCCCATGTTGAAAAAGCACTCAACACTTGGAGGGACTAAAGGAAGCGAACAAAGCGCCCGCCCCAGGAAAAGTCCCACCAAGGCGAAAAGCCGTGCACCCCCTTAAGAGGCAACGGCAGTGGAAATGAATGACATGACAATCAAAGGGCAGTTCGCAACTACAGGATGGAACTGTATGACAGACTGTCTGTGGCCAAAGGATGTAACTGAAAAGGACCACAGGACTAAAACAACGTGACTCATGGCAAGTGACCAGAAGTGAACAACCACATAGAAGTGGTACCACACCCCCCACGATGACCTATGCACTGAGCATAGTCAAATAGAATCTCAACCCAATCGCCTGCAGCAGAGACAAGGAGACCCCAAAGAAATGGGGAGAACAGACGAGGGCGGAGGGAGGGTAGGGAAACATGAGAAACTCCACGCCGGAAGAACCAGGATGGAGAAGCAGCGAAAAGCACATAATCTAGCCACCCAAAAACGAGAATGGGTGGAGAGCCAATGTGCCTAATACAGAATTACACCCCCTGCCCCGGAGGTAGGTGAACTAGAGCACCCCTTAGGAAGACCAAGGCCACTTGGAAGGAGGCAAGGTGGTAGAACCCCACCTGGAAAGGTCCACGCAGAACGGGGAGGATGGGCAGGCGTTAAGGAATCTGCGGCTAGACTGTGTCTCTACCAGATACATCGTTACCGAAGGTAAGTAACTCGTTCATCTGATAGAGACATCTAGCCGCAGATTCCTTAACTTAGAATAGATACCAAAGCTATACCCCACCGAACCCCACCATGTTCCCAAAGGAAGTAGTCCGTCAAGAACATTAACTGAAACAAGGTGGAAGCCCCAATGCGAGTGTGGCTGACACCAGACACATAAGGCTCAGCATTGCCAGCATAGCTGACACCAGACCCTGAAGTTCATGGCGGAGCATGAGCAAGGGAAGCAAGGTACCACAATCCGTCAGAACACGACACGAGCCCACTGTCGGCCAGACTGGGACGAAACGAAGTCACAGAACCAGAAAGGGCAGTGCACAATGGCAGAATGCCACAGACTTCTACGAAAAGAGGGAAACTGAGTATAGGACCCAAGGATCCGAAAGAGACAAAGGCCCAGCGAAGGGACTTAAACATGATGACAGGGCAGAGGGCAACATGCCGAGACATACAAACTACGACTACTAGGAGATACATAGATGTGAATTACAAGAATACACGAAAACAGGCATTGTGTACCGTGAGAACCACACCACACAATGCATAGCTCAATGAAGCGTAACAACAACAGCATGTGCGCGCCGACTGAGAAGACGGCCAACCAGGCAACTGTACACCTAGGTTCAATGACCAAGGGTTACCGGCAAGCCAGACATGCCCAAAGCTATCTCCCATGAGGGAGAGAGAGAGAAAAAGAGAGAGACAAAGAGGAACCTGGGACAATCCCCAGGAACCACCGCAGGGAGACCCTGCATGCTTGCCTCCTCGTGTGCGTACACAGCACACAGAAATACCTGAAAAAGTCAGGAAGTGAAAACCAAGGGTAAACTGGAAGAGTACCCTCAGAGAATAGAAAGTCGCCTGAAAGGTAGCAATGGTACTGCCGTTTGTGAAACGTAGCGGGACATACAGTCCCACCACAAAAGAGGGCGACCCCAACCCCCCGATCGGGAAGGAGGACCGAGCCACCGCGATACAGGTGGTAATACTGTTTATCACACCTGCAAAAAAGAAGAAGTCAGTAACACTCAGACATAGAAAGTCTGAAAAAGTAGATATATATATAGACAGGATGAAGCCAGAGATCATCCGGAGAATCTATTGAAACTCGCAGCAGAGGCCAGGAGAAGAACACCTGAGCTGTGTGCGACAACAAACAGAAAAAACCTGAACCCAGGCCGGGGCCCGTCTGAGGGAAGCCAGGGTCACAACGCCAAACGTAACAGAGGTCCGCTCTGGCTAAAACTCTACCACTTATAGGCCAACCCCCAACAGGGTGTGCCTAAGCCTTTTCCAACACCAGGGAAGAAGGCCACAGGAAGAGAGCGAAGCCAAGACAATGGCTCAAGGAACACAATGGGTCCCCCATGATAGCACACACACACACAGTACGGATCACATATGGTGCCCGCCCAGAATACAGAAAGAACCGATCCGGTGCGGAACGGAACAAAGCGCCCACAGGGACGCATACCCACGCCCAAGACAGCCAACAGCGATAAGGGCAGAAAGAAAGCGGAAAGCTGAGCCAAACGCAAGGCAGGAGGACGTGAAACCCCCTGGGGCAAGTCGGATACGGCAGAGCCCCAACAATACATCGGAGCAAACTGCGTCCACAGACGCATGAGAGTGCAACCGAACACCCATAGGCAGCAATACAGAAGCTCCATGAGAGGGCCACGTCAGTCCGTGGTTCTCAACAGAGGAGGCGTTCCACCACAGCAGGAAGCATGGAACAAAGGGAGATGTCCACAGCATAACCCACAGGAAAAATCCCCAGAGGGACAGACAATAGCAAAGAGAGCTCCACTGGAGCCTCCAAAACTTCCTGGCAAGGAACAGCAGCTACACAATAGCGAATGAATACCCCACATAGGGTACGTCACATCCCTATAAAAAGCAAGGGACACCTCTTGAGACAAGCTCATAGGCTGAGGTCAAAAAGAACCATATAAACAGCTGGTCCAGCTGCACAAAATGAAGGGAAAAACCTGGCTGAACAGCCATACAGCCTGTCTGGGAAATAATGTCTTGAACCCAGAGACGTAAATCAGAAAAACAGTGACAACACCGTCACACGAAAATACAAGTCCACCATAGAGGACTAAAAACCAGGCGATCATGGAAATCCGGAGAGGAGACGCCGGACCGCCGAGTTGGCATGCTCATCAAACAAATGGGCCCCATCAAAGGGCAGATCCCTGAGTCGCTCCTGAACATTCTCGGGGAAACTGCCATCGCGTAGCCACGCATGGCGACGCAGGGCAACTGAGCTGGCCATAGCTCGACCCACGGAGTCAGTGGTGTCCATGGCCGACCGGACAGAAAACTGCGCCATGTCGCGGCCATCCCGAATAAGCTGGAGTAGGTCAGCACGAGGGCCCTCCAGTAAAGAGGGAAGGAGTAGTTTGACAGAGTCCCAAAGGGAAGAAGTAGCCCGAGCAAACACGCAAGTCGTGTTTAGGGACCGAAGGCCGGAGCTGGTGGATGCAAAAACATTGCGGCCACACGACTCCAACCACCTAGACTCCCGAGTGGGAGGAAGCAATGGTGGAGGAGAGGAAGGAAGCGCAGCCTGGACTACAAGTCCTTGAGCCCTAGGATGAAGGGACAAACAGGCAGGGTCATCTGGAGCCGGACGATGGCGATGCGCAACAGCACGATTCACAGGGTCACCCGATGAGGGTCTGGCCCAAGTCCCCAGAAGGAAATCATACAACGACCCGCCAAAAGGCAACAGAGGCTCCACATCCACTGTGCCCTGGTGAAGAAGATCCAACAAAGGATCCGAAGGCAGAGGGACAGAGGGCGGCTGCATTTGCAAGATATGTGCAGCCCTACTAACCGCCCTCGCAAAGTCTACGCTAGCCTCCGTGGCCATCCGAGGGGGAGACAGCAAGTCATCCGTTGGGGATGGCTGCAGGCTAATCCGTCCACCCAACGACAGAGGCCCTGCAGAAAAATGAGCCGGCCAGTGCCCCATGGGCCCCTGCTCTGTGGAGCATGGAAAAAACCCTGTGGGCGGTGAACCCACTGGGGTCACGTCCTTCAGCAGAGGAACAGCCGGGGACGGAACCGGCGTCGACCAACGTCGGGATGGCGTCGGATCGGCACCGAAGACCTCCGTAGAGGACTCGTCCACCCAGCGTCGACTCGACCTCCACCAAGGCAGGAGCCTGCGGGGAGGAGCAAAGTCATCTTGGAGTCGAACTCCGCGCTGCAGCCGCATCCAGCGACGACGCAGGGAGCCCCGCAGGACTGTGCGAAGACGTGTCAGGAGGGCTAGACGTCAAAGTGGGATGCCCATCCGGGCCGTGTTCCGACGTCGCAGCGACCCCGGAACCGGAGTCAAGGCACTGGGTCGGTGCCGAGGGCCAACCCGCTGGTGAAGCCCCGACCTGAGTCCCTACCCCCACTGTGGGGCCCGAATGTGCGCCAGGGAGCGGGGGTGACCCAAAGAGGGCCTGCATAGCCCTGGAAAAGGCCTCTATCTGGGTCTGAGTCGCCCAGCACCAGGAAACGGTGGGTAGGAGGGGGTCGACTCCTGAGGGCTCGCGTCCGGTGAAGACAGGGAGCGGCGGGCCCCGATGTCACGCTTGTGCGAGGTCGACGACCTCCGTGACTTCTTCCGGTGCTTACCTGAGGCAGGCGAACCACGTCCACGTGAACGACTCCGGGATCTGCCCCGAGCAGAGACCTCAGCGTGGGAGGAAGAACTGCACCATTTGGATCCTTCTGCTGGAGACGGAGGCTGGCGCCACGAGGACTCTGACCGGGACAACCGGGCGGACATCAGTTTCATCAGACGTTCCCGCAGGGACTTCAGCTTCAGCTGCCGGCAGGCGTCGCACTCGGCGGAGTCGTGGTGCTCGCCCAAGCACCACATACAGATCTCGTGTGGATCCGTCGCCAACATCTGCCGCGAACAGGACGCACACGATTTTAAGCCCGCAGGCATCGGCACACTGTTCCAGACGCGAAAGGCGTCGCGAAGGCCTGAACCAAAACAGGCCAGAGGAACCGCTTTACTCCGGATCCGTGTTGGGACGCGGAAAAGAAGAAAACTGACGTCAGCACACCGAGGGGGGCTTATATGGCTCCATTGACGTCACTTCCGTGGACGACGTCAGGACAGAGCCGGGCGACGCCGCACCCCGGCGTGCAGAGGTACTGCTGGGGAAAAAGTTTTCCGGATCCAGTCTGACGCCTGGGGATATTCTAAGTTAAGGAATCTGCGGCTAGATGTCTCTATCAGATTTCCACTTTCAGTGCACCTGCTGCAGTATTATTAGCTACTCCCCTGCAAGGTGTCTCACTGTCATGGTCCTGCAATGCGAGGTCTTGCAGCGGAGGAACCTGGTTGAGAGGGGAGGGGAACCTGTGCCGTATCAGTGGTGCATTGAGCCCTGGTGCGCACTGGGTAAATTGCTCCTCCCCATTCCCTTAGGCCACTGAATAGACAGTAAAATGCAGCCATAATTTGGGTGCACTGGACCCAAAATCCCCAAGGCAACAGTGACACTGCACTTGCTATGCTATCCATAGCTACGACCCTCAGAGCCATGGTCCAGCGCTGGGAGGCCTAGGGCAGAAGGCTCCTTTTCTGGGGTCCCTGAGAACTGGACCACAGCTATAAAGCCTAGGAGAGGCTAGGCTTATCCTAGTCCTCACAGCTCTGCATGGGAGAGGGACCAGATGCACAGTATGGGCTCTGATGCAAGTAAATGATGTTGGACAGTAAAACACAGCAACAGTTTTGGTGTATGGCTCCTTGCCATCCATGAACCATGGTGCCACAGCACCTGCTGCACTACTGATAGCTACATCCATGAGAGATCCTCCCAATGTCTCATAGCCATAGAGCAGTACCTCAAAGCTCATGTGCGGGCACCCCCTTCCCTGTGCATCCAACCATGGCTGAGAGGCCCAAGGGAGAATCTGTTCTCAGCCTCACAATGCTAAAACATGGCTGTGAGACCTATGAAAGAGAGGCAAGTTGCAAAGCAATGGTGCAATGGCCCTGGTGCAAAGATAAAGTGTCCTCTCAACCTTGTCCACATCCTGCACAGTAAAATACTGCCATAATTCGGGTACATTGGGCACCTAATACCCCTGGGCCCGGTACTAGGTGTAGGTGAGGGAGTCCAACTCCCTTGGGCCTCGCAGGACAGGACCATGGCTACGAGGTCTAGGGTAAGCCCACCCTCCCCCACTGCCCTGGGCCTCTCAACCATGGTCTAGAGCTGTGAGGCCCAGGAAAGCAGAGCCCAACGTAATGGAGCCCTTTTTCCTGGGTCTTGCAACAATGGTCTGATGCTGCAAGCCCAGTTAATGGGTAGGAGCTTTCCCCTGGGCCTCACATCTATGGTCTAGTACTGTGAAGCCCAGGGGGTGTGATCCCATTCCACTGTGTCCCCAGCCATGGTCTAGCACTGCTAGGCCCTGCGAAGGGTGGTCCCATTCCCTGGTCCTCACATCTATTGGCTGGTGTGGCAAGGCCCTTGAGAGGAGGCTCCACTGACTTGGGCCTCCCATCCGTGGTCTAGTGCTGCAAGGCTCAGAGGAGACGAGTCTCGGTTCCTGGGCCACGCAGATATGACCCATCATCACTGTAAGTCCCAGGAGAGGGGACCCCGTCCCCCTGGAGCTCACCGCCATGGTCGAGCACTGCGAGGCCATAGTAAGGTGGCTAATTTCCCATTTTCCTTTCACATGACACGTTATACATTTAGAGACACATTGTGTTTGCAGAGACATCAGAAGAAGTTTCTTGAGGAGGAATTGCGAGTCACATAGAAGATTTTTGGAACTTCATTTTAAACCTCCGCCTCTTACACAGACCATCTTAAAATAATTCAGCTGGAGACTGAGTTTATTCATTGTGATTGGTATTCATACTATATTTGAGTTCTGATCTTGTTACTGCGTCCTGGAGTAAGAATTTACTACTCACTATGCAAATTTTGAGCGACAAGTTTAGAAAATCAACTCTGGTATTCAAATGGAATGAAATACTAAACCTTTTACACAACAGTAGTAAATATCAGTTTCTAGCAGGCATACTATCCAGTAAATAACCACTGCCACAGGACCTTGGACAGTGGGTATGTTTTAGCCAGGGGCCAAGGATATTTTACATCTAATCTCAGCTTTTCCATTTCAACCAAATATGATGGAAATAAACACTATGACTAGTATGACAATTCCCTGGGGAGGGCACCCCCTTGGCCTTCTGTAGGAATCACTGACACTGCAGTTGTGGTTTAGTGGACTAGCTGGAAATGTGGAACGAGGAGACACTTTTTTTTAATCTCGGCCTCCCACTTGGACATATTGTGTGCTCTTGATCAATCACTTTTCTGAATGTATTGCTCTGTTTTTTTTTGTTGCAAGATTGGGAGTATTTTGATTCCATTTAAAAACTGCTAAAAAGTGTATGATTACAAAATGGACTAAATATTACCTGGGAGAGCAGTGCCCAGTCACATAGTATATTCACCTAAATGCAATAAAGTGGTAAATGTATAGCCAGGGCCACTGAAATTATGCAATTGTGCGGCCATGGTGTTTTTCCCATAATTACGGATTTGCCGCATTTGCCACATAATCTAGCATTTGCTACATAATTTAGCATTTGCTACATAATCTACAGATTTTAACCCCAAAAAATGTTTCTAGCTCAGACGGTTCAAAAGTTCCTAAAAATGCAGCAACACGTGTTGCCATGCAGTGAAAAGCACATTTCATAGGTTGACTGGTCACCTACTGGTTTCTTATTACTAAGTTTGGGTGTTAAACTGATACTAATGAGGAGCAACCTATTCACCAACATTGTTAATAAGTGTAATATGAGAAAATAATGAAGCAATACTATCACAAAAGGTACTGCATTACACCGCATAATTTGTGGGGGGTTACCGCATAATTTAGTGGATGCTGCCGCATAATTTGTCTGTCCTCTGCTGCATATTTACAGTGGCCCTGTGTATAGCCTATGCGCCAAGCAGAAGTGTGTTGCAGCCTTGGCTCTACTAATTTAATCAACTGTTTGTTCCTGGACAAATAATAATGTCCCTGTGCCTCGTTCAGTTATTTAACATTGTGACAGCACTTTGAAATAACCTTGTAGGGCATTCCCTCAGTACTGGTCCTGAGTATAGGTTTCATTCATTCATTTAAGGCTGTTTGCATCCCAGTAGCTGAAGGCTGCACTGAAGCTGCTTGTGCAGGACCCCTCTGTGCTGCAGAGCCTCCTGTCTGCCATCCACAAGCCTCTCTTTCACAGCTCATCAAGGGCTGAAAGAGTTGCTTGTCATTTGAATGGGTTAAATGCGCGGACAGTGGGTGTCCAGCAGTGCCTTTGTGTGGGCAGCGCGAGACTGGATCCCCAATTACAGGACATGATTAGCCTGGGAGAGGCCCGTTGTTCACCGAGCCTCGCACTTATGATGTAGCCCTGCAATGCCCAGGGGATGAGGCACCCCTTCCCTGTTCCTCGCAGTCATGGCACAGTGGGGCGAAGCCCAGGGAAGTGGGCCCCTTTGGTTATTATTACCAGAGCTACACATGATTGCGAGGCCTTGGGCCTCGCAGCGCTACACCACAGTTGTGAGGCCAAAGGCAGGGGCCCTTAGAGGTGCAGGTCCCATGTTGGTCGGCTGGGCACGGGGCCCTGGGCAGCTGCCCACACTGACCATGCCTAGCTTCGGCCTTGCCCTCGGTCAAGGCAATCTGTCAATACCCAGATGTTAAATCAAACGTGCTGAGGAACTTGGCAGCTCCCAACCGATCTATGAGCTCATCAGCTTGGAGAATGGGGGTGTGCATCAGTCTTGGTGATAGCATTGAGCTTCCGGTAATCCATGTAAAACCTAGGTTACGGGGATGGTACCTGGAGGGCAGCTTTGGGGACAAACACCACTGGGCTGGGCAGGACTGTTTTAAAGCTCAATGAACCCTAGTTCCAGCATTTTGGAGACCTTGTCCTTTATGCCTGCCCTCACCTTATCAGATATCCTGTGGGGTTTACTCTCCACAGGCATACTCTCCCCAGTATCAATATGCACTATGTAGAGAGTCCTGGGGCAAGGGAGAAAAGAAGAGGCAACCTGCCCCAGCAACTGGTGGTAGTCCCTCTGTTGCTCTAGTGTCAGGGTAGGGGAGAGGTGGACACCCTCCACTACCCTTCCTGCTCCTTGGAAGAAAGGAGCTCAGGGAAAGATTCACTTTCCTCCTACACTCCATCATCCGTGATCAGGAGCATAGTTAGCTCGGATCTCTCAAAGTGGGGTTTAAGGCAATTGACATGCTAAACCCTTAAAGGGTTCCTGGGAGTCTTGAGGTCCACCAGGTAGGTGACCTCACTCTCGAGCTCTTTCACCTCAATGGGCCCAGGCCAGCGGTCTTGAAGGGCCCTGGTTTCCATAAGCTCCATCACCCACACTTTGTGGCCAGGCTGAAACGCGACCAGATTGGCCTTCTGGTCATCTCACCATTTCATGACCTCCTGGCTGGCTTCTAGATTCTCTTTGGCCTTCTTCCAGAATCGCTTTATCTGGGTCGAGTGCCAGCATGTAGCTGATCACAACCTGTGGGCTTTCCTGGGAGCTTTCGCCCAACCCTCCTTCACAAGACTGTGCAGCCCTCGCACAGGTTGCCTGTACAGAGCTCAAAGGGGCTGAATCCAAACCCCTTCTCTGGTACCTCCCAATATGAAAACAACATGCATGAGAAGAGCACATTCCACGTGTCCCTCAAGGGCTCTGGTAGGCCCATGATCAGGCACTTCAGGCTCTTGTTGAACCACTCAACAAGCCCATTAGTTTGGGGATGGTAGGGTGTGGAGAACCCTACACTCCTTCCACATGGACTTCATGTATGCAGACATGAGGTGTGTACCACAGTCAGATACTACCCCCTTGGGGAACCCCACACAGGTAAATAGCCCCATCAGTGCCCAGGTCATCATGGGCACAGCCACTGCCCTTGGAGGTATAGCCTCCGGGTACTGGTTGGCAGTGTCCACCAAGACCAGGATGAACCTGTTGCCTAGGGCTATCTTGGGGTCCAGAGGCCCAACAATGTCTATGCCCAACCTTTAGAAGGGGGTGCCATGATAGGAAATAGCTGCTGTGTAGCCTTGTGCTTTCCTCCTGACTTGCCACTGGCCTGCGAGGTGGGGCATGACCTGCAGAACGCATCTGAGGACATTCTCATCCAGGGCCAATAGAAGTGGGTGACAAGCCTTTCAAAGGTCTGTCCTGCACTAAATGACCTGCCAGGGAAACATTATGAGCCAGGTCCAGTAGGAGGGCCCTCTACCACTGGAAGGCCACCAACACATGGATTGCACCAGGCTCAGGAACTGTAGACTCGCTATACAGGAGACCATTCTCCAAACAGATCAGGTGATCACCAGAGGTGTCGCCAGTTGCCTTGTTATATGCCTGTGTTAGGCCCATATAGCGAAGCGGCTAATTTCTTACATTGTCCTATTTTTCCCAATAACAATTCTGCATTGACCTTTTGCACATATTTGCGTGCCCGACAATGTTGGATTAGTTTCTCTGAAACTACTTTGTTTACACATCTAGCTTCGCATAACATTATCACGATGCCTCAAACATCATGTACAAGGTCATTCTATGCACTATGCACAAATGCCGTTCTATCTTCATCCACGGGGCGACAAGACTATCTACATATCCATAACATCACTAATCTATACGCACATCACAAGGCTGCTTTCTATTACAAATAAAGAGCATCCCAATAGATTAACAGAGGAGGCACTTCAGCTGACATCGAGGGTCCCTGCATGCTGAGACTTCACCACGCAGCGGTCTGACATCTCGTGAGGGGCGTCCAGTTCATGACCATGACGGGCTCCTACATTCTCTCTCGCCAGGTAATGGGGTTCGATTGTTCCTTGGGGGGATTCTTGGCTTTACACCTACACACAGTCTAGGTACACTTAGAGTAGGGTTTGCATAGTAAAGTATTCCTGATTACTGTCTTGTATCATATGCCTGCATATGTACACTGTTTTAGCACCATGGTAGAACTGTATCAACTATTTACTCTTTTGGTGCTAGTAATCACTTTCATCTGCTTCTGTCTACTGATTATCGCAGCACATGCATTCAATACAAGAATAACGTTGGTTCAATAAATATATTGAAAATGTCTCACTGTGTATTCTGTATATTTCTCTGAGTACGAGTAAGTACGAGTGACTGAGCGAACGGTTCTGATCTGTTTCCACAATCCCTGATTGGTCAGGGTTGTCATGTTCAGTGATTGGCAGAAACCATTCGCTCCCTGGTAAGGTTAGGGGGCTTATGGTGGCACTGTGAGCTAGCTGGTCTCTAAGCCAACATATCCTGCAGGGTTGTCCAGAATCAGTCTAGGCACCTCACCCAAAGTTTATGTTGTCCAACAAACGTGCAGGTCCTATGGATTAGTGGGAACTACACGACATGGCCCGCCAACGTTGGTTGTGTTCTTATTTAACGGTCTATCTGAGTAGTTCAGTTGTGCTTCTCTCAGAGACTTCTATTCACCTCCAAACAGGAGACGTCGGTGGTGGAAAGGGAAATCCACCTCAGTTGAGTAGGTATACCCTATGTTTTGCCTGTAGGCTATTCAAGCTTGTTGGATAAAAATTTCCCCATACTGTGCAAACCTTATCTCCATACATTCACCTACTAAACTTCTACTATCTTCACACAATGTCCGTAAACGGAGACTACTATGAAATTACTACAATATGGCCTCCAGGCAACGGGTGGTGACGTTACCTTTGTGGTTGAGGCATACGAAGCATTCAGAACAGAGGTATTCTACTCTTGGGTTACATTCCCGGCTGCGGATGCTCGCACAAAATTGTTTCAAACTTACATTGAAGATGAAACACCAGAGGAATACTTTCCATATGTGGATATATAAATTCTGTTAACTTACCATGAACACATAAATTGGTTTAAAGGCGCCCTCTCCCGTACAGTAGAAAATGTGAGACTCAATCCACTCAGCAAAGAAGGAGTGACTTGGCCAGTCCTAGCTGCTTATACACCACATCCCAATCTTGATAATTTAGATGCAGCAGAAATAACAACCCAACCAAACATCTAGTAAAACTTTACAGAAACATCACGCAATATATTATGCAAACACTGACAGTTAACCCTGCACTGACGGCTCAGGCTGTACAACGACAACTGGCTGCTATGGGTATCAGCCCTTAGATGCTGAATGCCATTATGGAAAAGCTTCCCATCGGTCGGGAGCAAATTCCGTTCTGGATAGCACAGAAAACAAGCCACTTTAAGCATTTTTTCCCATACGGGCCCGCAAGACAAACACAGAATATTAACAATTTCTTGCCAATGGGGATGGCTCTCCTGTTGGAAGATTGTGCCACTTGGGGTACAGTCTTCGCTGCAGTTTACATCAGTACTCATGGTTCCCCTTCAATAGCAGTTTTACCTGAGGCACTGAAACAAGTACAGAATTAGTACGTGGCAGCACCAGCCCTGGACTTGGGAATGAAACTGATGGGCAATTTTGCCGCGGTTTCAAACATTATGTTAAGTAACATAAAGGGGGAAGCAGCAGCGTTGGCTATACACCAACGCCTGAGGGAGTTCACTCCTGCACCGCAGTGGTGGGAATTGCCTAAATCTATCGAATAAACCTATGCTGCGCTAGGTAGAGATAATTTGGGAACCATACCTGGGAAACCACAGGTTAAGAGTAATCTGAAAAGGATAACTCCAAGCAAGCACTTGATTCTTCCAAGAAAAAATGGGACAATAAACTTAAGAAAATAAGACACAATCACAGGGTGGGTCTCCTCAGCAGGAAACCACTGACAAAAAATACAATTTGAGAAACTGTGATAATATTAGAAAGCCTGACTGGTATCAGGATACTGATACACATTCCTCTCATTCCTTTCAGGACTCATCCACTACACGTTCAGAGAGAGGTGGACAGTCAGAGCGCAGATCTGACGAACGTGTGAAGCCAAAAAGGGAAACACATCGCACTTCAGACTACATCCTTGAAGAGGACAAACAAAAGACTCCTGAACCTCAATTCAAAAAGAAGGTAGCTGGAATTGAAATAAGACATGCCCAGGCTACTGGGGACTCTGCTTCTGAATGGGGAGTGGGGAGTGACGATGCCGGACAGTGCAGCAGACGTTACTTTAGCTCGCCGGAACCTGATGGATTATCTGGTGGTAGTAGCGCTGAAAGAGTATATCACAGTAAAAACATCTGATACAAGGGTAAGTGTACCACATTGTTTATACAAAATACCACTCCAAATGTCGGGTGACATACCCAGGAACACCAAGGCTCCTTTCTGGGAGTATCTTACATATGGTTATGATATTCTTTACACTGAAAAGGATTGGCCTCCTGAGATTGTAATGGAATGCCCGCTGGGAGAAACAGTAATTGTACCTGCTTTCTCTGACCTTGTTCCAGAATCAGTTAAACATTCATACGCGCAGAAGTGGGTATTAGCACTAGCTCCTGCACTTTGCCGCAATCATGTTAGGTGGGATCATGAGTCCCCTCATCACAAGATCCCATTAAAATCACCTCCTCAACCCCAGAGACAGTACCCAATAAAACAAGAAGCTAAAAAACAAGTTAGGGAAATCCTAGAATAACTTGAATACCAGGGTGTAATAGATAATTGCACCTCATCAATGAATAATTCCTTGTATCCCATAATGAAACCGGACAATTCATATTGTCTAGATTTAGACTATAGAAATTTGAACACTTCCACACGCACATTTGCAATACAAAATGCACATAGTGCTGAACTAACGAATAACATTGTGCAGAAGAAATACAAAACAACACTAGATATCTGAAATGGATTTTTCTGCCACAATATAGCGCCTAAAAGCAGATATTTGACAGCGTTTTCAGAGCTCGGTTCACAGCGTCAATATTACCGAGTACCTCAAGGGTATAAAAATAGCCCTGGGCTGTTCCCAGCTTGGTAACAGAGTTACTTCAAAATTTTGATGAGGAGGCATTGTCCTATGGAGACAATATTTATCTGACGGACGATTAGCTAATGGAACACTTGGCTAGAGTGAACCACATAAATCTGGGGTTTGCTCACCTGGGTTACAAATTTAATTTAAAGAAATCAAAAGTTGCCCACCTTAACGTCCTGTTTCAGGGATATGAGATGTCAAGTGAAGACAAAAGCCTGGCAGCACATTTTCTAGAAAAATTAGCACTGCTCCAATCTCCGAGGACTCTGAAGAGACTACAATCCATTTTAGGATTTCAGAATTTTGGCAGAACATATATTTTGGATTACGCTGAACTAGTAAAACCGTTCTACGATTTAAACAGACTTGATTTTTTGATCAACCACTGGACACAGGAACATACAAACATTTTATGTTCCGTACAATCAGATATGATAGCTTCCAAATATTTACACACACGTGTAAACACAACTAACCTGGTGATCTCCGTAGTCGCTGGACCCACCGGGTACACCAATATCTCTTTCAATGAAGATGATACGGTACCTACTGCATACAAATCTCATTTGTATACAAACATTGAAATGCGTTTTGCACCCACTGAGAAAATTCTCACAGCCGTACAAACTGCTGTAGTGAGAGAGAACTGGCTTGGGGTAAGCAAATAATTTTCGTTACCCCTGTACCGACCTTTAAGGCAGTTACAAAGTAACCGTTCCAAATGCCAAAGCATTACATCCACAATGGATTCAATAGGCTAACTCTCTCTCTGCAACAGATGTAAATTATAGATTCGATTCTACACTACAAACACAAGCATTCCTGCAGTATGAACAAGAATATCCTCTGCCGAATGAAATAATGGCACTAGATCGGTATGAATACATCATTTATACCAATGGATCTGCTCAACCTGCCATATGGACACAACACTAATATTCCACGGCATGCTCAATCGTAAAGGGGCGCATGCATGTCAGAAAGTTCCGTCCTGAGAAAATACACACTCACCCATTCAGTCCCTAGGGGACTGTACAGCACAGCTGGCAGAACTCACAGCTCTAATGCTGGCACTACAAAGTACAGATCACAAATTCCCCACACTTATAGTGTGTGATTCATAATACTGTGTCCAGTCCTATAATGAATATATTCACTATTGGAGCCAAAATGGATTTCGAGATTCCAAGGGTTGCGCAATCAAGCACAAGCTGCTTTGGGAACAATTGGCAAAGCTGAAAGAATGCTTGCCACAAACTCATGTTATCCATACACTGAGTCATCAACGTGTTGGCATTCACTTTGAAATGAATTCCATGGCTGTTGAAGCTGCTAAAGCAACAGTCTGCACTGCTGCCATTGCTGCAATCACTCGTTCAAGTACAAGAATAGGCAGGGACATCATGGTGGCTGTCAATGCTGCTCGCAATGACACCTACCTGCCGAAGGGCTTTCCACTCAAGTACTCCTACAAATTAGATGCACAAAACATTCCGTATGCTCAGATTCCAGGAGTGGGGGATAGAGTGATACCAAACACGGATCGCAGATTGGGTTTAATACTAGCTGCACACGAGTGTCTGGGATCAGCACACACGGGGTAACTACTACAGTTTCAATACTGAAGCATCGCTATTGGTGGCCTGGTTTTACAAAACAGACCAAGGATTTTGTCCTCATATGTGACATCTGCCAGCAGATGAAGGGTTCCACCATAGCACGTCCTCCACAGATACTTCTCTTGATTTCAGACAAGCCTCTAGCGGTTATTTATTTGGAACACTGCGGCCCCTTACACTCAGGTGGGGCTTACAAGTACATTGATGGGCGCAGATTTTGTTCTTTAAATTGTAGGGGGGTGCACCATAATCAAGGGTAAATCGCACCAACACATATAATCCTTTGTTATGTTAATTTAGGACAGTAGACGTGACTGTAATAACGTAAAAAGTGATGTAGTAAACGTTTAGAGTGAATGGGAAGAAATTATTTCACAACGTGTGTTTTAGCTGAAAACATTAATGCATAGATTTTGTACGTGTTGCCAATAATCATCAGTATATTCGATGTGCATATGTAACGTATTAACATAAAGATGCTCAGAAAAGTATTCATTATATGTAATTCAATGAGGCCCTGGTGCCATTTCTTATGTTGGCCAGTTTCTGTACGCCTGAATTGTATTCTCCCCTAGAAGCTCTCGCATTAGAGTTAATAGTCGAAATTCATGTGCATGTTGAATTTGTTCTTTCTCACGTTTCTCTTGCAGGTGAAGAATTCGTCCTCATTAGCTAGAATAATGTCTTTGTTTTAGGAGTTAGGCTTAGGGAGGAAATGATACATTAAGAACAGATACTGATAACATGGACTGGTGTGCTTTCTCAGTGGAGTAAGCCTGGGAATCAAGGTCATCTTGCCGAGGCCTGGGATCATCGGTGCCGAGGGTAAATTTACCTACAAGGAGGTATTTTGGATGAGTGGTATGATGCCAAAATGCATTCTGGATCTTTTTTTGTGAAATAATGTGTTGAAGTAGGGACAGTGCCCTGGGAGATTCTTACCTTGCCTTGAGAGAGGGAGCATCTTAGAACACTCCGTAGCTTTATGCTACTTGACCCATGGAATGCGAAGAGGCTTCTTAGGAAGACTTCACACGCTGACAAAGAACCTTGCCTTGGGAAATGCTGAGTAGGGATGTCACGGTAGTTGTAGAATAGGGACAGACTAAGGTTTTACACCTACCAACCTCCAATGAAGGGGAATCTCGATGTCGGAGAAATCATTTTCTGTATTTTGATTCTCGAATTGGTCATCTTGTGCATTTTGCACCGCCTTAACTTTACCCGTAGATTTGGCTTTGTATTAGTTCTAATGTATTTCTACACCCTCATCTTGAGGTGTTTGTATGTCCAACTGTTCTTGCCTTTGTAATAAATTCACTAAACTTATCTGGAGTCTGTGATTCTTAGGAGTCATAGTTAATGGAACTAAATTGATTACTAATTGGTAACGTTTTTCTCCTCTTTACATTTCCATGCTGACAAAATGTGACAGACCTGGCTGGGAGTTACAGAGCTAACCTAGAACATGGAACCCGGCTCCTTCAGTTGGTAGCAGTGTAGGATGGTTGTCATAATGGAGTAGGAGGAGTCTAAACATCCAGAAAAGACCTAGATCCCTAGAGCCCCACAATAGAGCCCAATGACCAAGAGCGGAAGACGGCTGACTTCGGCAAAGACCGATGGAGCTTGATGATGCGGCGAGAACAGTGGCAGAAGTAGGAGTGAGTATCAATAGGGATGCGTTGTGTGTTAGATTGCGGGAGTGTGTTGACTGTGTGATGTCTGACGGAGTTTGTGTGAGAGTCGAATGAATGTGGATTCGGAGCGGACGTGGTCCAGAAATGTGGTTTTGGTTCAGGCCCCAAAGTGGCCTAAGATCCCGGGATATTTGGTAAAGTAGGTGTAGGAAACACCAATTTGTTGTGGTTGTCTGACCATTGGTTTGGGGAGTTGTCGTGGGACATCATCGCCAATTCCATTTAAGACAGGGAACTTTGTGTGAATGGGACGCGAGAGAATCATATGGTAAACTTTGTGTACAGGAGTGGACTATATTGATTCAGGTGACCACCGCAGGTCGAGGGTCAGTGTGTGTGTAATGTTCTTGAGTGATTGGATTCTATCGATTTTTTAGAAGGCAGACAGTCACTTGGTTTTGATGATTGTGTGAGTGAATGTGTACGGAGAAATTGTGAAGGAGGTTGAACCGCTGCGAGGAGGAAAGGGTGACGTTAGAGCGTGCAGTGCTGGATAGGTCGGTTGCTCAAATGCCGCAATGGGATTGGCTGGTAAACAACAGGAAGTTGGATTTGAGAGAACTTGTTGTCGGAAGAGAATTTGAGTAATCATGCAATGTTGTAGAGTGTTACTGGACATGTGTAGAGGAGATCGGGAAGTGGTCACTCGAGGGGGTGAGGAAGCACCGCCGAGGATACTCCAGCACATTATATAGCAACAAATGTGGGACTTCATACCATAGTTTGGCTTCAAAATTGGCACAAGATTACTGAAAAAAATGGTGATTTGGCATTTCCACGTTATGGTTCATTTCGATTAGAGGTATTGCATCAGTTGAGGGGAGTGATGTCTTCTTTATTTCCCCCACCTAGACCAACACAGTTTGAGAGCACTAGATTTATGGATGCAAGCAGCACAGGCAAAGCATACGGAGAAATTTAATGGAAGAATGAAAAAGGAAATGAGAGCATATTAAGACACGCGAGGGGATGCACAGTTGAAATGATGGAGAGTAGATACCATCGAAGGAGAACAATTGTACCCCATGCTGGTGAAAGAGGGAAGGACATGGGTAGTAGTGGAGGGGATAATGGAGATGATGGAAGCTATACCGATGACGGCCTGTTAGATAGGTTATTGTCAGAGCGATCTCCACCCTACAATCCACATTCAGAAGAGGGAAGGCGAGAACTGGCGAATGCATCAGAATTAGAAAGTGCAGCAACAGTTCAGACAGGCGAGAGTGCAGGAGTAGTGGGAAGGATCTCAGCAGGAGCTGAAGGGACGCAGCGTGAGGAGGTGCAGAGTCGAGGGGAGTTAGCACTGCCTTGCGGTTACCAGTCGCCCTTACGTTACCGGTCACCATTGAACCTGTAGTCTCTATGTATGACCTGAGTTCAGCGGAAAGCACCATTCAAATGTAATCCGGGTTAAAGGAAACGGTTAGCAAAGGGGGAAATGTGACAATGAACAGGAACGGCTCATTTTTGGTGCCTATAGAATCTAGCACCCCGTTGCCAGCGACCGCAGATCCTTCAAGGGTATGCGCTGGGTCTAGTAACATACGGTCTGTGTCACTAGCGAACTCAAACTCAGATTTGAGGATGTGGGAAGTTCCAGTCAGGGGACCCCGTTGGGAAGGATACCGGAGATAGGTACAGGCCAAGGAACTTCTGAAAACCGGCAGGTCTCTCAGACCCCAACTCCAGAGAAGTGGCAGAGAGATCGAAGAAGTGAAGGGGAAGGACAGAGTAGTATGTCGAGTCAAGGGACAATTAAGCCTGCAGTAAAGGAAAAATTGTTGGATGTAGTAAGATTGAAATCTGAGGTGGATGAAATAAATGATGGAAACCTGCCTTTGGAAAGAAATGAAATCTATGAGCAGGATGAGCTGCTGTTTGTGGCAAAGGATGTCACTCGTAAAGCGAGGTGAGCCCATGAGAAATTAACAGAATTGGCTAAGAGATATGATGTCGACTTGACGAAGACAAAAATGTTACAGGGAAATCATCGATTAAATTACAGTGATCAGAAATTTGAAGAGAAAAGAGTAACAGGGCTGAAGACACATATTAGAGAGTTGATTGTAGGGATACATGCATGGCGCATGCTTGATAAATGGGAAGAGAGGTGGTCATAGAAAACAAATGACAGGGAGGGATCAGGGAAAACACCGCCTCCAGGAGGGGGAACTTTGGGAGTTGAGGATTATCCACTGCGAGAGGTGCCTAGTGGAGGGTATGTACACATACCATGGAGCAGGGGTGACTTAGCAGCGTTCACAAATGATTTTTCTCACCTGAAGGAAAAACCTGCTGAATGGTACAAGCAAGTTGATCGCTTTGTAAAATTTTTGAAGGTGTTATGGATTGATCTGAACACGTTCAACATTGTGGTTCCCAGTGATTTATGGTACGTTTGTAAAATTGCTATTGATTGGCCTTCTACTGAACCAGACAGAGATCCCATAAGGATTATGTTACTTACCCAGTAAGCATCTGTTCTTTGCATGTAGAGCTGTAGATTCAGATGCTTTGCATACTCCTGCCATCTCGTGTTGGGTCCGGATGTTTGCAAGTTGTTTTTCTTCGAAGAAGTCTTTCCCAGTCACAAGGTAAGGTGACTCCTCCTTTCGGTGATAGTGCGCATGGGCATTGACACCATTGTTAGATTGTTTTCCCGCAAGATGGTGAGAATGGAGTAAGTCAGTGTAGTACAGAGACGTCCATGCGTATGTAATGTAAATAATGAAAACTGCAACAACTACAGGTGGCCGGGGAGGTGGGAGGGTGCATGTAAATCTACAGCTCTACATGCCAAGAACAGATGCTTACTGGGTAAGTAACATAATCGATTCGAGGCATCTGTACTGTAGATACACATGCTTTGCATAGACTATATAGCAGTATTCTCCCTTCACTTTCACTTTAGAAACTTTATTCGATCTTGTCAATTAAGATCATAAAAGTACATAAAAACAATTTAGACAAAAACCAATAAAATTGACAACAATTCATTCCCATTTCCTCCTCAATCAAGTATCAGAGCAATAATCATTTTCAGTGTCCCTGAGTAGACAGCAACAAATGTATCAGAGCATATGAAATTTTGATTTAAATACAAATTGCTTAAAATATATAAATTCATCATCTAAAATCCAGATCCAGCTGTTTCCTCTTACCCATGCACGCCCACCAGTAGCGTGCCACTGCATAGCAGACTAAAGGGTCGGGTAATGACTTTAAAAAATATAATACTACTCGACACTGTCTCAGATTAAACCATTTTAAAATCGGGACAATGTAATCCTTACGTTCTTTTTAATAAAAACTACAGAAAAACATAAGATGCAAATCAGACTGGGACGAGTTCCCGTCACAAGGGCAGTGTGATAGATCAGAGTGTTTAAATCTTTTTGACGGGAAACCCAACATTAATGGGAGGAGGTTCAGACGAAAACGGGTTACAATAAACTTGTTGCGGGAGCGGAATATCAACTAGACCCACCCTCTACCAGGGGAGGGACCAATTGGTAAGCTAGAACCGACTGTTTGGTATAGTTCAGCTCTGCTCTAAAATATTGGGCCCTCTTGATAAAAATATCCACCAATTTCCCCCTGGATATTCTTTTACATGATAAAGGATCTTTAAACAGTCCTATTTGGCCCATATTTGTCAATTCCCGCTCTACATAAGTTAGCCATTTAATTTTAACACGATTCTCCAATTTTAGGCAATCTGTAATAATATTTTGTGTTAGGGTCAAAGTGTCCCTATTCCAGATAGAGCACCAAAGGAGAATTGGTGCCAACTTAATTGAGTCGGTAATTTAGGGTAAATCCAACTCAATGTGTACAATATAATTCGATTAAGATTGGAGTAGGGACACCAAAGACTTAAAAAACTTATTTTCAATAGCTTGTAGGGAATTAATCAAGGCCGTCCCCCACACCCCTGCCCCATAGATCGCTGCAGCTTTGGCTTTAGCCTGATAAATCTTCTTGATTGAATTTAATGGCTTAGACCCCAGTTTCTGTGAGAAAGCCTTGATCGCAGTTAGACTTCTCTCAAGACCCAATGCTCTACCCTCCATTAATTGTTGCCACGTCTTATTTTTGTCAAGAAGGACCCCCAAGTAAGGAAATGAGTCCACTATCCCAATTTTCCCCGAGTCCATGTAAAAGCTGGGTATTTTATCATGTCTTCCTGTCCCTGCCGCAATTACAAAGGACTTCGATTGATTAACTTGGAGGTCCAGTGAAACCATAAAGGGGTATAGGCTGAGATGGGAGTTTGAAGGCCTAACCCTGTTCCGACAATAAGTACAGCGTCATCGGCATAAGCCAAAATGGGCACTGGAAGGGAGTCCACCATAGGGACATCCAGAGTTGTATTCACAAGCGCCTTTTCCACTCCGTTTGTATAGATTGAGAAAAGGAAAGGAGCCAGGACGCAACCTTGTCTTACCCCCCTTAGAATCTTAAAAGGGCAGGTACATTCCCCATTTTTCCCATAACGCACCGAAGCAGTAGCGTTTGAATATAGCTGTCGTATGAAATTAATAACTACTGGATCACAGCCCATCTCCTCCATTATGTGCCAGAGCCTAGAGTGGTAAACACAATCAAACGCTTGCGAAAGATCCATAAAGGCAAGGTAAAGTTTCCCACCCTTAGCCCTAGTATATTTATCCACAATGAAGGAGAGGTTCAGACATTGTTCAACTGTCCCTTTTCCTCGCTGGAACCCGTACTGGGCTTGCATAAGAATGTTCTTCTCCTTTACCCATAGCTCCAACCTAGATAAGAGGAGTCGACCCATTCATTTTGCAGTTGTGTCTAAAAGAGAGATTGGCCTATAATTCTTAGGGCTCCCCCTGACACCCTTCTTACATATAGGAACAATTATACTAGATTTCCAAGAGACTGATGGACCTATCCGGGTTATATTATTAAAAACATTAGTTAGTAAGGGTACCCAAAGAACTAGGTTGTCCTGAAAGAAGTCTATCGGGACCCCATCTGGTCCAGGTGCTTTTCTTCGAGAACAGGCTTCCAACCCTTCCCTTACCTCTCCAAGCGAGAAAGATAGCCTTTCTTGATTGGTAGAATATATGATGGGAGCAGATGTAGCAGCATGAGCATTGGGACCGAAAATACTCAGAAAGAGAGCACCCACTCTTCTTCGCCCACATTAGTGTCCAGAGAGGGCTCACCCTTAGGCTTGAAATTAGGTGAGTTAATTAGATCCCAAAACTCTCTACTATTTCTGTTTATGGAGGCCTGCTCCAACTTAGCCCATATTTCCTCCCTCAGTGATCTTTCCCTTTTCTTTCTCGCTTCTTTGTACACCTTCCGTGCTAAAGAGATTTGTTATTACTAGGTTGGTTGTTTAGTGCTTTATAAAGAACCTTCCTTGCTTGGGTGCATGGAGTATCAAACCAGCCTTTAGTTTTCCTTGACTTGGATTCCTTCTGGCGGGTGAGTGCCCCTTTTATATGGTTTAAAAGGTCTTCAAAGGAAGAAATTAAATCTGCTGGAGATAAATCTTGATCTAAACAGTTAATGATACTTTGTTGGGATTTGCGTATCACCTCCGGTACCAATTTGTGTTTGTCTATTTGGGTCCCTTTTAACTGGTAACCGTTTATCCTGGCCAATATGGGGGATTGCATTAACTGCTGCTTTTTCTCATTCCCAGGAGGTAAGAGAACTCCACAAGTTAATCTTGCATGATCACTTAGGGGGGTAAACCAGACAACCAGATCTGTAACCCTACCAATAAGGGAATTAGAGATCATTATGTAATCAATGGTTGACTCGGAATGTTCGGGAGAGAAACTTTCTGTGGAGAATCCTTCCTGCCATTTGGGTCACCAATTAAAGTCATGTCTCTAGTGAAGAGGAACCTATTTAAGGTACAGCCATAACTATTATGCGGAAAATGATACGTCGGATAACCCAGCAGATCTACTAGGCCACATATTCGTATTGGGTAAACTTGCAGGGGGGGAGGTTAAAATCACCCATCCAGATGATACATGGGGATTTATTTTTCCCTAACTCATTACAAATCTTATTAACTGCCCTATTTACTTCCTCAGCTACTAAATACATATTTGGACCGAAGTTGTTGTTGTAGTAGTTAATTAGGAGCCAAGTCCCTTCCTGTCTATGTTCTAAGATAAGAAGGTGGAAATACTGGCTTACAGCCTCAAATTTTTTTACTTGTATTTCTGCTGTGTTAGGGATTAAGGTTAAACGTCCCCCCTTGGCCCTCCCTGAGACTGAGGGTACAGCCTTTGTTTGGAATGAGCGGTAGCCATCTATAAAGACGGGATCAATTGCCCATGTCTCTTGGAAGCAAGGAATATCTTGACCTTCCCACTCTTTTAGCCAATTGGAGTTCTTCAGCTTATTTTTAATTCCTGCAATATTCCATGTCAGTATCTTTAATATATTAGTTGACCTATTCCCATTGGCAATGTTTTCAAGGGGCTCATTGGGGTTCAGGAGATTTTATCATTGCTATGCCTGAATCTAGAGTTACCGGTAATTTCAGTCAGGCGCATTGTTCCAGATCACTGAGGGGGGCGAATCTATTCTCAAGGGTTACCCCTCTATTACCCTTCTCAATTGATGGCATAGTTCTCATTTGTCCCCCTCCCTGTCTGGATCTCAATTCGCTTACCAAGGTCAGAGAGCATGTAGTGAAAAAGAACCTATAGGGTAGTGCTTTTATCTGTGTTCCCCTAGGGGGGTCCCTACATAAATGATCCAGAAGGGCTCTTGGAGTGTGGTAGTTGTTAAAATTCACAATCACACAATCCCCGTCCATTGATTTATTTGTTGGACCTAACCATTCCACCCTTCTCGCCATGATAATTTGTTTGGCAAGTGGGAAAACCCCTTTTCACCCACTGGGAACCTGGGACGACAACCAGTGCAAAGTTTTATCCATCAGTTGGATAGTATTTTCCGTCTGATCCTTTCTTAAAGTTGGAACATTAGCTAGGATCAGAACGAAGGGGTCTGAGGCACGAGGGAAGTGCAAGGATTGGTAGTTTTTACCAAGTGCCCCCCTAAGTGATCTATGTTGGTTAGAATGAAGGCCCCCTCCCCGTTCCTGTAAAGTTAGGCACATATTATTGCCTGGGTCATTGGTGGTAGTAAAGGATTGCAACGAGGCGATCTCGTCTCTATTCTGCAATTGATGTGGTATACTGGATGAGGCATTGGGATCTGAGGCTCCGTTTGAACAGTAGATGACAAACTAATCATATTAGTGGGCCTAGTCATATTCCCCTCTTTCCTGTTGGGGGTCACAAGTCCTTCCCCTCCCACCTGAAATGGTGAAATTGGATTTATCAAGCCCTCAATATGTGACAAACGGTCCTCAATTCTTGCTAGTTGGACTTACAAAGGGTTCAGCAGTACAGTAATTAATGTCTCAAGTCTCTTCCACATGTCATCTCCCCCTATTGGAGACAAAGAGGACAAGGAAGTAGAATCCTTGGTTAACGCAGCAGGTAAGATGGAATTTGGGCCGAGATTAGTTCTTTCAGTTCCTTCCTTTCCTCTACGTCTTTTAGATTGAGACTGCTGTTTCACCGGCTGCTTCACCGGGCCACCACCCCTTCTTCGTTTCTCTGGGGCTCACTGATCTTGTCCAGTGCAGCTACAGGAGCCCTGCCCCTTGTTGATGTCTTTGATCTGGTTACAGGCTCATCAGGAGAAAGGGAGTCCGTCAATGCAGCCGTGGGGATGGATAATGCAGGCAATACTGCTAGTGGAGGAGGTGATGCTAATAGGGGGGCTAGCGGAGTACCAGAACTAGGTCCTTCTTTGCCACCAAGCAAGGAGCGTTTCCGAGCAATCAAGGAATCCAGGGAGAGGCGTCTCTCGGTTATTGCGATCTCATGAGTCAAGACCGACTCTGCCCCTGTTAGAAACGCATCTAGTGTTCCCACCATGCTCCCCCCTATCTGTTCAGCTCGAGCCTTCCTTTTAGCCATTGTTCATGAATATGAGGGGTATATGTGAAAAAAATAAAGGACACACAATCCAGCCAGACTACAATAAAGTACCTTAATAAGAATGGTTATGAAGTCACAGCTCACAGATGTCAGAGAGTGGGCCCAGACCAGTCTCCTACGGGCGTGGACGGGCCCGCCCTTGGCCCGGGCGCGTCCACGCGCGCGTCCCGCACCGCGGGACTCCAGGCGCGCTTTTATGCACGTTGTCAGGTCTGAGGCTGCTGGGACTCTGAGTCCCTCCCGATGCGCGGTGCTCCCAACGGGAGAAAAACAGTCAGGAGCAGTAGAGAAGCGGCTACAACGCCGCAGGACTCCAGGCGCGCTTTTATGCGCGTTGACAGCGTTGTCCGGGCTGAGGCTGCTGGGACTCCGAGTCCCTCCTGATGCGCAGTGCTCCCAGCGGGAGAAAAACAGTCAGAAGCAGTAGTGAAGGGGCTATTCTCCCAAAGCGGTGGCTAACCAGTAGATGTTGCAATTGTTTGAAAAAGCGAGTTTAGCACTGCTTGCCCTACATTGGCTTGTTGACGTGCTAACACATCCACACAATAGTGTTTGGTAAATGTGTGTGGTGTGGACCATGTTGCTGCCTTACAAATGTCAGCTATAGGGATGTTACCTAAGAAGGCCATAGACGCTCCTATTTTATGAGTTCAATGTGCTCTAGGAGGTATAGATAAAGCTCTTTTAGCGTAGCAAGTTTGAATGCATTTAACAATCCATCTTGAAATACCAGATTTAGATATAGGATTGCCTTTGTGAGGTGTAGCAAATGCAACATACAGTCGTTTTGTTTATGAAAATCTATTGTTCTTTCAATATAATACAATAACGTTCTTCTGACATCAAGTGTGTGAAAAGCTCTTTCTGCTACCGAATCAGGCTGAGGGAAGAACACAGGTAACTCAACTGATTGGTTGATATGAAAAGCAGAAACCACCATGGGAAGGAATTTTGGGTTGGTGCAAAGAACTACTCTATCTTTATGAAGCTGAAAGAAGGGTTCTTCTAAGGTTAATGCTTGTAGCTCACCGACTCTCCTCAATAAAGTGATAGCAATGAGGAAGGCAACTTTCCATGAGAGAAACTGTAACGGTCAGCTGTGTAATGGCTCAAAGGGTGGACCCATGAGTCTTGTAAGCACAATGTTCAGATTCCAAACTAGTGCAGGAGGTACCCTGGGTGTTATTACTCTTTTAAGGCCCTCCATAAATGCTTTAATTACTGGAAACTTGAACAAAAATGTTGTCTGTTTTGCAAATATGCGGCTACTGCAGCAAGATGCAATCAAATGGAAGTGTAGGCTAGACCAGCACGCTGTAGATGCAAAATGTAACAAATAATATTTTGGATAGAGGCATCTAGTGGATCAATATTGTTGTTGTTACAATATACAACAAATCTTTTCCATTTTGCTGCATAACATGCTCTGGTGGTAGGCTTTCCTGCTTCTTTAAGAATAGTCATACACTCTGGTGGCAAGTTTAAGTATCCAAACTCTTTGACTTCAGGAGCCAAATCGCTAGATTGAGCACCTTGGGGTTTGGGTGTCTGACTTCTCCATGGTGCTGAGTGAGAAGGCTGGAATTGAGATGCAGCTTTTGATGTGGGACTACTGACAGTTCCAAGAGTGTGGTGAACCAAGGTTCACGGGCCCAAGTGGGAGCCACTAGAATCAATGTGAGGGATGTTTGCCTGAGCCTCCGAACCAGAAATGGAAGGAGAGGCAGAGGCGGAAAAGCGTAGGCAATTATTCCTGACCACTTCATCCAATGGGCATTGCCTTTGGATAGAGGGCGTGGGAAACTGGAGGTGAAGTTTGGGCATTTTGAGTTGTCCACTGTGGCGAACAGATCTATTTGTGGGAATCCCCATTCTTGAAAGTATGGAAGGTGAACTTGGGGATGAAGTTCCCAATGGTGTATTTGTTGCTGCCTCCTGCTGAGGAGGTCGTCAATTTGATTGTTCACTCCTGGGAGGTGTTCTGCCAGAATATGAATTTTGTGATAGATTGCCCAACGCCAAATGGTTTGAGAGAGGCGTGACAGTTGCAGAGAGTGTGTCCCTCCCTGTTTTTAGGTCGAGCCTCGAGTAGCGCACAAGCGCTGCTAGAGGCGAAGACTTTTAGTAAGTGAGTTTCAAAAGCAGTCCAAATGCTCGTGCGTCGTGGCTGGCCTTTTTGGGATGGGTACGCGCGGCAAACATGTGTTTCCAATTATCGTGCCCAGACGCGGGCGCGATAATTGTAAACACATGCCGGCAAAAGGCCATGACGCACGAGCGTCTGGTCAGCTGAGCAGGCTGCCGCGCTCCCTCCTCCCCCCCCTCGCTCCTCTGTGGTGCACGCGCACCGCTGTTTATTTTTTTTTTTAACCGCGCGGCCGCCATTTTTGTCCCTGTGCCGGCCTCGCCTTCTTTCTCCCATTCGGAGCTTTGAATCATGCTGGCTAATGCCAAGCGTGCTTCTTCGCTGGCTTGCGTCTGCCACGCCCCCTATACGCTCCTGCCCTCGGAATACGTTCTTCATAGGCCCCTTACTAGTCCAGCTTTGCTTCACTGGCCCGCGACTCAATTTTTCTTCTTGCATCAGGCCCTAGGAGTAGGCGCTTTAAATTCTCTTTCCATGCTGAGGAGCGGATGACAGTGCACAGAACATAGAGCACAAGCCCTCCTTTCACTTCATTCATGAACACTCGTACTCCTGGAGAAGCTCCTCGTTGGACCCCAGTCTCCGCCTCTCCTGTCGCATTAAACCAGCCTCCCCCACGCCCGCCATGCTTCGCAGCAGCTCGCGCCTTGCAGGTGTGAAGTCAGAATCTAGGGCCTCCAGTCTCTTCAGTACAGAGAAACTAGCATAACAGATGGGCTGGGGGCTATTTTCCTACTGGGAGGCTCTCTTCGCTCCAGCCCTGTGGACATCCTTGTCTTTCTTATTTTATCAGCATAGTGAGATTAAGTGATATGCCCAGTCTCACTGGATTTTGAGCGGAAGCCGACACTGGAACCTTGGTCCCCATAATTAAGTCGGCATCTCTCTCTCGCACAGACACAGACATACACCTCTGTTGCCCCTGAGGCACCCCTCTTTATGCACACAGGCATGCGCTGTGTTCATTCCTGGTCATCCCGTCTACCAAAACCATATCTGACGCGCTGCTCCCAATAATTGATGCTTCCCCCTCGTGACACAAGAACGACGTTGTATTCCCGAAAACCTAATATAATTCAGACAGAGTAATTTAATTTTGGAAATGTTTACATTATCATCCTCTCATAAGAGTTCAAGGTCGGTGTGGGTCTAAAGCATGCTATTACTGAAGTTGCAGACAGCCTTCAGTAATATATCGCGGATGGTTGTTGATAATGAAATAGTAACCGGCTGCTTTCAGTGCACATGCCACTGCTAACAGTTACTGTTTCCATTTAAGGTGTTTATTTTATGAGATAAACAGCAAACGTTTTGAACCATTTTACAGTCAAGGTGGGTTTATAGTGGAGTATATGTGCAGCCCTAGACATTCATGAGAAGGGTGTCAAAAGTAAATGCCAGAGCAAAATAAATATAGCCTTTTATATAAAGTTGTTATTTTGTTAATACAAACATTTGTGTATCATTTTAAAATAATCAAGGGGATTATATTTGAGATGAATCTTTCTGAGTATTGTATTTGTCATTCGACTACTACTACTACAATAATAGTAATAATAATCGTGCTATTTTATCAGTTTTATTGTTGCTGTCGATAAAAGCATAAATATTCTTAGTAAGATTTCGTCATATTATAAGTTTTATCACAGCAAATAGTAATACCACTGTAAAAAGCATCAAGAGATGAATAGTAGTATCCATAGAAATATATATTTCCTTCAAATCGTAGCAAAATATCGAACGTTTAAAAACGAAAATTCATAGAACACAAAGAATAAAAACAATCTCCCCGTGATTCTTTTTGATACCGAGAAGGTAACTCAAATAAAACTAGAAGCTAGATGCCTAATTCATCTACAAAACTGTAACACTTGCATGGCATTTTGTGTAGTAGTCTTCCTGTCAGTGTGGTGCATGTGCCTCCCTCGCTGCTGCGGATTTCAGTATGTGTGTGTGTCCAGTTCTCCTCAGTGCGGTGCCTGCCCCTTTTGTACGTCCTCAGTGTCACTGTGTGTGTGTATTTTTCCCATGGATGTGGGATCTAGCGCCTGGAACACGCTGCGTGTTTGTATACGCAATAGTATTTTTATAATATTAGGTTTCGCCAAGAACCTGTTTCTTCTATGTTTTTTTAATGAATGGCATTCCCATGATGTCGATCTCATTCTGATGAAAGCCATTTTTGTTGAAAAATAGTCCCTTCTCTGTGCTTGTTCAGGATCACATACATATATTCATTGTAGGGAGGAACCCATTCTACACTCCCCTTCTTTTCCTTCTTCAATGCTTCATATTTTTCCCTCCCTCCTTAACTACATTTTTTCTTTACCACAGATGCTACCTCTGCCACTACCCACCTATTTCCGTACACGGGCCCAGTTGCACTCCTTCTCACACCCTAGTCCCTCTATTACTTTCACCCGGTTCTAATACCCTATTTCCAAGATAAGACATGCTTTTTGCTAACTTTATCATGGGAAATATTGCACCATTGTGCACCAGAGACCCCCTTGGAAATGAGGGGAAATAGTGTATGCCTACCACTCCAAATGAGGTTTTAAAGAGCACCTCTCGAAAAGGTGGGGCACCACTCAGATAACCTCTTCCAGAACACATTTGACACTGTACCTTTTTTATAACATTTGTGTCAGAAGGAGATGAATTTCAGTGATCCCTCCTTACCGTTTGTTGTCATCATCAGTAAACAAGCATTGGCATAGCCAATAGGTCTCGCCTTTGGGACCTTATAAGTGTTTAGCCATGCAACAGTTAATGTTGTTGCACCAAGGATATTGTGCTGTATAACTAAACACTTATAAGGTCCCAAAAGCGAGACCTATTGGCTATGCCAATGCTTGTTGTACATAGCTGTCAACTTTCCCTATGAAGTGAGACTGAAAAGCTTTCAGTGCTAGCTACACAGCTAGACGCTCTAGATAGCTGATGTGAAGGCTCTTGTACTTGTCGTCCCATAGACCTTGAATTGTCAAATTGTGGAGATAAGTTTTGTGTGTTCCACCACTGCAGAGAGCGATGGGTGCGACTGTCTACCAACACTAGATCTGTTAATTGATCCCGAGACTGATTCCACTGACGTGATAAGCATTCTTGTAGAGGGCGCATGTGTAACCTTGCATGAGGCACTATTGCAATGCATGATGCCATCATTCCTAACAGTTGCATGAAAGTCCTGACTGCTAAGTATTGATCGGCCTGAAACTGTAGTAGCAGAGTTTGAATATTTCTAGTTCTGGCTGCATTGGGAGAGGCTAGAGCTGTGCAATTGTTTAGAGTCACTCCCAGATAGGACTTCCTTTGTGAAGGCTGAAGATGAGACTTCTGCGCATTGACCGTGAAACCAAATTGGTGGAGTAGGTCTAATGTAGTCTGAGTTTGTTGTAAACATTTTTGGTGTGTGCTGGCTTTGATGAGCCAGTCGTTTAAGTATGGGAAGACATGAATTTGTTGTCTTCTGAGATGTGCTGCTACTACTGCTTGACATTTTGTGAACACTCTGGGAGCAGTAGTTAGTCCAAATGGGAGTACTTTGAACTGAGTGTTTTCCTGCTATCTCAAATCTCAGATATTTGCAATGTGCTGGGTGAACCAGAATGTGAAAGTATGCGTCTTTTAAGTCCATTGTGGAAATAAAATCGCCTTGCTGTAGAAGTGGAAGCCCTTGTTGAAGTGTGACCATGTAGAAGTGTTCTGACAGTATGTACAGATTTAACGTCCTTAAGTCTAAAAATGGTCTTAAGGAGCCGTCCTTTTTGGGAATTAGAAAGTACAGAGAGTAAACTCCTGAACCTTGGTACTGGTACGGTTCCATTGCTCTTTTTGCTAAAAGAGCCTGTACCTCTTGTTTGAGGAGCTGCAGGTGCTCTGACGAGAGTTTGTGAGTGCGAGGTGGAATATTGTGAGGAATGCTGGTGAGCTCCAGGCAATAACTATGTCAGATAATGTCTAGCACCCATTTGTCTGATGTTATGGTTTGCCAAATGGGGAGAAATTGTTGAAGTCTTCCCCCGACAGGTGTTAAATGATCGGGGGGAAGTGTAGGCAAGTCACTGATTATTGGGGGAAGGGGAGTTACACTTTGGCGTGCTCTTACCCCTACCTTTGAAGTTGTTTCCTCTGTACTCTCCTCTATAGAAGCCTCTAGAGGAAGAGAGTTGTGTGTTTGACTTATATGAGGAAGCGTTAGGGTCTGAGGGTGTACTTTTGGACCCTCCCATATAAAATGAGCGGTGAAAGGAGCCTGCCTTTGATGGGGACTGAAGCGCCCCCATGGATTTTGCCCTGTCTGTGTCTTTTTTATCTTTTCTAAGGCCTCATCTACTTGAGGTCCGAAAAGATGTTGCTTGTCAAAAGGGGTATTTAAAATAGACTGTTAGACCTCAGGTTTAAAACCTGAAATTCTAAGCCAAGCATAACGACGTAGGAGAATGCTGGTGGTAACTCCCCTCGCTGCAGTGTCAGCCGCATCTAAAGCACATCTAATGGAGGAATTAGATATCAGTTTGCCTTCTTGAACCAACTCTTGTGCTTTCTTTTTGTTCTCTTCTGGGAGGTATTGAAGTAGGCCTTCCATCTCGTCCCAGTGTGCCCAGTCATACCTAGCTAGTAGGCCCTGTGTGTTGACAATGCGCCAGTGGTTAGCGGCTTGAGTGGCCACCATTTAACCAGATGCGTCGATCAATTTAGACTCTTTGTCCGGGGGAGGTGCATCTGCAGAGGTCTGTGAGTTTGTTCTCTTATGAGCATTAGAGACTACTAGTGAGTCTAAGGGTTGCTGTCCTTTAATAAAAATAAGATCAGATGGTGGGGGGTTTGTTTTTTTTGTCAACCCTAGGTGTTAAAATGTCGGCACGAACAGGGTCCTTAAATATCTCATCTGCATGTCTCATCATTCCTTTTAACATGGGTAGACTCTGACTAGTCCTATGTGAAGACCCTAGTGTCTCAAATAAAAAGCCTTCATCCGAAGACTCTTTATGTAATGTAACTCCATGATAAGCCGCTGCCCTTGAAATTAGCTCTTGATAAGCTACTTTATCATCTGGAGGTGATGGCTTTTCAGGGTATAAATCTGGATCATTATTCATGGGTGGATCAATATTATAGTCATCCTATGGATCTGCTGGTAAATGACCATTGTCGTCGTCATCATCATCATCCCCTAAATCAGGCTGTGTATGAGGGACCCCTGAGGTGTTATGTGTAGCGGATCTGACCCTGGCAGTTGTGGTAATGGTGAAGATGGTGGAGGTGGAGGGGATGGCAAGGCAGGGTGAATAGGACTTCTAGCTATGTCCTTCTTCTTCTTGAGAGGAATCTTATAACCAGTGGCCTCTGAACTGACTTTCCTTTTGGAAGGTGTTTTAGCTCAAATGTGTCCAGTATCTAGATTAATGTATGGCTTCTTCTGTTTAGGGTCTAATCTTTCTTTCATAACATCCAGGATTGGTTCCGGGGGCTTTAGAAGATCTTCTTTCGATTTCAGCACGAACGTTTTGGCTCTGAACCGGACTTGTGTTTCGAAGCGGAAGGTTTCGGTTCCGAACCAGACTTGTCTTTTGGAGTGGAAGGTTTCGGATCCGAAGACGGTCTGTCTCAACTCGATCCCGAGCTGGAAGGCTTAACTATTTGTTTCAGTGCCGGGCCCGAGGGCGGGGCATCGGAAATATCGTCTCGGTGCCGACCAAGGCCTAAAGGCAGAGGTGGTGCTGAAGCCTTATGCTTGGTGGAAGAGAATTTATGGGGTAAAGGGGCTTTAGTACTCACGACACCCTGTCCCGGTGGAACGTCCTTGGACTCTAGTTCAATTCCCAGCCCAAAATCTGATTCTGGGACAGAGAAGGCCCCCTCTTCTTCCGCTGCTGTCGCTTCTTCCTGTTCGGATTCTTCTCCGAAGATATCCAGAGTATGTTGGATGCTTTGGCGCTGCATTTCTTGTCGTCCAGCCCGACGATCCCGAAGAGTCTTTTTCGATCGGAACGACCGACTAGCCCCACAATCTTCTTCCTTGTGCTCTGGTGAGAGGCACAAATTGCAGACTTTATGGAGGTCGGTGTGAGTGTACTTGGAGTGGCACCGAGGACAGAATTGAAATGGAGTCCGTTCCATCGGCAGAAGGCTGGACCGACACGGTTAGGCCCGAAGGCCGCCCATGATGTTTTCGACCGAAGTTGTAGAGTTTCCCGATCGAATCGATACGCGGAGAATAGGGAAACACGTACGATAACAATACCGTCGAGGGTACAGTGGATTGCGCACCCAGGGGAACCCGAAGGACGGTTTCAAACCGGAGCGCAGCAAAACACGTCTGAACCCGATGGCGGAAAGAAAACAATCTAACAATGGAGTCGATGCCCATGCGCACTATCACCAAAAGGAGGAGTCACCTTACCTCGTGAGTGGGAAAGACTTCTTCGAAGAAAAACAACTTGCAAACATCCGGACCCAACACTAGATGCAAAGCATATGTATTTACAGCACACATGCCTCGAACCTCATGTTCCCTCACCCGTAGTTATGAAAATGTTCGAGCAAGTAATCACATGGTTATAGTCCAAAATAGCCCCACAGGATATCGATTGGGTCAAGATAGACAGGACGATGCAGGAACCTAAGGAATCAGTACATGCTTACCATGAACGACTCTTAAAGGCTTTCAAGCAGTACAGTGGGTTAGATACTCTGGACCTGAAGGACATGGGACAATTTGCTCTCCAAGTTTGTACTAGGTCTGAGACCAGAAATTAGTGTCATGATACAGCAGCATCTAATATGCTGGCAGAATAAGTCAGTGGATGAGATTCTGTGGTATGAAAGGTATTGCAGTGATGAGGTGGACTCCAAGCATAGAAGGATTAAGGACAAGTTAATTCTGGTCCAGATGAGAAATGCGAACAAGGCAGACCAGGTGCAGACAAATGGAGGAACCCTAGGGTGTAAGCAGGGAAACAGCCAAGGAGGAGTTCAGGGCGCTCCGAATAACGCTGGTCAGGAAAGATCGAAAGGGGTGGACCCCAAGACAGGTGTAGACTTTGTTACCTTGAGGAAAACAACTGCTTGTCATTATTGTCATAAAATTGGGCATTGGGAGCGCGAGTGTTGATTAAATCCGGCAAATCAGATACAGGAAGGGGAGGTAGTGGTAGTGCCGGATGGGCTTGAGACAGTGACAAGACCTAGGTCATTTAATGGGGGCAGCCAGAGTCTGCTAGTGCAGGTGCCCCAACCTCTGAGAATCTCACAGGGTAATCGAACGTACCATCAAATGCCTTTTATGGAAACCCTTGATGAATTAGATCTGGGCTTGTCACAATGACGGTGCCTGAGGGGGGAGGAAGACTGTACCCTTGGAGTAGTCTTAGAGGTAGACCACAGTGAACCATTTGTGGAAGCTAACGTAGATGGTCATCCCATTACGTTCTTGATTGACACTGGTGCTACCCGATCTGCAGTAGTCCCAAACCTACCCCTCTCTGGACAATCGATCCAAGTCATAGGAGTTGCTAACAGGAGAATGACAAACCAGTTAACAGAAGAATTACACGTGAAAATAGGAACCTTTCGAGATCGACACCAATTTGTGGTGTGCAACTCAAGTCCAGTCTGTCTGTTAGGGCGTGATCTTTTATGTAAGCTGAATTGCACCATTTACTGTACACCAAGAGGAGTAGAACTACAGACTAATGATGATGATATTGCCTTTAAGTTGGCAAATCAAAATCATTGTGCAGAGATGTTTCCTGTGTTGACAGTGGATGACATGCCCCTGGATTTGAGAGATACCGTCTCTCCAGTGGTATGGGACTTCACGGGAGAAGAGATAGGACTGATTTGAGGAGTCGAGCCAGTCCGCATACAAGTGAAACCTAATGCAGAATTTCCAAGACCGCCCCAGTACAACTGGACTCCGGAAACCGTAGCAGGGATCACACCTGTGATCGAATCTATGATGTCACAGGGCATTCTGAAGGAGATCATGTGAAGCCCATGCAACTCACCTATAATGGGGTTGCAGAAGTCCAGTGGCAAATATCTCATTGTTCAAGATTTAAGAAAAGTCAATACGATTGTGATTCCATGTTGTCCCGCGGTACTGAATCCGCCTGTGCTACTGTTTCAGATTCTGTGGGAAGCCGAGTGGTTCACTGTGATTGATTTGTGCCAGGCATCTTTCTTCATCCTTTTGCATGAGGAGAGACAATTTTATTCGCTTTACGGCTGGAGAACCGTGTCTTAACGTGGTGTTGTATCCCTCAAGGGTATATTGAGAGTCCATCTATCTTTAATCAGATCTTGAAGAAGAACCTTGAGAGTTTGGTCTTGCCCCAGAACTCGGTACTGGTGCAATACATTGACGACCTCCTGATTGCATATGAGACAGAGTAGGTGTGCAGGGATGATCCCATTGCCTTGTTGAATCATTTGGCAGAAAATGGTCACAAGGTGTCACTCAGCAAGCTTCAGTACTGTTTGACAGAGGTTCAGTATTTGGGTCATCGCATTGAAAAAGGCAAGAGAAAGGTGTCATCATGAAAATGAATGCGCCTACGACACAGAAAGAAGTCTGGATGTTTCTGGGAATGGTTGGCATCTGCCGACAATGGATTCCCAACTTTTGGAGCTGAGAGAGAACCTTTGTCGCGCCCCAGCTCTGGGAATGCCTGATTACAACAAAGCATTTTTGCTCTTTTGCTGGGAAAGGAGGGGTGTGCTCTATCTGTACTCACCCAGACACATGGGGGTGTCCGTAGACTAGTGGCCTACTTTTCAGCTAAATTAGATCCCGTAGCTTCAGCGTTGCCCGGATGTCTCAGATCCGTTCCTGCAGCAGGTGTTAGTATTGAAAGATGTGAAAGCATTGTTATGGGTCATCCACTTACTGTTTATGTTCCACACTCAGTTGAGCTCCTGATGACTAGAACCAAAACACAACATTTGACAAATAATAGGCTCACCCGGTATGAGCAGATTTTATTGGCAGCGAAAAATGTAACTTTAAAGCGATTGTCTGTGTTAAATCCTGCTACCTTAATGCCTATTCCAAATGTTGATGGAGAAGATTGTGAGGAACATGGCTGTCTAGATGTGACTGAACTTTGTACCAAACTGAGACCCGACATTGTTGATGAGCCTTTGCCTGATTCTGACCAGATCCTCTTTGTTGATGGCTCATGCTTAAGAGACAATGAGGGTAATCTGAGAGCAGCATTTGCTGTATGTACTCTTTCTGGAGTGGTCGAAGCTGCTTGTTTACAAGGAGCATACTCTGCGCAAGTGGCCAAAATCATCACCTTGACCCGTGCATGTCTTGTTTCTGAACAGATCCAAGTCACCATCTACACCGATAGCCAGTACAGTTTCGGTGTGGTTCATGACTTCAGACAGCTATGGTCACAGAGGTGGTTCTTAACGTCATCAGGGTCTCCCATCAGAAACGGAGAATAGGTGCAACAACTGTTGGAAGCCATACAGAAACCAAAGGGAGTGGCAGTAGTGAAATGTGCCGCGCATAGGAAAGAGGAAGACCTTGTGACAGTTGGCAACAGATACACTGACAAAGTCGCCCGGTTCTGTGCAATTCATGCATGCATTTTTAATGGGGAATATTCAGGCGAGAGCACTGGAAGAACCAAGCTCAGCATGATATTAGCCACAGCAGATACCCGAGGATGAGGTCAGGCATCTGCAGGGATAAGTATCAGATCCGGTACAGGCCAGTTGGATCAAAGCAGGATGTGAGCGGAATGAGGGTGGCATTTAGGTGTCGACTGATGGCATGACAGTATTTCCAGATTGTTTACTAAACCCAATGGTGAGGCAGATTCATGGAGCAGTTCACATTGGGAGAGATGCAATGGTGCGAGTGTTCAGTCAAACGTTGTTCAACCCGAGATTTCAAGTGTTTGCGGATGCGGTGTGTCATCGATGTGTCACGTGTCAACAGATGAATGCTGATAAGAAAACTATAGTTGCTTTGAGTCACATTGGAAAATCAGGGGGCCCTTTTAATAGGATGCAACTGGATTTTGTTGAGATGCCTAGCTGCAATGGCTTGAGGTACATATTAGTTGTGGTGTGTATCTTCTCACAGTGGGTGGAAGCGTATCCAACTAGGATATGTTATAGTCTCACAGTGGCCAGGTTGTTGCTACGGTAGCTCATACCACGGTTCGGATTTCCAACTGCATTAGAGTCGGATAGAGGAACACATTTTCACAGCAAAATCATGATATTGCTGTGTGCTGCCCTAAATGTCGATCAGAGATTGCATTGTAGCTACAGGCCGGAGGCATCTGGCATGGTGGAGCAGATTAATGGGACTTTGAAGTCAAGGATAGCAAAGGTGTGCACCTCGACATCTCCAAACTGGCCTGATGCGTTGCCTTTAGTGTTGATGAGTTTGCGCAGCAATCGAGACAGGAGGACTGGACAATCCTCTCATGAGATTTTGATGGGGAGAGTGATGCGCTTGCCTGCAGTGCTGTCTACAGCGTTAATTAACATCATCGATGATTTGGTTCTTGACTACTACAAGGGAGTGGCTGATGTGGTTCGTTCTGTGTCTCACCAGGCGGAAGCTGTGACTGCATCAACTTCAAAGGACCTTTGTCACGATTTGGGCCCGGGAGACTGGGTCCTGGTTCGAAAACACGTGAGAAAGAATTGTCTTGATGCACGTTGGCGAGGCCCCTACCAGGTGATTTTGGTTACAAACACTGCTGTGAACTGTGGAGGCTTGCCGAATTAGATACACACCTCCCATATCCGCCAAGTTTCAGGACCCTCGGAAGAAACCCTCTCCCTGAAGTGACTCCAGCTGTGGCTGCAAGACCACCGGAGAGGGTAAGCCAAGCTGTGGGATTCCTGACGAGAACGGATACCGACTGTGTTGAGCTGAGGGGGGTCACACTACACAAGACCCAGGTAAAGACTCTGGGGATGACAGAAATGTTGCGAGTGGTATAAAGTGTGACTCAGCTGAGGACTGGCACAGGAAGTGGTTGGGTACAGTAAGACAAAATTGAAGCTGCTAGAGAATCGTGGCCTGCGAGTCAAAACGGCAGAATCTGAGACTTGCTCCAGAAAGAGACGTTGCTCCCATAACTGAATCATCTGAATCTGATCAAAGTGAAACTGAGCAGGCGCAGGAGAACGTGAGTAGGTCAAGAAGAGCAAGAGTACCGTGTCGGAGATACGCCTCTCCTGAATGGACTTACCTTGCTACAAATGTCGGGGAGAGTGAGTCCCGGCAGAGTGAGATCGGGAATGTCAGTACTGGTCATCGAGATTGAACTGTTAGTCTCTGGAGTAGAGTCCAATGGAGTTTTTACATTGACTGTACCGCATCCGCCGAGACTGGGTGGCTTGAGGAGTTTGATCTTGGAAGATCTCACGTTTCTAACCTTTGGGAATTTGCCACCAGCTCAGGAGATTGCAACTTTCCGTATTGAACTTTTGCAGTGTGTCATGGAAGTAATTGGTTCTGATCTCATAAGGGATGTAAATTAAACTTTGAACTGTGTATAAAATTTCCTAGTTTGAAAGAAGATAACCTAGGTCCAAGTAGTAGAAGAATAAACTTAGGGACGTTTCCCTAGATGAAGAAAGAGGTAGGGGATTCTTTTGAACTGGGTAAATATTGTACTGCAAATTGAACTGAAAATTGAAGCTATTTCCACAAATTCCAGAACCTGTATGTGAACCTTTGTGGTGCAGTGGGAAGCAGAGAAAGAGACTTTGCACTAATGCTCTTACAGTCGCAATCCGAACTCAGTTAAAGGTGGAGTCTTGAAATTCGAACCGTAGACACAAATGTATAAATGGTACACTGATTGTAGGAGTAATCATAGTGATAGCCATAGTCATTACTATATCCGTTATAAGTTCACATGAAGCTGAGGTTAAGGGAGTGGGGCTACATGGGAAATCCACATCTACCACCTCTAGCATGAAAGAGGGTAACGTAGGAGCTGACAGAGCTTTGATTGAGCAGACTAGTCACTTGCTGCATGTAGATCTGTCAAAGGGTGAATATACGCTGAATGCTTACGCAACACTTTTCTATGAGTATGTGAATACCATGGATGTGAGAGACTGTTATGTGTGTATGCAACTGCCAGCATCAGTCGAAGAGGGCATCAGGTATCACCACCTGCCCTTGACTTATGGCATTAGTTGTAGCTTATTGCTTAGCATGTTTTATGGAAAAGGTCACTACGAGTACTACTTCTCAAATTATGATTTAGTGCTTTCTGAGGTTCCAGCTTATAAGCATCTGAGCAAGTACGATTATTACAAGCAAGAAGAGAGAGTAGGAAAGTATTTCATACCTACCGTTACACTAGACACAGCTTATGCGCATAGACATAATGAACGAGTTACTTACCTTCGGTAACGATGTATCTGGTAGAGACATAGTCTAGCCGCAGATTCCTTAACTTAGAATATCCCCAGGCGTCAGACTGGATCCGGAAATTCTTTCGCAGCAGCACCTCTGCGCGCCGGGGGCGGCTCCGCCCTGACGTCGTCCACGGACATGACGTCAGCGGAGCCATATATGCCCCTCCCGGCGCGCTGACGTCAGTTTTCGTCAGAGAAACTTTTCCGCATCAGAACGCGGAGCCATCACCAAAAAACTGTGAGAATATGGGAACAGTGTGCAAAAATGATGAAAAAATAGGAAGAAATTGACAGGTGAGACAGAGCAGTGCTCTGAAAAGCCACCCCGCAAGAGCGAAGGCCAATCAACGTGAAAGGGAGACAAGGATGTGGAAAAACAGCCTGGCAGAGGACAGAAAGTCCGCATCTAGAAAGTAAAACAGTGAAGGAGAACAAGTCCGGAACACCAGATTAAGGAGAGGTCACCACAAGGCGTCACCAGAAAGAGACGTCGCAACCCCAATAAAGGACCCATAAATGTACAGAGCCAAGAGATCTGAAGTAAAAGGCCGCAGGGGTGGCAAAGACCACAAGGCAATGGAGAAGGGGAGAGCGGGATGGTGGGAAAAAGCATGAATAGATTTCACACCGTACAATCCAGGCCGGGGGCTGGAAAGAACACATGATCTGTCAACATACCGCCCAATCTTGAGAATGGGCGGAATGGAGCAGAGAAACAGAACGAAGCAGTCTGTGTTGGAGTGAGAGAATATCACTTTGCAAAAAGTGCAAGCCACCCAAAGGGAGGCGAGTATAGAAAGCCCCAACCTGAAAAGGTCCTCGCAGAACGGGGAGGACGGGTGGGCGTTAAGGAATCTGCGGCTAGACTATGTCTCTACCAGATACATCGTTACCAAAGGTAAGTAACTCGTTCATCTGATAGAGACGTCTAGCCGCAGATTCCTTAACTTACAATAGATACCATAGCCATACCAATGGAGGAGGCGGGTCTGCGACTGAACCCCACCAAGTTCCTGAGGGAACTCAGTCGTCCATAAGGCGACTTAACAGCACCGTCAACCTTTGGAACGAACCACAATGAGGACACTAATGATAGCGTAGTTAACCACCAGACCATGAAGCTCTAAAGAGAGCGGAAACAATGGGAGGCAAAGGCACCAGAAGCCGTCAAGAACAGCACGAAAACCCCGTTGTGTATACCGGGTTGAGAGAAGGAAAGCACAGAGCCAGAATGCCCGTGGCGAAGTGAGAGTTCATAACTTCTGAAAAAGGAGATGAACCAACCCAGGGTTTGAGGGATCCACAGGATCCGAGGTGGCGACAGAAAGCAAAAGCAATTACCGGTCGACCAAGCAGAACAGTGGAAAAAAGCAGTGTGGAACCTGCACCTGCAAAAGCACGTGGGGCAGCAGTGACAAGAGGCTGACCCTTACCCAGCAAGTGCCAGCATGGAGAAGAAACCATATACTAGATATGCTGGAGTAAAAAGGAAGGTCATGACTTCGCAAGAAGTGGAGCTGAACCGAGGGTTTGAGAGATCCGTCGGATGCAGCGTGCCTACTGCAGCAAAGCCTCGAGAGACGTAACTGGTATGACAGAGACATCGCACACCGGCCCAATATGTACAACAGCGAAAAGGAGCCCTGTTGAAACCGGTACCAGCAAGACACAAGTGACAGCCGTGGCAGGATGCCAATCCATGGCCGGAAGGTGCCGGTAGTACGAAAGCACAAGACACGCCAGGACCTAGGCGGTCCATCACAACATGTGAAAGGGCCGACGACAAGCAGTTGAGCGTCAACAAACAAGAGCGAAGACCGGAAGGTACCTAAACATACCGGAAGGTATCTAAGTATACCGTGTGGACGCTGGAACCACACGAAGTAAGCAAGAACCGCCTGTAGGGTAGCGTGAGCAGCTCAGAGGCGCACAACAGCAAGAAGGCAACGGCCCAAAAAGGGCACCAAGCAAGCCGGACACCACATAAGAGCTGGTGGTAGAAGCAGACCGGGCCAGGAACCCCGGATACCGCATGGATGAAATAGCCTGCACAGATCCGCCGGGTAAGAACACAGAGCAGATACCGAGTAGGAAGAAAAAACGCAGAAAAAAGAAGCGTGACACAACAAGAGTGTAGGGTACGCTAAAATTACCCGCAGACATGTGAAAACTATATAGGACAATATCCAGGGTAGTAAGCAACATATGCCCCTTGCCCAGGAGGAACAACGGTCCGCTGCAAAGCAGAGTAGGAGAAAGAGCCAGGCACAACAGTGGAAAAAAGTGAGTACGAATGTAAAGGCCTCTTTGAGAGTGCACAGTATGAACCCAAGCAAAAGCGAGGAAACACTCGTACGGAAACAGCAGGGAATATGGACACTGCTGTAGGATAAGCGGCCAGAAAGAGGCCATGACCATGCATAGCAGAGAATATATGCTAATCCACTACCATGGAGGACAAACCGAGAAGGGGCTGTACGTCCAAGTTGCACCAATAAGAACAATAATAAGCAGGCCGCACAGCGGCAAATAGGGTGTCATATGTGAAAGAACTGCGACAACATGGTGTCTCACCAGGCGTGCGAGATAGACACCGCACGGCACGGAACCTATGCCAGGTTCCGATGCACTACAGACAGACCAACCCCAATGCGTAACAGAGCAAAGCTATACAAGGATCACTGTAGGAAGAGACAAGTGGCTCCCAGCAGGATGTCCGCTCGAGGAGCGTACTAAGGCAAAGGTAGAACCTAATGCCAGCAAATACCCCACATAGGGTAAGGCTAATCCCCAGGAGGGGCATCCTCTTGGGCTAAGCACACAGTCAGAGGACTGAAAAAAACAAGAGAATCAGCCAAACGGCTGTACTGAACGAACATAGAGATGGCTAACCAGCCATGAACACTAACCGGTCACTATATCAACCGGTGCATTAGGATGTGTGCCGTAAAATAATGCAGAGAATATGGCACCAAGATTTATTGCAGCCCGGACAAAAGACGGGAGAACGCCGAATCTGCGTGGCGGTCAAAAAGATCCACTCCATTGAACGACAGATCCCTGAGGGCATCCCGAATATGATCTGGGAAGCGACTGTCGTGCAGCCAAGCATGGCGGCGTAAAGGCACAGCGCGAGCAAGGACCCGTCCTATAGAGTCAGTTGCATCGAGTGAAGACCTAAGGGAGAATTGTGCCATGCTTCTGCCATGCAGCAGAAGACGAAGCAATTCTGTCCGTGGCCCTTCTGGAATAGAAGGGAGAAGGTGAGCAACTGAGTCCCAAAGAGCGGAGGATGCGCGCGCAAACACACAGGCCGTATTTAAAGCCCGGATGCTTGCGCTGACAGAGGCGAAAAGCCGGCGACCACAATCATCCTGCCACCTAGACTCCCTGGTGGGAGGTAACAATGGCAAGGAGGGTGAAGACTGTAAATTAAAAGCCGCCTCAACAACTAGGCCCTTAGCTGTTGGGTGAAGAAACAGACAAAGAGGATCACCCGGAGCAGGGCGGTGCCTACGAGCGATAGCCCGATAAACAGGGTCACCAGAAGAGGGTCGTGACCATGTGCCACGCAGGGTGTCAAGCAGAGAGTCCCCGAAGGGCAGCAAAGGTTCTACTTCAACAGGTTCCAAATGGAGCAGATCCAATAAAGGATCAGAAAGTAGAGGCACCACAGGAGGCTGAAAGCCGAGTACAGCAGCCGCCTCATGAATAGCGCGCGCGAAGGCAGCACCAGATTCAGTCGCCATCCGTGTAGGTGACAACAAACCGTCAGTAGGAGACGGTTGAAGGCTAATCCTGCCACTAGACATGAGGAGTGGAGGAGCCGGAGACTGACCCGAAGGCCAGGCAACACAGGGAACTTGCACCCTGGCTCCTTGATCTGGGGAGTCCAGGGAAGCATCAGGTTCCAAATGAGGAGGCGCAAATTGTAGAACCGGCGTCGATGGACGCCGCGTTGGAGACCTATCGCCGCCCGAGGAGTCGGGGGTAGCAACCACCAAGGGAAGCGGAATCGACGCCGGTACCGACGTCGATCGACGCCGCATCGGAGTCGCCTGGACGTCGACGACCTCCACAGAGGACGCGACCGGGACGCCGACCGACGTCGATCCCAGTGCAACCTGCCTGGAGGAAGCACGAGGTGCCGGAGCCGGCGTCGAGCCTGGTGTAGTATCCGGCATCGACGCCGGCGCCGCCTCCGACGTCGGCGCAGGAAGGCGCACAGGGCTATGTGCAACCTGCCTGGAGGAAGCACGAGGTGCCGGGGCCGGCGTCGAGCCTGGTGTAGTACCCGGCGTCGACGTCGGTGTAGGAAGCCGCACAGGGCTATGCGCTGACAGACGGGGAGGGCTGTGCCCTGGGTCCTGGCTCGGTGGCGTCGCGTCGGCTCCGGAATCGGAGTCGACGCACACAGCCGGTGCCGGGGAAACGTCCGCAGACGAGGACCCGGCATGAGTGCGTGCTACCTCTGTGGGACTCGAAGGCGCAGCAGGGAGAGGGGGCGACTCAAAACAAGCCTGTAGTGCCTTTGAATAAGCCTCCATTTGGGCACGCGTTGCCCCAACACCCGGAAAGGGTGGATACGGAGGAGGAGGCTGCTGTGCGCCCTTACCCGGCACAGTGCGAGAGGAATGGGCGGCAGCGGCACGGACAGTGGAGGAAGATCTCCGTAAGCGACGCCTGTGCTTACGCTTGCCTGTTGTCGCACGGCGGTCGCGGGAGCGACCTCGGGAATGAGCCCGATCTCGAGAAGAAGAGCGGCGACGGGAGGGAGCTGGACCGGACATCCGTGCGACCAGCAATTTCATGCGACGCTCCCTGAAGGACTTCGGTTTCATCCTCTGACAGGCGTCACAGTCCTTGGAGTCGTGGTGCACGCCGAGGCACCACATACAGATGAGGTGCGGGTCAGTGCCAGACATCTGACGCGCACAGGCTTCACAAGCCTTAAAGCCGGAAGGCATTGCACACTGTTCCCACGACACCTGAGGGTGTCGAGAAGGCTCAAAAACCAGGCCAAGGAAAACTGACGTCAGCGCGCCGGGAGGGGCATATATGGCTCCGCTGACGGCAGGTCCGTGGACGACGTCAGGGCGGAGCCGGGCGGCGCCGTCCCCGGCGCGCAGAGGTGCTGCTGCGAAAGATTTTCCGGATCCAGTCTGACGCCTGGGGATATTCTAAGTTAAGGAATCTGCGGCTAGACGTCTCTATCAGATTTGACTTGTATATTAACAGACATAGAGAAGAAGTTTGTAGATCAGGTAGAGGATAGACATAGATCACTAATGGTTAAGCTTAATAATAGGGAGGCAAATTTTGCATGGACCTGAGAGGAGTTAGCTCACAAGGCTAAGGGAAGTTATGGTCCGATAGCTCTGGATTGGGAACAACGAGGAAAGCTTTGCATCAGACAAGTACAGACATACTATGACAAAATATTTGTGGGACAGAGTGCGTATGACCACAAGTTCCCCATCGAAGCTTCTGCAAAGAAGTTCATACAGGATGCAGTGCAAGTGGTACCGTATGTGTATTTGGGTGCGGAAAGAATGCATAAGTGCGTCTGCCGAACAATTGGTATGGCACATATTATGTGGCTGTTGTGTTTCCTAAAATATACCATGTGGAAGACTTGAAGAATTTGGCAGGAGGAGTACCGCATAGAGAGAGACATGGTACCAGTGCAGGAGAGATCATAGGGGATGTGTTTGGAGCAATGATACCTAGCTTGGGAGTAGTGCTGAATGATGTCAAGATTAGAAGGTTATCAACTTTAGTTGATAAGTTGTCAGTCAATATAGCTCTTTTTAAAAAAGATGTGGCCTTAACATCAGCCAGAGAGACGTTTGATCTCCAGGTTGCAAGGGCCTCGTCTGAGATACAGACACTACTCCACACTAACTTCCCACTGCATTTTGGGGGGCTGGTCCTCCGTATCTTTAATATGTCTGATACGAAGGGAATAGTGCACTTTTTAAAATGTATTGGCTCTGGACTGTTTAGCACCTTTCAGCCGATTTTTGGAGTTATACCATTATTCATACACTTCGTGTTGGGAAGCATTTTTGGAGGTCTCCCGCTTGTCCTGCTACTTGTTGTAGGAATCCTGATTTTAATTTTTCTGTCTGCAATGGCCATCCCAGTTCAACCCGGAATGGAGACAGCACTGCTTGTGCTGCGATGCTGTGAGCACATGGTACACTGCTTAGGCACACCTCAGCTTTGAGAACTGAATGACCACTGGTTCTTGCCCTTCAGGCCTGTCTGGCTGCACTGCGTACAACCTGTCATCCACTGCCTGCTTTGCAGCCACGAATGCATATTGGATCTATGCCTCAGATCACAATCCGTTGCACCACTGGACGTTGAGATACTGATGGACCCCTTAAAGGCCCATGGGTATTGTCTATAGTGTATTCCATTTCTGATTAATGCATTGTTTGAGCCACCCTGGGATGCTTTGGCTCCTAGTCAAATGGGCACCGGCTCTAAGATACGCTTATAGGATGCAGTCCCTCCATCAGCGGCTGCTGTGGAAACTGGAGAAAATCACCTTTGCTCCATAAACATGCTTCGAGGTGCGCCTCTGGGAATGTCGTCTGCGATCGCAGGCAACAGCATTGTTGCGTCTACCACTCGGAACACATAAACAATTGACTTTTCCGTGTGGTAGGAACCACTTGGCCTTTTTTTTTTTAAGAAGAAAAAGGGGTAAAAAGGAAAAGAAAATGGATCAACAGCTTTTGCTTTATTTTTCTAGTCACCATGGCTTTCTGAGTGCTTGGGATTTCAAATAGTATGATGACTTTTAAAGGCTTTTATGAATACTTTAAAGGGAAGCTTGCTTTTAGATAATTTTAAAAGTGGTTTTAGACATCTTGTGAGGGGTGTCCAGTTCATGACCATGACGGGCTCCTACATTCTCTCCCGCCAGGTAATGGGGTTGGATTGTTCCTTGGGGGATTCTTGGCTTTACACCTACGCACAGTCTAGGTACACTTAGAGTAGGGTTTGCATAGTAGGAGTACACCTGATTCCTGCCTTGTATCATATGCCTGCATATATACACTGTTTTTGCACCATGGTAGAACTGTATCTACTATTTACTCTTTTGGTGCTTGTAATCACTTTCATCTGCTTCTGTCTACTGATTATCTCAGCACATGTATTCTATACAAGAATAACGTTGGTTCAATAAATATATTGAAAACGTCCCACTGTGTGGTCTGTATATTTCTCTGAGTACGAGTAAGCACGAGTGACTGAGCGAAAAGGTTCTGATATGTTTCCACGATACCTGAGGGGTCAGGGTTGTCATGTTCAGTAGTTGCCAGAAACCATTCGCTCCCAGGTAAGGTTAGGGGGGCTTATGGTGGCACTGTGAGCTAGCTGGTCTCTAGGCCAACATATCCTTCGAGGGTGCCCGGAAACAGTCTAGGCACCTCACCTAAAGTTTATGCTATCCAACAAATGCGCAGGTCCTACGGATTAGTGGGAACTACACGACAGCCTGGCCTCAGCCTGTTGCCATAGGCCTCCAGAGTACAGCACTTAATCTGCGCTTTTCAGAATTCCTCCCAGCTTGGACCTCCCCTCCTTCTGCAAGTTGGTCAGTTCAGGTAGGTTTCCCAGGGCAGCAATGCCTCACCTGTAGGTTCCAGGGCGTCACCCTCAGGCTCAGCCTCTGCCCATACCATGGGAGTTTCTGGAGCAGGTTTCCCACGCCCCTTATCCTTCCTCTTTTTGGCAAGCATCTGGGCCATTCTTACAGGCTCCAGATCCTCCTAACTACCATATAGGGCGGCCGTGGACCATGTAGTCAGGCACACCCACTCAGGCAACCCTAACATCTCCAGGTTTGACCTGGGCGCCACCTATTTCCAGATGGTGTGCTCTAGGTCATTGCCAAGCAGGCAATCAACAGGCATGGATGGACTCACAGCACCCTCACGGAACCTGAGACCCTCCCGGCCCCCACTCAAAGGAAAACAGAGCCACTGGATAGGGGCTCTCATGGTTGTCAGCCACAATAACCCGGTGGTATGCATTAGGGATTACATGCTCTGAGGTCACCAGATGACATCTGACAGTTGTCAAGCTGGCTCCAGTGTCTCTTGTCTCTCAGAGCCTCCACCCTCGGCCCATTCATGGTGACCCACTGCCTATACTTCTTGGTACTACTAGGCATGTGATCCCTTGGCACCATCTCTCCGTCATCTAGCGACAGTAGGGTAACCTCTACACTACCCCCATTCTATCTGGGGCAATCAACACCCCAAGCGCTACACTTGCCAGCCCCGGTCTCGGCCCATACGTGGGGGCTGTTACCGCTTGGGACACTTGGTATCCCCCTTAAAGTCCCCTACCTATTGGCACTCATAGCACTTAGGGGGTGCCTTCCCTGAGGACCTATTATGAGGGAACCATTTGTTTCTCTGCTCAAGTGGGGATTGTAAGACCTGACCATTGGAACTAGTTTGGGGACCTTCAGAGAACTCCTTGTTTTTATGTCTGTCTCGCCCCTACTTCTTCTGGTGGGGACCCTGCCCACCCATGTAATGATCCCCCCAGATACCTTCTTGTGGACCCTGTTGCTGAGCCAGCAATTCACCTCCTTAGCAAGCTCTCTGGGGTCACTGAGCTTATTATATAAGGTGTTGGACCAGATGTGCAAAACAAAGACTGAACATGTGCTCTCTCGCAAACAAGTTATAGAGCCCTTGGTAATCCTTTCCTTCATTGCCCTTCACCTAACCATCCAGTGTCTTCAAAAGGAATCCAAACAATTCACCCAACATTGATGGGACAGCTTCTGGATGTCCCTAAACGTCTGCCTATACTTCTCTGGGGTGAGGCCATATTTACTGACCAGTATTTCCTTCATGGGGGATACCTCATCCTGCCCCCTTAGAAACTGGGTCTCTAGTTGGCAGAGGTATGCACCCTGTCCAAGTAGGGACCACAATCCTAGTCAGGGTACATCACAACACAACCTAAATTATCCTGTGCTCACCCTCTGGTAGCTTGTCACACACTTAGAAGGCAATGTGTAAAGTATTTCTGCAAAACCTTATACAATAACACACTGAAAACACCATAAAAGACTTTACAATGGTTTATAAAAATAAAGTATGACTTTATAAGCAAGCATTTGCAATGCAATAGGTCTCGCATTACTGATAGTTTGAGGTATTGGCATTGCAAACAATAATGCAACGCCAATAACTCATACTTTCAGCAATGTGAGACCTAGTGCATTGCAAATGCTTGCGTAGTAAGCCAGGAACCAGCATTCTATGTCTCAGTGCAGTACCGCAAGCTGCTCTTAGAGGTCCCAAGTGAGCAAGGCACCAGCATTGTATGTCTCGGTGCAGTACCGCAAGCTGCTCCTAGAGGTCCCTAGTGAGCAAGGCACCAGCACTGCATGTCTCGGGCAGTACCGCAAGCTGCTCCTAGAGGTCCCTAGTGAGCAAGGCACCAGCACTGCGGACCTCTTTTGGTCACATATGGTACCGCACTCTGCAGAAGATATGGTAAATCCACCCTACCCATAATGCATTGCATGCAAGACAGTACTACGAGTACATTCAAATAGCTATGTCCATATATACAATTAGTAGCTTTGAAATGTGACAAAAGAATTATTACATTAATTTCAGTTTAGGTTGTACTCTGTGTGGAGCTGATGAAGGGAAATTTATAGACGGTCTCATATAAATGTGAGATGTTCTAGTGGGCGAAGTAACCACTGCCAGCCTAGGTTAGGACCAAGTGTGTGTCTTGCCTGAAGCCTTTTAAGAAAATAGTGCCTTGGGCTGTAATTAAAACCTAGGGAGTAACAACACATGTAACAGGGGATGTCCTCATGGGAGGTTACAAGAAGAGACAAGGCGGTACTAAGGAGGGACAACTAAGGCTATTGACCAAAGAAAAGCCACCATTTACAAAGGACAGGGACAGGAGCCAATTAAAAAGATGGGCGGAAAGTGGGAGGAGCTTTATGCACATATCCTGAATACAGCATGTCTCGAAGAGACAGCGCAAGCGCTGCCTAGGCGAGACCTAATAAAACAAGACCAAAATGACACAAATCCAATGCATAGAAGTTGAGATACTGAACTGGGTCTTTGTTCCAAACTTGAGTCTTTATAAAACTTATTTTAAAAAAACTTCTTTCACTCTCTTTCCTGTTTATTCACTCGGCACAACCTCTACCAGGGTGAGGGATCTTAAATACGGAGCTTGTTTGTTCGTTTTTCAAAAAATTGTATATTGAAACATTGAGTATGTTTCTATCAAATAGGAGAGACGACAAATATTGTGGTATGTGTAATTTTTTCAGATAGTACCTGTATCTGAGGTGGCTTTTCCTGAAGAAGGCATTTTTTATGCCGAAACGCGCGTAGAAACCACCCGGGATCTACGGTCGCTTCACGACACAGATACACGCCGTACATCAAAAGCCTAAAAATAAGGCCTAGTATTGAAAATTTTTAAAAATAAGTGAATGGTTTTAAAGAAATCAAATGCATTCGATCATGTACATAATATGTCAATGAACAAGGCTTCACAGTATATTGAAGATACCTGTATATGTATATATTTATGAATGATGTGTATGTATGATTAGATGAGTGTGGTGTGTATGAAGTTTTTTCTATATTTTATTGAAGAAAAGAAGAAAAGATATATATGGCTACCAATAAATATTATTTGTGTATCTGCCTATCATGTTTGTCTCTCCCATTGTTCATTGCATGGTTTAGGATATAATAGTTGTTGAAGTTGCCCTAGGAATCTACAGTATGTATTATTTCCCTGCCTAGAGGAACTTCGCATTAGCAGCAGGGGGCCCTATATCTTTACACTTATCACTTGTAAATACAGTACATAGACTTGAATGGGATTTTCAGTAAAATAACAGGTAAGTTACTTTTGGATTACTTTTCTTACACAGTGTAGTATACCTGGATACTACACTGGGACATTTCCTGTAAGCAGGTGAGTAAAAGCGTTTTGGTTAAATCGTGCAATTTTAAAGAATTTCTTTATGTTCTCAAACTCCACACTTAGAAACTTTTCCAAGAAAAAAAGTCAATGTTATCCTATGGAGGAAAATATGGTTATTGGTTTTGAGGTAAGTATTTGGTGGTGGGAGTTGAGGTTTTGGGGGTAGACTCAGGGGTCCCCCAGGGTCAGTGATGCACTCTTGTTACACCCTCAGCGGCACTAGGGCGGCCGGGTGCAGAGTGTTGAGGCCCAATGTTATCAAATGGGGGATAGGGGGCCTCCGGTTGGTGGCTGCTGACGAGCAGGCCACTTGGCTTTGGGAGCAAAGCTCCTGGACTTTAGCTCAGGGCAAATGGGGAAACAAAGTAGCACAAAAGGTGCACCCTCAGCGGCACTGGGGAGGCCGGGTGCAGAGTGCTGTTTCGGCGTCGGGCGCCCTGTTGTTTGCAATGGGGAACCTCCGGTTTGCAAAGGCACTGCAGGCTCGGGGACGAGGGTCTTCTGGGTGCGACCACCACTTCGAGAGGTAAGTTGGGATGCTGGGGGTTGGTTAGGCACCGTCGGTTGGGCCACCCAAGGCCGTGGGGCGTCGGGTGCAGGGGAACCTTTTAGGGTCGGATTTTCTTACAAGCCCCTGGTCGCGGTTGGGGGGACCCTCTGGATTGAGGCTGCAGGCGTCGGCTGGAGGCTTGAGGCTGGTCTGGGATCGCCGGTTCTCGGGTCAGGATCGCCGGGGAGACCTCCTCGTGGTGTTTGCCCACTCGAGCTCGGGCCGTGGACGGCGGGTGCATTGTGGGGCGGATCCGCGGTTTCCGGCCGGGGCCAGAGGTTGCAGGTGAACAAATCCGGTGTTCACGGGAGACACAGTCTTTGGAGTTGAAGGCAGGCAGGTCATCCGGGGTTCTCGAGGTTGGTGGCTGCAGGACACACCGGGGTTTCGTCGGAGCAGGTTCGAGGTGGAGACAGGCCGGTAGGGCTGGGGCCAAGTTAGTGGGCGTCTTCCTCTTGTTAGCTGCGGCATGGCTGTTCTGTCCTTCTTCTTTTCTTGTCTTGTCTGGATCTGAGGAAGCAAGGTTCGGGTGCCCCCTAAATACTAGATTTAGGGGCGTTAGTGTTTAGGGTAAAGGGAAGGACCAATGGGTCCCTTCCTTGAGGTGAGTACACCCCCTATTATGCCACCCTCCACTGGGAGGGGGGCATATGCCTCACTCTGGTTGGCTGGGTCCCCCCATCTGCAAGATGGAGCGGACTGAGAGTTGTGCTTCACCTCGCCTTCCCAACCTGAGGGGTGGAGTTGGCAGAGGTGGGCACACCTCTCTCCTTCACTTGGTTTTCCCGCCGGTTCTCCCGCCCAAAGTGGGGATCAGAACCAGTGGGGACCAGTTTGCTCAGAGCAGCAAGTGGCCTGGGGAAGCTCACAAAGACTGCAGGCCTTTGAAGCTTCCCCTTCGTGGACCCTGCCCATCCTGGGGGAGGAGGCTTAGCACCTCGTCCCAGGATGTGCATTGTTTCAGACCCCCGAGAGCAGAAGGCTCTCGACCCAGGGGTCCAGAAACATGTCTGGTGGTGGCAGCTGAAAGCAGCCACTCAATCTGGACACTAGTAGTTGGTCGTTTTTCAGGGGGCATCTCTAAGAAGCCCTCTGTGTGCATTTTACATTAAATCCCACACTGGCATCAGTGTGGGTTTAATGTGCTGAGAAGTTTGATACCAAACTTCCCAGTTTTCAGTGTAGCCATTATGGTGCTCTGGAGTTCGTAATGACAAACTCCCAGCACCATATACTCTTAATGGCAGCACTGCACTTACAGTGTCTAAGGACTTAGACACTGTAGGGGTACAGGGCTCATGCACCTGTACCCTCACCACTGGCATAGTGCACCCAGCTAGAGGGGTGACTGATCTATGCCAGGGTAGTGGGCTGTAGGCATGGCACACAGGGATGTGTGCCATGTCGACTCTTCACTTTGTTCTGCACCAAGACACGCAGCCTGCAAAGGCAGTGTGTGAGTAAAATGGTGCAGGGACTTTAAGGGGGGCACAATAAGTGCTGCAGCCCTTAGAGGCCTTCCCTGGTCACACTGCCCTGGGTACCTGGGGTAACATTTACCAGGGGCTGACCTGTGGCCAGAGATGCCAATTGGGTTTAGGCTTCAATGCAGTTTTAGGGAAAGAACATAGGCCCTGGGTACCTGATTAGCAGGAGCCCAGGGCACACTCAGTCAAAGCACATGAGCACTTCAGCAAAAAGTGGGGGCAACCATGCAGAAAGAGGGCACTTTCTCACACAACCCCCCCCCCCCAACGAAAGAGGATGAGACTAACCTTTCCCTAGAGAGTCTTCATTGTCTAAGTGGAAGAACATGGAAAGTCCATCTGCATTGGCATGGGCAGTCCCAGGTCTGTGTTCCACTACAAACTCCATTCCCTGTAGGGAGATGGACCAACTCAACAGTTTAGGATTTTCACCTTTCATCTGCATTAGCCATTTGAGAGGTCTGAGGTCAGTTTGAACCAGGAAGTGAGTACCAAACAAGTATGGTCTCAGCTTCTTCAGGGACCAAACCACAGCAAAGGCCTCCCTCTCAATGGCACTCCAACGCTGCTCTCTGGGGAGAAGCCTTCTGCTTATAAAAGCAACAGGTTGGTCTTGGCCTTCATCATTGGTCTGGGATAGGACCGCTCCTATCTCTAGCTCAGAGGCATCAGTCTGCACAATGAACTGCTTGGTATAATCTGGAGCCTTGAGAATTGGTGCTGAGCACATTGCCTCTTTCAGGGTGTCAAAAGCCTTTTGGCAGCTAACTGTCCAGTTTACCTTTTTGGGCATCTTCTTGGAGGTGAGTTCTGTGAGGGGAACCACAATAGACCCATATCCCTTCACAAACCTCCTTAGTACCCAGTCAAGCAGAGTGCTGTTTCGGCGTCGGGCGCCCTGTTGTTTGCAATGGGGAACCTCCGGTTTGCAAAGGCACTGCAGGCTCGGGGACGAGGGTCTTCTGGGTGCGACCACCACTCCGAGAGGTAAGTTGGGATGCTGGGGGTTGGTTAGGCACAGTCAGTTGGGCCACCCAAGGCCGTGGGGCGTCGGGTGCAGGGGTGCCTTTTAGGGTCGGATTTTCTTACCAGCTCCTGGTCGCGGTTGGGGGGACCCTCTGGATTGAGGCTGCAGGCGTCGGCTGGAGGCTTGAGGCTGGTCTGAGATCGCCGGTTCTCGAGTCAGGATCGCCGAGGAGACCTCCTCGTGGTGTTTGCCCACTCGAGCTCGGGCCGGGGACGGTGGGTGCAGAGTGGGGCGGATCCGCGGTTTCCGGCGGGGCCAGAGGTTGCAGGTGAACAAATCCGGTGTTCACTGGAGACACAGTCTTTGGAGTTGAAGGCAGGCAGGTCCTCCGGGGTTCTCGAGGTTGCTGGCTGCAGGACACACCGGGGTTTCGTCAGAGCAGGTTCGAGGTGGAGACAGGCCGGTAGGGCTGGGGCCAAGTCAGTGGGCATCTTCCTCTTGTTAGCTGCGGCACGGCTATTCGGTCCTTCTTCTTTTCTTGTCTTGTCTGGATCTGAGGAAGCAAGGTTCGGGGTGCCCCCTAAATACTTGATTTAGGGGCGTTAGTGTTTAGGGTAAAGGTAGGGACCAATGGGTCCCTTCCTTGAGGTGAGTACACCCCCTATTATGCCACCCTCCAGTGGGAGGGGGGCATATGCCTCACTCTGGTTGGCTGGGTCCCCCCATCTGCAAGATGGCGGGGACTGAGAGTTGTGCTTCACCTCGCCTCCCCCACCTGAGGGGTGGAGTTGGCAGAGGTGGGCACACCTCTCTCTCTCACTTGGTTTTCCCGCCGGTTCTCCCACCCAAAGTGGGGGTCAGAACCAGTTTGCTGGGAGCAGCAAGTGGCCTGGGGAAGCTCACAAAGGCGGCAGTCCTTTGAAGCTTCCCCTTCGTGGACCCTGCGCATCCTGGGGGAGGAGGCTTAGCACCTCGTCCCAGGATGTGCATTGTTTCAGACCCCCGAGAGCAGAAGGCTCTCGACCCAGGGGTCCAGAAACATGTCTGGTGGTGGCAGCTGAAAGCAGCCACTCAGTCTGGACACTAGTAGTTGGTCGTTTTTCAGGGGCCATCTCTAAGATGCCCTCTGTGTGCATTTTACATTAAATCCCACACTGGCATCAGTGTGGGTTTAATGTGCTGAGAAGTTTGATACAAAACTTCCCAGTTTTCAGTGTAGCCATTATGGTGCTGTGGAGTTCGTAATGACAAACTCCCAGCACCATATACTCTTAATGGCAGCACTGCACTTACAATGTCTAACAATGGACTTAGACACTGTAGGGGTACAGGGCTCATGCACCTGTACCCTCACCACTGGCATAGTGCACCCAGCTAGAGGGGTGACTGATCTATGCCAGGGTAGTGGGTTGTAGGCATGGCACACAGGGATGTGTGCCATGTTGACTCTTCACTTTGTTCTGCACCAAGACACGCAGCCTGCAAAGGCAGTGTGTGAGTAAAAAGGTGCAGGGCCTTTAAGGGGGGCACAATAAGTGCTGCAGCCCTTAGAGGCCTTCTCTGGTCACACTGCCCTGGGTACCTGGGGTAACATTTACCAGGGGCTGACCAGTGGCCAGAGATGCCAATTGGGTTTAGGCTTCAATGCAGTTTTAGGGAAAGAACATAGGCCCTGGGTACCTGATTAGCAGGAGCCCAGGGCACACTCAGTCAAAGCACATCAGCACTTCAGCAAAAAGTGGGGGCAACCATGCAGAAAGAGGGCACTTTCTCACACACAAGTATCCCTTTCAACCCAGTCCTGTCTGCCAGGCTATCTGTGGGGGGTAATCAGTCCTTTGACTGGGGTCAGGTCAGTACTTATTGACGTGTGTTAGCCCCTTCCTGTCCAGGAAGGGCAATCAGAATGCAGATGTATGTAGATGTGTACTCAACCACACCTAGCCTTCCTGTATTTGTGGCTGTCTGGATGGAATGCACAAAGTGTAACTGTCACCCAGCCCAGACGTGTATTGGAGACAGGCTACAAGGCACACAGAGCAGGAAAAGCAGAGAAATGTTCACTTTCTAACAATGGCATTTCTAAAATAGTAATGTTAAATCCAACTTTATCAGTACAGAGGATTTATCATTACCATTCCAAAGATATAAAACATGATGCAGCTACTCCTTTCTGATCAGGAATTTCAGCTTAAAGGTATTTTAAGGAATTTCCAATGTTAGCCTATGAGAGGAGTAGCACTCACAGTTGTAAAAGCGAAGTAGGCTGTTTGCCACTAACAGGATGTGCAAAATATAAAAGTACATGTCCTACCTTTTACTTACATAGCACCCTGCCCTTAGGGTTACTTAGGGACTACCTTAGGGGTGACCTATATGTAATAAAAGGGGAGCTTTTGGCTTGGCAAGTAGTTTTAAATGCAAAGTCAAAGTGGCAGTAAACTGCACACACAGGTCCTACAGTGGTAGGCCTGAGACATGGTTAGAGGACTACTTAAGTGGGTTGCACAAGTAGTACTGCAGACCCACTTGTAGCATTTAATTTACTCATCCTAGGCACATGTAGTGCACTTTACTAGGGACTTACAAGTACATAAAATATGCCACTTGGGTGTGAGCCAATGTTACCATGTTTTAGGGAGACAGCACATGCACTCTAGCACTGGTTAGCAGTGGTAAAGTGCCCAGAGTCCTAAAGCCAACAAAAACGAGGTCAGAAAAAGAGGAGATGGAAGGCAAAAGGTTTCGGGTGACCCTTCAGGGACGGCAATTCCCCAACTTCCCCCTTCTCTATTTCTCTGTCCGGATTGAAAGGGTCCAGCCAATAAGTCATCTGGAAACTCAGCTTGTTCGATATTGGAACCAGACTATTGAAATTCCCCAGAGACAGATCCCCAAGCTGCAGCCTATGGCTTTCTAAAGGGCCCAGATGTTGGCAAAAAATAGATATCATCTGATAAAGGTTTTTGTGGAGTGGCCTATCAGATTAGCAAATGAGGGATCAATAGCAACTTTCTGTGACAGATGTAATTCACTTTGGAAAAAGGGATACAACCAAACCATGAACCTAAGTACCAAAGATCTTTCTGGATATCCCCATTTCCTCTTAGGGTGCCCCATTTCACTTGTAGAAACATAAGTAATCAGGCCCTTTAGTTCCTCTCTTTGAACATATTTCCCGCTAGGCACAAACATATCAGTGGCATCAGTTTCATAACTGGGAGATGACCAATAGAAGGAAACTGACGAGGGATAAGAAAAGGTCATCTGAGATGAATATGACCTTGGAGGAGAATGGTCATTACTCAGATCATCCTGTTGCCTCCGGAAAGCTGCAGACATAGACTTGATCATAAACTATCTGATAACCCATGACAATTTTCTGAGGGTCTTTATGATGTAAAACTCCTTTTTGAGATTGATAAATTGGCTATAGAAGGAAAGGCGTAGCCATACTTCTGCTTTTCAGTAGGTTTGGCCATTTTGAAACAATCATGCAGGCAAACCTCTGTGTAAGGCCTCTTAAATACTGACAAAGGAGGGCCCTTACCCAGGTAGCAATATACTAGAATTTATCACACAGGCATAAAATGAGAATTAATTTCCTATACCTTAAAATGACAAACTAAAAGTCTAACTAAGGATATGGTGTTCACCAAATGGGAGGAAAAATCAAAGGTATTTTAAAACGGGCATAACAGAAGATACCTCTTCCAAAACAGCTGAGTCAGACATCCCATACAAGAAGAAAGGAGCAGAAAGGAAGGTAGGTAAACACACTATATACTTAATCCCTAAAAAAAGAATCAGAAATTAATATATAAAACAGGAAGCCTGTTCAAACTTTCCTACTAAAACTATACTCTCTCTCATGTTTTAGTAACACTGGCCTTAATTTCGGAGAAAGAAAATCTGTACTCTTAAATGTATGCCAGCATTAAGCTCAGAATACGTGCAACAACATGTCCTGAATAAGAAAACAAGCATTTGCAAAGCAATAGGTCTCGCATTTGCGAGGGTTTGAGCTATTGGCATTGTAATGACAATGCCTTTTATTTATGCGTTTTGAAAACCAGCACGCGGTGCCTTAACACTCACTTTGTACTTATAGTTGTTAACTTTTGGAAACACGAGACCCATTGAAGTTCACAACTATAAGTACAAAGTGAGTGTTAAGGCACCGCATGCAGGTTTTTAAAACACATAAATAAAAGGCATTGTCATGTACAATGCCATAGCTCAAAGTTCTTGCCCTTCAAACAAATAGTTATGTACGGGATAGTGGGGACATTATTTCTCAACTAGAACAGATGTATTTTAACCCTGATAATGAGCTATTGGTGTGTTTGGACATTGAGTCCTTATACACCAATATACCCCAATTGGAGGGTATTGAGGTAATTAAACATGTATTGGACACAGGGCCAGGTCCGGTGACAGTCCCTACGGACTTCATTATTGACCTATTGACTATATCTCTCACTCAAAATTATTTCGAGTTTGATGGTACTTTCTATTTACAAATAAAGGGAACATCAATGGGGGCTTCTTACGCCCCTAATTTTGCAATATTGTATGTAGATAACTTTGAGCAGGCCTACATTTACAATCAGGCCGCCAATCCATACATTCAAAACATCTGCAACTGGTGGCGTTACATCAATGATGTTTTCTTTATTTGAATTGGTGACACACTCACTCTTAATGTTTTTTTGGAGTGGCTGAATTCATGCTCTCCAGACCTTAAGTTTACTTCACATGCCAGTAACGAGAGTGCTGACTTTTTGGATCTAACAATCATTCCCCATGATGGGCAATTGGCAACAAAACTCTATCCTAAGCCAACTGCACGGAACACTCTCCTTGAATACACTAGTCATCACCCGAAAGGCCTGAAGGATGGTCTCCCTTTTGGCCAGTTCTAGCGTATTCGCAGGAACTGCCAATTCCGGGAGGACTACTTTCGGGAAGCTAATATTCTGGCCAAAAAACTGGAACATCGCGGTTATCCGAAGAAACGAATCAAGCGCTCATTAAAGAGGGCGTGGTACAACCACCGCAAGTTTTTACTTACACCTCGCACCCCTAAAACTCTTGATCGCATACCATGTGTCACCACCTTTAGCACCAAAAGTAATCAAATTTCTAAGATTGTCAAAAAGCACTGGCCTCTTATCCAGGCCATTGGTATTACAAACGATCTACCCCTTTTTTCCTTCAAACAAGGGAAAAACATTGGCGACTATTTGGTCCGAGCAGCTTTACCTATTCCGGACCCGGTTGCCCTGACAACAATGTGGGTCCTTAACAAAATTGTGGGCCACTATCGCTGTGGGAATTGTCTCATGTGTGACTCCACTTGCAACACCAAGCAGTTTATACATGGCACAATAACCTATGATTTGCGCGAGCACACTAACTGCAATTCGCAAAATGTGGTGTATGCCATTTGGTGCCCATGCCAACTTATCTATGTGGGGCAAACGACAACGTATAAAAATTCGTTTGTCACAACATAAAAGCTGCATAAGGTGTAAAAATGAACATGCACCTTTGGTATCTCACTTCATTGAGTATAACCATACATCTTCTGATTTATGCTGGCAAGTGATCGAAATGATCAAGAAGCCGCCTAGGGGTGGCAACATATCAACCTTACTGAATAGAAGGGAATGCCGCTGGATTTTCCGGTGCGACAGTATTAACAATGGTTTGAATAATTTAGAGGAGTGCACTGCTATAGTGTCTGGTTAAAAACTGTCCTCTACTCTCCCCTCTTTTCTGCCTTTTAACCTTTCTGTCACGTGACTGAAGCTTGAATGTAACAGGGGCATCTAGATTGTTGTTAATATTGTCTCTTATGTATGTTTAGCCATTAAAGCTATGATTGTATTTTGTATATATTGATTTCTAAAGTACAATAGGTCTTAATGTACTCATGTTTTGTACATCTTGATCTCATAATTACACACTCATTGTTATTAATGATAACATTTGTGTATCATACTTACATGTATGCCAATTGAGTTGGCTTCTGATTATATTTACTAAAGTAAAAATGTGGAAGCCCGATTGAGCTAGTGACGCTCGGATTTTGACTATCGCTCGCACAAATGAAAAAACTATATGCAGTCTATGTTTGACTAGCACGATATGAACATGTCTGCTTTTGATTGAATCAGTTTCCTTATATATATTTTTTCTCAAATAACAGTCTGTATAGGGAATACATATTTTGCACATAATTTGTATGAATTGCTTGTTATTTCCATGTTTTTTGTCTAAATTTGTATAATTGAAATGATTCACTCCAGCTTAAGTCTCCATATACTTTTTATTGTTCTAATTCACTTTTCATTTCAGTTTCCTCACTCTGTTGGGCTTTTTTCACTTTTTTGGGCTTTTATGGATAGGTTAAAAAGAATTCTTTTTTGATTCTTTACTGTGTAAGTCGTATTCTGCTATTCTGCTGTGATGCAAGTCTTATTGCTATTATTGCCATCTCTGTAGGAGCATACCTAGATCTTATTAGCTTTTTTATCCGTTTTTTCCTAGTTTTGATTTATTCCCTTTCGGTCTCTTTAGCGTGAGGGTAGACTTCATTTCCTTGTAATATGTCTTACTATTACGACTAAGTTTAGGATGGCCGATACAATTCTACATCCTTTTGACCGTTCCAATATGGCCGCCGCACTTTTTAACATTTAGTTTTGTTGTCATGAGTTAGGTATTTTTATTTTTTCCTTTTCTCGATTGGATTTTTTGATGGTGGAAATTTTTAGGGTTATTTCAGACCCAAATGTTTTGTATACAATGTTTGAAATATAAAAAACTGTGGTCTTTGAGTCACTCGGGATGAAGTCCCATTTTGATATCCATGCGCGGGACGCTATAATTGCGTCGTGCCGGCACCGCCTTCCACCTTCTGATTCCAGTGGAGGCGTTTGTCCGGACCGATATGCTGTTGGAACGAAGCAGAAAAATTGCTAGTAAGTGACTCTCTCCCCTCCTTATCGCAATTTCTCTCACCGTGGTCTTAGGCTACGGCAAATTCATTTATTTCACCTGTCAATAAAGTTTTGTTTAATAGTTTAGTTTCTGTCGCAGGACGATTACCTCACCACCCTTTTAGTATTGTACCGGCAGTATGGCACTGGTTTGGTTTGGGCCGCTTAATATAGTAGGTCTAATATAAGGGATTGGCTACATCATTTCTATGCCTGTTTCCTTGCGTGATCCTCATTGGTCTCTCTGTGTAGCCCCACTGTTAGGCTGTATGGCGTTGCCCCTTTATCTGTTGAATCTATTTTGCATAGCCTATGTATAATCTATATTACATTGTTTTGGCTCGATCCACTTAACCCAGCAGGTCTTGTACAAATTAAGGGTAGGATGACTCCTACGTAGGTTTCCTCGCGTGAGCCTTATTCAGTCTCCCTTTCAGCTACACTTTAGGGTTGGGAAGTTTCTTTCCTCCCCCTCTTTTGCATAGCCTACGAGTTTGGCATCAATACCACTCATTCGCGTTTTGCATTATATTGTTTTGCTCATATTGGTTTGGCTTAAATAGGATGCTCAAAATAAGTCACCGTTACAATTTATGCTGGCTATCTGATATACTGTTATCTTTAGCTGACTATCCCATAGGTTATTGTATGGTTATGTGGGATCTGGTTTGATTTACATTTCCTCCTTTTTTCACATCCACAGCTTCTATGAGCACACTGACTGGGTTTCCATTAACAGCATTATCGGTGGACTTCCTGTACTTGTGATTTGGTACAGTATGAATTTTGTAGATTGAATTGTCAAATCTGATGTACCCTTCAGGGGAGCATCTTGTGTGGTTTAAATTTTTCTTACCCTTTTTTACTTGTGTTTCTATTTTCATTAGATCCATATATTTTTTCTAATCTCGATCCTCAAAGCTTCGTGGACCAGTATTAATTACTTCCTATGGGGCACTGATATTTCCTTTAGCTAGGTCCACATATAGATGATTCCACTTTCCCTTTTTTACATACAGTGTATGATGAGTTTATAAATAATTTTGTCTCACCTTTCCCGTTCCTATTTCCAATAGAGTTTTTTGTCTCGGGATCGCCGTTTTGAAGGTTGCATGTTTGAGGCACCTTTCTATTGAAGCAACTAATTCTGCCAATACAGGTTATTTTTTCCTTTATTATAATATTTTCTGTGCCTACTTTGAGGTAAATCTAGTGCACTCAGTTCTCATTTTTTCATTCTTTCGTTGCACTTCTCGGTGATATGCTCTCTCTTACTGTTCTCCTTTTGGTTTCCTTTGGGTATTCACTTACTCAGCTGACCACGCACTTGAGCCATACGAGTGACTCCTTTTTTTGCTTAAGGTTATGCACTATATTAGTTTTCTGATACCCATGTATAATTTATTACAGATATTTTATTGATACCCAGTGGATGCTCTAATATCTGTTTTGTCCTGATGATGTCCCCTTAATTATCTCTGGGTCGAAACGCAGTCGACGCCAATATGTGGCCTGAAATGAAGAGGATACAATTTTTGGTGTGTGTTTCTGTTTTGTTTTGAACCATGTTGTTGTATTTCCCTCAGCTACGTTCTGTTTGTTTACACATGTCATTGTCTTCAATTGTAACATTGTTTGTGTAACTCTATGAGCGCCATTACTGTTTAATACATAAACATTTTTTTTCTAAAAATACATTTTATAACCTCAAAGTGATTCTATGTACATGGGTTTTTTGGGTGTTTCACTAGATGGTAAGCACTAGTTTTTGGTTCTTTTTTCTTTTTCTTTAAAATGTTTTGAGAATTCATTTTCTCTTGTTTTCAAATTCCTTCCCACTTTTAATGTTGTACTTGAACCACTGTTTGGATTCCAGTATTATTTAACTCCTGGTTCAGGCTCTAGGGTTGCCCCTGTTGTTCGTAACTGACTCCTTTCAAAGCACACAAATAATCTGAAAACGTATCAGCTATGCATATAATTCCTGAACTGTAGGTGTGTTGTTCAAAAGAATAGAAATCATTCAACACAAATAGCAGAACTAAACCATAAGCACAATCGTTACTAATGGGAGTGGCTTTACAGGAGTGCTCTGTCAGAGGCCGACAGCAACGAAGGTACTGCGAGTTAGCGGAGAAGAGAGTTCATCTAGTTTTCGTAATAAAGGCGGCCATTTTGGAATGCTGATATTTCGCCTTTTGAACCTCGAACAGGGTTGGTGTCATGAACATTAACTACATTTTGAAACTCCTAACTCAAAATATAAACTTTTTATACAACTAATAAGTACACCCAGTAATAACAGTATGCATTTGAAGCTCTACATAGTGCTGAACAGTCAGCGATTTGAATAGCGCGGACATTACCCGTAGGAGTAAGACTGCTGGAAAATGGCAGTAACAGACTGAATATTAATCAATTTCACCAGCAATAAAAATAAGGTAACGAGATGTGAACAAGTACGACGCTAAACAAGATATCGTACAATGTCAAAGGTAAGCAGCAATACAAGACGGTATACAAAGGTGGCCAGCCAGCGATTTGAATAGCGCAGACATTACCCGGAGGTGTTAGAGTGCTACAAAATGGCAGTAACAGGCTGCATATTAATCAATTTCACCAGCAATAAAAATTTGGTGACGAGATGTGAACAAGTACGAAGCTTAACAAGATATCGTACAATGTCAAAGGCAAGCAGCAATACAAGACTGTATACAAAGGTGGCCAACTGGGTGCGCAGACGGTGGCCAAGATGGCGGCTGCATCGGACGCTCTGTAAACGAGCTCTGCACCGAGCCCTACAAATATCCTGTGTCGCTACACCTCTCCCCTCCGAAACACCATGGTGGGGTGTTGGAAGGTCGGCGGAACAAACCGGCCCCAAGTTTGAGCCAATAAAAGCGGAACTCTCCCGGCCAGGGGCAAGAAATACATAGACGCAGGAGTGGGCCCACGAGCCCGGGGCACCCGCCCACCACCTGCAAGGAAAGTATTGTAGGAGACTGCGTAGCAAAGGAGGAAACCTGCATCCGGAATTGCCACCGGACCCATCAACGCCAAGGAGAAGCTGCAAACAGTTAGATCCCCCGCCAGAGTCGCGCGGCACACAGACACAAGGCCCAAACCGGGCGGCAAAGCTGGATCTGTGCGCCCGGCCTACGCGAGGAGCGCGGCCGGGACGCCTACGCAGTGGCGCAACCTGCAAAAGATGGCCGACCGCCCCGTGAGCGCGAGTATACAGTGGTAAGGAGTGGAGGAGGGCACACCGGGCAGACTCACCCAGCAGCCAGGTACTCCTGCTGACACGGCCCCCAATGAGTAACCCCCGGGGGGCTGGAAATATCACCGGAGGGGCACCACACTGAAAATATCCTGCAGAGCCGCAGCCCCTCAGCACAGGGGCACTGACGAACACCAATAAGGCACGGCATGTAGAGAACCCCCACTCCCCCTGCTACACTTACAGAATAAGCCCAGGAGGAGCGAGCAGTGATGAGCCACCACGAAGATAGGGCTGCTAGCGCTCCCAAAGCCATACTGGGGATATAAAGCCGCAGCATAGCACGCAGAGACCGAACAGGCTGTGATCACATCTCGTAACAGGCGCACCTATGTGACACAGTGAATACTGTACAATAGGCACTGTGTACTCCTGGGCATCACTGTGCTTACGCGACAGGGGGAACAAGGGCACTGAAGAGCAGTGCCCAGAAAAGGGCACATGCAAAGGCAGATGAGAAGGTACCAGACGCTCCACATGCGACGGCAAATACAATCCTAGGCCCTTTCTGGAACCTGAGGGACTAAAGCATAGCTCAAAAAGAAGGGGCTTGGAGCCCTTAAGGCTAGCGCGAAGCATGGAGAAGAGTATGCTGCCGACACTTCAACAATGGCAGTACACAAGACAACAAAGATAAAGACGCGCCAGGGCCACCCCTGAAATAAGTGCTCACTGCAAATCTCCCTTCATTGGCGCTCGGACTGTACTGTCCACGTAGGTCTCAACCGTATCAGACGGTGCCTGCTAAGTCCACGTGCACAGAGGGCTCTGCGAACCGATAACTCACGAAGAGCACAAGCTACAGAGACACCAAGTCTATGGGGAAGCCCAGAACCAAACCCGGGGGAGCCCCCAATGAGACACAAGACCAGGTCCAAGACATGCATGCCGATTCTGAACCAAGCGCTCCCCCCACAGACCCGAAAAGACTGCAGTTGGACAAGATACTGGATGCCATAACGGTTACCAGGAATGCCCTGCAACAAGATATAGGTGTGGTGTCTGTGGGACTGGGTTTGCTGAGGACAGAACACCACAAATTAGCAGACCACGTAAAAGGAGTTGAAACTAAGGTCGATGACTTGCAGCCAGAATGCACAACACTCTCCAAACAAATGTGGGACTTGAGGGACAGAGTTCATCTGTTAGAAAAGCGTGCAGAAGACGCGGAAGGCCGCAACAGGCGCAATAACATTAGGGTGGTTGGCCTTCCAGAAGGGATCGAAACAGGGAACATGGTGGACTTCTTAGAGAACTGGTTGCGGACTGAAGTGGCCCCAGGGTCCCTGACCCCCTTCTTTGCCCTGTAAAGAGCCCATCGAGTCCCGTTGCGACCGCTGGCAGACCAGCTAGACCGGTGGTGGCTAGATTATTGCATATAGGGACCGAGACACCATATTACAGAAGGCTCGTACAGATAATCCCTTCGCTGTGGCCAACCAGAAAGTGTCCATATATCCGGATTACACGGCGATGGTGCAAGCCAAGAGAGCTTCTTATGTGGAGGTCAAGAGAGCGCTTAGGGATCAGGGGATACAATACTCCCTAATGTTCCCCTCAAGACTCAGAATCATTGTAGATAGCTCCACGCATTTTGGTGACACACCAAATTTGGCTTGGGTATGGTTGGAAGACTGCAGAGCTGGGGTGAACCCACAGATGCCACACCCAAAAGCACTACCCCAAAGGAGAGGGAAACGAGGACGCTTTCCCAGAAAAATGCAGAATAGAACCAGGAGTGGTCCTTCACCATTGCAGAATGAAATGGAGAGGGCGGCAGCGCTGCAGGCGGTAGCTGAGATAGGATCGGCCCACCAGAACTCTAAAGACCACGACTCCTCGTCCGAAAAGAGATCAGACTCTGTTTCCTCGGACGGGGAGCAAACTGGACTTCCAGTGGTGAAACCCCAGACTGCAGATGGCATAATTTGATATGCCCTTTTTTTTTTTTTTGATGCTTAATACCTGGGGCTCAGAAGTTGAAAAGAAAATGGGGGTAGAACTTGAGAGAAGCCAGACTTTCTGAGAATTCTTTGAGATGATAGTGATATGGGCAAAACAGAGGCTTCTGTATGCACTTTTAATAAGGGGAGCTATTCAGGAGCTGGGACAACTGGAAACTATTCACTAAAAACTGGGCTGGTGCGGAGTATCGGATACGTTCATGCACCCCTCTTGACACACCCTTTCTGGTAAAGCCCTTATAAGCTGGCCAGAGGAGATATTCTCAAATTGTATGGTTGTAACACACAGTTTGGACGGTAGGCCGTTGCTGTACTGCCCTAGGATTCGGGAGTTGTTGTTGGAGTTTGGTTATTGCTTCTTTTGTTTTCTTTTTCATTGTCTCGCACCTTAATCCATATGGGGAGCACAAGCTTAATCCGGGGGTGGATGGAAGAGCGGAGAAGAGACCGCGGGGGAGGAGAAGGGCTGAAACACAAAAATGATACACATATCTAATTCGACACTAAAGGTGACCTTTATGTCCTGGAATGTCAAGGGAATGGGGTCCCCTTCTAATAGGCACAATATCCATAGGTATCTCAGAGGTAGAGGGGTCCAAGTCGCCATGCTCCAGGAAACACACTTGGCAGGGTCTGAGATAGATAGACTGAGACGGAGATGGCGAGGCCAACTCTACGCTACATCCTACTCAGCGTATGCCAGGGGGACCTTAGTATGGATAAAAGCTGGGACGCCATTTGAATTAATCCACTCTGTCATAGATAAAGATGGCAGATATGTTTTAATAGAAGGCAGATTATATGGTAAAGTGATTACTCTAGGGAGCATTTATGCCCCCAACCAGGACCAGCTAACTTTCCTCCATTCACTTTCTACACATAAAGCGATTACACCCCCAAATACTTTCCTGTTGGGAGGCGATTTTAATCGTGTGCTAGAAATAAAACTGGATCTGTAATTTCCTCCTTTAAAAGGGACTGTGGTAAGGAAACTGGCTGAGGGGCTACGAGACTGGACTGAACACTGGGGACTGATAGATGTCTGGTGGACGCAACACAGTACGGACCGCACTTTCTCTTATTTGTCACAAGTACACAACCTACATACTCGAATAGATCGCTTTGTATGCTCCCATAAATTGACCCAGAGTATAACACAGTCCGAATACTTGGAGAGAACTATTTCGGACCACAGGCCAACACTGTTGTGATTTACCCGATAGTGGAGAGACCACCTGCCCCGATGTGGCGGCTTAACCCAGCCTTGCTGGAAGATGTATGCTACCGAAACTCGAAAGCAGGGGTGGTTTCCGATCACTTTCTTAATAATCAAGTAATGGCATCTACAAGACTGGTTGAGTGGGAAGCCTTTAAGGTAGTGACGAGAGGGCAATGTATTGGCCCGAGAGCAGGAATCCAAGCAGAGCTGCGTAAAGAGTTACAGGCTCTGGAAAAAAGTATGCATATTAGATAACACGACTGGTATGCAATAAGAGTCCCTAACAGAAGCACGAGATGCGAGGAAGCAATACAACGACATCTTAGAGAAATTACGATCTCACGACTACAAACAATACATAACGAAAACACATGAAGAAGAAAGCAAAGCAGGACGGCTGTTAGCGAGGCTCATCAAACCAGAGTCCAGAGGTGCCCCCATCACTAGGATAACAACCCGAGACGGCCAGCCCCTTCACTCCCCCACACTGATTAATCGGGAATTTTGCGACTAATACACGTCTTTGTATGCAGCGCCCTCTTATCTTTCAGAGGAGAATATAGACACATATCTGACACAAATACCATTGAAACAGTGGTCTAGTGAACACTGTAAAGCGTTAGGAGCTCCTGTCACCACCCAAGAAATCCGTATAGCGGCAAAGGGGATGACGACAGGTAAAACGCCAGGCCCAGACGGCCTCCGAACTGAATTTTACATACATTGAGACCCTGGCCCCCGTCTCGAACAACTATACGCTGAGTCCTGGCGATTGGGGACCCTCCCAGAAACCACCAGAGATGCTGTAGTTATAACCCTACCTAAAAGCAAAGAGCAAGGAGCCAAAGTCACTGAATTTCACCCCCTTTCCATGCTAAACCTAGACTTTAAATCCTCAGTAAGGTATTAGCCTTCAGACTTCTTCCACATAGGAAGGGGCCGGTACCTGAAGACCAAAATGGGTTTATCCCTATACGTAGCACTTCCCTTAACCTCAGGAGGCTTTACCATGTAATGTACCACCCGGTAATACAAGTTGATAAAAAAGTGATGCTGATGTCGGTGAATCTGGAGAAAGCCTTCAACACGGTTCAATGGGATTTCCTGTTTGCAGTGATGAAACAAATGGGCTTGGGTGACGATTAGATCAAATGGGTCAGGTTATTACACACAGCTCCGACTGCAAGAGTCAGAACAGGTACCACGCTATCGCTGCAGTATCAGGTCCATAGGGGCACAAGACAGGGGTGTCCCCTCTCCCCGCTCTTGTTCGCCTTAGCAATTGAACCCCTTGCTGAACTTTTCAGACAGGTGGGACGTTGCTGGGGGTCGAAGGACGAGAACATATTTCGTTATATGCCGATGATATTCTCCTGTATTTCAGAGACGGGATGGAGGGCATCCCTAAAGCCATGGAACAGTTAAGACGCTTTGAACTAGTATTAGGTCTAAGAGTTAATAAATCCAAAACGCATTTATTTCCCCTTTCCCGTGGACTGAAGAAACCTCCGGAATTGCCATTAGATCTGACTTGGTCCCCCATTTCCTTTAAGTACTTAGGAATACAGATATTTCATTCGACAGAAGACCTGTGAGACAGTAACCTGGGGGAGCATTACATTCTCTGAAATCATGTGTACCCTTTTGGCGATCACTGAAACTACCCATTATGGCCCGGATAGCGATCTCCACAATGGTGATGTTACCGAGGCTTCTGTATTTTTTTACAAACATGCCGGTATGCATATCAGCTTCCTGGTTTAAGCAACTAGATATTTTGCTGCGAGACCTAATCTGGGATGGGAATCGCCATAGGGTGTCGCTGGCAACACTTAGACGTCCCATTGAAGAGGGGGGTCTTGGGGTTCCAAACTTTGAACTATACTTTTTAGCGTCGCAACTCCTGTGGATTACATTGTGGTTAGATGGGCTCAACCAAGAAGAGATAAGACAGATGGGACAGGGGGCAAAAATAGACCTTTTGACGGCTAAACTACTGAATCCTTCCATAAGGATCCCCAAACCTGGGATATTGCTGGCAACGGCACTAAAATGCTGGCGCAGATGTGTGCTGAAAACTGTAGGAACGACTTTGTATGCACCAGCACTACCCATAGCAGGACTGCCACAAGGCGACCCCCTGACTTACATTACACAAAGGCACTTATCTGCCTGGACAGAGGCCGGACTGATCACAGTTGGAGACTGTTACCAACAGGGTGCACTGCTCCCAATGGAGGACCTAATGGAATGCTACCAGCTACCCCCTGGCCAGTTTCTCATGTACTAAGCAATATCCCGGGCATTTCAGGGCTATGGGGGAAGGGGACAGAACCCGCAACACATGATGTTTTGCAGCTGGTGGTATCCATGGGAGCCACGCCTCACCTAGTGACTTGGTTTTATAGGTCCCCAGCAAGCATGACCTGAAGTCCATTAACCGTGCTACGGGACAGATGGGAACGAGCCCTTAAACGAGAATTATCAGACTCAGAATGGCAAAAAGTGTTAGCATCTCCAAAAAAGATTTCCAGAAACACTGGATTAAAGTATAACCAATTCAATTATGTACACATGACCTACATGACACCACACAGGCTGCAAGTTACATATGGTGGCGAACCCCTGCCTTTGTCCCCGATGAAGACAAATACATGCGGATTTCGCACATATGGTGTGGCAATGTGCATGCCTGCAACCTTATTGGCAAGAGATACTGTCTGCCTTAGACCTTATACTAGGGCGAACCCCCCCTCAAACCCTAGAGGCATGTATCCTGGGATTGTACCCGAGGCCGGCACCCAAGAAAGTAGGCACTAGATTTCTAGACCTGGCGCTGGGATTGGCCAAACGGCGAACAGCGATAGACTAGAAATCGGCAGAGGGCCCTAGAGTAAAAGCGTGGAAGACAGATGTAACACAATGAGCAAGGGCCGAAGAAAGGGCTTTGATAAGGTAAGAAACTAAAGGGATAAGACTTCGCCCGATAACAGATCTGTGGTCGAAAATACTGACAATGTGGGTACACTCAGAACAGGGCAACAGAACTCAACCAGATATTGATACAAACTCAAAGGATGAAGAAGGTCTTGAGTTGCCAACAGACCCCATAGGTGAAACACAAAACAGCTAAAGGGAAGAAAGACCACACAGGACTGAGACTGTTAAGAAAGTGACAAAGAGGGACTCCCTGACCATCTGACCTCCCCCTGCTTGCCACACCACCCTGGACATACCACATCTTGCAGAATAAATGTACAAGGTTACTTAATACACCCGATACCCCCCTAAACAGGAATTCTACTTCATCTTACTTGCAGCTCCCCCCTTCTTCTCTTTTTTCTTTCATACTTTAAAAAAAAAAAAGTTCTGAGATATATGTTAACAGAAGCAACATGATTATAAGAAACTGCATAATTCCAATGTATACCTTAAACAACGAATGTATCTCTGACTCCTCTGAAGAATGCTATACTGTATTTGATTGTCATAAAGACGCACCTTCTGATAGCAATAATTTTATGCATAAGATGAACAAATGCCCAAGAGAACGATTGTGAACTAGTATAAGTGAAAACAGATAACATGAGAGGACAGAAGGAAAACAAAAAAGTACCATAATTTATACTCTGAAGATACAGAATATATTGATTGCCTGTTACCATACAAGATATTACTGCTTGTAAATGAAAAATAAATGGCAATCAAAAGAAGTTTAAAAAAAAAAAATTGTGCGCAGACGTCGGAAAACGTTTATTGATGATTGATTGTGATTCCGACTGAAGCAGGTGCCATGGGAATAAATGAGTAGTCGGCACCTGTGCACTTAAAACCTATGTCCGTGTAAGTGAAGCGTGCACAATGGTAATAAATAAGTCGTTGGCGGCAGTGTATATAAAACGTATGTGGGTGGCTGTAGGTAAAGCGGGCACCATGGTTTAAATAAGTAGTCCCCCCTCAAAATACATAAAGACCTACAGTGTAAGGAAACTGTAGTTGGCCAGTGCTCCTGCCCTAAAAACGGAAGTGATGGGTCGTGAGCACCGGCCAATAAGGAAGCAGGAAATAAATGCGACGCAGGAATAAACTAATAGCAAGCAGCAGGCGGGATTACAGCAGGTCTTGCAGACAGCGCATGCGCGCTGATGCTCGACCTAAAAACACAGGCTGTGATATTGTTTAAACTAGTCTGATACTGCCATACACTGAACTGACATGCTTGTAAATCAAGCAGGGCCAACTCTGCTACGAGCTTGAAAGGCAACTACCAAACAAATTACAAAAAAAACCAAAATGAGCGCTTCTTTCTCTCGAATGCTTTCATTCTTAGCCCTTCTGTAAGAAGAGATAAGCAGGCCCGGCACTACTTACAAATACACCCCTGGTCAAGACAGGTCCAGCACTGCTTCTCCGGAGACAAAAAGTCACTTGTATGAATCAGGGGGTTTATCTATGGGTCCACCGTTCCCATCACAATGTTCAATCGAGGGCTGCAGAGGAGAAATGTCATCTTTTGAGAGTTCCCTGAAAACTGAACTTCTTGACGGCTAATCGGGATGGCCGAGAACTGCCAGAAACAATAGATTGTTCAGGGTGCAAATTCAATGTGGTCCTATGGGTGATAATTGTCATTAGGTGGAACGGCCTCAAAGCAGCATGCCTTCAAGAATTCCTTCTAGAATTGTTATTTTGCACGGTCTAATTGAGGACCTGTGGGGTCCTCAACTTAATGAAAACATGTATTTCATACTTAGAAGACCAAGAGAATACAATTGGTGTCAACCTGAATTACAAACATGTCCATATACGTGGAATTTAAAAGGAAATGCAACATTTGGAAAATATTTCAATATGAGAAAGATAATATTCTGCAAGATTTCTTCACCAGACAGTCTGGGAATTTGAGGCTTTCCACTCTGGTTAATTCCCAAAGATGTGCAGATTTTGAAAATATATGATTTAGCTTTCTTCTTTTATTATGTAAAAGAGGACCCTAAACCAGCAATTCTGAGATAGTTCTTTCTCAAAAGGATACCCTGGAGAGTGTCTAGCATTGGTAGTGGTTGCAAAATACCTGGACACCACTATCTTTTTGGTATGCTCACAATCCCAAGACCAGAGTTAATACATATGGGGACAGCCTTCCCCAAAGACATTTTCCAATCCGAAGAAGGAAAAGAAGAAGACAAATGTGTTTCAGGAAATGTCTGAACAATGCCATTTTCTGCAAGAAAGTTGTCCAGAATATGTCCTAGAAAGGCTTTAAAAGCGACAATATTCTAAGAGTTATCTATAAGTTAAGAGATTGATCCCATAGGAGTAGATAATAGAGGCCAGAGGTGTTAAAAAGGTTTGAATAACATTGGGCTCAGGGAGGACCCTTGAGTTACCTCAGAGAGAACTGTCTTGAAATTAGTTTGATAAAGATGAAAATGGGCCATTTGGGACCTACCAGAAAGCAAAGACATAAGCCATGCTAAGGCAGAGACCTGGATGTTGATGACAGTTAAGACTGATCTAAGGCTACCTAGGTGAAGGACGGTACCAAAAGCTGCACTGTTGTCCACTAGTATTAGTGCTGCTCACCCTCCTTGACTCGAAGCAAGATCCTATACTACTGACAGCAATGTTACATCTGTTTCATGTTTCTGGTAAAACCTGAGTCCTTGAGTACTTCTAGGTAGGTTCAGGAGAGTAGCTATTAATAGTGCAGCCCACAACACCAAAATTCTGGCTGTATTATTTTACTATCCAACCAGTGGACAGAGCATATCTTCCTTGCTTGCATCAGGACTAATGACAACCTTGTCAAACCACTGTACAAGGCTGCAGGAGAATTGGTTCCTCTGCTGCCTTAAGACCCACTGAAGGTCTTGCATCCTGAGGTGAGCTTGGGCCACCACAAAAATGCATAAGGTAATCAAGCCGAGTAAATGTAGGACCGACCATGCCGACTGGGTCAGAATTTTTATTGTATGCTCAGGAGTCTGCCTTGAGGCACAAATGCTCTCAAGACCTGGTTGTCCAGGAATCGTCTTTGAGTTTGTGTCAGTGCGAACTTACATAGGTTGACAGTAAATCGTAGCTCTTAGATAAGGATAGATTTTAGGTTGAGCCTAGAGTAGCGCGCAAGCGCTGCTTCTAACGAAGCATTATGTAGGGGATTCGAAAAGCTGACCAGACGCTCGTGCGTCATGGCCTTTTTCGGGCGGTTACCTGCGCGGCTGACATCTGTTTTGCATTATCGTGCCCGATAATGCAAAACAGATGTCTCGCTGTGGCGCGCGTGCGCAGCAGCCAGAGGCGGAAGTCGCTCCCCGAGCCCTGAACTTTCTGCGGAGTTCATGTCTTAACACACAGCGCCGGCTGCGACCAGGAGGCGTTATATAAACAGCGCTCCTCGGGCAGGAAGCGCGCATACACGCATGGCAGTCACCGGTTGCACTCCTCAAAGTCTTCTGTTTGGGCTCTCCCACCTCCTTCATCACCAACTCTCTCATTTACCCAATCCGCTCGTACGTCCTCCTCCTTGGGTTCCTCCTCCTCCTCCACTCCTTTCCTTAGTATCTATTCGCTGCCAGTTAGACACTTTTTTTGGAGAGCTGGTGGCGCCGGGCAGCGCAGGCGCAAACTTGGACCTCATTCGGAAGAACACCTGAGGAGAGGTGAGCCTGTGAGTTAGACAGCGGCTCTCCCCCGCCCCAATTCCACTCCCACGGAAAACGTCGAACGGGAGACTGTTGATGCAAGCGCTGCAGGCCTGCAGCAGGAAAGCGGCAGCCAAGTTGGTTTCGGAAGTGGCTGCTGGCTGTAGCAGAAAGCAAAGACAAGCCACAGAGGAATCGAGCCAGGCAGGGCTAACTGGGGTTTCCCTTGAAAATGTTTTGGGTCTACAGATGACAAAACTTAACAATTAACAAAACTCTACGCACCTCAGGAACTTAATATGTACGGAGTTAAAATAGCTGCTCTGTTCTTGTGCTGTGCGGCAAGATGCAGTGCGGCTATCCATACTACGCTTACCCCATGACTGATGCTGTGTTTTGGAAGAATCTGGTGCAACGGCTGCCACTGTCATGTGTGCGTGGGAAGTTTCACTGCTTCTGGGTGCAATACATTTGTTCTGCGTGTGAGGCGAGTTTGTACTGTTGTTGCGTGTGCTGTACATATTCTGTCTGTCCAAGTGAACCTTGGGCAGGGCTTTAAGTGGGGTGAAAAAACTGGGGGGGGGGTCTCAAAGGGGCGTGGCCAATGTAATTAAGAGCGTGACTTAAAAACAGGTCAACTAAAAATCTGTGCTTAGCATAGTGTGCCGCCAGACTTGTATTTTGCTGTTTCTGTCATTGCATCCAGATATATGATACAGCAAGTAACATCATACATACAACAAATCAGGACTATTGGCTTTGTCAATGGTTGTTAGTTGCATAAGATAAATAAGCAGCAACTAAGGCTTGTATATAATATTGAAAAAGCTTCCACTTAAAGCCCTGGTGACACAACGACAATGTTGCTGCTCCTGACTTTCAAAAAGAGAAGAAAAATCCAGAGAGGAAATGATTCTCTTTAAAGGATTTCCCTTCACCTACAACGCTCACCTGGCATGTCGTCATGCTGTAACTTCTCCACTAGTGAGAAGTGAGCAGTGTGAGCACCGCACATCGATGTGCCTGTTGTCACTGCAGTCTGGAAAAAAACATACCGCCTGTGTCAGGGCACAAAACAGAGCTCAATAGAGAACCGTTTCGAGGCCCCCTTTAAAAAACTGCTGTTGCTCAGCACCGGTGAGACCCGGCCCACTTAAAGCCCGTCTTGGGCTAATGCTGACTGAAATGATGTACACCTGTATTAGCAAGTGAAGCTTGCACCACTGCTTCACATGCTCTGCCCTGTCTGTGTGTGAGAGGAAGCCGGGACTGCTGCAGCTTATGCACTGTTAGTTGAATTTGTTTGAGGGCAGATTGCATTTCTCTTGCCCTTGCTGTTCCCGTTTTGTGGTGCAAGCTTGCTCTGGAGCTCTGTTGCACTTGTGTCTGTGTGTGAGTGAAGCTTGTACTCCTGGTGCCTTTGTTGTGTTTGACAGGAAAATGGATGCAGCTGCTTCCCAGGCTATGTCTGTTTTGTATAAGTGTGACTATTGCTGTACCTGATTTGTATGTGTGAATAAAGAGTGCACTGTTGTATCCCCTCTTTGTGTGTGAGGGAAGCTTTCACTGTTGGGCTTGTGATGTAAGTGCATATATGTCTGTGTGTGTGTGGTGGAAGCTTGGACTGATGTCTGTGTTGTTTCTCTTCGTTGCGCAAAGGAACTTGCACTGCTTCTAGCCTGTTTTTTTTTTGTCTTTTGTTTGAGAACATCTTGCACTTTTGGTTTCTATGCAGCTGTCATCCTCTGTGACAGTAGTGCTTCGATGCCTGCCTTTGTTCTGTGAGTGAGAGACTCTAATGCTGCTATTGCCAATTCTGCATATGTTAAGTGTGTGCAAGGAAAGTCTGCATTGTTGCTTCATGTGTGTGTGTTTAAGAGAAGCTTTCACTTCTAATCCCCATGCCGTACACATTCTACTTGTCAGATACTACACCACTGTTGCCTATGCTGTATCATTTCTGTGGGCAAAGAATCATTTCTTCTGTTGTATGTTTGTGTTGTACTGCTGCTGTCTATGCTGTACATGTTCTTTGTATACGAGGGGAGTTTGCACAAGATGGATGAAAGTGCTACGTGCTTTCCATAAAATTCTTTCTTGCCACCTTTAATGAGTAATAATGTCACACCTAAAGTCTTTCTTTCTTAAATGTAAATATTTGTGCATTGCATAAATGCCACTGTCCCAGCACAACTACCTTTCACCCATAAAAACAGCTGTGGAGCCCATGTGACAGCAGGGTGAGGTATGTCACACTGCCATGAAGAACTTTGGCTTCCAGCACTCTCGTGTGAACATCTCTCATGGGTGGGAACCACAGTGTATAGACACAACAGCCCGACAGCCAGTTTATACAGGATAACTACTGTGTGTACAGTAATGAAATTGTCAAAGGTAATTAAAATTGTGTATGTGAGTAGATGGTAGAAAAGAGCACAGGTTTCTGTACAGTAACAGCTCTGTGCACAGTAGCAATTCTCTGCACAGTAACGAGGGCTTATAGAGTGTCAAACATGCACAATAACAGTTGTTAAGAAAAAAAAACAACACAAGCCTGAATGCATATATATGAAGATATTATGCCAGTCTCCATGGTTTAACATTATCTTGAACTATTTTGTTTTTTGTGGTGCCAACTAATAAATGTCTCTCTAAAAAGAAGGTATATTTCTGGATTCACTAAAGACAGGTCAAGTGAGCCCCTGATAAAGTATCTGTTGGCAGCTAACCATCGGCCGCTGTGGAATCTACCATAGCTGGGCAAAGTATTTGGAATGTGTGGCTAATACACTTGCTACTCTCACGAAATATAACTTGTTATTAGCACCTCCTAATCAGGCATATACAGAGGCTGCAGCACGGACACTGCATCACTAAACTCCTATATGACCCCGTATGGACCTTTGATTTAAATAATTGATTTTAAAATATTGTGGGAGTTTTTACAGAATTTAGTAATGTATTAGTCATGTGTATTGAAACATTTTTATTGCTGAGATTTCTTATCATGAAGTGCAATTTTCGTAATGATTTTAATCGTGCAATAAACAAATTAATCTAAAAAAAAATCTATATGACATACATTAGCATTTTAGACAATGGTGATGCCAGTCTCTTCATCCTTCTTGATTTGTCAATAGCGTTCGATAACGTTGATCACCATAGGCTCTTCCAGTCCTTCAGACCCTCTTATACATTATGAGGAAGTCCTGAGCTAGTTCTCCTTCCTGGCAAACCAAATGCATCTGGTCAATTTTGGTAGCGTCCCCTCAAGCCTACCCCCGTCATGAGTGGTGTTCCTAAGGAGTCTGTTCTAGTGCCTATGTTGTTCAATTTCTGTATGGAGGCACTCAGAATGAGGAGGCAGGTGTTACAATACACCGATATGTATGATGCACAGATCAATTTTAAGATCTATTCAATTTGTGTTATCAATGCTCTAAAACATAGACCTGGCATAAATCAATGTTCTCACACCTTTTCAAGCTTTTAAGTTTAACTCAAGAGTTTAATCTTATCTGCAGACCACAGAAATGCTTAACAAGAAGGGCTGTCAGATCTATAGATTGACAGCGTCTTCCTCTTATTGCCCAATGAAGTCAAATTGCCTGGCATGTTGCTTTAACCACATTTTTCCATGTATTCACAAATTGAACATACTGCAAAAATTAAAAAAACACACACAAAAACCAACCATTTATCCAACAAACTGACTTCTACGTTGTAGTACAGGCCCTGGTTTTAGCCAGAATTGATTGTGGGGCTGCCAACTTGGCATGCAATCAAATGTGCTCTTTAATCTCAATTACATCAGAATTTACTTGGCGGCCTAGTTCATCTCAGGCACAAGAAGGTCTAACCACATATCTCTAGTTGTAAGGGTTCTCAATCCGATGTTAAGTTCGAGCTGGCTTGCATTACTTTTAAGGCACTAAACGTGCAACAGCTGGAGTCGTTTTCACATCTCTCAAAATCTCTTGTGCCAGTAAAAGGATGAGAAGCTTATACAACAACAAAAAATCTCATGAAGCAGCAGCACTACCTTTTTCTGGGGCAGCCCCCTCCTGCTGGAATTTCCTTCCAGTTGCCCTGAGGCGCTTGAGACTTTAGTGCCATGCCACAAAATGTTCGAAGCTCATTACTCTAGCTGAATTACCCCCGCGCCCCTTTGCGTCAGCCTACTTTACTTTTCCCCTTCTCTGTTCTCTTTCATCAGGCTGCCTCATTTCTATTACTGCCATTGTCCTCCCACACCTCCTCTTTCTCCTTGTCCAGTTTGTAAATTGCTGCTCCCAATCTGCTCTTCTCTCTTCCCCATTGACCATCCTTCTCCTGCTGCCCTCTCAAGTGCTGCATTTTGGCAAGCTACCACCCCTTCTCCTTCCCTCTCTGGCAGCAGTACCATCTAGCCTCCTAGCCCCTCTCTTCCCTATTCTTCACTCTCTCCCATTGTCCTGTGCTGTGCAGTATGTTGATGAAGACCTCGATTTCCCTGCTGTTTAAAAGTTTATGCTTTGATGCTACAGCTGTTGTTTCCTTGTAAGGGATGGCCTGCATGGAAATTTGTTGTTGATGTATACAGCACCCCTTCTTGATAGAAATGCTCTTTATAAAAAGGTAAACCTAAAATAAATAAATAGTGACACTATTGCGCTTACACTTAATGTATTTGTACTGGATCGTCCGTTTTACATTACGCATTTAGATGTGGTAGTTTGATTTGCGGGTAATTACAGTAGAGTGTGCACACAAATGGAGATGTGTGATGTTTTTTGTTCTTCATGATATATGCAGACTGACTGGAGGTCTGTTGGTGGGAATTAGCTGGATGGTCACAAAGCAAACAAGCATTGGCATAGCCAATAGGTCTCGCCTTTGGGACCTTATAAGTGTTTAGCCATGCAACAGTTAATGTTGTTTCAGTAAGGATATTGTGCTGCATAACTAAATACTTATAAGGTCCCAAAGGCGAGACCTATTGGCTATGCCAATGCTTGTTGTTTCTAGGTGCTACAGCAGCAGCTCCAGTTTCACCAGCCAATCAACCAGGTAGCAGACAGGTGTACAGGTGGAAGCCTTGGTGCTGCATATGGCCCACTACTATCGCCATAATCTCCATGAATACTGTGGGTATCAATAACTGGCCAGGCATAAATGACACAAATCTGTCAATGCTCACTTCCCACCACAAACCTCAGAAAATGTCTGTGCTCTTTTAAAATTGTATGACAATACGTAACCAGAGGTCCAGCAAGATCATCCAGTCTGGAACTGAAAAGTCTGCAAAATGTCTGAAAGTGCCATTATTCTGCATTTTCCATTCATAAAGCCTGCAGAAAGTGTGTAATTGGTGCTTGGGAACCTTCTAGATTACAAAGTCTGGTAACAGGGGACACATTTACTGCATCAAGATTTTTATGTGGCTTGAATAGGTGGTAGCATCTTCTGAGAAGGATTGCCTTATATCTTCAGAGTGCAACAATGTATCTAAGTGGAGGTTCCACTAATAAATACCATTGTTTGTTCAAAACCAAACATCAGATCGTTTGTGCAGATGCAGTGAAAGGCAGCAAAAATGGACGTGTTGGACAATGTTATAGCAACATTTTGAAAAACTCTCTAGCTAAATGGCAATAAAACACTTGCACTCAAAGTGATAAAACAATGTACAGAGAAAAGGTTGTAGTACATCATTCCATTCTCAAATTGATTATAATATCAACAAGAGCTGGAAATCTATATTCAAAGGATGTTAATAAAAAATATGTACTCTGTGGATGGTGCCAAATTTAGCATTCACAACAAAATGTATAAAAATAAAATCACGAAAAACACTGTAAACCGCCTAATCAAGCGCTTGTTTTCTGGTTGAGTCTTAATCATAGGGACCTGAAAATTACTTTTTTAATGAGCTTAAGGACTTTTATAAATTATGCCAAAAAGAGAGCAACTCTGTTTTGTTAACATATTTTGGGTGTTTACAATAAATCACATCAGTAATCGGCCAGCCTATGTCTACACTTCATGATTCAAAACCTTTTCCTAATGGGAAATCGCAATTTAGGAATTCCAAACCTAAGGGTGCTTAAGGCCCCCTTGGAGGCACCCCGAACTCCGTAGTGCACATGTAAGTGCACATATGCCCTGGGGGCATAGGTGCGCTTCATGGCACAATAAAAAAATGCATTTTAACATTTTGCACATGGTTACTATTGACTTTGAGTCAATGATAATAGCATTTTCTAAATGCCCAGTTTGCATTTAAGAAATGCTTTGTACATGTGCTTTAGGAATCGCAAATAGGTAATCCCTATTTGTGTTTCCTAAATCGCGGTTGCAATTTGCGACTTCTACCGGGTAATCGCAAATTGCGACCGGTTTTTGGCCTTTGTACATATAAAAAGGCTGTTTTGCATTTCTTAACGGGCCGAAATTGTGATTTAGCCCGTTAAGAAATGCAAAAAGCTTTCGTTCATCTGGCCCTTGGTGTAGGGTGGGTACATAACTTCAGGGTAAGGCTTGCAGACATTGGTGCTTTTGTCAACAAAGTAATGGCCCTAGTGGTCAATAAATGCATTCCAAGTAAATACTCTGGGCCCTTTCATGGACATTAACTTCACAATGAGGCCATCCTTCTTCCATAGTCTATCTCTGAAGCAAGAGCCATATATGAGGAAGATCCAGGGGCATAACACAGACCCCTGCAACCCCTGCGGTGCGGGGGGGGTTCAACTCTTCAGAGTCTTCCAAACCCTTGACAGGGGCCCATTCTGCCCAAGGCCAATACATATTTGCGAGACTCAGAGGCCCCTCTTCACATTCAGCAGGAGGGGGCTGTCATTTTATCTTACACCACTTGGAAGAGCTAGACTAAAACAAAGCAATTATACAGGTTTAGTTCAATCAACAGACGCTGCATCCTACAAAGAAACAAGCATTGGCATAGCCAATAGGTCTCGCCTTTGGGGCCTTATAAGTGTGTAGCCAGAGCTATTGACTTTGCCAATGTCTTCAAGCTGTGCTGTAGAGAAGTGTGGCTGCTGTGCAGCATGCTGAAAAGTTATAATAAAAAAGTGTCAGAAGCATTTTTGTTACTTTATATATGACCAAGAAGGCATTATGTAAAACTGAACGACCATATTAAAAAAGTATTTACAATAAAAAATTTCCTCAGTTTTCTTTTGTTCTTTCAATGCTGGCAACTTGTTTCTGCCTATTGCAATGGTTGTTTGTTAAAGCTTTTTTTTGAGGGGGCATAAACAATCGGAGGGTGAAGGTTGGGAACTAGTACCTGTATTATAACACTAGCAGCGGCCAGACGCTAGGGGAGAATCAACAGATGCCAGATTCCGAGAGCAGGCTGAGGTGGTGCTGAGTGATGCTGAGGTGGTAGTGGTGGTGGTGGTGACTGTTGCGGAGACGATGCTGAGGTGATGCTGAATGATACTCAGGTCTTGCTGAGTGATACTGCTGTGGTGCTGAGTGATGCTGTGGTGGTGCTGAGTGATATTGTCTTGGCGCTGAGTGATGCTGTGGTGGTGCTGAGTGATATTGTCTTGGTGCTGAGTGATGCTGTGGTGGCCCTGAGTGATGCTGTGGTGGCCCTGAGTGATGCTGTGGTGGCCCTGAGTGATGCTGTGGTGGTGCTGAATGATGCTGTGGTGGTGCTGAATGATGCTGTGGTGGTGCTGAAAGATGCTGTGATGGTGCTGAGCGATGCTGTGGCGGCGCTGAGCGATGCTGTGGCGGTGCTAAGCGATGCTGTGGCGGCGCTGAGTGGTGCTGTGGCGACGCTGAGTGGTGCTGTGGCGGCGGAGTGGTGCTGTGGCGGCGCTGAGTGGTGCTGTGGTGACCCTGAGTGATGCTGTGGTGACCCTGAGTGATGCTGTGGTGACCCTGAGTGATGCTGTGGTGGCGCTGAGTGATGCTGTGGTGGCGCTGAGTGATGCTGTGGTGGCGCTGAGTGATGCTGTGGTGGTTCTGAGCGATGCTGTGGTGATGCTGAGCAATGCTGTGGTGGTGCTGAGCGATGCTGTGGTGGCGTCGAGCGATGCTGTGGTGGCGCCGAGTGATGCTGTGGTGGCGCCGAGTGATGCTGTGGTGGCGCTGAGTGATGCTGTGGTGGCGCCGAGTGATGCTGTGGTGGCGCCGAGTGATGCTGTGGTGGCGCCGAGTGATGCTGTGGTGGTGCTGAGCGATGCTGTGGTGGTGCTGAGTCATCCTGTGGTGGTGCTGAGTCATCCTGTGGTGGTGCTGAGTGATGCAGTGTTGGCCCTGAGTGATGATGTGGTGTCGCTGAGTGAAGCTATGGTGGTGCTGAGTGATGCTGTGGTGGCGCGGAGTGATGTTGTGGTGCTGCTGAGTAATGCTGTGGTGGCGCTGAGTGATGCTGTTGTGGCGCTAAGTGATGCTGTGGTTGTGCTGAGTAATGCTGTGGTTGCACTGAGTGATGCTGTGATGGCGTTGAGTGATGCTGTGATGGCGTTGAGTGATGCTGTGATGGCGTTGAGAGATGTGTTGGTGCTGAGTGATGCTGTGCTGGCTCTGATTGATGCTGTGCTGGCTCTGATTGATGCTGTGGTTGCACTGAGTGATGCTGTTGTGATGCTGAGTGATGCTGTGGTGTTGCCGAGTGAGAGATAAAGTGAAGATATAATGCCCAATTAGAGAGGGTGGTGAGAGAGAAAGAGAGAGAAAGGGTGTACATAGAATAAAGAGTGGAGCGGGATAGAGAGAGAGAAAGAAGGGGAGAGAGAGTGAATGAAGGAGTTTGAAAGAGAAACAGATAAAGGGGTGAGAGAATGAAAGGCTAAAAAAGATAGAGAGGGAGAGTTAATTAAGTAGAGAGAGAATTAGAGAGGGAGAGAGAGAAGGAGAGAGACAATAAGAGTGGGGGTGTGGAGTTTAAATAGAGTGAAGAAGTGACGCGGAAAAAGTAACCTTAAATATAGCTTGGTGCTTTGCGCGAATAAATATTTAAAAAAAAACAGAGTGAGACAAAAATACTGGTAATTAGGCTGTGACTCCCAATATAAAACAAATAGCGATATAAGGTGAAATCAACCCACCGAAGCAATATTTCTAACTAGACAAAAAAAAGCTTGCATTTCAATGCTAATCGCTGTTGTTTTTCATGTGACTGTAGTCCAGGGCGTCAGAGTCCAGAGAGTTAATGAGCCATGACGAGGAAATGAGGAAGAGATAGGAAACCCAGATGGCAGCTGCGCGCGTGCACGCTCACGTGAACACAAGCTGGTCGCCAGCCGAAAGCCAGTGGGTTTGCACTTCCAAAACCCGCTTACTAAAACTGTCGGCCAGACCAGCGCAAGCGTTGGTGCAGGCCGAGACCTAAAAAGATCTCTCATAGTGCCTCAAAAGACAATATCGATCTGCAATGGTCCAGAGCCATATCTATTAGAGTTCCAGCTTAAGAACAGTAGGATGGAAAATGCTACATATTCTGAGTTCTAGTCACAAGAGAAGATACCATAGCACTCAAATGGAAGTCCGAAAAAGTCAAACTCCATAAAGTAAGAATTCGTAGAAAATAGGTCCAGTCAAATGAGTTTATTGAGACATGGAGAGTTCTGTAATCCACAATGCATACATCATCACAACAACAGCCGACAGTTGTTTCATCACAATAAGTGACTTTTTCAAGGCTAATAGTGGATGAAAATCAAGCTCATAGTAAGATGTATAATGGACTCCAAAGACAGGAAACCAGTGATAAGTTATTTTGCCTAAAATAGTAAAAGGAAGCCTGTTGTTTAGCCCACTCTCCTAAGACCAGAAACCAGACTACCACATAGTCAGATTCTCTAACCTTTAGGGCAGTAATGTTCCGATATGATCATTTTTCGTGCAAGGAGCCAAAATCTTTGAGGTATATTAAACAGTAATTTTAATTCACTACAGAAATTTTCAAACTCAGCCAAAAGATGCCCGAGGTCATTCCCAGTGTGAGCATATAAAACAGCATTGTCGGCATACAGTAGTAATGGGACTGGATCGAGATCCACTCTAATAACATTGTAGTGAGTTACCTTTAGGGCAACATCAAGGTTGTTGGTAAAAATCATCAAAAAGAAGGGTGCGAGGGTAGAATCTTATAAGACACCTTTCACAATTTAGAAGTCCTATATGAGCTACCCATCCTTCTCATAACAAAAGGAGGCAACTGTATCAGGATGTCCAAACCACACCTTCTTAACAAATAAGTTACTTACCTTCGGTAATGCCTTATCTGGTAGAGACAAGATCTAGCCGCAGACTCCTTACCTTTGAATTATCCCCAGGCCCCGGACTGGATCCGAAAACCTTTCTACAGCAGTACATCTGCGCATCTTTAGACGGCGTCGAGCGACTCCGTAACAATGTCGTCCACCGGATGTGACGTCAACAGAGTCCATATAAGCCGTCCACCGACGCGCTGACGTCAGTTTCTTCCGCACTAAAATGCGGAGCCATGTATATGGAAACTGTGTGCCCAAAAAGAATCTTCCTTTTGAAAAACGTTTATATCAATTATATTTTATTGGTATCAATGAAAGGCACGATAGTGCATAGAAGGGATCTGTAAGATAAGGAGAATCAGTTTGCAGAGTGGGGAGGATGGGTGGGTCAGTAAGGAATCTGCAGCTAGATTTTTGTCTGCCAGATAAGGCATTACCGAAGGTAAGTAACTTATTCATCTGAAAGAGACATCTAGCAGCAGATTCCTTACTTTTGAAGAGACACCCAAGCAATACCATGCTAGAGGAGGGTCTGAGAGCCCGATTCCAATAATGATCCCCGACTAGGCTATCTGGTCTGTGTAAGAAAAAGAGAGATGGGCTGCCAGGAAGGGAGGTGAGGAAGAAGACATCACACTAGAAACATCGTGGAGAACCCAGCACAGAACCAAATCCACAACTGTGCAAGAAGATGGGAAAAGACACGATGGCAGAAGAGTTGGAAAGAACACTTAACATAAACGTAATACTACAATGCCCCCCGTAATGTCAACCGGGCCAAGAGAACGGGGAAGAAGGCCAAGGGCAATAGCTAAAACTACTGAGTCAAAGCTCCGCACCATAGAAGCAAGCAATGCAGAGAGCACCAACCAATAGTTTAAGAAGGCATTGCGAGCAGTAACAAAAATCATGGCTATAGACCATGTGTGGTCAGAGAAAACACCTCGAGAGGGAAGGAAGCTCTTTTGGACTAGGCAACGCAGAATCCTCGGGGTGGGGGGGTAGCAAGTGCAAAGCCACGAACATGCGGAGGTCCCTCTATGACACTAGGAAAAGTGCAGGAACCGCAGCAAAAACACACTCCGTCCTGGAGGAGAGGCAGGCGAAATTACTTACTATAGAGATACCAAAAAAAAGAATTTATATATATATATATATATACCTCCAGTGGCGGATGCTGGCGTGCTACCAAGGCGCCGGTGGTGCCGCTCAAAGAGGTGTCCGCCGACTACTCATAACATATTAAACGTCTCCTGGTTTCGACATATGCAAAACAGGCACAGCACTCCGGTCGTGGCTCCTAAAAGGATATTTTATTAAAGATGAGCGCTAGTCAACGCATTTCGGTTGTTTGCTACAACCTTATTCACGAGGAGCCTAAGCAAAAAAGGAGCGAGGGCAGGAGCCTGTCTTGCCCACGTATAGCAAGAACTAGCACAAGAAGTGCTAACGCCTGAAGAGAGAAAGAAGGGACACCACCTAGGTCAGGACTAGACAATGCACCCTAGGCCAAGAACCATGCCCCTTCCCTTGCATATGCTAGGAAAGAAGGGCACCAGATAGAGTGGAAGAAAGAACCCCTTGGCTAGAATAGAGAAACACTCTACAAACGGGAGGGGGTCAAGAAGAATCTCTGTGCACCACCTTCCGACTGGCACTGGTGCACCAAAGCACAGCATGTGGAGCCTACTATAAGGAGCACTATGGTGTCAGAAAGAGATGGAGGAATACCTGTAAGGCATACAGATGAACAAGGCAACAGTGTATCCGCACAATACCATGAAAACACCCCAATCAGAACTTGGGTAGAAAGCAAGAGAACACCGTGCAGTCATTGGTGTAGAAACCAAACAGGGCCAGAAAAAACGATGCATCCTAAAATAACCAGGGATCACAACCTGTCATCGACAGGATAAGAATGCAAGAAAAGAAAATACCTGCTGCGGCAGGCGCACCACACCAGATGCCACTCAGAGGTGACGAGGGAAAAGAAGAAGCCAACTGGCACCACCCTATAACAGCTCACAAGGAAAAGAAATGAAGGAGACCATCCCCGGCCAGACTGAGTATGGGGGGATTAAGAGGATTTCGCTCTACTTCGACTATCCTGAAAATGGTGTAAAGCGGAGTCAGCTTAAGATCCAATTAGATATTGACCATTGAAAGACATGTCCACCATGGCGGACTGAACAGCCCCAGAGAAGCCAGAGGTGTGTAGCCAGGCACTCCAGCAAAGAGCTACCGAAAGGGCCATGGCTCATCCAACGGAATCTGTGGTATCCATGCCACAACAAATCAGCAATTAAGGTGCATGACAGGCTTCCTGAACCAGCTGAGTAAGAGTGTCTTGAGAGTCATCAGGGACGGAGGGGAGAAGGCGCAAGACCGAATCCCACAACACATGAGAAAAACGGCACAAAACACAAGCTGTATTATGGGACCGAAAAGCTGAGCTGGTGGCAGAAAAGAAATATCGACCAAGAGCATCTAGACTTTTAGACTCCCTGTCTGGGGGGATGTCAGGCACATTGCTGATTTCGGGGGAGGCTGTAGCAGCCTGAAGCACAAAGCTGAGCGGAGTAGGCTGACGGCAAAGGCAGAGCGGGTGTCCAGGGGCAGGATGTTGCCTATGAGCTATAGACCGATCCACGGAGGCCTTTCAAATGGGTTTCGCTGTAGCGCACAACAGAATATCAAAGAGGGCTTCACTGAAGGGGAGCACAGGCACAGTTCTCATCTGGCCCTGATGAAGCACCCCAAGTAAGGGATCAATGGCCACCTCCACAGCAGGAAGCTGCAGGCCCAGAACCACAGCAACTCTCCGCAAAAGCTCAGCAAAAACCAAGCTAGCCTCCGAAGTGAGGATAGGAGAAAAAAACAGGCCAGAGGACGGGGAAAAATCAAGGCCACTAACTTCCCCAAGGTTAGACACCCAATAAAACTCCAGAGGAGGCTGAGGGATGCCAGTTATGTCCTCACCGACATCATCAAAATACCGGTGTTCCAAAGGGAAAATAGCAGGGGGCTCCTCTGAAAGCAGGGGAAAGGTACCTGGAAAGAACTGTTCCACTGACACCGTTCCCAACGTCAACTGGTATCAAAGAGATGACACCCCGGTGCCAGGGAGGAGAGACAAAGTGGGGGTGATCGACCGCCGTTGACGCCAAAGGTGGCGCAGACGGATCCAACACAGGCTTCCCAGATGGGAACCCCAAAGGGCTGTGCGCCAGAGTCAATAAGGTGTTGAACACGGATTCGGAGGGCCTCACTGACACCGAGGGAGATCCCGCCAGTTTGGTGTCAGTCAAGGCCTCACTGACCTCCTTGGGGCTGAGACGTGCCCCAGAGGGAGGCTGAGAACCAAAAATGGCATGAAGGGAGAGACAGTATTTCCTAATCTGAGCCCGAGTCACCTTGGTGCTGGGAAACACCGGAAGGTGCAGTACAGATTCTCTCTCTGACTCCGAATTTGGAGGAACAGGAGGTGTGTCAAGGACACCACATGCACGTGGTAAGGTCGAGGAAGGCCACAGCGCCGACCGCCTATCGTGCGACTTACCAGACGACGGACTTTGGGAGCTGGCCCTCGAGCGGTCCTCGGAGAGAGAAGAGGACAACAACCGACGAGGGGCCAGTGGCCACTGGGCCGCTAACAGAAAAATGCAGCACTCCTGCAATGCCGACAACCGAAGCTGAAGATATGAGCCGCACCGTTCGGATTCAAGGTGCGTGCCCAGACACCACATGCAGATAGGATGAGGGTTTGGGGTCGACATCATAGTTCACAGGACCCTGAAGGTGGCTAGAAAAAAGCACACAGTTTCATTGACAATGACAAGGTAGGCCAAAAATGGGCAGAGATACCGCTCTCCAGATCCACATGGAAGCGCGGAAAGGAAGAAACAGACGTCAACACATTGAGGAAGGGCTTATATGGACTCTGTTGACGTCACAACCGGTGGACAACGTCATTACAGAGTCGCTTGACACCCTCTACCGACGCGTAGAGGTACTGCTGTAGAAAAGTTTCCGGATCCAGTCTGGCACCTGGTGATAATTCAAAGGTAAGGAATCTGCGGCTAAATGTCTCTATCAGATCAAGCCTTCATCAAAACCCATTGTTGTCATAATATTATTCAGCCTTGGACTATTCACTGCATCGAAACTATAACTATAGCTTGCTGCCTAAAGAATTGTTCAACAGTCCCAGTTCCCTAACGAAATACAACCTTGGCCTTTGTTAGAAACCCCGCAACCCATTCTAGAAGCATCAAGAGAACAGATCTTCCAAATATTCTACCCAGGCAATTCAGGACCAAGATTGTGTAATAATTCCCAAGATCAGTTTAGAACGATTTCTGCTCTTCCCTGTGACTCTGGAGTATAACTAGACCTAAATCTGTCACTGGCAACCTTCAGAATGAAAACAGAGAAGGTTGTTGGCTCATTTCTATATAAATCCAGTGAAACCTTGGCAGGGCATGGCACTTCCCCCTGTTTAAGACAGCTTAAAGCATACCTCATTTCAGAAAAGAAAAAATGTTCACTTTCTGGAGTCTGTGCAAGTCTGGGTGGATTAGTGAATCAGTTGTGCTGTCCCAGTAATACAGTGCCAGGGAGTGGGGCCCCAAGGCTTCTCCAGGTATTAGTAAACGTCTGTTTGGTTCCACTGCCCTACTATCCCATGCCACCATTATCCAGTATTGTTAACGTCTCTTTCAGCACAGCTGCGAGCAGATCTTCCCAATTTCTGAGATAAAAGGCACCTTTTTCTTGGCAATCGATTTCTTGTAGATTTCATATAAAATTCTAGATCCCCCAGCACGTGCTATTTTGATCTATAGCTGCAAAGCAGCTTTTGTGGCCCAAAATTCTTTACCCAGCTACTGATTCCTTCTCGTGATAACATTTACTGTACAAAATCTTAAGGGAACTGCAATATTTTGTGTGGTGCTTTGTGTAAATGCGTGCATGTGTGTAAGAGGCAGAGAGGGAGAGTGTGTGAGAGAGAGAGACACCTGAGAGGTCACAGATTTGAATCATTCACTCGCTGTAGACCAGGTCAGCTTTCACTTGCTGCAGTGCTTTGATGGTTAAATAATAAAACACTGTGGCTATTGGTCTAATTTAAAGAAGGACAGATATCCTGTCTGCCCCTCTGTAGGATCGGCCACCTTATTTACATTAATTGGGGAATGCAAACATCCCAATGGCAGAGCCACCATCAACAGTGGCGTTATTTAAAATGCCGGGGCCACCCTACAGAATGTGAAGAGGGACCCCTGAGTCTTCCATATCTCACAAATATTCATTGATCTTGGGTGGAATGAGGTCGCTATGATGGTTTTTGGGGCCCTTGGAGGGTTGGGGGCCTCTGTACCACAGGGGCCTGCATTATATCCTTGACCATCAACGCTTCCACTAAGAACTCCTTTACAGCAAACTGGATGCTGGTGGCTTTGATGTCAGAGGAGCTGCTCAATTTGGGCAATGCCATTCCCAACATCCTTTCTGTTTGTGTAAATCCTATAACAAAGGTGGTCCCTGACAGAAAAAGACCTTACATATCTCTTATAACAGACATTAGTTATGATATTCCTGAGGATGGGCTCTGCTTTGGAAATCTATCTTCAGGGTTAACATGAACGGTTTTCCAGAACACAATTCCCAAAAGCAATGACGAAAGTTACCCTTGGTTTGGGAAATCCACGTATGGTATGAATGCTCAAATAATAACCTCACACCATCACACAACATTAGCAGATATTGAGTATCTTATTCACTAAAATTGACGTACTGCGAGTTTCTCCTGGCTTACTCTAGAATTTCCAGGAGTGTGCCACGCCTACTCATGGAAGAAAAGTCTGTGAATCAGGCTCCAAATAATACATTTCTTCTGATAACCAACACTGAAGAACAATGCATCCATCCCATGCATGAATTTTGATACAAAAGTTAGTATCATCAGTGTGCACCAATACAACTCTAGTAGTATTTTGCCTTTGACTAGGCAAATATGTTACTGAGTTACCCGATAATACACATTTCAAAAAGACTGAGGCAGTCCCAAAATTATCTTATCAGTTTCCCCCTTACAACTAGGAGAAGCTTTACTTTGTCATTCTTACCTCTTGACTGTGGAGCCCTCAGATCTGCAGGGACTGGAGCATCTTCACTTTTTTGCGGTTCTCTATAAGGAAACATATAACAATGAAATGAAGCAATTATTTCCATAGCAATTAATCTCAAGCAATAGCAAATGAGCTGTTGAATGTAATTACAAAACTTTAAAATGCACAATTCTTAGCTCCTCGTCTGCCTAGAAGGCTGATGCCCAAATCAGTTTATTTTCAGTAATATCCCTTGTGGTGTTCTTAGATCAGTTCACAATATCTTCTAGGATACTGGTTTTTGTTTAACAGTGACAAATACAATGGAAACAGTACCACAATTCCACTTCTCTTTGAAAGGATTGATGAACTTTTTGTCCACTTTAATCTGTATCAATCTTTATCTTTCTGATGGCCCCAAATGAGGAGCCAAAGTTTTAGTTTAGACATCTCAGAAGAAGAAGAATATAGACATTTATTACGAAGCACTCTTGAGGAGGGTTGGGATGTTTTCACCAGTTTGTCACCTCCCTATGCTAGATAGACAACAAATAGGTATTTAGCCTCTGAAGTTCACTAAGTGCATTCATTTTATAATTTACAAATTTCCAATCTTGCCAGTATATCTATATAGCCTTTCAAGAAGAGATTCTCATATTGTGTTAGAGTTCCGCACAAACTGGCACTATCTGACATGCACTGCGTGGCTACTTAAACATATCAAAATGTTGACCTTAGTCTTGGGCAAAGTAAAAGCAGTTTACTTGGTCTCAATCTGCTTTTGCATTAATACGCACCCCCTCAACTTTGTCATAAGCTACACAAATTAAATGACTTCTGCTCAAACTAAAATAAACTGAGAAAAATCTCTACTGAGATCATAAGCAATTTCTTCTATCCATTTGAAATGCAAAATGTAGGGCTTTAAATGTGAGGACCGGAATCTCTAAAAAGCAATATGACTTACAACATTAGGCCTCAAGATTCGTAGTCTAACAAGAAACCCAGGTTCTTTTATGGATCTAGGTTGAAAAAATAATCACTGAGAATAATAACCTGGCAAACGTCCCTCGATCGAATCAGGGAGAACAAATAAAGATAGGTCAGAGGAACAACAGTAAGTTGAATTATCTTGTTCCCTGGACCTTCAAACAGGCAGACTACGCTAGACTCCTTTTGTAATCCCAAGAAATATTATTTGACTTCATCGCTGGAGTCCGTTTGTAAAAAGGTATTTAAGCTTCCATCTATTTTATCTCTCAATATTCCCGTTTGAGGGTGCCTGGAATTTTTACTTTTCACAATTCAAATGCTGAAATTTGTGCGGATACAAGGATGACTCAATTGAGCACTTAATTTGTCCATGTCCATTCATTTGAGATCCATGGAGGCAATACCTAAAAGAGGCATTTGTCATACACAACAGAACAAGGATTAAACATGCCATTGATACTTCTTTTCCATGGCAGATCATGGCTTTATTAGCAAATTCACAAGGTTTTTATATTTAGTCTATCATCACCATATAATTTTAGCATCTAAATTATTTTATTTAATACACAGCTGGTCGCTTGTTTTAGAATTGATTTTATGTATTTATTCTGATTTTCTATTGTAAAGAAATATTTATTTTTTCTATGCAATAAAATGACTTCACTCCACCTGAACAAATAATATAATAAGAGGAACTAACATGAGAATACCAAAGTGCTTCAGAGTAGACAGACCTACAAAAAATACTGTACACTTTGTGGCAAAATCACTTGGACTAGAAGAGGAGGAAGATGAATTTAAATTACTGAGGGCCTAAAAATTGATTTCAAGGGGAGAGGGAACAACCTCAAAAGAAGAGGAGACAACTACAGTAACATTGCTTGGGGCACATCTGATAGAGTGGGCAACAACACTTAGGAGGAATCTTATTTATGATTCTATAAGAGTTCCTATATTTTCAGATCTGTATCTGGAAACAAAAGAAAGAAAAGAGACCCTCCAGAATATCAGAAAGTTAAAGTTCTGTTTTGCAGTTGAAGTTATGGTAAACTGTATAGTGTAAATCTGTGTGCTCACAATGATTGAGATGGCTAAAAACGTTTATCTAGAAAATATAGAATAAAGTGTTAGGCCTTTTCTTACTGTGAATACGATAAATCACAGTCCACCACAGAAAAGATACAGTGCACATAAGAGTTTATTGCCATTGTTATTTATGGGAATGCTATCAGCAACATAGGATTTAAGTGTAAGGAAGGTCTCTTTGCTTTGTGTATGTTACAACACATACAAAAAAAGGCTATGAATGATTGAATCAAAAAGTGCAGATGCTGTAGGTTGTACCAGTCTTTATGAACTTCCCCCAAAACTATAGCTTCTCTCTTGTGGCGGAAGGTATAGATAAAAAAATTATACTTTTCTCTGCAGTGCAGTGTCCATAAGATGGAGTCCTGTTCCATATTTACAACAAAAGAAAAGTAAACCATTATGAGATGGGCCTCTTGCTCTACACGCCTTTCTTTCTCCTAATCATTAGGGTTAGACTCACAGTTTCCAAATCAGAAGAACAATGCAGAGAAAACAGAGAGTACAAAGTTCATTTTCCTGAAATTTCTTTAGCAGCCGGAGTGCCTGCTGACATCAATTGGTGGAATCAGTAGAGGGGCCACCATGTGCAGAGTTTTCACCGACACCATTGCCTGAGGTTCACGGATTCAGGTTGTACTTACTTAGCACGCTTTCGCCTTACCATTTGCTTAAAAGGGCCGATGTAGGGTGGAGCCCCCAAAGACTACAAGGCAATAATGAGACATAAGATACAAAATACTGTAGCTCATAAGAAGAGATTCCGGCAAGAACACATCAGGAAGAATAAATCCAAGCTCCTGTAGATGGAAAATCTATAGGTATCAGTGAAGGGAATCAAATAAGAATATCATGGAATAGCACGAAAAACAGCACAACAACTTATTCTCGCTACATAGCATGAACCCTATTAGGCAGGGGACAAGGTGGGCCGCCTGTTAGCGTGGCTCATCAAGAGGGAGGAGGATGCAAGGTGGGTGGGGAGGGTGGTTGACATAGCGGGAGAGGATAGAGAAACAGATGGAGATACCAGAAATGTGCTTGCTAAATATTATATTAAATTCTATGAGGCACTGAATATGAATGGAAATGAGGAAATCAAATGATTTTTACATAATCTAGAAATACCAATGTTGAGCAAAGAAGACAAACAGGAACTAGAAAAGGAAATCACACTGGATGAAGTTACTGAAGGCATTAAAAATGAAAACGAGGCAAACACTTGGCCGAAATGGAATGCCAGTTGAGTTCTCCAAAACAATCTTTGCATTATTAGGACCCCCTACCTGCACCACCTATACCTGAAAATCGGAGAGGAAGGAATTCTTCCTCCAGGCATCAGGCATGGTTCAATTACATTGATCTAAAAAGATGGAAAACCCAGAGATGATTGTGCTCATACTGCTAGATCTCATTACTAAATGTGAAGATGGAGGTATTGGCAAAATCATGGGAACTATGCTTAGTGGGGGTCATAACGTCTCTTGTGCACAAGGACCTATCACAATTCCTGCCATGATGCTCCATCAGGCTGAGCCTGTGAAGGTTGCATAACTAGTTAGCTAAAATGAATTCTGAGAAAACCACTAGCAATAATTTCACTAGATGCTGAAAAGGTGTTCGACTCTATCCATTGGCCTTATCTGTTTCTGACATTATAAAATTTGACTTTGGACCATCATTCTGTACCTGGGTAGCCCTCCTTTATAAAGATACAACAGCAACACTGAGAGTCAACTGCAGATATCCTATACTTTCCCTCTAGGAAGAGGCACCAGACTGGGGTCACCGTTCTTCCCACTCTTTTTTTGCATTATGTATAGAGCCACTGGTATGTTGGATTAGGTTGCTAGTGGAGTTTAAGAAATTCCAAACATGAGAGAGAGATTCCCATAGAGAACAAAATGTCACTATACGGAGACTGTATTCTGCTTTATACCTTGCAGCTACAGACAACTATTCCTATGGTCTAAAACATGTTAAGGCTTGTTTAAACATATTAAGGTTTCCACACAATCTGGCGCCGCAGTAGTATACAGCATTATTGACAGTTTATGTTGCAAGACTTCAGGAGGATTTTGGATTAGGAACTGCCTCTGATGTTCCTATTTGTGATACTGTGGATCCTGAATGATATTGATTTTACAAGGTGAAAGTTTAGATTTTGTGTATTAGTAATGGTGGTGACGAAAAGGGATTTGGCCAAGAATTGGGGTTCAAAGCAGATGCCCACAAAACGGGAATAGCAAAATGGCATGCAGTTGCATAGGAGAGCAGAAAGAGTAATATAAGAACCTTGGGGATGCCGCAGGAAACTTAATAAGATATGGGGGTAGTGGAGGGATTTCTATCTACTTTAGGAACATGCTGACATCCCGGATGAGAGGGAAACAGATGGACTAATTTGTGGAGGTGAGAGAAGATGCCCACAAAAACTCAGCAACTGTGCAAGGACGGTATAAAGTAATGTATGCTACAGACGTGAGGGGTTAATGAATTACTACTTCACCTACCCCACCCAATTTTTCCATAGAAATTGTGTGCTGTAAACTGAGACTTGATTTTGATGCTGGCTATAAGGTGATGTTACTATTATAAGAGAAAAAAACCTAATAAAAATAATTGTAAAAATATATTCTTTTTTAAGCTGACAATTTGTGCTTCCAATTTAAATATTTTTACATGAGCACTGGAGTGAACATACTTCATACATCCTTTCTCATGTGATATTTTTCTTAAACGCATATTTGTGTGTAACGTTTTGTAAAACATTTGCATTCAACTCATTTTTACAAGCTTTAGATCCTCATTTTTACAAGCTTTGCATCCTGTACAAAAGTGAAACCCAAAGTTGCTTTTTACAAGGCAATTACTTTCTCTGTAGCTCTTCAGAGTTGCTGTTCACTATCCTATCTTTTATTGATGTTGCCCTCCAAAAGGTGATCAAGAGTTCTTCATAAATTACTTCATTGAATCATCATATTATTAGATTTATGCCCAGTGATTGCACACAATTATAGCAATCTCTTCTATACAATATTACTAGATAAATGTTATCTTTGCTTCCTCTGATCCTGGTGATTTTGAAGATTGTGCTGGTCCTAACAATGGTCAAGATGAACCTTTCTCATCCACATTTCCTATGTTTACTCCAATACCTTATTCAAACATTCTCTTTATCTAAATCTTTCAAGGCATTATTCTTGATGTTTTTGATATTCCTTGTGTGTTGAACAATACCATTTGATCCTCAAACGTTCTCCATGCACTATTCTATTTCATGAATGGTTGGTTGATGCTAGTTAAATGAAGGCAGTTTTAAGTCACTCTCTCCTTGCTATGGAGTGTGTCATTTGTAGTTCTTCTTTTATAAATACCTTCCAATCTAGGACTAGTACTTATCTCAAAAGTGATTTATAACATTCCCACTCAATCTTAAATAATATTGTTTGATTTTAATTTTCGCTTTCAGGATGATAAAATAAGTAATCGATATACCTCAGTCCCATAACTGTTTTTTTCAACATCTTTCACTCAGAGCTAGAATTACTTTGGTGTTACACCAGGGTAGTCGGTAGGTGCTAGAAGGCTCCTTATCAATGAAGGATTCTGCACTCCTTGAAGAGAGGTCTATTTAGTTCTTTTTCTGAACTGCAGGAGAAAGGGGCAATCTTATTGTGTGATGGGATGTTGTTCTGGGTTTTGGGTGCACAGCTGGAAAATCCTCACTTTTTTTTCTTGCCTTCTAAAGTGCCAGTGTCCTGACTTTTGGGTTGTGCTGTACCCTTGGAAGGTTAAAGACAGGCAGTGCTTGTGCTGCAGTTTGTTAATGCTCTTCGATGAGGCTTTGGATGATGTCATTTAAGAGACTAACCTCAAATCACTGGAGTCAATAAGATTGATAGAGACTGCCCAAACTAGGAATGGAAATGCCTGCATTAAACAGAACCATTGTAATTACTGTGAGCCCCTGCTTTCTCTCTTGATGGCAACTTAGAGGAAACAAGACAAAGTGTAATGTAGCCTCACTGGATAAGTGGTTGCCATTATAACAAGGGGAAAAAGTATTACAAGGTGCCCAGAAGCTTTTTTCACTCACCAGGGAAGTGGCCTACAAGTCTGGGTTGGACTGAATCTTCTTGATCGACCTCAAGACTTATTTGCGTATGGTTGGTTTCTGTCTGTAATGGTAGAGCGAGTAAAAATATGATTGGATGAAGTCACCAAAATTAATTGTGACTGGTTAATATTAATTCTACTGTTTCATTTATAATTGTATTATTTCTCAGCCACAGGTTTGAAAAGGCTTGAGGTCCAACACAAAAAGTATGAAACTGAGATTCCAAATTGAATAGCGAATAGGGAAACTAATTTAGGCATCCTATCAAAATGACAGCAAACAATGGCATTTAAGAGTAAAGAGAGTGACTATGAGCAGTAGCCTCAAATCCAAGTCAACATCGGCTCACAGGAATCAACCTGGATACATGAGATGACCATGTCTGAGATCAAATTAATATTGTCTAACTAACAGCAGAGTGCATTAAAGTCCCCCTCTGGGACAGAGTAAAAGCCACTTGCTACTGTATTGTTTCTTGTAAAGGTGTTCCTGCCCTCTCTCAGTGCATCAATACAGGTTTGAGAACACACAGCATGGCTACAGGGTACCTTCTATGGATCATGTCTATTAAGCTCAGCAATCAATGGAATGAATGAATCCCTAGATCACCTTGCTGAGGGAGCGTCAATCAGCTGATGGTAGATATAGCATGAAAAGTTAGTTCTACAGTTCCTTTCTGAATTGCTGCAAAAAAAAGGTGAGGAGTGAGAGACGAGAAGAGGATGCCCACAGGATGGGACATAAGCTGTGAATACAATGAAATCCATTCCAGACTGGACTGGAGGCATATTCCGACGCCAATAGAGCCAGGGCCAGCTTGAATCCAGGAAGAACATGCTGGCCTGCCACAAAGAGCCACCTCTAGGCTGGGTAGAGGTTGAATGGGGTCACACAGCGCTGGGGAAGGAATCACCAGCAGAATCCAGCCTAGTATCTAATGGATCTGTGAGGCCACAGGGTCCTCGAGTAGCAGCTGGCCCGGCTCTAAATTACTGGCCTCCCTCAAGGCATCAATTAACTTTTGAGTCAATTATGTCCTGGGAAGTTTGGGGTATCTGGGTGTCAGGATGAGAAATTGGCCTGAATCCGATGATGCAGGCGGAGTTTGACTTAGCACATCTGATTGTGCAACCTTTTTCTAGAGTAGGAGCGGCTCAAAAGGAACACACCCTTGGTGGACTTCTTGTGTTTGCACCATGACTCGTCCTTTAACTTTAAATTAGACATATCTGACAACAGGGAATGGGGCCAAGATCTCAAATAACTGCGGGACTTCAAACATTACTGGCCTCTCTTCTTGTGTCCTGCCATGTAGAGCTTAGCCTCACACTCTTAGTGGCCTTGGGCTGCATCATGGAACATTTGTTGCACAACTTCAAATCGTGCTTTGTGCCAAGGAACCAAAGGAAGACATTGTATTAGTCTGTGACCAACATCTTCTTGAGGCAGTAGCAACAATGCTTGGAACATGTCATCTTCATTGGGGTAAATTCCCTAGCACACTCCTCTATGAAATCTGGAAGTAAATAACTATAGGAAAGCTTAGAGTGGAGCTCTGCATTCGTTTCAAAGGGTGAAAGGAATTGACGTCAGCATGCAGGGGTGGCACCTAAATGTGGCTCCTGGTCAACACATCCGGAGCTAGGGCAGAGTTGATACGGACTCTCATGGTGCCACCTGTCAGCGAGCAGGAGCTACTGAAAGCTTCCAAAACCAAGTTATGTGGTCAGAATATCTTTCAGAATTTTACAATTCCTATTACCCGCTCATCATCTGAATTCGCTCTGCTGGCTCTGAATGAGGTTGCTGGACAGAATCCTGCTTTCTTGTGAAACTGATGAAATGTTAAATCTTACCCGGGGACGTGGCCGGACCGCGGACCAGGATGGTTGCGTAGTCTCGGAGCTCCGCCGAACTCCCCGGAGACAACGACCATCCCGGAGCCTGCAGTCAGCTATGCGGTGTGGCGTGGCTGTAAATGCACCATGTGAGCCGGCCGGAATGCAGCGGTGTCCTTGTTTCGCTGCTTGGTGACCCGGGGCCGCTCCGTCCACAAAGTGCGTGCTGGGGCCTGCGTCTCGTGACCGAGCCGCGGCCTCGATTATGACCGACGTGCCGTGGTGGGCTGTTGCTGCCGCCCTCCTCGTCCAGGCGCACGCCTCAATGGACGGATTTGGAGGATCGCGGGACCCCCGCCGGGGCCGCGATGCCTCACCTGCTACTTTGGACCCCCTCCTGAGGTCTGTGATCAACGCGGGCTCCCCGTATGGCAGTGGGTAAGCCCGCGCGTACATTTCAGATTGGAGGCGCACTGGCCCCCTTGCTGGCACCGCGTTGAAGTCCTGCGGCCCTGTGGCAGCGCGCGAACACTGGCCTACGTTCTTGCGCCCCTTCTCCATAATTGGGCACACCTTGGCCCCCCCCCCAGGTGGCGCGCTGCGGCCCTCAACGGTTTGGAGGCATTGGATGACCCGGAGACAGCGAGGGGTCTGTCTACATCATTGGGGCAGCAGGATCTAACATTGGCCCCCCTTCTCCCATGAGACCTAGGCAGCTGTGACTTGAGTTTAAATAACGGTGGCTACCTGGATGTCTTGCAGTACGCCGGTTGGGGGACCGTGTTCACCATCGCATTTGGGGTCAGCTGGAGACACATTTGGGAGCCGTTTTCTTGCCTGCACGACCAATTGACTGGCTGATAGGGTGGACACAGCCGTCCCGGTTGATTTGCGCCTGATCATTGTGCCATTCTCTCCTGCGGCCCCACTCCCAGGCCATGGGCAAAGGGGACCCGAAGCAGCGAAAACTCACCTTTGAGAAGACGGGTGGGGGTGCGGACTCAACGCGCGCTAAGATGGCTGAGGGTGGCGACCAGACTGCCCCTCTGCCTCTGGTGGTGGCACAGGGAAATGAGGCGCTCATGGCAGAACTTAAGGCGGGCTTCCGAGCATTGGATTCTCTTTTCGACACCCTCGACAAGCGCCTTGACACAATGGGGGCCCGACTGGACCAGCATGATAAACGACTGGACACAGTGGAGGGCAGGGTCTGTGACCTGGAGGACGGTGCGGCCCAAGCAACAAAACAACTGGAGCGGATGGAAGGACTACTAAAGAACGTGGCCATGAAGAACGAGGACCTTGAAGCCCGAAGTAGGCGCAACAATGTCCGCATCATGGGCGTGCCAGAGTCTACGAACACGGGTCGGCTGAATGGTTTCGTCGAGGGCCTTCTAGCGGACTTGTTCGGACGGGAGTCCTTCACCACTACCTTTGTTGTCGAAAGGGCGCATAGAACTCTCGGTCCGCGCCCTAATCCTGGTTATCCGCCTCAACCCATCCTGGCACGACTCTTGAACTTCAGAGACAGAGATACAGCGTTGCGGTTGGCTCGGGAGCGTGGGTCACTGGACTGGCAGGGCTCTTCCATTTCTTTGTATCCGGACTTCACAGCGGTGGTTCAAGAGGCCGTCGGAAATTTGTAACGGTTAAGGCTGCGTTGCGAAAGGCCGGCCTACGGTTTGGAATGCTTTATCCAGCGCAGCTGAAGGTCGACGTCGATGGCAGATCCAAGATTTTCGACACCCCAGCTGAGTCCCAGGAATTTCTTCGACTCCGCTCCAGCGCTGGCTCGCTTAGAAAATCGCCCACACCAGAACGATCGCCACAGAAACCGAACTCTGGTTCCAGCACGGAATTATTTTCTGCGAGCTGAGAGACATTCTTATGGTGAGACATTGATAAGTATCACAGTATATTCTGCTTTATGTTCTTCCTTCCAGGTTCTTTATGCTCACGATGGTTTATGATTGTGGTCTCTGGGCTCTGGTCTATTGTATACTGTTTGCAATGCATGTTTACTAGGTTTCCGGGGACAAGGCGAGGCATTGCCTCTCCCCTTGTGCGGTTGCACACTTCTTGTGATGTTTCCATTTGGTAAAATTGAAGTTTGCTTGATACCATTGTGGGATTGTGGGTGTTCCCCTTATTTTCGATTGAGGGATTGGGTGGTTGGGTGGGGGCTGGGGTATTCTTTAGAGCTATGGTATTACTTGTTCCTGTCTAGATTGTTTCGTTATGAGGTCCCACAAGCGCATGTTGAAACATATGTGCCCTTCATAGTCATCCCCACTTGTGACGATGGCGGGTAGGCTCTCCACTATCTCAGATGTCAATTTTGTTACGTGGAATGTGCGGGGTCTGAACAACACTCGAAAAGGTAAACATGTATTGAATTATTTGCAGCGTCATAAAGCGGATGTGGTCTTTCTGCAGGAAACACATTTGTCCCCTTCATCTCCTACCTCATTTGCCTGTAGTTGGGGTGCACACCGTTATTTTGAGAACTATAGCACGTATTCTAGGGGAACTGCCATACTCATACTCAAACGTATACCCTTCCAATTGTATAAAGTAACAGCAGATAGGGCGGGTCGATACACATTGGTGACGGGGAAGTTGATGGGATACAGTATTGTTTTGATGTGTATTTATGCGCCGAATGTGGATGACCCTGATTTTTTGCATTCGCTGGATGCCTTGTTGATCCCCTTGTGCTGATTATGTTTGCTTGGGGGGAGATTTTAACCTGCTTTTGCAACCTGCCCTGGACAGCACAGCGCCTTCCCCTGCCACGAAACCCCATGCCACCAGAGTACTTAGGGACATCTGTGACACTCTTGGTGTCATCGACGTATGGCGCATGTGCAACCCTGACGACTCAGCTTACACGCACTACTCAGCCCCCCATGACACTTGGACACGCCTGGATTTTTGGCTTGTCTCCCGTACCATGGTTCCTTGGTTTCGCGCCATGACCCACCTGCCTAGAACCTATTCTGATCACTCACCAGTTTGCATGCATGCCCAGGTTCCCAGGCCAGAGGGTGTTAAGCGACAATGGCAGTTGCCGGGACAGGCAGTAAATGATGCGGTATTCTCGGCGGAAATCCGAGAGTCCATTAAGGCTTATTTTGATCTCAATGAAGGCTCTGTTGGTACATGGGCGGCTGTTTGGGAGGCATTTAAGGCTTATATAAGGGGGGAATGTATCGCAAAGCACTCAGGGATTTTGAAATCCTTGAGAGGCACACTGACTCGCTTAGAGGACCGGTTGAAAATATTAGACGCGGACCTGCTTGTACACTCAGACCCGACTAAGCTGGCCAATCGTCTGTTGCTGCTGGCTGAATTTCGGGAGACGGCAGAGAGTGAAACAAATTTCCTGGGGAAATATGCCACTGCCAGGCGATATGGAGAGGGGGACAGGCCGGGTCGCACGTTGGCTCAGTTGCTGAGGCCATGTGTGGGGAAGGCTTACATTGCGTCTATTCAGTCGGAGGACGGACGGCTCCACACAGACACGGCGGACATCAGAAACAAGTTTTTTCATTATTACACAACCTTATACACTACGCGCGCGCAGCGGGACGAGGATGGGTGCAGGGCCTATTTAGATGAGATTGCCATGGTATGGCTCGAGGATTATATGCAAAGGTTCCTAGCTGAGCCATTTTCTAAAGAGGACATTGTTAGCTTCATAGATGCCTTAAACGGCACCAGAACGCCTGGACTGGATGGCTTCACTGGCATCTTTTACAAGCATTATAAAGATATACTGGCGCCTTATCTCCTTGAGGTATACAATGAAGCCCTGGAGAACAAATTACTGCCGCCAACTTTGCGCGAAGCCGTAATTGTGTTATTGCCCAAGCCGGGAAAAGATCCATTGCGTTGCGGTTCCTACAGGCCGCTGTCGCTGCTAAACTTGGACTATAAGATCCTTGCCAAAATGATCGCGTTGAGGCTCGCATTACTATTGGATCGCATCATATCACCAGTGCAATCCGGTTTCGCTCCCCAAAGGTCCACTGCGCTGAATTTACGTACCTTGTTTGCAGTAATACATAGGATTACACCTGAGCTCCCAGATGTGGAGGTCCTGTTGGACTCCGAAAAGGCATTTGATTCGCTAGAATGGCCTTTTATTTGAGCTGTAATGAGGAAACTATGTATCCCCAAGGGTTTCATAGAACTCATGGCGTTGTTGTATGCCTCTCCCACCGCCAGGCTCCGCATGAATGGTACCTTATCCTCCCCCTTCACCATTACACGTGGCACCTGGCAAGGCTGCCCGCTCTCTCCGCTACTTTTCATACTGGCATTAGACCCCCTGGTTCGCCACTTTCAGGAGAAGCATCTCTACAGAGGTATCCAGTTTAATACAGGCCCCCTCCTCTTGTCACTCTATGCCAATGACATTGTTTTATATGTCCGTTGTCCTCAGACTAATCTTGATCCACTGATCAGGGAGGTCCTTCGTTTTGGTGGGTTTTCGGGGTTGGGTGTCAACTGTAATAAATCTGTGCTGTTCCCCTTGACATCGGGCACCGTCGAGTGGGACTGTGAATTCCCGTTGACATGGTGTCGCGACACAGTCAGGTACTTGGGTATACATATACACAGAGAAGCGGATCAAATGCTGCAACTGAATTACGGTTCAGCTATACATAACCTTGAAACGCAAAAAGAACGCTGGTTGAAGCTCCCACTCTCTATGTCCAGCAGAATTGCACTTATGAAGATGATAGTTCTCCCAAAATTTCTATATATGATCCACAATATCCCCATACCGCTCCCAGACAGCTTTTTCAAGATCCTCCGAACGCATTTGATCCGGCTCGCCTGGGGGGGGGGGGCAAACGACCCAGGATACGCTGGGACACCATGACTTTGCCATATGAGAGGGGGGGTTTGGGAGCTCCGGATTTTAGATTATATCATCTTGTTGCACAAGCCAGTTTTGCCCACTCTTGGTACCATCCAGACGTGTGTATTCCATATGGGAAACCTGAATCTGACTTGGTAGTTCCGATTTCGCTCTCCCCCCTTCTGCCTCAGGATTTTCCTCATGACCCTAGGGATATCCAGACGGTCTCTACCACGAGCTTGGCGTGGCGTAAACTTGCACGGGTCACTGGACACGGCGCCCTGTATTCCTCTGCCATTCCTATAGCTCACAATCCATGGCTACCCATCACGGAAGAGAAATTGGTTCTACGGGTACTAGGGTCCCACTCCATGGTGAAGTTTGGCGATCTGTTTCCGGATGGGCATGTGTTTGATAATGCAAGCAGAGAACGGGGGACTAAACTGACATTTATGGAACAGTTTATTTTTACCAGGGTACGCAGAGCTCTGCGTGCAAAAATGTCAGAATACCCGCTCGAGCTGCAGTCCTTCGGTCCTTTATCTCTCGTAATTACTAACCCGGACAGGACTCGTATGATATCTAAACTATATAGGGCCTGTGTGACTTTGATCCCGTGCCATGATGCGAAGATCCGGGCTGCCTGGGAGGCGGTCTTAGGCCATCCAATATTGGTCGACCAATGGGCCTTCTGCTGTGCACAAACTAGGGGAATCTCCCTCAATAGTAGACATAAATTAATACATTTTAAATACTTATGGAGGGCATACATGACCCCGGCTAAACTTCATGCGATTGATCCTTCCAGACCGCAAAGTTGCAGGAAGTGCAACAGCCCTTACGCCGATTTCCCCCATTTGACATGGACCTGCCCCAAGATAGTGGATTTTTGGATGGTCGTATTTGAGACACTGTCGCACATGACACAGCTAGAAATAGCCCCCTCCCCGGAGGTTGCGCTCCTTGGGTACGTCCATAATATGCCCAAGAAAACATGGAAATTCATTGCTCTCGCGCTGCTACTGGCTAAACGCGAAATAGCGCTTCGATGGGGCAGCAAATTAGCTCCTACCAAGAGTGCATGGCTTGCTAGCCTCACATTTTGCAACACCAATTGTGAATTGTATGCCACATTACTTCCACCCAAGTCCCGCCCAAAAGATATCTGGAGCCCGCTCCAGACATATTTACAGAGTCTGGACCCCAGTGCCCTCGCTCAAACCCCTGCTGGCATAGTCCCGACTGGTGTGGGATGAATAGACTACACAGTTGTTACTATTATTTACAAGATGCTATGTACATAGGAGAGTGGGAGTTTGCAGGTTGTGGGTTCATGTGTTGAAGTGACAGCTCACCTAGTGGTGATCAGACATTGTAATATGGTGATCTTCCTTTACCTTTGTATGCCATGGTTATGATAGCACCTTGTGCATGGAACTGTTTATATCGCTATTAACAGGAACAAATGTCAAGATACCATTTATTGTATATGATTGAATAATGATAAAGTTTAATAAAAAAAAAAATTCAATCTTACCCTACAACCTCTGCACCAAACACAGTCTAATTCTTAAATAATTTGTTGTCATCCTTAAGTAAATTTTCTTTCCTTGTGCAGTTACCTTTCATCCTTTTGTGGTGTTGAAATGATTTAATATTGTCATGAGGTTCTATGTTCAGATGCTGCTTTGTAGCCTACATCAATTAACTCAACCGAACAGACACTGACAGTACACTGACAGTACACCTAATACTTCTGTAGAAGCATTGATCCCCATAATTTTCCTGAACTGCTGAAATGGTTGGGCCCATACCTATAATTGCTTGACACATGTCCTGGAAAGAAAATATGGAGAATAGGCCTTTAATCCCCCAGTGTCTGGTGTTTTTCTCCCCACCTGTGTCCCTAGTCAGCATGCTTCCCACTTTCATATTCCTCGTGCGTGTCATAACATTGCTTCAACTCCCTACTACTGTCTCCTCATCCCTCTCTGACTCTGTCTCACCCATATTGCCATTCTATCCTAACCTGCCCTGATCCTTGTGCCTCTTCTGTCCATTTCCCTTATATGCAATTTTAACATAAAAATAAGAATCGCCGTGCCATAGGAAGACGGAGTCACTGCACAAAATGTTGAGAACAATAAAGAGTGCTATACCTCTTTAGTGAACATCAGTTAGATTAATTACTGCCATAATCAAGAGCATACGTATCTGAACCATCAATTGTAACAATAATGTTTAAGGAAGGTTACACTACCGAGGCACTACGCACCTCTCCATTCTTTGCCTATACATCAGCACGTATGCAGTCCTTGATCTGTAAAGAAGAAAGAAAAGACATTCTTGTAAGTATACTAATATCAAGTTTAAAGAGCAATAATATTGCATATTATGTTATTTTATGTTAATAAAATTTAAGTAAATGCAGTTGATACCCAGGAGGGTGTCAGGAGGGTGTCCTGGCACTGGAACTGGAGCTACTGTTTGCATACCTCTTATTAGAACAAGTGACTGTTGAGTGACTTCCAAAAGCTCAGGTTGTTAGATTATTGTCCGAGATAAAGAGGAATACATTGCAACACATGGCTGCCAGTACCCTGAAAGAGAAACCTCTGTTTTTTCTCACGTATATGGTGGAATAATTAACCTGGCAGAGAAAGCTGAGGGCAACATTCTGCTGGGTTGTTATTTGGAAAGTTTTGCTTCCAGGTATTTGGATCGGGCTTGATGAAAAGGTCAATTAATGAGACAGAGCTTTAAACAAAACTCCTTTCTCAGTAGGGAGCCAATGTAGTTGGAATCTATAGGGAGAAATGCGAGCCCAGAATGGTAGATATCACCCAGTTCTGAATCAGTTGTTGCCTAGAGATTATTTCTTTGGCAAGCTGACGTACAAACCATTACAATAATCAAGTCTTGACATGATTGTGGCCTGAAATTCTAGTTTACGGCAGTCAAGTATCAATATAGGAGAGATGGTATTTAAAAATTTTAAAGCAAGAAAACATGAGGAGGCAACCTTGTTAACCCATGAACTAAGGGTGAGGAAGATGACCAACCAGAAGTGAAGTCCCTTTACTCAAGACTCCAATACATGAATTTGAAATGGCGGAGACTGAATATTACCGTTACCTCCAACTAGGGCATGGGCTGCGAAGACATATCCTCGAGGGAGAGCAATTGCCAGAGGCGTCACCTCTGGAAGATCAGTTACTCACCGAGCCAATACCTGACAAAGATATTTCCACAATCTACAGAAAGCATATTAATAACACCCCTGACCTACTAGGAGCTCTGAGAACCGTCTGGACTGAGGACCTGGGTGACATAGACAACGAAGACTGGACAGAGGCTCTCCAGAACCCACAGGAAATAGCCATACGAGCCAGGTTCAGACTAGTCCAACTTAAGATTTTACACGGGACATATTACCCAAGGACTCTCCTACATAAAATAGGTATGGCTGCCACGCCATTGTGCCTCAGAAGCTGCAACCAAGAGGGCACTTTCTTCCACAAACTCTGGGCTTGCCCAGTGGTCCAAGAGTTTTGGCGCAAGGTGACCGAAGTGATATCCTTAGTTTTTTCCCTAAAGATGCTTCTTGATGCAAAATGGCTTATACTAACAGTGCAGGGGGAGGACAACTGGCCTAGAAATCAGAAGATCTGGTTAATGCTGGCAGCCAGAGTGGCCAAGTGAAATGTGGCAAGGAGATGGGGCACATGTATTCACCCAAACATTGCAGAATGGGAATCAGACCTTGACTGGTGCCAGAGGGTGGAGAAGGTTATCTATCAGAGCCGCGGCTGCCCCACAAAATGGAAGAAAGTGTGGGGGGGCCTGTCGAGTCTTCGGGGGCACTGATGGGAGGCTGTGTTAGGGTGGTCAGATACAGGGTATCAAAGCTGGGCGGTAAAAGCACCGTTCATGATCTGCACTTGACAAACAATATTTGAACTGCATGGCATTCCAGTGCCACCTTAATTTTGTTGACAGCTGTGTTCATCTTCTTTATGCAATGTATGATGAGCAATGTTTTAAAAAAAAAAGTTCTAAAAAAAAAAAGAATCCAGTACATGAGAAGAGCCCAGACATGAGGGTGATGCAGAAAGATTTTGAAAATCATAATACACAGCACATTTAGAGGTAGAGCACAGGAAAAGATTGACATTTTACATTACACGCAATAGATAGGGATACATGAAATAGAGACAAGTGTAGTAGAAGCATCATAAAAGGGTGCTTTTAAAAATGAGATGAAGTTAACATATGTAAAATAACATTAATACATATCAATTAAGTTGCACTGATGAAATGTATGCTTATAAATGGAAGTTTGTGCTAAAATGAAGTGGCTTAGTAATATGGTGCCTATTGTTAATATGCATCATTTGGAAAAATTGGTGCAAAAATACAGAAACAATGAAATATAAACTTGATATTTTACAGAATGATATTAGAGATGCTATAGAATATGAAAACATTCAAACGAGATCAGAATTTTGAACTTTGAAAAATGTGCATTTATGACATTAATGCGAAAAATGTGTTGTTAGATATTAGACATTTCATGTAATATTTGTGAAATTTTATACATTATATGAGAATTAATTTAAATTCATTACAATTAAAGTAAAGTTAAAGCTGATTTCATTTAACTATGCAATGCTAACTTAAAGGCCTCCTTTTCGAGATGCTTTTTCATTGGTATTAAATACAAAGGATCGTTCTTTGCAAAGATGTAATTAAACTTGTTTGTTCTGTGCACTACAGTCCCTTGACATAATTCATTTCTTTTTCAAATGTTCTCAGCAAAATGTTCCTGTGGGAATAGAATTTTAGCTATCCCCGTAAACTGCTACTTTGTATTTCTTTTTGGCAATATTAGGCCTATGTGGACTCGCAAAGTTTTGTTTCTCATGACAATCATGGGAAATTAGCTCAATGTTTCAATCATTTTAGGTGACATGATGTGACCAAAAGCCAAGTGATGGTCTTTTGATGGTGGTGTGATGTTACGCTACTAGAACTTTACCAAAGAACTTATAAAAGAAGAAACCCCAAAGGAGGGGCAACACAGACAGCATTTGCCTTTTTGCGCAGACGCATTCAACGCAACTCCACTTACTCCAATCACCCTCACAGACTTTCCTTTTGAGATGCTTTCCGAAGCATGCTACATTGCATTACTGATAAGGATGCTACTCGATTTTTGAACTTTTGCTAACTTTGTACTGCCTGGTCTATGCTTACGGACTGAGTTTTTATGCTGAACCTTTTTAGATCTTATTCATATTTTGATGATGGACCCGCCCTTAATGGACTCTAACTGAATCCATTCCATCCCCTTAGAAATTGAGCTATTAGTCTACAAGTTATCCTTCTGCCTATTTGGCAATCGGACTCTGTAATTCAGTGGCTATTTCTGAGTCGAAACGCCTGCTTAAATGCTTGCTATTGTTATTAAAGCTGCTATATTTCTAACTGAGCTGCTAAAGCAATTGCTGAATATGATGAACTATCAATTTATTCCAAATCTGCCTGAGTCTGTTATTGAATCTTGTTGATTTGTCATTTGATTGTATTGATGATTTTAATGCATTGTAGAAAGAATCAGCAAGCCCTGACGGAACATCAGGTTTTGCTTCTCTTATTCTGTGTAATGACTGCAGAGTTACTGGTATGTATAATTCTTACTTGTCTTAACTTCTTCAGGAGGTTGGAATTTCTTTATATTTACAGTATGGTCTTGAGAATGGTGAATCTAAATTGGATTTTTAATTTGTGAGTTGGCAGTCAATGAATAACAGTGAGTTTATACATCCTAATTTCCACCCATCATATCGGTGGAGAAAGATTCATCAGGGGAACATTGCCTCTGTGGCAGAAGAATTCGAACTGAGCATCTAATCGTAAAGGGCCCAGTACGATTGGAGGAGTAAATGAGTGTAGAATAATTAGCAAAGAGAACCAAAATTGCAGGGCCCGGCACAGGCAAACGCGGTGGGGCGGGGTGGGAGAGGGGGGAAGTCGACATACGACTGAATAGGTATAATTAAATAAATAAATAATACCTATTCTGTCGTCCGTCGGCTTCCCCCCGTGCCGCGCCGCGCCCTGCCCCGCCCCACCCCACCGCACTTAGCTGAGCCGGCCGGCGCAGCAAAATTGTAAGAAGTAAAAACAGTTCCCCTGGATCAAGGGCCACCATTGTTGCTCATCCAACATCTTACAATAATGAGAGATCATTTTTAAACTTTTAAAGGCTACAATAATGAGAGATTATTTTTAAACTTCTTTTTTATGTATCCTGGTAGACAGTCCGTTTGGGTGATAAGTTGGGTGTCATCTGCATAGATAAGGATGGTGAAACCACTTGACCATATCAAGCGTGTTAGAGGGGCGTCATAAATGTTGAACAGAGCAGTGCTTAGTGAGTGGCCTTGAAAAACACCTTTCTTCACAGATTTAGTTGCAGAATTGTAAGAGATTTTTCTGCAGCTACAACACCAGCCACTTCGGTACAGAATCTTGAATTCCATTTTCATGCAATCGGATAAATAGGATGTTGTGGGAGTTGGTGTTGAACATAGAAGAGTGAGAAGAATTGCAGCTACACTGCTGCAGTCATTGAATATCCAGCATTGTTCATCAGTGCTGACTGTACAGTGAAGCATTCAAAAACCAGATTGAGCCAGATCAAGTTTAGAGTTGCTTTCCAGAAATGAAGAAATGGTCCATTGACATGTTTTTCAAGTGGAGACAGGGAAAAGACAGACTAGTTAATAACTACTTTAAATATATGGAGCAGCTGTAAGTTTAGACAATAGCTTACTTCCTAGTGGTAAGTACATCCTTGAGTGCAGTGTCAGTTACTCTCCACTCTGCTACACAATACCCTCCATTCCAGAGCTCATTTATAACCCCCTGTTCTTCACCTTAACACATACTCTGCATCCATTTGACTATACACTGGAGTTCTTACGTTTGATACCCATAATGCAGCAGTGGAGGCACAGACTATGGAGAAACTAGACCTGATGTTAAGGTTTTAGCAGCAAAAGCAGCATCGAGAAAGAACTGGACTGGCTGGCAACATCTACAATGGGCCCATATGTCAAATGGGGGCAGCAATGTAGAGTGGAGCTGCGAAAAGAGATAACACCGGTTACTGCTGTAGGCAGTTTGTTGACACCTGGGAGATGTCAAATAATATAAGTGCTCAAGATGGCTACAGACACTAAGGCAGCTAAAAGTTCTGCTTCAAACTGTAATAGTTCATCATGTAATAGTTCATGTGCTGCAAAGAAAAGTGGGGAGTAGTTGCTACTCAGGAGTTAGTATTGACAGAAGGTCAAGATGTAGCATGTATGTAGATGGAAGACTTGGTTCAGACCAACGCTGGAAGTTGAAGGGACAAGAGGACCAACGAGCCACAAATATACCACAGGGGCTAGATTCATGTGTACCAGCACTATGCAAGAAATAATTGCCCACCAAAAGGGGAATACTATGATTTGTGATCCACACAAGGCTAACTACTCCCAACAGGCTGGTGGGTAGGAAGATGAGCATAAGAAGTCACCATCAAAACAGCTCAATCTGGAACTTGAAAGGTAGAGTCAATGTAGTACATGAGGGCTCATTTAACATCTAAACTGTGTAATGCCCTTTAAGCATCTGAATGAGATTGAGGAAATACTTGGCAAACCAATAGATTGGTTCACATGGAAAGGGGAGATGACTAGTCACAAAACAAGAATGTGTTCTAAGGATGAATCGATCTTTAAGCACTTAGGTAAATGGCTCCTCTGCAATTGGGGACTTGCAGTTCCCTAAGTCTATGGAGAGAAGTTATTGCAATGAGGAAGCCCACTTTCAATGAAAAAACTGTAGTGGGCAAGCCTGTAATGGCTCAAATGGTGGCCCCAAGAGCTGTGTAAGAACAACGTAGAGGTCCCATGAAGGGATTGGTGGCATCCTAGGAGTGATCTTAAGGCCGTCCATATAGGATTTAACAAAAGGTATCCAGATTGACTGGTTTAATCTGTTTTGCAAGTAAACTGCTATAGCTGCTAGGTGCAGGAGCAGGAAGCAAAAGGTGATGTCTAGCACTCAGACCTATATGGGCTGCTTACCAAGATTGTTACAATAGATGACCAGTCTTTTCCACTTAGGTGCGTATCACACCCTTGTAGTGGGCTGTTGATCTTCCTTAAGAAATTGAAGATCGTCTTCTGTAAACTATACGAATTAAAATTCTAAGAACCTAGGTACCAAATCATAAGGTTCATTGCCCCAGGATGGAGTTTTGTAGCAGACATTTGCGCTGTGTGAGGAGGACTAAATGCAGAAGCATCTATTCATTGGGATATACAGACATTTCTAGAAGAAGCAAGTGCCACTGTTGCTTTGTCCAGGTGTGGACTATAAGATAAGCCTCACTGGTATTTGCTGCATTTTCCTCACTACATACAGAATCAACTTTATTGAAGAAAAACTGTACGCAAATATCCCTGGCCAATTCATCCATCAAGCATTGCCCATGGTTTGTGGGTGTGGTGTTCTCAAATGTGGCAAAAAGATCTATTGCTAGGGTACCCCAACAATAGAAGCAGTGTTGGATCACTAAGCCATTGATTTCCCATTTGTGGGTTTGCTGATGCATCCTGCTGAGCAGATCAGCAAATTCACTTTCAACTCCCAGGAGGTGTTCCGCCAGAAGGAGGTCCTAATGACGAATGGCCAAATGCCCTATTTTCTGTACTAGCTTGGACAACTGCAGCAAGTGTGTGCCCCTTTGTTTTTTCAGGTACTACATGATGGAAATGATATCTGTAATGTTATCCTAGTGAACAAGCACTTTTTGTTGCAAATCAATCAGTAAAACCCTTGTTCAGCTAGTTGAACTGCTATCAGTTTATGTACACTAATTTGTAGGCATTGTCACTGTGGAGACCATTAGCCCTGGATTGAGAGCTGGCTCATGTGTGCCTCCCAACCCATGAGGGAGGCATCTCTATTGATGGGCTATTGCGGCGGGGAGTCGAGGACCAACCTGCCCAATAACAATATCTTGTTCCACCATTGAAGCCCTGAGCTCCACCAGAACTAGATCCTCCCTTTGAACAGTCACTTGTGACCACTGTCTCGCATGACACTCTTGCAGAGTGTGCATATATAACTGAGCATGCTGTAGTATCACAAAACAAGACACCATCATTCCCAAAAGTTGCATTATCCTTCTCACTGTTAGACCACACGACGTCTGATAAAGGGGAAGCAGCCTTTGAAATGCCATCACTCTCTCATTGCTCTGGTAGGCTCTGACTGCCAATGTATAGATCATGTTTCCCAAAAACGTTTGTGTCTGCTAGGGACAAATTTGGGATTTATTGGCATTGATTGTGAACACCAGTATATGGAGAAATTAGGTGACTTGCTGACTGTGAGCGAAGCAGTGGGCTCCACTGTTGCCCACTACCAGCCAGTCATCTAGGCATAAAAATACATGAATAGCATTATGAAGCAGATATGCTGTTACTACTGCCAAGCATTTGGTGTACTCTCGAAGGGCTGTTGTGAGTCCCAAGAACTTGGACTGATAATGCATTCCACTTACCACAAACATGAAGTAATGGAAGAGTGAAGGATGAATGGGGATGTAGCATCCTTGAGACTAAAGCATGCGATGTAGTCCCCGATGCAGAGCAGCAGAATTACATCTTACAAGTTGTCATCTTGAAGTGTTCTGATATGATGTATCGATTGAGAAGTTGAAGGTCAAGTACTGGTCAAAATGTCCTGTCTTTCTAGGAGATGAGAAGGTACAGGAAATAGAGTCCCTCTCCCTATTGGTGTGGGAGGACAGCTTTGATTGCTCTCTTTTGACGCAATGCCTATGCTTCCTGCAGCAGCCTTTGGTGATCTTGGCTGGTGCTGCACCAAAGTGATTGAAAACTGAGTGGTGTGGGATGAAAGTCAAACCAATAGCCATGGGCGGCGATAGACAGAACCTACTTGTCTGAGGTTATTTCCTCCCAATTGGGAAGGTGTAAACTTAGACATCCTAAACAGCCGTTGAAAGGTCAGGGGAAATGTATGGAAGGTCATTGCTTAGAGGAAGGGGAATCCTTGTTTTGGGAACCCATGGCCTTACCAAGGCTGTTGCCCCAGAAGTCACATATAAAGTACACCTTGGATGACTGACCCTCGTGAAAGTGTTGTTGTGACTGGTATGGAGGGCATTGAGAGGTGATCCGAGACTTGGCTCATGCCTGTTTCCTTTGAAATCCAGATTCTGTAAGCTGAGTTTGGAATACCTCGATGAGCCACATGTGTTGGTACCTTTCTTAATTTTTCTAACATGGAGTCCACCTGTGGGCCAAAAAGATGCTCCCTGGAAAAAAGCATGCTGAGGAGGAGCTGTTGTACCTCAGGCTGGTACTGAAATACTTGCAGCAAGGCATGATGTTTGGGGAGAATGCTAGTGTTGGTTACTCGGAGGCATTGTCATTTGCATCTTGGAAGCACCTAATACTGGCATTAGAAATTATTTTTCCTTCTGGTGTGAAATCAATTCCGTGCTTCTTGTACACATCAAGAAGTTGTTTTACTAACTTCTCCATTTCCTCCTTCGCTGTCTGTCATACCATGACAGCAACCTAAGAGAGTTAGCTATGAGCTACTGCATAGCGACTCTCACTGCTACCCACTTTCCTGCAGCATTGATATGCTTGCTTTCTTTGTCAGGTGGAGGGCTAGCCCCTGAAACCTGCACAAAATCCCTTTTTTGATGTTGTATATACTACAAATGAAACTTGTTAAATGTGACGTCTGATGAAGATGGTTCCTTGTGGCACCACTTTATACTTTTTTCTCAACCCTAGCTGTGACAGCTGCGGTTTGGAAAGAGCCTTTGAAGTTTTAACTAGTGCATTTGAACATGCCCTTTAACTTAAGCAGATTAATGTGCCATTGACCACTCTGCCTTTGACAGTGTCACAATGAAGAAGTCATCATCTTCCTATACCGTATGAAGTTTGACCTTGTGATGGTTTCAGCAGGCTGTATGACTGTGTGGTATGTGGTGGTATTTGTCAATGCAGGGACGGATTGATGGGATTTGGCTCCAAAGATGGTTTGTCTGGAAGGATCAATGTTATAGTCATGCCACGGCTTGCCTCCATCATCCACTGGTGTATGGTCTTCATTAGGGTTGGGATGATGCTGCTGGCATTGGTACACAAGGATCTTGAGGACAATCAGAGAGATGTGATTGAGTATTTGACACTTACTTGTCGTTTCCTGCCAGGGCCTAGAATCTTGACCCAAATCCCCCCCTACTGATTGAAATCTGTTAATGTCAGGATAGCAGATGCCTACAAGAGGTGGACATCTGCATTTCTTAATTGGCTTTACATTCAGCCACATTTTGGAAATAGCCTTTATTAACTAAGTGGTTGGATAACAGTACAATTCTCTACTCTTACAATTTAGCTCTAGAGCAGATAATACAATTCAATTTTCAGACTTGAATGTTATATTCCCATACCTGCAATACTTCCAAATGTTATAGTATTAGGTGCAACCAACCAACAGAAAATTCAAATACATATTAAATATGGGAAAAGATAGTTGTGGTCACTTGCTTGGTTGTTAAAAAGGTAATTGCGACTGACAAAACACTACATCAAAAAATGTCAGGCAACTGTGAGAAAAGGTTGCTTGCTCCCAATCTCATAACAAATGCAAATATGACTATAAACTAGACATAAACTGTACAATAAAGATCTGCATCAACTTTCCTAACTTGAAAGATTTCTGGGTAGGATTGTTTACTTACATCAATCTGATTTGTTTTTAACTGGTTCCATTGTATGTCTATTTGTTACTATTGTTTCTCAATCTGAACTCCATTTTTAGAACATTTTGCTCTCTTTTAGACAGTCAGCAGTTAACTTAGTTTTTTCTACCATATATCCCTAGCCAAAGTTGTTATGCTAGCTTATGAATATTCTCCATGAGGGACAGTGTAGAAGGCTTTGATGGCTTCTACTTAAACCCCATTCCTCACTTCCTTGTACAACCACTCAGTCACCCTCTGACACAGTTCCATAAGATTTGTCTAACATGAACTCATCCAACTAAACCATGCTGCAGTACTCAGTAAAATGTCTGATACATCCTGGTATCCAAAGTTGTATCATGTGTTTTTAACAAAGCATTTGTTTTGTAGCAGCAGATATCTTGGTTTGATTCTAAAATGCACCATTGTTTACAGCGATCTATATGTAAAAAAATCTCTCTTTATGAAGTATGAATGCTTCGTAAAGGCAAACCAATATGCCTCTGATATGGGCCCCAAAAATATTTAGATGCTTTGCTGACATGAAAAATCTGACGATGAATGTGTAGATCAACCAGCAGAGACAGAAACCTGCATTTCGTGTCAGAGGAGCAATTGCCCATTTTTGTACAGTGAGAGCGGGGAGACTTGCGAAAGAGCATAGCTTGAGAGGCAGGAGTTTGATGGTAGTCTTTTGCCTACCAATCATTTGCCACCTGTCCTATCCTTTTAAGAGAAACTACAGCTGATCAATTAATGGGTGTTAGAATTGGGGGTCTCTAGTTGGCAGAGGTAGGTACCTTTGACCAAATAGGGACCCTTGCTTCTAGTCAGGGTAAGAGGCTACACTTCCAAAATAACCCCTGCTCACCCCCTTGGTAGCTTGCCATGAGCAGACAGGCTTATCTCAGAGGCAGTGTGTAAAGCATTTGTGAACACATACAGTAATACAGTGAAAATACTACAAATGGACACCACACCAGTTTAGAAAAATAAGTAATCTTTACTAGACTTAACACAAGAACAAACGATAAAAATTCACAATACTGTAATCCAAATAAGTCTTCAAAATGGTAGAAATAGCTTAGTTCACTTTAGATTGTAAATGCGACACTTTTCTCTCACAGTACCTGGGATGCGTAACGCAAAACAAACAAAAGGGTCGCAGGGAAGTTGATGCGCCGTTCCTTACACTCAGGGGAGTGGATGCGTCGGTTCCTAACTGCTGCGCAGGGGAGTTGAGGCTCGCTTCCTTACTGTGTGGGGAGTTGACGCGCCGGTTTCTTACTGCGATCCGATGCGATGATGCTCTGGTGCGATGCAACAAAATGGCGTCTTGGTTACGGTGCGACAACGTAGATGCGATGCGTGCACGCCCGACGGCTGTGCGCCGACTTGATGAGCTTCTGAGCCGCGACAGGCCCTGCGACACGCTTCTCCGGTGATGCGACGGCGATCTCTGTGGCGGCGGCACGCTTCTCCGGTGATGCGACGCACTTCGGTGATGTGATGGCCACAGCAGCAGCGGCGGCACGCTTCCTCTGCGATGCGACGACAACTGCTGCGGCGGCGGCGACACGCTTCTTCTTCGTTGAGTCGCGCTTCCAGCTCCCAGCGACACGCAGTCTCTTAGAAGGCCCAGCACAACAGCAGGCACTTCAATTCCCAGCAAGGGAATTCAGGGGGGAGCTAGTGGTTAAGTCTTGTATACCTGAGACTTAAGGCAGGAGGCAAGCACAGTTCAAGCCCTTGGAGATTCTTCTTCAAGATGATGAAAGCACACTCAGTCCTTTTTCTCCTTTCTTTGGCAATGAAGCAACCACTGCAGGCCAACCCCCAAACAGCACACAGCACAGGGGTAGTCTCCTCCTTCAGTTTCCTGGTTCTTCTCCTCAGCAAAGGGTCGTCTTGATACCCAGAAGTGATCTAAAGTTCTGGGGTCTGGGTCCCCCTTTTTATACACACAAATCCTTTGTCTCTGAAGGCAGAGAGTGTCTGTACCTAGTCCAAACCAGTTCTGGTTGCATTCTGCCAGTGCACAACTTCTTCCTTTGTCAGTGTGGGCCAGGGTCATCAGACCCACCACAGGAGGTGGAGCCAGCATAGTGGAAGGCAGGCACAGCCCTATTCAGGCCCAGGTGCTACTCCTCCCACCACTCCCAATGCAGGTAGGTCTATTCATCCTAGTGCTGACTCACCCTGCCTCCTGGAGCCACCCCAGCCCCTGTCACTCACAAACCAGACATGCAAGACACAACCTAGCAGAGGCAGGCTGGATGGCCAGGCAAAAAAATCCCTACTTTCTAAAAGTGGTATTTTCAAACACAGAATATTAAAACCAACTTCACTAAAAGATGTATTTTATCATTCTGAGTTCAGGCATACTAAACTCAAATTCCTACCTAGTTCCCTGAGTCAGTTAGGATTATAAGATGTTATAATCAAACTGCCCACTCTGGCCTATGGGAACAGGTAGCCTTGCAATAGTGAAAAACGAAATTGGCTGTAATTCACTATCAGGACATGCCACACACATCAGGGCATGTCCTACCTTTTACATACAATGCACCCTGCCCATGGGGGTACCTTGGGCCTACCTTAGGGGTGACTAACATGTAGAAAAGGGAAGGTTTAGGGACTGGCAAGTGGGGGCACTTGCCAAGTCGACATGGCAGCCCCAGGCTGCACACAGGGTCTGCAATGGCAGGCCTGAGCCATAGGTTACAAGCTGCTCCGGTGGGTGGCACAATCAGTGCTGCAAGCCCACCAGCAGCATTCGATTTACAGGCCCTGGGCACACACGGTGCACTGTACTAGGGTCTGACAAGTAAACCAAATAAGCCAATCATGGAGTCACTAATCCATTACAATACTTTACAATAGGGAGCAATTGCACTTTGGCACTGAATAGCAGTGGCAAAGTGCCCAAAGCATCTAAACCAGCAAAAACACAGGAGGCAACAGCAAAAAATGGAAGGGAGACCCACGCCAATGGTGCCAGGTCTAACAATGGGCCAATAGGTCAAACATTGTGGCCTAGAACGCTTCTTGAACCCCTTTTGACAGTAAGTAACTTTAGCATCTGGGGAGGATCGAGGGCAATATATGCGAGTGACAGATCATTTTATTGACATAAGGCTATCTAAGAGGTTAGCTTATGCTGCACTGAGAGTGACAATACCGTCTACATTCTATCAAAATACCAAAAGAATAAGATATTCAATCTAACCACAGATTCCTCATTTTGTGGCTCTCCCCAGGTGCCAGACTAGATCTGGAAACCCTCATAACATTTCCTGCGTGATCTAGGCCACATTCCAGTCCATGTTTTTTTTTTTGGGCTCACTATGCCATTTCAGACAGGAGCCAGACATATGTAAATCAGTCTTGATCCTTCTACAGTTGAAAAGACCAGCCTGAACTTCCAGGCCAGGATCACTCTCAATGGGAACACATAAAACTTAAGACCAGTTTTGGCCTATTTGGGCCTCTTTGGTCAGATGCAGATTCATTCCAATGGCCCAGTGACCACATGACCGATATCTGGTCATATCAGTTGGCCAAAAGGCATTGCACTGAGGCACACAAAAAAGTGATGGTTGGAATGCATAAATTTATCCCACCCAAGTAATTGATCTGGAATCCATTTCCAGTCTATTGTTCTTTTGCCCACCAAAAGCCAGCATTGCGTCTGAATAGCTAAGCAAACCATGAGTAGGGTTCCACGAATGCTGTGTCTAATGTCTTCCTGGAGTGGAAGCATCTGGACCTTCACTTTTGTTTCTTGTACTACTTCTTCAATTTGTGTTTTGGGTTTGACTTACCTTACCAGGTCAAAGTGGACCTCACTTCTTGTGTTTGGTGCACAGAGTTTGGCTTTCCTGTCTTGTTTGCCTTTGGATACATCATGGCCATTTGTCACAGAACATGGATCTGTGTTTTGTACTGACACACCACCGACATACGTTACCTGGATTGGACAACACCATCTATTTGTGGCACATACAACAAGGCTTGAAACCTGTCATCAACAACGACATTCCTGATCACTGCTACAGAGGGATTTTGTAAAAGCAAAAAAGAGTTTGGTAAAACATCTGAAAGTGGTATAAGAGAAGCTCTAGACCTCAAAGAGAGGACCTGACATCAGCGTACAGGGGTGCAATAATATGAGGCTTTGTGTCATCATATCCAGATGAAGGATGGAGCATGATCGAGGACGATGACTCCACATGTCGGTGCTTAGGAACTACTGCAAGTGTTTCGGTTTCCAGTCTGGTGCCTGGCTGGATTACAAGGTAAGGAATCTGAGGTTAGAAATCTACATCACAAAAAGATCCTTGACGACATGCTCCTGTTAATTCAGGGCTGGAGCTGAAACTGGCATCACTGGAGCTGGAACCAGAATGATTGAGGGAGAACCAGTGGAGGATGCAGCAATGGAGTAGAAGCACTAACCTGTGCGTGAAGCAGTGCAGGATGACTTCGACCATAGTCGGCTGGCACAGGGTGAGGGACTGTTGGCAAGGTGTAGGCCCTCATTGGCCAGGAACCAAAAGGCACATCATAAAAACTGGACCCAATTTAAAATTCTAAAGCATGGCCTCCTTAATGTGCTGCAGAGCTGACAATGGCTTGGGGATCATAGAGCGCATTAAGTCCAGAGTCGGAATCACGTCTGAAGAGGTTCCTCAAACGCAGACTATCTAACCTCACCTTGGAGTGGGAGCATATGGGCATGAAAAAGCTTTTTTTGCTTTTCCAGTGCTTGTTTTTTGACTTGTAATTTACTTCAGCTCTCCTGACAAGGGCAATGTGGACTGGGACCAATGTCACTTCTTGTGTTTGGCGACACAAGATTTGAATGCATTACTGTCCATCTGTCACAGTATCTTGCTTAGCACCGAGACATCATAGATACGTCATGTGGGTTTGCAGATGACATCTGCTTGTGGTATGCCTGACATGGTCTGAATCCTCTCATCTTAAGAGTCAATATCACTACGCACTACCAAAAAAGGTTCTGTAAGATTAACAATGGCTCCTGTAAAACAGCTGAAATAGGTAAGAGCAGAGCTCCTGATCAGTGTCAAAGGTCACAGAAAAAGAGGAACTGAGGTCAGTGCACAGGTCTGTCATAAATATGAGGCTCCGTGCCATTTTGTCTAGACTTGGGATGGACTTGTGTCAGAGGCCGATGGCAGTTATTGCAAGACTTTCTAGATCCAGTCTACACCTGGGGAGATTCCCAAGGTGAGCAATCTGAGACATAGAAGTATCCATCAGGAAAGGCTCTCTCATGATGCGCTGTTTGCTAATAATCCTATTGTTTACACTAAACCTGTAGCTACACACACTTTAGACTGTGGTATTAAGAATCTACATGGGACTACCTTCTAAGTATGAAGGATTCACTGACAACACAGTCTTTATCTTTGAAAGTTAGTTTTATTGCTATATCTTTCATCACTGACTTTTATTCAACATTTGGCTGGAGGTGAAGATCATATATTCTCTTCAATTTACGTCTGAACAAGTTCAAAATCAACATCTTCAAAACCTAACTACGAAGAAACCCTTTGCTCAAAACCACAAAATATGTGAAACAAACCAATCCGCAATCGTTTAGGACTCTTGTCCATAGCATATTGGCTTATTTCTTTGATGATCAAAAAAATACGCCAAATAGAATGAGTATGTGATTATTTATGTGTGTTCATTACAAGCTGGCAGGTATTCCTTCATGGCTGTAGCCCCTCAGGGTGCCATGCAAGTGAAGGCACCCATTATATCTCAAACGGTATGTGCAGCCCTCTCTCACACTGGGAGGTAGCATTGTAGAATTGGTTGCTAGTGTCAGAGGTGAGCTCCAGTCTACCCTGAGTTCAACAATGCAGTGCAGTGGCACATCCACTTCAGGCAGTAATGCAAAGGCAGTGCATCAAGGCAGCAAGTATCCCCATTCTATCAAGCATGTCAAGTTAGAGGACAATCACAAAGGTAGGGTTTTACACTGTATACTTACATCTTGACTGACACAGGTGAGCTGTCTGACTCCAGGACCATTTTAGACTCAGGTCAGTCAAGTGGCACAATGATGGCTGCTAACCAACCTATTCATTAAAGGAATGGGGAAGGTTATGCACACATTCACTGCACAGGAAAAGGCCCAATCATTGCTCAAAAAAAGTGTTACCTGACATGATTTTTTACACTGCTTGCTGGGGTATACCCAACCAGACCGCATTAGATTCTTCAGGGATACAAAGGTAACCAGTAAAAATGCTGAATGTTGGAGGGATCAGTGGGGGATGTATGATAGAGGCATGCAAGGCCAAACTATGTGTGCATCTACCACGCAGCCCAAACCACGAATGCGTCTTAACCACGCATTCCTTTACCACGAATGCCTTTACCACGCAATTTCATGGAAAAGGCATGAATGGTAAAGGGGTATGAGTGACTAAGGTCGCCACTACTCCAACCTTCCTCCCTAAGCTACAAACCTCCTACCTGCCCCCCGCTCTGAGGCCCAAAATCTTCCATGAAAACTACCCATTCCCCTCCCCCTGAGCCCTAAAAGCCTGCCCCTTAACATACACTACCACGACTCCCTCCTAACCCCCATGCTGTCCCTAAAACTAACCCAACCCCTTCGACTGCCCTTAGGCCTAAAATCCTAAGCCCTAATTTAAAAAACTACCCCAACCCCCCGCCTGAGCCCTAAACACTACCCTGCCCTCCCCTAAGCCCTAAAAACGACCCGCCTACCCATTCTCCAACCCCATGCCCTGAGGCCTAAAACCCTGCCCCTTAACAATAACTACCTGGCCTCCCCTACCACCCCTGGGCTGTCCCTAACCCTTAACATACACTAACCTGACCCCTCCCACCCCCACACTGTCCCTAAAACTATCCCAATCCCTTCCACTGCCCTTAGGCCTAACACCCTAACACCTAATTAAAAAAACTACTCCGAACCCCCAGCCCTGAAAACTACCCCAACCCCCCCAAGCCTGAAAACTACCCCGACCCCCCCCAGCCTCGAAAACTACCCTCCCAGCCCTGAAACCTACCTCCCCCAGCCCTGAAAACTACCTCCCCCTGCCCAGCCCCACTTACCTCACCGCGTCCTCTGGCTCTCTTCCTGGCGAGGTCTGCCTGCTTCCACCCAGCAGCAGCCAGTAGCTAGACCGTGCACTGCCTTAACCACGCATATGCGTAGTTAAGGCAAGCGTGGTTACGCTTGCGATTTTGGAACACGCATGGCTGGTGTCGTGGTGTTCCATCTGTTTCCCCATCACTGGGGTTACAAAATGTTCTTCTCCAAGGAATCAGAAGCAGACATGGCAAATCCTTCAGAAGAGGAAATATTGGGAATCAATTAAGGTGAGGAGGCCTTACTCTCCTTACCCAATAAATGCTAGAGGGATGCTGAGATTCCTTGTAGACAACTCCACAAAACTCACAACTGGTTATGTTTCACAGATCCCTACAATTATAAAACCAAGGGGCATATTAGCAAGACCGGCGATAAAATTATCGCCGTTTTAGCGGCAGGAAACTGCCGCTAAAACGGCGATAATGGGCTTGCTAATATGCGTTATAGAATTCCAATAGAAGCCCAGGTTAGATGTCCTGCACATCTAACCTGGGCTTCTATTGGAATTCTATAACGCATATTATCAAGCCCATTATCGCCGTTTTAGCGGCAGTTTCCTGCCGCTAAAACGGCGATAATTTTATCGCCGGTCTTGCTAATATGCCCCCTAGTCTCTGGAAGACCTGGTGAAACAAAGCTTCTATGGTCGAAGACATAAAGAACTTGGAATTGGAGAACAATTTCAGCCACAGTTCAGGCCTGATTACAGAATTATAAACAAAGAAGGACGACCCAATAACCCTTTGTGAGCTTGGGTATCACTATATAGACACACAAAGGTAAAAGACCTACAAAGGGATCCTTTATGATTCTATTTAGGAGTTATTTGTTAATAGTTTACAAATGTCTAAATATTTCTACACATAGAATGATTCAATTGATCAATAAATATTTGGACAAAATGAATTGGAATATGAGATCTGCAAAGATAATTAAATCAATAGACTGTAAACAAAACAGTGCAACAGAATACATCAAAATTGGGATACATTCACTAGCAGCAATCATACACTAGTTATACACAAAGGACAGAAGTGTAAGTCAGTTCAAATTGTATACAACATGTGGATGATCATTCACCCTTGCTAAAAAATAGTTCATGGAATCCAGCCCGTTGGCTCTAAATTCAATAACGGCATTTGTTTCAATTGGAGCAAGAAGTGGAAACACCATAGACGTTTTGGTCTCTATTATAACGAATAAGTGCGACTATCCTCAGGACTGCAATGCATAGTGTAAGCGGTTGTACCTTAAATGATACTAAGTTAAAACTGCATCAGTGAGCAACACCTGTGCATCACACAGAAATATTTGTGCTGTTTGCACACAGTGAATGTCATTAACTGAAATAATAATACGATCTAAACATGCAAAACATCATAAGAAAAAAAAGTGCAGTAAATCTTTATTGTCTGTCGAAGAAGAGAAACACACATGACATACCAAATTGACAATAGGACCGCGTAGAGCACTCAGTTGAAAATATGGGGTAGATTCCATGAAAGATTTAAGGAGTTAAAAAGCTGGTAAAAACTCATGCTAAAAAGTGGAATAATTCATCCTTGGAAAAACTACTTATAGTTTTAGAGTTCCAGATGTCTACAATAGACCAGTGATTTCGATAAGGAAAATAATTCCTATACAGGTTTCAGGATAACAACCTTTGATGGTTTGTGGCATACTTAGCTAATGGAAGGACATAAGCATAGTTCAGCAACAAATCAGGGATAATGAGTACCAAGGAAAGCAGTATAAAGTATTGAATCATTAAAAACCTGGCATATGAGACTCACCTTTAAAAAAACTATTATATTGGTGAACTGCAGCTAAGGTGCTCAGCTTTTGTTGGCACTAAAATCCTGCGCCTTTGAGATATAAAATATGTGAGAATGCACAGGATGCCAGTGAAATCAAGTAGACCTGCAATTGTATTCTAGCAGCCATGTTGGAATGGATGCGATTGGCGAATACCCAAACTCGACTATAATAAGGCTACAACTTGCGCTAGCCATAAATTAAATTGAAAGGTCACCATATAAAGGGGGAATTTCACAAAATTGTGTGCTACCTTTGTGTGCAAATGGCACTTTACAGAGAATTTGGATAGCGGTGAATAGCATTAAAGGCTACAATTGTTGCAGATGCCACGTTGGAATGGACACATTCAGAGAATACCAGAACTCAACTAAAATAAGTGTACCAATTTAGCTACTCATAAATGAAATCAAAAGGTCACCATATTAAGGAGGAATTTCAGAAAATTGTGTACTACCATCGTGTGTATCTGGCAATTCACAAAGAAATAAAATAATAGTGAATTGTGTTAAAGGGTACAATGGTTGCAGGTGCTAGTAGCAATGGCAGCTATGATGAAATATTTACAATAATAAGTCAAATAAAAATACTATATGTAAAAGATTTCTGTACATGACAAAAAGCTAACAAAAGTATGAAAAATGTACATAACTTTCAATATTAAATAATTCAGTATTTACATTGAATCATATTCAAGAAAATGCTTGATACAAAACATTTTTAAAACAACAAAATGATGCACAGAGTAAGTGTGCAAAGTACATTTTGTTAAAGGGCCTGGTTACTGTTGTAATGATGATAAGCAGGGCCATTCAACCGCAATGTTCATACCTTTGGAAGCACTGTTTAATTTCCAAATTCATCGAATTTCATGTCAAGAAAGGAGATAATCAACGCTGTTCTTTCCTTAAGTCATTTTAATAACATCGATTACCCATCATTTTATCTCATCGGAATAATTAAGTTATCAATAGTGGTCAACCAAGCATGCATTTTTTATGCTGAATCTAAAACAACGATGATGCTTCAAAATTATTCTTTTAATTCTTGGGTGGGCTTTCCAATATATGGGAGGCCACAGGGACATTCAATGCTGCAAATAATGTTATTTTGTGTTGAAATTAGAAAAATGTTTGATAAGGTAAGGCCATTTACAGTAAATAACTACAGTAACAGCAACTGGAGCATGCCATTTAGTTACCACAATGAAGGTAGAGTATGATTGGTTGAAGGCTAAAGCATTGAGTGATAGTTAACAGTTTAGGTTCAGATAAGGCTTTAACCAGTCTTTCTCGCAAGTTCAAACCAAGTTTGAACACAAAAATGGTTTAACAGAGATTCCCTCTTAGCAAGTGCCAATGTTTCAGAATTATTTTCTTGATTTTACTGGATAAGGTACCCAAGGTTGAAACACGTACCAACCTGGTTTTGTTTGGTTTTTCTTTGATATGTAGGAGAGGTTCCTTGGAATTATATCAGGTCTTCCTCATTGATCTTTTTAGTATTTTAACAGGGTAAACATGGGTTTTCAGTTTTGAGGTAAGATATTTAGCTAAAAGGTAGTCTTTTTTGTACAGTTGCACCTGAGGCATAGAAATTGACCAAATGGAAGTTTATCCTTGATATTTTGATGGTGATGAACATTATATTTCAGTAAAGTGTTTCTAGCTGTAGGTTTTGTATATACCAAAGTGTACAGCGAACCATTTTCTTCTCTTATGGTAAGATCAAGAAAAAATATGGATTGGGAGCTATGTTCAATGGCAAATATAAAATTAGGATGGAGGGAATTGAGTCACTCATGAAAGTTCAGAATCAAAGCAACTTCGCCATGCCAAATCAGGAGGATGTTGGTTGCATATCTAATCCATTTTGCAATGTTAGATTTGTATGGGATAACTTGGTGGTATATGTATTTGTCTTTGAAGTCACCAGCATAAAGGTTAGCTGTGTTCTGAGCAAAAACTGTGCATGTGGGCACACATTTAGTTTGTTTATAAAGGCGTCCATCAAAAATGAAGGAATTGTTGCTAAGCGCTATGTTTACACAGTCAATTGCAAAGGATGTTGGTACTTAATGTGGAAGAGTTCTGGTTTCTAGCATTTTTTCTATTATTTCCAGAGTGTCAGATTGGAGAATGGTATTATAAAGACTTTCATTGTCCATAGTGCATATAAGTCTGTGTTAGTATTGAATGTGAAACCTTCTATTATATTAACCACAGAAATACGGTCATATAACTATGAGGGGATTAGAGTAATGAATGGTTTAATGAAAAAGTCCACAAATTGTGCCAAAGCTTTAAGTATTGAGTCACAGGCAGAGATGATTGGATGGTCTGGAGGGTTAGAGGCATTGTGTATTTTGAAGAGCATATAAAAATAGTTGGAACAGTGCAGTTAGATTTGTTCCAAAATTGTATTCTGCAGGACTTAGCCAACTTTCTTATAACCCAATTTTTGTGGGGGTATATATCAGTTTTTTAATTGATAAAGTAGGATCATTCTGCAGTTTCTTGAGTGAACTGTGTTAGTCAATTGCCTATATATCTCATCATTGTAATCAGTTTTGTTGAGTTAAATTATTCACCGGCCCTTATCTGCTGGTTTAATAACCACGTCTATGAAGGACTGAAGATTCTTGAGGGCAGCAAGTTCTGTATTAGATAAGTGTTTTGGAGGATTTTCTCTTTTAATAGTAGGTCAATTTCAGAAAGAACAACATTCTCGAATGTAATAATGTCTTTGCTAATCATATTGTTGCTGGGATAGAAATATGTAGTATTGTGAAGACCAGTTGCGCCATAAATAGGTATAGTTTCATTTGAAGCAATACATTTTTTTATCAAATGGATGGGAAGAAATGATATATTTCTAACTGAGTGTCAAATAAATTGTTTCTGTGTGTGGGTACAAATGACAGTCGAGCGCTAAGTACTAAGGTTTCCATGTCATCAAAGTGGTGATTGAAAAACTAGAAGATGGGAATCAACAATCCCTGAGTTTGCCACTTGTAATACTGGTTCAAAGTCTGTCGTTGTCTGGGGGTGTATGGTTCTTGTACCATCCTCTGCACCCTCCTCTCTGTTGTCGACAGTGAGAGGAGCCCCTCTGGCCTTGGTCTGAATATATTTGGCAAGATGTGGATGGTAGTTCACTGTGACCAAGCTCAGTGAAAGTCGTCTGATTGTAGTCACTATCAGAGTCAGGCCCTGTATCTGAAAAGGGCACCCTCCTATAAGTGCAGAACTAGTTGTTTGATAAAAATCCTTTCTAAGATATGGATAAATCTTTTCTTTAGTACAGCGTTTAATATCTTTCTGTCACTTTTCAATATTTTTTGCTGACATTAACCTTTTAAAACTCTTTAACGGTTGCTTCTAAATTCTCTAGTGTTGTTTTGTGTTAATAATCTGTTTAGTTTTAAATTCTTCATCTTCAGTGGGCCACTAGCGATTTTGGTGAAGTACTTGTCGGAATATGTTAGCGTTGTAGATTCTGACATTTGTCATTTCAGCATGAATCACAAATAGAAACATTAAATAACAAGGAGAAAAAAAGATTTGCCATCATCTGGGAGGGGTACCAGTTTCACACAATCCCGGGTTTACAAAAATTTGTAAATCTGGAATTTCATCAAATCCACTGGTTTATGCACATGAACGCTCATGCTCCACCCATGGAATGCCTCCCAGCTCGAAATGTAACTAATGCAGAGCAAGCAGCTATGTTGCATTACATTTCTTTACAAAGTCACTCAAGGTGGCACAAATCACCCCTTGCATGACTTGGTAAATCTGAATTAAGATATTATGCTGCCTTGCGTAACGTTGTGTGATGCAAGGACAATGCACCTCTTTAATAAATCTGGCCCTTTGTCGTTCACTATTGTATAACAAACTTTTTGTTCATAATACTCTAGCATATAAATGAAAAAGGAAGTTAAATGAATTTTAAACACATTTTTGTACCATATGGCATTCCTAAAATGTGTTTACTATGATATAATGTATTGAGAATAATTCTAGAGTAGATATTTAGTGAATATGCTACAACTAACTCCTGTTGATGGTGCAATTTAAATCGCTTCCCTTAGCATTGCAAGTTTTATGTGTTTACTGTTTTGTTATCAACCTTTATTTGGATGGAGAATATATTTAACACAGAGGCTACAACAGGATCTCCAATACCTGGACTCAATATACTCTTTATCAGAAATCTGCATTTTTGCCAAGTCTGTTACGTTACCAACTATTCAATATTTGTGCTTTGATGGGCAACTGAGCGCTTACCAACATTTGTTTCATTGTACAATCCCAGAATGGTACCAACACAGAATAATACATGGTAGTAATATGTTTGCAGAAATAACCTGAGCTCAGTGACTGACTCTCACATTTAAGAAATGTTTTGGATCTCTATTTACCTGGAGAGATCATATTTGTTCCATGATGAACTGTCCCAAAATGACTTGCTACTTTCTGGATCTGATATTTCCTGAAAAAAAAAAATAGTTGTATGCAATTTATGAATAAACTATAGTGATTCTGACACTATGGGACTTCAGTTCCTTTATTACAGTTACATTTGTAAATACAGGTACCATTTTCACAGGTGCAAAGATGATTCCGGAAGGATGCAATAACAAAAGGTGTAGGGTTAGACTAAAATGTATGGTAAAGTCAGTACGTGTATAAAGGTGTGCCCCCAGATTATTATGAGATTTGATGCTTAGCGATGTCAATCAACCATCACATGTTTATGTCTGTGACACTTATTCAACCCTAGTCAGTGTTGAGTGGCATTAAACCTGTAGATGCTGCATTACTCCAAGCCCGCTTGCCAACGAGTCTGCTTGTTGATATTTATATGCCATCTGTGAAATCTAATGGCAGCTGCCCTCCAACCAGAAAGAAGCTCTGGCTTTTGCGTATCTGGCCACCAAGGGGTGGTCTGCCCAAGAGAGACATTGTCCATCCTGCTTCTTTGGAAAAGACTTTTCCCCTCTAAATTGCAAATGAGTTGAAGATGATCTTCTCAGTACCCAGCCAACAATAAGGAGAGGAAGAGTGCCACAAGCCACTTAACTACAGAGTTTTGTTTTGGTAACTAAATCCTTATTGCAGTCGGGGACAAATCCTTATTGCAGTCGGGGACAAAATCATATGTGCACCATACCAAATGAAAGGAATCTGTTACTTACCCCATAACCATCTGTTCAAAGATTGTAATGCTGTAAATTCACAAACTCTGCATACTCCTGCCATACAGTGTTGGGCATAGAGGTTTGCAAGTTGTTTTTCTTCGAGGTTTTGAGTCACAAGACCCCCTGTGTCTCTACCATCAGCTCACATTCTACCAGGATAAAGACTCCACCTCAAACTGCTTTTTCACCCAGTGGATGAGTAATGTCGTTGGAGTGTGTAAAGAATTGTCTTGGACACGTAGTTGTAGAGAATAAATGTCCTTTAATTAAATCACCAACACAGGCTCCGCATGTGCGGAGCACAAGGAAATGCTGCCGTTCCGTGTGTCATCAGCTGTCAACTGTCAAGCCAACTGACAGCTGATGACAGTGGGTGGCGGTACAGTGTCCTCGCAGGGACATTGGAAAGAACAACTACATACGGTGTCCTCACAGGGACACCAGGTACAATCATAACACATCCTCCCCCTTTGGAAAGGAAGAAGAGCTGAGAGGGAGAGAGAGAGAGAGAGAGAGAGTGAGAGAGTGAGAGTGAGAGAGAGAGAGAGAGAGAGAGAGAGAGAGAGAGAGAGAAAGGAAAATGCTACTTACCAGTATGTATCTGTTCTTGGCATGTAGAGCAGCAGATCCACACACTATGCATAGATCGCCATCTGGTGTTGGGCCCGGATGTTTGCACTTTGTTGTTGTCTTGGAATAAGTCTTTGGGAGTCAGGAGATAGGTGACTCCTCCTCTGGACAATAGTGCGCATGGGCATCGACTCCATCTTCAGATTGTTTTTTCGCCAAGAAGGGAAATGATGGAGTTTTGTGAGAAACAGAAAGAGATGTCCATGTATGTTGTATCTAATTAAGATAATACTGGAACAGATAAAGGTAGCCGGGGAGGTGGGTGGGCGTGTGTGGATCTGCAGCTCTACATGCCAAGAACAGATGCATACTGGTAAGTAGCATTTTCCGTTCGAGGCATATGAGCTGCAGATCACACACTATGCATAGATTGCATAGCAGTACCTCCCTTTAGCGGCAACCACCAGTATCTGTTGCAGTAGTCTGAAATAGTGTTTTGAGTACAGCCTGGCCCACACTAGCTTGTTGTTTTGCCTGCACATCTACACAATAGTGTTTTGTGAATGTGTGCGGTGTAGACCATGTAGCTGCTTTGCAGATGTCATCTAAGGGAATGTTCCCTAAAAATGCCATGGAAGCCCCTATTTTGTGGGTAGAGTGGGCTTTAGGGGGAATACATAGTGTACGTTTTGCTTTGTGGTAGCAAATTTGTATACATTTGACAATCCACCTTGCAATCCCAGACTTTGATATGGGATTGCCTTTATGTGGTGGTGAGAAGGATACAAAAAGTTGTTTTGTGAAAAGGTTTTGTTCTGTCAATGTAGTAAAGGAGTGCTCTTTTCTCGTCTAGTGTATGAAGAGCTCTTTCTGCTACTGTTTGTGGTTGCGAGAAGAACACTGGCAACTCAACAGATTGGTTGAGATGGAAGGGAGAAATAACTTTAGGAAGGAATTTGGGATTTGTCCTGAGAACCACTTTGTTATGATGGAGTTGTAAAAATGGTTCTTGAATAGTTAGTGCCTGTAACTCACTGACTCTTCTGAGAGATGTGATGGCCACAAGGAAAGCAACTTTACATGTAAGAAATTGGAGCTCACATTTATGTAGAGGTTCGAATGGAGGGCCCATTAACCTAGTGAGGACGATGTTTAGATTCCACACTGGAGAGGGTGGTACCCTGGGAGGAATTATTCTTTTGAGGCCTTCCATAAATGCTTTAATGGCTGGTACCTTGAACAATGACAAATGTTGTCTATTTTGTAGGTAAGCTGCTATGGCAGCGAGATGCAATCTAATCGATGTGTATGCTAGATTACATCTTTGAAGATGCAGCAGGTAACATATGATGTGTTGAATGGACGCATCAGAGGATTGATTGTGTTATTGGTACAGTATATAACAAATCTTTTCCACTTGGCTGCATAGCAGGCTCTAGTGGTGGGGCGCCTAGCTTCTCTGATAACGTTCATACAATCAGGTGGAAGATTGAGGTAACCAAATTCTAGGACTTCAGGAGCCAGATTGCTAGATTGAGCTGTGCTGGATCTGGATGTCTGATCTCTCCACGGTTCTGTGTTAAAAGTTGTGGGGAGAGGTGTAGTTTTTGGTGCGGGACTACGGATAGTTCCAGCAATGTTGTGTACCATGGTTGTCTGGCCCATGTTGGAGCAACTAGAATCATTGTTAGTGACTGTTGTTGCAGCTTGCGCACCACTAATGGAATGAGTGGGAGAGGCGGAAAAGCGTACGCAAATTTGCCTGACCAATTCATCCATATCGCATTGCCCTTGGACAATGGGTGTGGGTATCTGGCGGCGAAGCTTGGGCATTTTGTGTTGTAATGTGTGGCGAAGAGATCTATCTCTGGATGCCCCCACATTTGGAAAAACGGTTGAAGAACTTGTGGGTGAAGTTCCCACTTGTGAATCTGTTGTGTTTGACGACTTAACAGATCTGCCATCTGATTCTGAATTCCTGGAAGATGTTGGGCTAAAAGGAATATGTTTTGAGGAATAGCCCACCTCCATATGCTCTGAGCTAGTTGAGAGAGCTGCAGAGAGTGCGTCCCCCCCTGTTTTTGTAAATAATACATTGCTGTGATATTGTCCGTCCGGACTAAGACAGCTTTGCCTGATATCTGTTTCTGGAATTACTTTAATGCCAGAAAGATTGCTAGTAACTCCAAATGATTGATGTGGAGTAGCTTTTGCTGAGGTGTCCATGTGCCCTGTATGGTGTGATGTAGTAGATGAGCTCCCCATCCGGTGAGCGATGCGTCTGCTGTTAGCACAATCTGTGGAACTGGCTCTAGGAACGGTCGCCCTTTGGAAAGGTTTTGGGTGTTCCACCACTGCAGAGAACGATGTGTGCGGCCGTTCACCAACACCAGATCTGTTAGTTGACCTAGAGCTTGGTTCCACTGACGTGCCAAGCATTCTTGTAAGGGGCGCATCTGGAGTCTTGCATGCGGGACTATGAACATGCAAGAGGCCATCATCCCTATTAGTTGCATAAACACTCGAGCTGGAAGTGAGTGGTGCGGCTGGAATTTTGTTATAAGGGCTTGCATGCTTGTTATCCTGGCTGGATTGGGGTATGCAAGGCCTTTTGAGGTGTCTATTGTGGCACCTAAATATTGTTGGATGTGGGACGGTTGGAGGTGAGACTTTGTGAGGTTTATTGTAAACCCTAAGTCGTGAAGTATTTGTATTGTGGTGTGTGTGTGGTTTACACACTGGGTATGCGACTTGGCTTTTATGAGCCAGTCGTCCAAGTATGGGAAGACATGAATTTGTTGTCTTCTTAAGTGGGCTGCTACCACTGCCAGATATTTTGTGAAGACCCTGGGTGCTGTGGTGACTCCGAATGGGAGAACCTTGAACTGATAATGTTGACCGTCCACTACAAATCGAAGATATTTTTTGTGAGCAGGGTGAATGGGAATGTGGAAGTAGGCGTCCTTGAGATCTAAGGTGGCAAGGAAAATTGCCTTGTTTGAGTAGAGGAAGGACTTGTTGTAGAGTGACCATATGAAAAAGGTCCGATTGTATGTAGAGGTTTAATGGTCTGAGGTCCAGGATGGGCCTGAGGGTTCCGTCCTTCTTTGGAATGAGAAAATACAGTGAGTGGACCCCTGTGTTTTGCTGATGCAGGGGAACTGGTTCTATTGCATGTTTTTGTAGGAGGGAAAGTACCTCTTGTTTGAGAAGCGTTAAATGCTCTGTTGACATTGGACGCTGTTTGGGTGGTATGTTTGGGGGAGTTGAAGTGAGTTCCAGGCAATAACCGGATTGGATAATTTGTCTCACCCACCTGTCTGTGGTAATTGTGTTCAGACAGGTAGGAACTGTAGCAATCTTCCCCCGACCGGAGTGTAATGGTCTGTGGGGAGTGGAGGGAAGTCATTGTTTGGAGGTGGTTGCAGTACGAGTATTGATGGTCTTGCCTCTACCCTTGTTGTTATTGCCCCTGTAGCCTCCTCTGTAATAACCTCTGGTAGATGAGGTCTGGGTGGGACTTTTATAGGATGTGGAAGAGTTATCAGTGGTAAAAACCCTAGCGCCGCCCCTATAAGAGGAGCGATGAAAGGAACTTCTGGGAGTTTGCGATTGCAAAGCTCCCATTGATTTGGCCGTATCAGTATCTTTTTTCATCTTTTCTAAAGATGAATCCACACTAGGTCCAAATAAATGTTCCTGGTCAAACGGCTGGTTTAGTATGGCAGTTTGAACCTCGGGTTTGAACCCTGAAATACGGAGCCATGCATGTCTACGCAAAAGGACACTGGTATTAATAGCTCGTGAGGCTGTGTCTGCAGCATCCAGAGCACATCGAATGGAGGTATTGGTTATAATTTTGCCTTCCTGGATGAGATCATTGGCCCTTGTTTTATATTGATCTGGAAGGTGTTGTAGTAGGGTCTCTAGTTCGTCATAATGTACCCTATCATACCTAGCCAGCAAAGCCTGTGTGTTGGCAATTCTCCATATGTTGGCTGCTTGGGACGCTGTTCTTTTACCAGATGCGTCCAACAGTTTTGACTCCTTATCCGGAGGTGGAGCATCGCCTGAGGTTTGAGAGTTAGCCCTTTTCCTGGCCTTGGAAACTACCAAGGAATCTAAGGGAAGTTGTCATTTAATGTAAACAGGGTCAGCTGGGGCAGACTTGTATTTCTTTTCTACCCTGGGGTTAATGACTCTAGCCCTTACAGGATCTTTAAAGACTTCAGGAGCGTGTTTGATTACCCCTTTCAACATTGGGAGGATAGAAGTGGACCTTTGAGATGGTGCAAAAGTGTCCATAAGGAAGTCTTCTTCTATAGGGTCTGTGTGTAAATCTACACCGTGGTATTCTGCAGTTCTGTGTATGAGCTGAGTGAACCCTATAGTGTCCTCTGGAGGGGATGGTCTAGATGGGTAGATATCATCTTGTGGTGTATCAGGAACATCTGGTGTGCCATAATTGTCCCATGGGTCATTTGGGATATTAGGATGACTAGGTTCTCCTAAAGGTTGATCATCGCCTTCGTACTCAGAAGGGTCCTCATCATCCTGAGGTGGAGGAGATTGTGAGGGTATTGGAGATGGAATAGGAGAGATGTGGTGTGGAGGAGGAGGTGGAGAAGAAATTCTCAAAGGAGAAGTGGCAATGTCTCTCTTCTTTAGAGGGAGTGGAGCTGGTGCAGGTTTGTCCAATTTCCTTTTCCTGGAAGGACTTACTATAAGTCGACCTGTATTTGGGTCTATTTCCAGAGTTTTTTGGGTTGGATCAGGTTGGAAAAGCTCCTCCTCTGGAGTGTGTTGTTTCGGTGCCGATTTTTTCGGGTCCGAGTGTTTGTGTGGCACCACTTTTGGAGTTGTTTTATACTCCTTAGGTTTGGAAACAGGAGTTTTCCTTGGTTCCGTTGGGGTCTTTGGAACCGGTTCCAATAATTTTTTCGGCTCCGAAGGTTGAGTTCCAGCGGTTCTCGGAACCGGTTGTTTGTTCGGTTCCGATGGTTTTGTGGGATCCGAAGGTTCAGTGCCAGTGAGTTTCGGTGCCGAATGCGCCGATGTGGAACCAGGCCTCGGTGCGGGCAAAGACAGTGGTTTGTCTTTGGGTTTGTCTTTTGGTCTCGGTGCCGGGGATGGTGTTTCGGTACCGAGGGTAGGCTGGCTCGAGCCCGAGCGGCCTGAAGGCTTATGTGTTGACTTCTTTGCCGAGCCGGAAGGCGGGGCGTGGGAAGTTTTGTCCCGGTGTGCACCTAGGCCCGAAGGTGAAGGTGTTACCGAAGCCTTTGTAGGAATGGATGGGGGGGAGGGGTCGACGTCAGTACTTACGACCCGTTGCCCAGGAGTGATGTCTTCGATGTCGGAATCGTCGGCTTCGGAGGCGCTGATGATGCCCTCTTCGAGTTGTTCCTGCTCCGGTACATTGATGCTTTCCTGGAAGATATCGTCCGGTATCGATGTCGATGATCGAGCCATGCTTCTTCGAGCTCAACGATCCCGTATCGTTTTCTTGGAGCGGAAAGAGGCACAAGCTGGACAGTCTTTGGCCTCGGGCGAAAGGCAGAGGTTACACACCTCGTGAAGATCGGCGTGGGGAAACTTGGATCCACATTGAGGACACTTTTTGAAAGGAGTCCTTTCCATGAGCCAAAAGGCCTGATGGCGCAGCTAGGCCCGAAGGCCTGCGTCGACGACCGGAATCGAAGAATTCGAGTTTGTAGAGATGCGCGTCGAAAAGGGAAACGCGATCGAAAACAATACCGAAGAAAGGGTGAAGGATTGCGCGTCAAAAGTTAGAACGGTAGCGACACCGAACTGGAGCGCGACGAACACATCCGAGCCCGATGGCGGAAAAAAACAATCTGAAGATGGAGTCGATGCCCATGCGCACTATTGTCCAGAGGAGGAGTCACCTATCTCCTGACTCCCAAAGACTTATTCCAAGACAACAACAAAGTGCAAACATCCGGGCCCAACACCAGATGGCGATCTATGCATAGTGTGTGATCTGCAGCTCATATGCCTCGAACAAGAGAGTTACAGAATAAGCAAACAAAATAAGGTACCGGCATGTGTGAGGCTACTCACAAATGTAATCAGAAAGTTTGACAGGGGGTAGCAACCTTCTGCCTGCTCTGCTTGTGCTGATAGGGTGAGAGGTGTCATGCAAAGGTAGATGCCTTCCAACTCTGCCATTGGTGTTGCTATCAGGTAAAACACGCACGGGTGCGGCAGTGGGCTGCATGGCCGTGCTGGGAGCCCTGGCTTCGGTTGTGTGGGGCTCATAGTCAGAATCATCGTCAGACAATCCTGTGGGGGCAATTCTGGCATTCCTGGTCATGGGAAGCTCACAGGAGTCATTTCTGGGCATGGCGTTGACAGGGTCCCTTAAGGTATTTTTGTACAAGGAGAGGGCGGAGAAGTGCCACACTTTACCGTCGCTCAGGAGAGCGGAATTGCAAAACACCTTGCGTACTGTTAAAGGCGGCGTGTACCTATCCTGGCCCTTGCCTATGTGCCCACTTCTCTTGACCTTGACAGAGTCCCCTATGTTAAGCTCAACAGGTTTGCAACCATGCTTAAGGTCGTACCTGACTTTGCAACTGGCTTGAGCTTGCATCAAGCTCTCCTTCACCTGGTCGGCTGACCAGTGTACTCTTTTGGTGGCTTTGGTCCAACCCACATTATCTTTGGACAATGGTGTCCTGCCCCGCATAAGTTCAAATGGGCTGTGGCCTGTGGAGTCTATGGGTGTGATACGATAAGCCCAAAGTGTTTTGAGAATTTCCTGTCTCCAACTCAGGTTGTTGCTACAGGCCAACTGTACTATACCTTTGATGACTCTGTTGAAGCGTTCAACGACACCGTTGCCCGCTGGATGGTAAACAGAAGTAGTTTTATGCTCTATTTGGTTTCTTATCATGTAAGTCTTGAATACGTCTGACGTGAATTGGGGCCCATTGTCACTGACAATCTGTTTAGGGAGACCTTCATGTATGAACACATCGTCTAAAAATTTAACTATGCATGTAGAATCAGGTTTTTTAACAAACTTGAGTTCGGGCCACTTTGAAAAATGGTCGATAACGACAATGATGTACCACTGCTCCATATGCTCTAGTATGGGACCCATGATGTCCACCCCAATCCTCTCCCAAGGCATGGAGGGGCACGGGATGGGGTGAAGTGGTGGTCTGAAAGTGACCTGGGTTTTATCTGAGTTGAGACATAGGGTGCAATCTCTGACCATCCTTTCTACTGCCAAACTAATGCCGGGCCACCAGTAGCTGTTTTTGACCCTGCTCTTAGTTTTCCCTATGCCTAAATGTCCTTCATGGCACAAGTTCAGTATTTTCATCCTAAGACTACTAGGAGGGATGACTCTACCACCCCTTAATAGCAGTCCATTTTCAAGTGAAAGATCATCCTTGACCTCTCAGAAGTGTTGCAAAGAATCAGGTAACTTGCTCTTACATGACCACCCATCATTTAACATTTTCATGACCTGACATAAAACAGTATCCTTGTCCTGTTCACTTAACCATTCCTCCTTTGAAATTCCGGCAATTTTACCATCTATGCTGGCTATGCATGACTCTTCTACCTCCAGTTGTTTGTCTTCGTCCGTCGACCCTACTGGCAATCTGCTCAAGAAGTCTGCTACAACATTTTTTATGCCAGGAACATACTGAATATTGTAATTGTAGTCAAATATGCGCACAGATAATCTTGCCAGTCTAGGCGATGCAGCGTACAGTCCTTTAGTCATGAACACTTTAGTTAGGGGTTCGTGGTCAGTGCACAATGTGACTTTGTTGCCCCACACAAACTGTCTGAAATGTTCTAGTGCCCATACGCATGCTAGTGCCTCACCCTCTATGACTGAGAATTTCTCCTCAGAGGTGGTCAAGGAGCGTGAAGCAAAAGCTATAGTACATTCCACCCCTTTTTTGTCTTTTTGGGTGAGTACCGCGCCTAATCCTTTGGAACTTGCATCTGTAGTGACAAAGTTCTCAAGTGACGGGTCAAAACCCTGCAAGGGCAGAGCGGAGCACATTTCATTTTTTAATGCACTGAATGCTTGTTGACTCACGTCAGTCCATTCAAATTTGTTTTTCAGTTTAAGTAGTTGCCTCAATTCGAATGTCTTGCTTGAAAAGTTATTTACAAACTTAGCATAAAATTCAACAAGTCCTAAAAAGGATCTTAACTCGTCCTTGTTGCTTGGCACAGGAGAATTCTTAATTGCATGCAGAAGTTCTCTTTTAGGTCTAATCCCTTCACCCGTGATTTCATGACCAAGATAGTTCACTGACTTGCATGCAAATTTGCAATTTTTGTGCTCGGCTGTTAACCCTTTGGCATCCAGGATTTCCAGAACCTGATTTACCTTGGTGTCATGTTCCTCCCTGGTTTTCCCCATTATGAGGATATCATCTTGGAACATAAGAATTCCAGAGACTTCTTTAAAGATGTTATGCATCAGTCTCTGGAACATCGCGGCTGCAGACGCCAGCCCGGATGGCACCCTAGTAAACCTGAAACATCCAAAGGGCGTGATGAAAGTAGTTAGCTTCTTGCTGTCGCGATGCAGGGGTACCTGGTGGTAGGCTGACTTCAAGTCAATTGTAGAGAACCATTTTACCCCTTTTGTAGTAGCCAACATCTCGTTTATCCTTGGGAGGGGAAACTGTTCTACAACTATGTTGTTATTGAGGTCGCGCAGATTGACACACAACCTCAATTTGCCGTTGTGTCGTTTGGCCACGACCAAAGGTGCAACCCACTCCGAGGCCTCTACTCGTTCAATGATGCCGTCCTCAAGCAGCTTGTCCAGTTGAGTTTTTACTTCGTCTTTAATGGAGAAGGGTATATTTCTCGCTTTATGTACAATTCGAATGGCAGCTGGTTTCACTTGGATTTTATGTTGGTACCCTTTTAGTGCACCTATCTCGCCACTAAAAACTCTTGGGTACTTGTACAGCATGGATTTGCCATAGTCATCATTGCTTTGGACTACTAAGACTGGGTCTGATTTGCTGGGGTCGAGTATGATTCCTAGATTACCCTGGTCCATCCACCCTAGCACTGATGGTCCCACTACAGATACATACAGTTTTCCAGTGGACTCCCTGCCTTTGAACTCGAAAACTAGCTTCCTGAAACCACAAACATCGATAGGTTCACCTGTAAATGACTTAATAATGATGTCTGGTTTTTTGAGTTGCCCACCAATGCTAGGCTTAAACTTCTCCTCCCATACTCTACTATTGACGATCATGTATGGGGAACCAGAGTCGGCAACAATTCTGATTTCGACCCCCCCAATGGTCATGTTGTAGACTGGCTTTTTCTTTTTAGGAGCGCTGGTATCACTGACTTTGTCGACCTGATCGTCTTCTATGTTTAGCACGAACATATTGACATCGTCTTCATCTGACGTGTCCTGGTAAGCTGCTTCTTCCTCATCCACGAGTTTGACAGTGCGTGCATACTTTTTCCGGCACGCTTTCTGAAAATGTCCAAAAACTCCACAGTATGAGCACCTTACACCATGAGCGGGGCATTTCATATCATCAGCCATATGGGTGGTGTTTCCACACCTGTAGCAACGCCTCTTGTTGCCGCTTACTGGTTTGTTGTATGAAGTTTTTGAACCTTTGTTGCTCTAAGTTTGTTTGGGATTGCGTTTGGACTCTGTAATTTTATTTACGGTATCACCCTCCTTCTTTTCTTTGCTCTCGTTTAGAACAGCTTTAGCGCAACGTCCTGTAAGTTCAGCTTTTCTTGCAATGTCAATAATGTTCTGTAGGGGGTATTCGCCCTTGGCCCACAAATTGTCCTGTATGTTAGAATTGGACACTTGCATGACTATCTGGTCCCTAATGAATTCATCGTGTAATCCACCAAAACGACAATTGATGGCTAGGTTTTTTAGTGCTGACACAAAATCGTCGATGAATTCATCCTTTCCTTGCTTTCTGTGGAAGAATTTATACCTGTCCACACCCACGCAAACTGTAGGTTTGTAGTAGGTATTAAGGTCGTCAATGGCATTAAGAAAAACATCACCCTCGTTCTCCCCTCTAACTTTCTTGTTGATTCTATTAAACACCTTAATACCACCTGCGCCAAGACAGTGTAGTAACATTTTGTACTTCTTCTCTGCTTTAAAATCTTCGTCATCTTCAAAATTTGAAATATAGTTTATAAAATATTCCCTCCATTCCTCCCACTTGAGTAAGGGTTCACCCCCTGTGGGCAAGAATGCTTGAGGAGGCGGTAGGTTCCAGAAGCCATGTTGTAATAGGTAAATGTGGTTAGGTCCTGCGAGGACACCAGGTACAATCATAACAGAGTGTAGTGACATAAGAAAGAAAACAAGTACTGTTTATTGCGTACGTTGAGAAGTATAAAAACATCTGAGATCACAGCTTGCTTCTGGTGAGAAGGGTCGGCGCATCTGAATCTAAAGCACTACAAGCTACAAACAGATGTATAAAGTGTAAGTAATATTTTACATTCCTAGCATGTGTGGCTGTAGATGCACATGCTGTGCACAGGATGTAAAGCAGTTCCTCCTTCAACCGATGGCTTGCGAGCAGATAATGCAGGTGTTTGGAATACAGCCGTTAACACTGTTTAGCCAACTAAAGCCTGCTGATGGCCTGGATATTATAGGAAAGTGGGTTTCTGTTGCAGTAACCCCACCACTTTTTGCCAGACTACTGATGCACTTTTACTTGATGTGCCCTGGGTCCCTGCCAATCAGGTTCCCAGGGCCTGTGTTCTTTCCCCAAAAGTAACCCAATTGGCATCTCTGGCCACAGGTCAGCCCCTGGTAAATGGTACCACAGGTACCCAGGGCACTGTGACCAGAGAAGGCCTCTAAGGGCTGCAGCACTTATTGTGCCACCCTTAGAGGTCCTGTACCCTGATACTCACACTGCCTTTGCAGGCTGCGTGTCTTGATGCAGAACAAAGTGAAGAGTCGACATGGCACACATCCCTGTGTACCATGCCTACAAACCACTGCCCTGGCATAGATCAGTCACCCCTCTAGCTGGGTGCACTATACCAGTGGTGAGGGTACAGGTGCATGAGCCCTGTACCCCTACAGTGTCTAAGTACATTTTTAATGCAAAAAACACAGTTGATGGACAGAATGCAGAACAATGTCATACATTCACCCCAGTACAGAGATCTGGGCCTAAATCCATCGTTTTTTTGCTCACCATGCCATTCCAGTTTGAACCCAGCCATACGCAAATCAGTCTTGACCCTGTGCCTCATGGGAACAGTCCAGCCCGAACTGCCAAGCCAGGTCCTCCCTGGACTGGAAACAAGCATCCTAGGACCGGTTTCGGGGTACATTTTTAGACATTGTAAGTGCAGGGCTGCCATTAAGAGTATATGGCGCTGGGAGTTTGTCATTACGAACTCCACAGCACCATAATGGCAACACTGAAAACTGAGAAGTTTGGTATCAAACTTCTCAGCACATTAAACCCACACTGATGCCAGTGTGGGATTTAATGGAAAATGCACACAGAGGGCATCTTAGAGATGCCCCCTGAAAACTAACCCACCACTAGTGTCCAGGATGAGTGGCTGCTTTCAGCTGCCACCACCAGACATGTTTCTGGACCCCTGGGTCGAGAACCTGCTGCTCTCTGGGGCCTGAAACAATGCACATCCTGGGATGAGGTGCCAAGCCTCCTCCCCCAGGATGGGCAGGGTTCACGAAGAGGAAGCTACAAAGGCTTGCCACCTTTGTGAGCTTCCCCAGGCCAATTGCCGCTCTCAGCAACTGGTCCCCACTGGTTCTGACCCCCACTTTGGGCGGGAGAACGACGGGAAAAACAAGTGAGGAAGAGAGGTATGCCCACCTCTGCCAACTCCACCCCTCAGGTGGAGGAGGCGAGGTGAAGCACAACTCTCAGTCCACGCCATCTTGAAGATGGGGGGACTCAGCCAACCAGGGACAGGCACATGCCCCCTCCCACTGGAGGGTGGCTTAATAGGGGGTGTACCCACCCCAGGGAAGGGACTCATTGGTCCCTGCCGTTTACCTACCTGTAACGCCCCTAAATCTAGTATTTAGGGGCACCCCGAACCTTGCTTCCTCAGATCCAGACAAGAAACAAGAAGAAAAGAAGAAGAAGGACCGAACAGCCGTGCAGCAGCTAACAAGAGGAAGACGCCCACTGACTTGGCCCCAGCCCTACCAGCCTGTCTCCCCCTTGAACCTGCTCCTGCGAAATCCCGGTGTGTCCTGCAGCCAGCAACCTCAAAAACCTCGGAGGACCTGCCTGCCTTCACTTCCAAAGACTGCTTCTCCCGTGAACACCGGATTTGTTCAACTGCAACCTCTGGCAGCAGCCGGAAACCGCAAATCTGCCCCACTCTGCACCCGCCGTCCACGGCCCGAGCTCGAGTGGGCAAACACCACGAGGAGGTCACCCCGGCGAACCTGAACCTAGATCCGGTGCCCCCTGACCTGCCTCAAGCCTCCAGCCGATGCCTGCAGTCCAAATCCAGAAGGCCCCCCTAACCGCGACCAGGAGCTGGTAAAAAGATCCGACCTCAAAAGGCACCCCTGCACCCGACGCCCCACGGCCTTGTGTGCCCAAACCAACGGTGCCTAACCAACCCCTAACTTCCCAACTTACCTCTCAAAGTGGTGGTCGCACCCAGAAGTCCTTCGTCTCCCTGCCTGCAGTGGTTTTGCAAACTGGAGGTTCTCCATTGGAAACAACAGGGCATCCGACGTCGAAACAGCACCCTGCACCCGGCCGCCCTAGTGCTGCTGAGGGTGCACCTTTGGTGCTAACTTATTTCCCCATTTGCCCTGAACTAAAGTCCAGGAGCTTTGCTCCCACAACCCAGTGGCCTGCTTGCCAGCATCCACCAACCGGAGGCCCCCTATCCCCCATTGGATAACATTGGGCGTCAACACTCTGCACCCGGCCGCCCTAGTGCCGCTGAGGGTAACAAGAGTGCATCACTGACCCTGGGGGACCCCTGAGTCTACCCCCAGAACCTCAACTCCCCCTACCGAATACTTACCTAAAAACCGATAACCATATTTTCCTCCATAGGATAACATTGACACTTTTTCCTGAAAAAGTTTCTAAGTGTGGAGTTTTGAAACCTAAAGAAATTCTTTATAATTGTACGATTTAACAAAAACGTTTTTTTTTGTTTTTTTTTTGATAAACACATTTTTATTGATTTTACAAGAAGCACCAGCCAATCAACAAGATACCATGATAACAAAAGAATATGAGCAATGATCTGGACAACCCAAAGGCCAAGTACATACAAATTCAAAAGACAAATTGTGGAGTCATTCCCAGCGAGACTAAACCATGCCCCCCAACCACTTTCCCCAGACCCTACGATATTTCTTGGGGCAGCCACGCGCTGCATACATTGTCTTCTCCTGCGTGGCGCACCAGTCAACCCCGGCCCGCCATTTTCCAACGGTGGGAGGATCAGGGCATTTCCAAGCAGCCACTATGTCCCTCTTAGCCACCACCATCGCCGTGGTGTAAAATAATTTTTCATTTCTGGACCCATCCAGCCCGTCTGTTATGCCCAGGATCGCATGTTTCGGGTCGTGCGGGATCTCCCACCCCAATACCTCAGTGAGCTCAACAAAAATGCTTTTACTCACCTGTTTACAGGAAATTTCCCAGTGCTGCATCCAGGCATACAGCACTGAGTAAGAAAAGTAATCCAAAAGTAACTTACCTGCTATTTTACTGAAAATCCTATTCAAGTCTATGCACTGTATTTACAAGTGATTGCATTTCTCTGAAACAATACTGAAAGTCAAACCATAGTACATTTACAATTGCAATTGAACTGTTTTACCATCAGCATTTATTACTGTAAAGTATTTATTGCTTACCTGTGCCAGGCTTGCTTGGTTCTAGAAATAAAATAACTAAAAGAATATTTTTATACAAAAACAATTGGTCTGAAGTTCAGTCTTTGAGTGTGTGAATTCATTTGCTGACTGAGGGGGATATTCACAAGGACTTATCTCCGATTTATCACCACCTTAACGCATCAAAAGTGGAGATAGATTTAACACCCCATTCACAAGCTGGTGCAAACTGCAGACATCGCCAGTATTCCCGCGATAACTGCCCCAAAAGTTATCTCCACGGTGGACACCACCAACTAACCCTAATGAGATGCAGAGTAGGCGTTCCCGTGCAAAAACACACGAAAAAACCCCAACACCACTTTCACAACGAACTGCCAGATCCACGATGCGAGTCAAAACCTCGCGATAAGCCGCGGTAGCAGCAAGTATTTAACACCTGCCTCCAGCCGGTGTAAAGCCGGACGACTACCTGCAGTAGGCAACGGAGCCCGCACACAGCCACACCCGAAGAACAAACGACGACATGGAGCTACTCATCATGCAGCTCGGAGCCCCAACAGGGCCACAACACCCACCGCCACCACCCCCAGGACCGCCACCACCCCCAGGACCCGGACCCGCCCACCCCCCCAGACCACCACAGAGGAAGCGCAGAGTAAGACAGCGGACCTACCGAAAACGCACCACTCTCACAGACCTAACGCCCGAGGAAGTCATTGCCCACTACAGGCTCAAAAGGTCAACCATCATCCTCATCATGACCCACATCGCCCACAGGTTGACGGTCCCAACACAGCGGAGAACCAACATCCCTCCGCAGACAAAGCTGCTGGCTGTGCTGCACCTGTTGGCCTCTGGTACCTTCCAACCAACAACTACCAGAGTCGGAGGGGTCTCACAGCCAGCCCTATCAAAGTTCATCACACCTGTCCTGGATGCCATCATCAGCTTCATACCCCAGTACCTTCACTTCCCCCACACTGCGCAGGAACAGCAGGAGACCAAGCAAGGCTTCTATGCCATAGCTGGATTCCCGGAAGTGTTGGGGCCAATAGACTGCACACATGTCCCACTTGTGCCCCCTGCGGATACTGCACACCACTACCGCAACAGAAAGCACACGCATTCCATCAATGTGCAGGCAATAGTGACCACCGGGGAATGTTCACCAATGTCGTCGCAAACTACCCCGGCAGTGTGCACGATTCCTACATCTTCCGACAGTCCATCATCAACCAGCGCTTCCAGGATGGCACATATGGAACTGGACTGCTCGTTGGTAAGTGCCAAATCAACACACCACACACCTCAAAGCCACCATCACACAACGCACAACTGTGGGAATGCACACGTGACCAAACCACATACAACATGTCAATCAACATGACCACCTACCAGACACGACAACACTGCTCCATGGTGATCCTGGGCTACCCCTGCACACAATACAGCTATATCATGGCACCACAGCCACACAACAGATGAACGTTTGGAGATGCGGAATGCAGCCATGTGCGAACGATGCAAGTGACCCGTGAATGGGAATGTACACAACGACAAGTGAGGCGTGGATGTGCAGGACAGACATGGGTATGCAAACCACAGATATGTCCATGCAGACCACAACTGCTGGTGACTGGAGAGTAGTGAACAGTGGACGCAACCATGTCACCCCAGGCCGTGGGTCAGATAGCGGAAATGTCGCTCGCTGCGTCCCCCCCTGTGTGCGTGAGCGTAGTGGGTTGGCCCTGAGTACGCCAGGGCTGCGCAGGGGTGTGGACAAAAACCCTGTGGCGCAGAGCGTGGTTCTCACCCGGAAAGGCCAACGTCACTGACAGGGCGGCGCCTCACAGTCCGCCACGAGGCCGACGCCATGAGCAGCGGGGCCTGCGAACCTGTGCGCCTGCTTGCACACCAGGTCACTGATACCCAGACCAGGCCTGCCCGCCCCAGCGCCCCAAGGCCGCACTGCTCACCTGCCGACACCGTTGTGTGTCAAAGAGGGCCCACCACGTGCCGGTGCAAGCTCCAAGCCCCAGTCCCGCGACCTCTGCAGCCCATCGCTGGCCCACAGGACGCTGGCCCACATTACTCCTCTCTCATCGACATACTCCACCGGCGTCCTCTTCGTCCCAGTAGGTCGCACATGTGGAACTGTGTCCTGAGTCCTGAATGGCAGTGACCACAAGTCCATGGCAGCAGCCACAGCACAGACTCCCTTCGATCAGTGAGGCATAATTCCATATCGCAGGCCTGCGACACGTGGTGCCACTAACCCTGTTCAACGCAAGCCGGCGACACGTGGTGCCACTAACCCTGTTCAACGCAAGCCGGCGACACGTGGTGCCACTAACCCTGTTCAATGCAAGCCGCCGACACGTGGTGCCACTAACCCTGTTCAACGCAAGCCGGCGACACGTGGTGCCACTAACACTGTGCGCCGTGAGTGACCGACAGCCTCCGGCAGACCATCGTTGGTGTCTGAGCCTGTGGCCTGGGGGTTGTCATCTGTAGCGGCCAAGTACGGACTTGGAGTCTGGCATGAGTCTGTGGCATTCATATCCGCCATGTTACCGGAAACAGCTGGCATGTGCCCGCTGCATCATTCCCTGGGGGTAGACCTCCCATTCTCCCCCGAGACACTCCACGGAAGGCACCTATGACACATACAAGACCCTGCTCTGCCCCCATGACCCTACCCCAGTCTCCCGCAGGTCAACGTCCTGTGGCGGTGGGCCTGTGTCGGCCGCTGTGCATCCGGGGCCACTAACCCTGTGCGACTCAAGTCATCCCCCCTTGTTGTTCTGACATTGCATTTCTGAGTGCCTGATGACTGTTGGAGTTGTTGCCAGCACCAGCTACTCCCTGAGGGCTGGCTTACACTCACCACACACACAGCCAGGCATCACTGGATTAGTGGGCCTGCCATCACATCCTGCCGAACCAAGTATTGACTCTTTTCTCCCTGCACTGTCAAAGGTAATCAAGGATATGCACTCTGCCCTTGGATGATGACACCCCTCCGAGACCCGAACACACCCGCCCAGAGGCAGTACAATGCGGCCCACATACGCACCAGGGGCATCGTTGAACGCACATTTGGCGTGTTGAAGTCACGTTTCAGGTGCCTGGACGGCACAGGTGGAAAGCTCCTGTACAGCCCGGACATCGTGTGCAAGATGATCGTTGCATGTTGTGTGTTGCACAACATCTGTGTACGCACCAATGCCCCATGGATCCCAGTTCCAGAAGTACCGGACGATGATGGTGACGATGGGGCAGGTGGCCCACATCCCACTGCAGCTGCGGCAGGAATGGCCCGTAGGAACACCATCATTGACAATTTCTTCTCATGAGCACGTCACATTGTGGCCGTCCCTGGCAATCATGGGACAGTACAAAATGTCCAGAAGCACAGCATGTGTGATTAAAACATATTTGCAGGTTACAGGTTGTACTTGTACATTGTCATGTCACAGTTTCCTGCTGTGCCAGATGTGATTTGCCATGTTGTGCACATTTGCGGCACCAGTTGTGTCCTGTGTTCTGTTGTGGAGGTGTTGCTGTTTGTACTGGGATGTTCTCAATGTCGAGGTGCACTTATACTTATGTGCGTATGCTGCACGGTGGGTTATTCACTCCTGCGGCTCTGATTTGTCTGCCACTGGTCCCTTTCATGCGGTGTGCCTGTCAGTTCTGTGCTTCCACGGTGCTGAGATGTTGCAGACTTGGGTAACTTGTGCTCTTTGTCGAGTTGTGACTCTTGGGCATGGTTTGTCCGCAGATGTGTCGTTGACGTCAGGGGTTGTTTGTGCAGGTGGTTGTGTCCGAGTGTGACCTGCTCCTTTCCGGTTGTGGTCCGCACTCAGCCACCTCAGTGTCGTGCCGTGTACATTGTCATGGTGATTGGACTGCAGCCATGCTACTCGTCATGTGGTGTCTCTTGCATTGTCAGTGTGGCTGACGTATATGCATGTTTGCTGTGTTTCGCCCGTGTGCATGTGTTGGTTCTGTGCTTGGTGATGTGTTGGGTGGGTGCCCCTTTGGGCACATGGTGTACGTGGGACTACTTGGTGTTTGTGTGTGTGCTGAAGTGTTCCCGTGGGATCAGGGACATGGTCCTGAGTCATTGTGGGTGTGCAGTGTGCTCTGCTTAATTGTGCATGTGTGCCATTGTGCCCATCTCCCCCCGTCCACCCACTGCCTGGTCGGTGCGCACCCTGTTGATGTGGTGTCGGGTCATGTTGGACAGTGTCCGGATCCCCGACTCCTGTCACCGTCTCCCGACTGGTGACTGTGGCCAACATCTTGTCCATGTCATTCAGCTCCTGGTTTTCTGCTGGCCCCCCTCCTCCGGGGTGCGTTGCTGCTTTGGTGTTGGCAGCGAGTTTCTGCTTGGTTTTGCCATTCACATCAGTCCAGAGCTTCTTGTGCTCTTCCATTGTCCTCCTCTGCCATGCGACGGCATTCACATGGTCCGAGGTGGTGTGCCATCTTTGCCTCTTTGTTGCCAATGACACGTTGAAGGTGACGTACAGTTGGTGGTGGTGTTCTGGCTCATCCGTGGCAATGATCGGGTTTTCCTGGCGACTGTACCCCGTCTTCCTCTTCCTCTTCTCATTGCCCTTCCACGGGCCCTGTATTCCTGGGTGTTCCTCCGTGGGGATTGTGGGGTTCATGTTGTCCTCTGCAGTCGGTCAGGGTGCATCCGTGGTACTCCGCAGTTGATGTCGTTTTTTAGTGGCATTTTCCGTATGCTGTTCTTGTGCTTTTTCCCGCATTACGCGTGGGTATTGTTGGCCTCTCGCTGGTTGTCACTGTTTTCTTATCGCGTTTGGGCACATCGCGTCTTTTTACGCGTTGGGGTATGAGTTTTTATCTCCGTCGCAGTGGTTGTATCGCGGACATTGGCCGCTTTGTCGGCGGACTATCGCATGGTACCGCCGTGTTGTGAATTCCACGTTGACACGGGGTTATTTTCCCGCGATAGGCTGCGATGTGTAAAGTTGCGTTAACATTTTTTGGAGATGTTTAGCACACGTTCTTGTGAATATACCCCTGAGTGTGTACAACAAATGCTTAACACTGTCCTCTGATACTGCCTTACTGCACGACCACACTACCACAAATAGAGAGCAAGGTTCTATCTAACTTTTACCTCTGCCTACCTTTGGGGTTCCACTGGACTCTGTGCACACTATACCTCCCTTTGGTATAGTATATACAGAGTCAGCTTCCTACATTCACTTCAAACCCACTCTTTGAAGTCCCCCTACTTTAAAGGCACCGTTGGGTATAAGAGCTGGGTCTCTGACCCCACCAAAAGAGACACTTCTGGACCTACAACTGAACCTGTGTCAGAAGAACAGATGGGCTGCTCAAAGGACTGAACTGGACTGCTGATCTGGAAGGCCTGCTTTTCTGTTTGTTGCCCTGTTGCCTGATACTCTCTTACTCTGCTGAAGGAGATCTGGACTCTTGCTTTCACTCCAAGTGATCTCCAAGGGCTTGTTGGATTGTCTCCTATTGCTTGAGACTTAGGGATATCAAAGTCTCTACTTCTGCTCCTGTGCCTGACTCATTGGAAGTGGTCCAGGTCCTCTGCCTTACTGTTCAACCACACTACCACAAATAGAGAGTGAGGTTCTATCTAATCTTTACCTCTGTCTACCTTTGGGGTTCCACTGGACTCTGTACACACTGTACCTCACTGTACCTCAGTATGGTATAGTATATACAGAGCCAGCTTCCTACAGATATCCACTGAGTAGTGTTTAGTGAATATGTGCGGTGTTGACCCAGTAGCATTTTTAAAATTGTGTGCTTAGGAAATGCTACCAAAAAAGGCCATAGAATCTTCCTTTTTATGAGTGGAATGTGCTCTAGGCAGCATGTGTAATATCCTTAGTCGTAGCATTCCATGTCTATATGCACTTCCATATATCAATACCTTTCTTGAAATTCGGATTTCCTAAGTGAGGCTTAGCAGGCTGAAGCAGGCTCAACATAGTTGATTTGAAAGATGGCTTAGTTCTGTCAATATAAAACATGAGCACCCTCTTGACATCTAGAGTGTGTAGTGCCCTTTCTGCCACAGTGTCTGGGTGTGGGAAGATGAGCGAGCCATTTTCTCCCAAGCACTTAATGCTTCGTACTGTGTAGGTCTAGGAGATGGCTTCATATCATAAAGCTTTTTTCTACTTCTGTCAATGATTCTCATTTCAAATGTACCCCATCTTGGAAAACTTAAAGAACCCTCCTTTTCAGTGATCTCTCACCATTGATAAAGCCATACACATGTGTGTAACCCTACGTCTACCATCATGTGATAAGCAGGTGTACCCTCAGGAGGTGCCTCTTTACCTTCCCATACTGGAACTGTCACAACTCCTCTCATCAAATTCTTAATAGCTTTTACAAATGTCACGATTTAAATTTAAATTCAACAATGGTTAAACAACGCTATTCAACCTTCAATGTTTTGATTCTATTCCATATACATCAATTTCTCAAAAACCCCACCTCCCAATCTCAGCGCGACTCTTTACACAATTCAACCAATCACTATGCGTCTCTCTACAGAGAACACCCAATCACTGCTCGACCAATCCCACTGTGGCACAATATGAAGCAACTCCTTCTTCCACACAGCAGTTCACCCTCCTTTACAATTTTCTCATAAACATGAATTCCTTTTCAAAACAAAATATACAAGTCTTGTCTGAGACAGTACATCAATAGGATTCATGAGAACGCAGAGGGCTACGGGTACCAAACTATTCATGGTAAGCCTCCCCAAAATACCTAGTAGGCTAAGAGAGAACAGCGATACTTTGACGAACAAAGTCATTTATTAGATCAGGCATATCAGACATTGCCACTCCATAACCAGATCAGACATCTTGACCGCGAGGAATTGTTATTACAATGATGAACATGATCACATCTCCCTCAAATTATCTGATGATGAGCTTGGGACTGGTCTGGTGAATTTGGATCAGCGCGCCTCCCCTCCTAACGGGTCTAAAATACAGTTCAAATGTATTCCTCCTCCTAGGAATTTTACTCAAGAAGACAGGAATAGGGGGTGTCCTGGGCGCCAGTTGCAAACAGAACAAGGGGCTCATAAAAGAAGCTATGCTGCAGGAGTTGCCTTAAGTGGGTGGGCTTGACAGGAGGAGTGATTATCACCCCGGTATTTGAGGAACAATGTGAGGGATGTTGTTTCCAGCTCCTCTTTATTTGTTAGCATCGAGCCCCAAATGAACATTAGTGAGACCAGAAATGGAGGGAGGCAATCCCATGTAACACACGTATCTAATGTTACAGAGATTCCTGAGAAGTTGAAGATACTTTCCTGGAACACAGCAGGGATGAGGTCCAAACTAAATAGTGTGGAGTGGGGGAATTTTATTGACACCTTCAATATTTGTCTCCTACAGGAGACATGGGTCACAAAGCCGGTCCATAGAGTGGGATTTCTCAATTATAGAATAAAGGCCTCCCCTTCCTCGGTTGGGGGTCCATGGGGAGTTCTTATTATTTGGATGAAAACATCCATGAAATGCACTATTAAAAAGCTCAATATCAAAATTATTGATGTCCTAGATCTAAGGCTTACATCAACCAATGAAGACCACTCAATTTTATTGGTTAATGTGTACAATATGTTTTCAAAATCAGAAAAATAAGGGGAGAAAGAGGGATATGCTAGGTCCACCCTCCAAAAATTATCAAGAATTACAAAACACCGAAATCTCGGTTATGGAAACCTAGCCAGTTTTTTCAGAAAATTAAATTTACTAATATAAGATTCAGAAAAAATAGTTAGTAAAGGAAAAATGTCCTTTCTTGAGTCCCCTCACTCACCAGGGTTTCCCATGGTGACATGCTTCATCATAGGGGCCATCCCAACCCGCTACGGGCTGAGGCGTGCTACGACTTGCGACACTACGTAGGAGCACTACTTGTGAGTGACTATGTGTGGTGCAGTGATGGGGGTGGAGTGGGTGAGACTAAAAATATCTAGCTAGTGGGCAAAAAGAATTTATTCAGGCTCCTAGCCGATATATTAAAAACGGGGTTGGTCGCTAGGGTGTCTGTTTTTAATTAGTCAGGGGTCCCTAGTGAACGTCAACTAGTTTCGAGCTACCCCAGTGCTCTTCTTCAGGACAAACAGGGTCCAGCCCTGTTTAGTACCACTCCAAAGTGACCTAAGGTTAGGAAAAAATGCTGCAAAATACTAGCAGGCAAGAGTTAATACATACAGTACTTTGATCACGTAGTATCTGTAATAGAGAAAGGATAAAAAACATTAACAAGTACAGTCTATGTACTGTATAGGTAGTTATTGAAACCATGTTGATGCTGATCAATTGAATCTAAAACAGAAAACGGCATACGAGACCTACTTCATGCTATGTAGGTAAGTGAAAACGCCATGCTGCACATTAACTATATATAATCAGACACTCACTGCTGGTGTGTGGTTGTTAAGAGCTCTCCCATAAGATCCTTGTGTGGTTATGAGAGCTATGGGCATCTCAATAGTCATGTTATACTATAGGGCCAGCTTAGTTTAAACACAAAAAACCAAAAAAGGAATATCACATGACATTACCCTTAGTGAATAGATTGTCAGTAATCTGAGACATGCCAGGCAATTAGGTGAATGCTTATTTGCCAGGAAATAGAATGAAATGAAAGAGCATAAACCTAGAAAAACATACTAATATGTACAGACAAAACAATACGACAAAGAAAATACAGTGACATAATAAAACACATACTAATTATGGAGCAACAATGTGCTTCATGGTCTGAGAGGGGCTGGAGAGATCATCGCCACTGTAGGAGAAAGGAAAAAACAAAGCGATAATGAAAGCTTTGTAGCAAAAAAGGGGGTGCACTGTGAGAGGCTCTGCTGTCTGCCCGGTCCGGTGCTGTGGAGAGAATAACTTACTTGAGAATGAAAACTGCTCCGGCTGTTGCCTGCTTCCCTCCCGACCGCATATTAACGAGTGAGTCCCTACTGCTTGTTTTTAAAGGGTGTTTTCCCGCCGATTCATGGTTAGGAGACTAGAGCGGAAACTAAAGAATAGAACAAAATGGCCGCCTTCTATGGCTCAATGTGGCTGCCATTTTGGGAAGGTAAAATACTCATTAGTGCCTATTGGGAAGGGTATAAGGTGATTAGAGGCAATACAAAGATGATGAACAAATACATACAATGTGCCTCACAATGATATACAAAAGAGGTCTAATACGAGTTCCTATCATTATGGGAAGGTAAAATACTCGTTACTGCCTATTGATAAGAGTATAAGGTGATTAGAGGCTAAACAAGGAAGACGAACAAATACATACAATGAGCCTCACAATGATATACAAAAGAGGTCTAATACGAGTGCCTATTGAGGAATCACTAAGGTGATTAAGACGTACTCATATAAAACAAACATACAGATGAATGCTGTATTTACACTCCCTGAAGAAGTGTTTGATTATGAACGGAGAGTAATTGCAACTGATCGGCTGACTCTTAGCGTGTCATATATAGGGTGACTGGTATTTGCTCAGGAGTTTCCCAATAGATGTAATGCCAGAGGAGATTGATAGCTTGACCTCTGGTTAAGAGGGAATTTGATCAGATGACTTTTCTAATTGCAGGGTGACTGGTATTCTTTCAAAAAACATACCCCTTAGATGTAATGTCAGAGGAGACTGTTATTTTGAGAACTGACCCCACGGAATATTATCATTCAAGCCTTGAGTGTCTGTACGTAATTTAAAAACCCAGCGTTGTTCTCTCTCTAGAAGTCGCTGTTCGAGGTTGTCATTACATTTGATATGTTCCAGGACCACCCACCTCATGTCGTTAGGTGTATGTTGTTTTTCGATAAAATGGGTTGACATTTTTGTTGTCGCCCGCTTGCACCTGATGTTACTACGGTGCTCCACAATCCTAGTACTGACTTTTCGTGTAGTCATGCCTACGTAGTGGAGATTACAGGTGCAGGTAATCAGATATACCACACCTGTGGTGTTACAATTAGTGAAACTGCGGAGTTCCCATGTCATTTGATTGTTAAATGTCACTCTTTTAGTTGCTGACGTGAGGTGACATACGCTGCAGTTATTACACGGGTAATGTCCTGTAGGCAGAGTTTGTAGGATTCTTTGTCCATCAGATTTGGTGTTAATCTTGGGACGAGTGTGGACAAAGTAGTTCTTAAGGTTTTTTCCTTTTCTGTGACTGAACATTGGTTTGGGTATGTCTAGGTTGGCACTGTTCAGTGTCCGCCAGTGTTTATTGATTATTTTAGACACCTTGTTAGATGCTATGTTATAAGTTGTTATACATATTGGTCTCTTTTCTTGTGTGTTTTTATTTAGTCTGGGTTCAAGGAGGGAATCTCTGTTGTTATTGCTTGCTCTTTTCTTGGCTGCTGATATGAGGTGCTTAGGATACTGCCTGGCTGTCAATTTCTCCGCCAAATCCTTTGCTTGGGTATAGTAATCCGTTTTCTCAGTACAATTTCTTCTTAGACGTAGAAATTGACCGAAAGGTAAATTGTCTTTTAGTTGTTTGGGATGAAAACTATCGTAATTCAAAAGACAATTTCTTGCAGTCGGTTTGAAATGCGTGGTTGTGGTCAGGCTACCTTGGTTCGCTGTGATGTTAAGGTCCAGAAAGACCACTTGGGACCTGCTCATAGTGTTGGTGAACTTTAAAAATGGATCCTGTAGGTTCAACCAATTAATGAAACTGGTGGCCTCGGTCTCATTGCCTTCCCAAATCACAAAAACATCGTCAATGTAACGTCTCCATACTTTTAAATTGTTGAAGTACGGATTGTGAGGATTTAGGATCTTCTGTTTCTCAAGGTGGTGGACATAGAGACCTGCCACACTCGGCGCGAAAGTGCTTCACATGCTAGTTCCGTGCACTTGACGGTACAACGTATCTTCAAATCTGAAGTAGTTCTCAGTTAGGGCCAGACGGCAGCATTCTAAGACCACGTGTCTTGGTGTGTGGTATATCCAGGAATTCTCGAAGAGTACTTCTTCAAGGATTTGCAGGGTTTCCTTATGCGGTAGACTTGTGTATAAACTTTCAACATCAAGTCCCATCAGGATATTGATTTCTGGGTCAAAGGGTAGATCTTGTAGAAGGCATAGGACAGCTTTTGTATCCTGCAGGTATGTGTTAGTACTCTGTACTATAGGTCTTAAAAAAGCATCAGCGAACTTTGAGAGGGGTTCAAGAATTGAACCTATGCCCGATACTATCGGTCTCCCAGGAGGACTATCCATAGATTTATGAATCTTTGGGATAGTATAAAAGTAAGGGATCGTGGGTTTTTGTTTTCCAAAAATCTCCTTCTTTTTTGGTTATCCAACCATTTGCAGTAGATTCTTCCACTAGATAGGCAATCTCCACGCGTAAGCGTTCTGTGGGGTCTTCTTTTATTTTGACATAGTTTCTTGCGTCTGCCAATAGTTGGAGGCACACTTCTCGGTACGTCGTGGTATTCTGCAGAACTATGGCGCCGCCTTTGTCTGCTGGTTTTATGGTAACTTTTTTCTCCAAGGCTAGCTGTTGTATAGCCTCATGTTCCTTTTACTTGTATTATGGTAGGTTGTTATAGATCTAGGGTCTATTTCAGATACTTCCTTCATGACAGCTTTTTCGAAGGCCAACAGTTCCACAGGGAGGCTCACTGAAGGTGGTACAAAGTTGGATTTCTTGTGGAGACCTGTGTCGCTTTCCAAATCACTAGTGGGAGGTTTATCTTTGAAGAAAACTTGAAGTTTGATTTTCCTAATGAATTCATTGTCTTCCATAACCGAGATTTCGGTGTTTTGTAATTCTACAATATGTTTTCTTCACCAAATCAGGATTCACCTACTTTATCCATTTTGGACGAATACCTGGAACAAGATAATAATGTAACCCATCATGGCAGAAGATCTAAATACAACATTCTAACCCTTTGATATAATGGCAAACTTAACAGTAGAAGAAGATGAGGAAAGGCCATTCCTAAATTGAGCCTTACATGAGTAGTAAAAAATACAAAGGTAGCAATGCAAGTTGCATCTCTTACATTGAAATATAGTTAACGAGCATGCAAAAGGTTGCACCTTATCGAATAAAGATGCTAGCTACACGTTTAAAAGGCCATTTAGTAGGTCTAGAATAGACTATATACTTCTTGATGTATCCTTACGACTCTATCTAATAGATATGGCAGTCACTGAAAGACTATATAGCGACCACAACACTTTAGTATTGGACTTGGCACAAACACCTGTTCTCTTGTGTGGTCAATTAGTGCAGCAAACTGAAATACTCATTATAACTAGCAATAATAGGAGAAGGGTAAAATGACCTGCGATTGAAAATAATGTAGAAATTATTGCTCAGATCTACACCCATGTAATATACACACTAAATGATTTTAACGACCAGCAGCAAGATGCTCAAACTTTAGTAGGTACCTTTACAACACTATCAGAAAAGATTTCAAAGTTTTTCATTAAAGAGGGGAAAGGGCAAGGTAGAAAATTCAAGCGGGGCACAGTGGTATGATCAAAAATGTACGGCAGCAAGGGAAATGTTGATGACTGCTATCAAATTCAGGTGCAGGGATTATATAGTCAAGGCATGGAAAAAATATAAATCTTCCCAACTGGAGGCCAAAACATGGGAAGTAAAGTTGTGAAGTGACTTGGCCAAGGCAGCAATAATTAGGGATAGTAAGTAATTTTGGTACTTGTTAGCTAAAGGGACCATTCACCAGATCAAGGAGGAAGATTTCCACATTCAACCACACACACAGGTTAATCATTTTAGTACCCTTTATTCTAAACAGGGTGAAATGATGGAAGTTGTTGAGGGATGTGGCCTGGTGATTAGCGGTATTAACAGGGTAGTTGTGGATGCATACGCGATCTCTTTTACCATGGATGAAACACTGGAGGTTCTGGCCAGTGTAAACAAAGGAAAAGCACCATGCCTTGACACATTCCCAGGAGACCTCTTTGTTTCAGAACCAGTAATTTTTTTATTTTTTTTTTAAACCAAATTTTTAATGCGATAACAAAGGGGCAGAAATACCTGATTCTTGGAAGGGTGCAGAAGTAGTGCCAATCTACAAGAAGGGAGATAAGGGGATCCAGCTAATATTAGGGCCAATTAGCTTGACCGACATTTCCCAGAAGTTATTTAGCCGTCAGTTGTTAGTGAGGGTGCAAAAATTGATGGAGGCAGATTAGGTTCTCTCAGGGCTACAGGTGGGTTTTAGAGCAAATACTAGCACAACAGACCAAATATTTTGTTTTCATTTATACTGTGGAAATATGTGGTCATAAAAAAGGAGCATATCCCTGCCCGGTATCCTATGGGAAAAATCTAGGGGTTATAGTGGACAATTCTCTCTCCCTGAGTTTGCAGATTAGCAGAACAGTGTCCACCTGTTTTGGGATAATCAGAATCCTTAGAAAAATTTCCCAGTTCCTTTTGTTTGCCTCATGAAAACAGGCAGTTATTGCCTTAGTAATGTCCAGACTCGACTATTGTAATGCCCTCTATTTGGGCATTAACAAAGGCCTGGTGCGACGTCTGCAGCTGGTGCAGAATGCTGCAGCCAGGCTGGTGATGGATCTCCCGAAATACCACTCAGTTTCGGCTTCCCTCATCACGCTGCACTGGCTTCCTCTGGACCGAAGGATTCTCTTTAAGACCCTATGCCTGACCCATAATGCCTATTATGGCCTAGGCCCTGAGGCCATTAAAGCATTATTCCAGCGCTATGTTCCTACTAGGCAGCTTAGGTCGGCAAGTAAGAATCTGCTAATAGTTTCAAGAAGGCTAGATGGGGAGGCAGGGCTTTTTCCACTGCCGCTGCTAGGCTGTGGAACTCCCTCCCTGATGATCTCTCTGTACAGGTGTCACACTCTCTCTTCCGCAAGGCCTTAAAGACCTGGCTCTTTACACAGACATCAGTTTGAGCATATTATTTTATTTCTGTATAACAGTCCCTCTGCAGCGCCTTGACGCCCTTGGGCAAAGTTAGCGCTTTACAAATCCAATATTCATTCATTACAAATCCAATATTCATTCATATATATGTTGTGTTCGTAGAATTACAGGTAGCCCTTGATCTCATTCCGAGGGAAAAATGTGGGTTGTACTTGAAGAGATGGGGATGCCGATCAACATTTTGCCAAGCATGATGCGGCTTAATTGCAACAACTATGCCCCAATGAGATGAGGAAAGAATGGCGAGTTAACCAAGCGAATCAGCGTAAATAGAGGAGTTCGACAAGGATGTGTACTAGCCTCGACACTGTTCACTTTATATATAAATGGGTTGATTGGGACATTGTTTGATTATAATGGCGACACACCAAAATTGGCAGACCATATGGTGCCTGCTCTGCTATTTGCTGATGATACGTTATTGGTATCCAAGACTCTCATGGGCCTCCAAAATTTACTCAATCAATTGATATCCTCGTTTGACAAACATGGCCTAGGGGTTAATGCATCGAAAACCAAATGTACGTCTGTTAACCCACACAAGACCGTTAAAGGTAGGATAATGTTAGGGGCAGCCTTTTTGGACCAAGTTAAAAGCATTGACTAACTTGGGGAAGAATTGCAAAAACGCTTATGTTGACAGCCCAGATACCCAAAAGCCAGCTGACTCTATTACATGCAGGCTCCACTGTAGTGAAAAGGCTTAAAATATCGAGTTACAAGCAAGTTACTCCGGCCCTAGAAATCTATTGTGCAAGAGGCCCTGGAGCCGCTCTAAATGTAGCTGAGATCTGGGGACTGAAGTGGAGAATAATTTTATAAGATCCGTTTTAGCACTCCCACGGAATGCTCCACTAACCCCAATGTTATTGGATCTCGGTTTAAAGAACATAGTGCATGTAGCAACGTTTATTCCACTGGCCTACTAATTGAGGGTTTGGAACAGTAAATCCCCACTTCCCCTGAGGCAATCATCTAGTGAAGTAAGATCGCTAGACACAAAGGACCAAATACCCTGGTTCAAAGACATTCAGACTTGGTTATCCAGACTCGGGATGGGTGAATACTAGGACAACCCTGAACAAATTAAGAAGAGCACCATGGCATGTCTAAAAAGGAGGTTTTGGAAACATATGAATGAAGAGTGGTTGGGTAACAATAAAGGGGGCATGCTAACAACAAGGTTTTAAGCTTTCCAGGACAGCATGCTGTTTGAACCTTTGCTGATTCAAATAGAACCTCTGCAAGCTAAAACAATTTTTCTAGAGTTTAGGTATGAAATTCTGCCGTTAAATATTTTTGGTAGCAAATGGAATGGTAGTCACATTCAATCAATTTGTCCCTCTCGTGAGGCATGTGATGAGACAGAGGAACATTTTATTTGATTTTGTCCTGCTTATTCCTCTTTTAAGAGGACATGGATAGTTACGATCTGCCAAATTTTATCTATGACACAACTGAAGGAAACAATGAGGGTTCTAAAAACTGACAACAAAGAATGGCTAGTCTTTGGACTATCTAGATACTTATTGTATGCCTGGCGACTGAGATGTAGAAATGAGAAATAGGATACGTGACTGTTTAATTTTAAGTAGGTTTCCCATTTATGACCACTAGACACTCTAAATGTTGTTTTTCTGTTGGTTTACTTAAGGTTATATCTATGTAAGCTGGGTGGCACCAGGGTATTAGTATAAATGGGATGTTAGCAGTTACATGCACTAGCACTTTCTTCTGAGCTGCTCAAATACGCCGGTTTAAAGTACTGAAACAGCCAGACTATTGTTGAGGTCATCATTGCTACATTTTAGTATGAGATCTTTAATTTTCGAAAGCACTAGCACTTTCTTCTCTGTTAAATTTGTTGTCTCCTAAATTGTGACTGTCAGATCAATAAGGGTGTCAGACACAGGTGTGTCTTGGCCCACACCTTGTTTTTGTTAAACCTAAATGCCGTTGCCCTGTTTCTATCAACGTGCCCCCACGATGCCCCCATCATTGCAGGCCTGAGAACACCCACACTACTCTTTGCTGATGACACCTTGCTAGTGTCCCAGACCCAGAGTAGTCTCCAGTGTCTACTAAATCGATTTGATTAATTCTGTTCATTGCAGGGTCTGGTAGTAAACACCACTAAAACAAAGTTCATGACCATTAACTAACACAAGGCGTTTAGAAAAAGATTTCTCTAGGATGCTGTGAAATTGCGAAAGTAGAGGCCTTTGACTATTTCGGAATCAGGTTGTCACCTAAACTGTCGTGGAAACCAGACACAGATAGAGCCTTGCTTAAACACAAACAGATTGTGGGCACCATGCTGAAAGAACACTGAGCATCGTTCAACAAGCCAGTAACTCCAGTGCTACAACTTTATGATGCAAAAGCAGTGGGAACAGCTCTAAATGGGGAGGAGTTCTTGGGCCTTCAAAACATTGCTGGTTTAACTAAAATCGAAAATAAGTTCGAGAAAAATTTAGTTATGCTGCCAGTAAGCACCCTGCTTCACCCGCTGAATCCTGATATGGAGAGGTTAATAGCAGACAAAGCAAAAATTAGACCTGTCTTGTTCTGGAGGATGCTGAGAGCCATGCCGGAATTAGCCCATTATGCCAAAGCTCTGCAAGAACTAATGGAGCTGGACATATTCTCTTATACGCCGACGACCTCGCTCTTTTAAGCCTTATGAGAGTCGGATTGCAACGGCTGCTAAACACTCTACATAGTTACGCCGCCATGAATAACTTGGAGGTAAACCTAAAGAAAACCCAAGTGGTCATATTCGGCAGGAAGTACTACAGAGCTACAGAGATGGCGGTTGGTCGTATAACAACGTCCAAAGTCCAGCCGGAAAAACCTACAGATACCTGAGAATCCACATCGACTCAAGTGGCACCTTGATTGAACACCACAATGAAATTGCCATGAAAGCCATGTCTCTTCAAGCCAGCCTTTCCAAGCTTTCTAAAAAACTAACTGGTCCCAGTTTAGTCTCAACGCTGGAAGTAATGCGAGCCAAGATAGGTCCCACCCTGTCGTATGGCTTTGACATCTTTCCTGGCAAGCTCAGCATCGTTCTTAACCAACATGTGATTAAAATATACAAAAAAGTGCTCCAGTTGCAAAAATGTTCATCTGCTGCACAGATTCGACTAGAGCTAGGCCTCGCAAATGCTTTGCAAAGTACGGGGGCCTTCCTTAACCTGTGCCATAAGCTGAGACAGGCTAGAGACGGCTCTCTTGAGTCCCTGCTATGGACAGACATCAGTGCCAATAACCCCGGTGGGTAACACAGTCGGTACTTCAATGAGTGCATGTCACAATTATCAGCAAGAGAACTGGGGTCTCTCAATCCTAGCAAAAATGCAGTTAAATCAAGCCATCAAGAAGCAAACTCAATTGTGTTCCAGAACGTTAGATAGAGATTTTAGTCAAACGTATGCATGCATGGGCAGTAATTAACTCTTACCAGCTGGCCCCTCCCTTGCCACTTCTGGATTGTACATACTCCTTACATCTAAAACAGAGATTTCTGGCCCTCTGGCTGGGCGAGTGGCTTTTTCTGAAACATCTACCTTCCTGGCGGCGCTCCTCGGACGATCTTGTGTGCAGGGGCTGCGGCAAATCAGTTGAATCCCTTGAGCACGTTGTGTGCATTTGCCCAGCTCTGCTGGCCCTGCGCAGAAAAAAGCTGAGGCCAGAGTGGAACAAACTGGGAGTCTGGACCTGCAGGTAGGGCATTATTGCTGCTTTGAAGCCAGAGAATACGGCTCTAAACATCAGCTTCACAATTTTTATCCACCTGCATTATCGTAAGTTCAAGCAGCCGCCAGCCTCTAATAAAATCAAGGCAAGATGAGGCAACCACCACAGTCGGTCATAACAGACAGCTCACATAAGCCATAGCCGTGGCTTACGACCAGGAGGCTTGGCCATCCAGATTTCGCCACCAGCTCAGCGCAACGCTGAAAGCCCTGATTAAACTGCTGCGGCACACAATGGAACAGTCTAGCTTTTTTAAGACTCTTTATTTTATTTTTTTAACCATTTCATCACCGGACGCACTTTAGAGTCACCTTGCTCTTATTGCCATAAGACGGCTACCTTGTTTTAGAAGGGAATTTTTACTTATTATATAATAAAAAATATAAATGCAATGTGCAAATAGCTACTCACTGTTTTTAATACCATTGTAATGATTTTATTATCAAGCAATAAACTTTATTTACTCCTAATGGAGCTGGACAAATTCCACAAAATTGAGTGGCTCAACAACATCAAGAAACTGCTGTGCTTTCTCGGGCTACCCGATTTGTGGGATTTCTCTCCGGCTATCTGCCTCCCCACCAAAGACAAACTCAAAGAACTATACAGGTCTTGGGTTGACCAGAACGCGGCCAATGACACAAACAGGGGTTCACTGACTACTGAATTTATCATGTTCAAGCCTTGCAGTGCCCTTGAACCCTATTTATATTTTATTACAGACCCCACTGATAGGAAGCTCTATATTCAGTTTAGGTTTGGAACTCTGGCTAAATGGTCACCTACTGCTGCATCACTCCTGATATGCTCAGCTCGCATTGTTTCTAATGAAACTACTGCACATGTCCTATTTGCCTGCCCTATTTATATTCGCCCAAGGCTGTGCTGGCTAAAACCAGTCTGCTCTCAGATAGGCACCACAAGACATGTTGAAGACTTAAGAATTCTAACATCAGACCTTAGGCCATTGTTTGCCTGTGCAGCAGCTAAATTCCTAGGAAGGGCGTGGTTACTATGACGCAAGGCTATAGCATCATATCTTTAACATCTAGAACTTACGTAGCCGTTAAAAGCTCTTAAGGAAGGACCTGTCACCGCCCATTGTGTTCCATACACAAATCTGCACAAGGCGGGAACACCTTCACTATACATACCGGACCCTGATGATGTTTTTGTAGAATGAGCTTGTACCCCGAACCGGTCTGTTCCTTACTCGCCCCTTCCGTTTGACCTTCGACTTTTAATTAGAAGGCCAATTAGCACTTTAAAGTATCTATACTGCACAATTTCCTCTTTTTCCTTGGTCTGTTTAACTACAACTGCCTTGCCTAAACAAAAGTAAGCGCCACCTGATAGGTGCCCGGCCTCAAGTTCCCTTAAATAAATGGCCAGCTGACTCGTGTTTTGGGCTGAGATACACATGTCAATTTCTGCATTTTAAAATTTGACATTCATTTAACTGCAAGAAACTGCACAGCATGTTTTAAATCAAGGTGTTTTATAGAATATGCTTGCAGCGGTCTGTACTCCTCAATGATGCCACTTTTGGTCAATCATCTTTTCAAGTCTGTAAATATTTATTTATCCCCCATGCGAAGCTTAGCAATAAATGTACACAATTCTCCGGTGTGTTGTCACTATATGCGTCTAAGAACTTTGCACCCTATATTTTGCACTTTACATTCTGCACTTTACATTTTCCTCTGTACCTTCTTTCAAGCAAGATGTTTAGCGACAAAAAGCAGACATGTGTTTGATGTGTTGTTATCATTTGCCCAGTTAATCGGTCCTGGCTCACGACCATTACGCCAACCTTGGATTCCATATTAGTGCTTGCACCTTTGACCGAGGCTCGCTTACCTCAAATTGCCTCTGCTCTTGGCAATTTCAGAAGATGCACAGTGCACCTTAAATCATGACATACTACAGATTATCTTTATGGCTGATTGCTTCTTAAAAGGATGATCTGTCTGATAACCCTTTTGTAACAAATGTATCAGCCAGGTTGTATAAATTTGTCCTTATTTATTTTTTTCCTTTCCTTTTTTTAAGGAATTTTAATTGTAATTTTAAGATGTTTTAAATCTTGCAGCTTTTGGAAACTTTTATGGCTTTGTTGGCGAAATAATGTTTGAAATTGAAATTGGTATCTTTTAATCTTCTAATGGATTAAGGTTTTATTTGTTGGATGCACCAGCACTTTTTCAATCTCGTCTCTAAATATAGCTATTGCCACTTAAAAATGAATATGATGCACAAGCATCTACGTGATCTTCCTCTTACTATTGAGTACTGTATCAATACTTTCTGATCATTTTTTAGTCGAATTGATCATGATTTAAAAAATGAGTAATTTTTTGACCCATGTATAACCGTGCAATATACTTTTGATTTGTGACAAACTGTGACAAGGTTGATTGTTGGCGTTTATGTAATGTGTCAAGGATTTTTATTATAAATATATACATGTATGCTTTTAAGGTTTGTTTCAAATCCGAATAAAGAATCTACTATAACTCTTGTCTGTTCCTCTAAGAAAACAAATTGATTCACTAACCGGAATATTCAGGTTTTTACACCCTTTGACTTTTCTCACTCAGAAAGAGTTTCATACATACAAATGAATTCTCGACCAGCGGGAAATCACTTTAATCAATGCAGTGTTACCTTTTGCGCAATAGGTTCTTCTGACATCAATTGATATCAGTACATTTACAACAAATCATTATTATCCCTATCTCAATTGTACAGTTGACGGTACTTCACGATCTGCAAGTTCAGTAATCAATAATCAATTAATATAAAATTGAACAATACAGCATGTTCCATAAAGGAAACAAATCCCTAATCTAAATAAGTTGAGGGTTTGGCAGAAAGAGCGGCAGCTAGAACTCATGAAGAGTCCCGATTCGAGAGAGATGAGAAAGAGCATGAAGCATGAAGTTTCTGCATCAAAAAACAATTTTAATTCAAATGTCAGAAAGCTAATAAGTAGGTAAAAAACACAGAACCTCTCACAAAGAGAAGTAATTAATAGGTCAGATGGTGATATGGCCAGAGGAAAGCTCTAAGCAGAGTGTCCTGCAAAGTCCTCAAAAATGCCCTGTTTCTCCTAACAGGAAGTCCGAAACTACTCTAGGCACACTCTAAGAACACGTACTTGAGAAAATGCTTAACTGTTACATTATGTTGTTTCTTTGCACTCAAGTCATCCAATCATCTCGCCTGTTGAACAAGTTGCTTACCTTCGGTAATGATACATCTGTAAGAAACATAGGTTAGTTATAGATTCCTTACCTTAGAATTACCCCCAGACGTCAGACTGGATCCGGAAAGTTTTTCGTCAGCTGTACCCCTGCGCGTCGAAAGGTGGCGTCGGTCGGCTCCGCGTCCGTCGTCGGCGTCGCTGGGATGACGTTGCGGCAGCTGCTTAGACGCTGCCCTCGCGCGCTGACGTCAGTTCTGTACACGACTTTGCACGCCAGTAGCGCAGAGCCATGCAAGACACTGGCCACTGGTGCACAAATACTAGGGCCCTGAAAGGAAGTCCTTAACCCTAGAAATCAGTTTGCAGAACGGGGAGGATGGGTGGGGCAGTAAGGAATCTATAACTAACCTATGTTTCTTACAGATATATCGTTACCGAAGGTAAGTAACTTGTTCATCTGAAAGAAACAGTTACTTATAGATTCCTTACCTTAGAATAGATACCCCAGCAATACTAACCCCGGAGGTGGGTCCGCGAACTAAGTTCACACCAGAAAGTCCTGGAGTACAGAACGGCCAAAGTAGCCGTCTCTCCGGACTTGACCGTCTAGGCAGTAGTGTCTAGTGAACGTATGCAGTGATGCCCACGTAGCCGCCTGCCAGATGTCATTAAGGGGAACTCCACGTCCCAAAGCAGTGGTAGCTGCCGTCGCCCTGGTGGAATGGGCGTGTAACCCCACTGGAGGCTCCTTCTTTGACAAAGAATAGCAGGCTTTGATGCACAAAATAACTCATCTGGAAATGGTTCGCTTGTGCACGGCCCGACCTTTCTTGGTGCCTACGTAGCCAACAAACAGTTGGTCATCCACCCGGAATTGTTTTGTGCGATCAAAATAAAATGAAAGCGCACGTTTTGGATCCAGACGGTGGAGCCGCTCTTCTTCTTTAGAAGGGTGCGGAGGCGGAAAGAAGGTGGGCAAAGTGATGGATTGGCCAATGTGGAAGAAAGTAACCACTTTAGGAAGAAAGATGGACGAGTCCGAAGGACAACCTTGTCCGGATGAACAGATAGAAAAGGAGGATTGGAAGAAAGAGCTTGGAGCTCACTCACCCTGCGTGCAGAGGTGATGGCCACTAGAAAAGCAGTTTTTAGAGTTAAAAGTCTAAGAGGACAGTTATGCAGCGGCTCAAAGGGAGCACACAAAAGATATGTAAGAACCAAGTTCAAGTCCCACTGAGGCATTACGAAGGGAACAGGAGGAAAGAGATGAGTAATGCCCTTAAGAAAGCGATTTACAACAGGGGACTTGAAAAGAGAAGGCTGATCAGGAAGCCTAAGAAAGGCTGAAATGGCAGAGAGCTAGCCCTTTAGAGTGCCCAGAGCAGAGGCCTGATGGGCCAAAGAAAGGAGGAACAAGAGAACCTCAGAAAGAGGGGCAGAGAGGGGATCCACAGCCTTTGCTGTGCACCATGCCACAAATGTGTTCCATCGGCAGGCGTATACCAACTTAGTGGAGGGACGCCTGGCTGCCAAGATAACATAGTGATCAGAAAGTTATCCAACCCGGTGGAGACTAATAAGATAGGTATAGGCACATTTCTCTATCAGGAGGTGAACTTAGTTAACTGCTACTACCACTATTGGGAGCAGTACCTCTTTTTTATAGTAACCCTCACACACTCTAGTAGTGTCATGCTTCATCATCGGGTTCACCCTGGCTCCTAAAGGCCAGGGTGGGCTCAACCGTGTTTCAGGGAGCACTTAAGAGAAAAGGCCAGGGGGGTTAAAGATTAAAAAACCACCAACAACTCCAAGTATCCCTTTAATATGGAGTAGTGGTAGCTATTAAAAACAAAAGAAGGGTGTTCCCAGGATACGATGGTCTTATGACCCTAAAGTACTTGCCAACATGTTCAGCCAAAAGACGGCCCTAAGGGTCCATGGCTTTCTTCAGGGCAAACCAAAAGTGTAAATTCCCTCCCTGGAAAAGTAAACACAAAATGTTATCAAATCGTTAAAATTAGTTCATTCAGAAAATACGCCTTATGGATATACTTATCCTCAGTATGGCGTTAAATCAATCGTATGTCCGACCTGTAAGGAGACAAAATACACAATATTTGTGGACTCGTTCACCATCATGACAGCATCATACTGCCTCGCCTATATAGCATCATACTCTTCTATGTTTTCATGAGTTTGTGCGTAGTGCGTTTACTGAAAGGAGTGGCACATTCAACATTCCCCATCTTATATAAACACCCTCTAATAAGGGGTGTCTGGTTCCTGGACCCGTCCCGTGCAATCCAAATCAAATGATGCCCAACCAGCAAAAAGCACCCCCGTGATACTGGGACACGTTTAATTAAAAAAGTTTAAAATAAGTTGACACTTCTTAATATATAGTGTGCAATATAGATCATCATACCCCACAAAATATGATTCTCACCAAATTCTGGAGGACCACACGCCTCCCACGAGTGCAGGCAAGAGGGCAGTCCTGTAGTCACACACTAGAAAGGCAAGATGTAAGAAAAGAAACACCGCGTGAGGCTATTGGAAACCCCCGTAACCCAGGGTACTTCTCCTGTCATCCGTATCACATCCCTGACTCACGTTATCAAGGATCCTGGCCCCGAGGAATTACCTACTGCGTCCTGCAACTCCCGGCGTGAGTGCCGGTGTAGTGAGAACGCCGTCTATTTGAAGGAAAGAACCGCATTCACAGGTGATTCCACTGTGAAAAGACGTGGCGTAAATTCTCAAAGTCATGTCTGCGACGAATCTGACGCGGACATGAAGAACTACAAAACACATAGGGATTGATGGGAAACCTAGTCTTACTATGTTCCCTATGCATTACGAGTGGTTGTTTTTTTGAGAAACTTTATTGAAAAACCCAGGTTGCATTATACATAAATCTTAATGAGGGGAACTATATACCTTGTACTAATGGTCCCGACAAAGGACAGAACCACTGTTTTTTCTTGTGAGTGTATAAAATAAAAATAAATATAAAATAAACTTAATAGTGGTCATGTTCATAATCGCCTTTCAATTAAATTCTATCGCAGCGGATAACCCACATTACATGAACGAGCTGTTTAAATATCTAGGTATGGGTACCGTAATTGGGAAGAATTGTGTGCTCCCAGGCGGATGGCACATTTGTGGACCCATATATTATATTCAGTTGCCATGTGGTACTGCCACTACCAGTGATTTCACTCAAGTCAGTATCTCTGGGCCACTCAAGTTTTACCTAATTGTCCCCACGGGATTGAGTCATTCAGGCCCCGTTCATGTGTTTTTAGAGTATAGACCCATCTTTGTTCTTTCTGTAACAGTCTTTTTGATAGGTTCGGGCCCCCTTTCACTTTTTCAATGACGGTCCATTTTAAATCCTGATCACTATGCTTATGTTCCAGGTAATGTACTGTTAGTTTAGTTGCAGTAATTTTTCTTCGTATCGTGCTCCTATGTTCACTGATACAGACTTTTACTTTTCTTGATGTCATTCCTATGTAACTATCTCCACAAGGACACGTGACCATATAGATGCAATTGTCCGAATTACAATTAGTATGACACCTTTGTTCCCACATCCGTGGGAGTCCTAGATCAATTTCGGATGTATGAGTGGTAAACTGACACACAATACACATGCCGCAAGGAAAATGACCTTTGACTTGTGGGGTGTTCCATAGTGTGAGTTGCCTTTCGGTTTTGGGTTGGTATGTGTCTGCGTGAACTAATGAGCTCCTTAAGTTCCTGTTCCTTTTAAAAGAGAACATAGGCTTTTCAAAAGTTAAGTTGTTGGACGTTAGGATGTTCCATTTCTGATTTATAATTTTCTTGATGGTATTAGAAGAGGAGTTGTAAGTGGTCACACAGATTAAGGACTTTGTCTCTTTCTTTTCATAATTCTCCAATAGGGCTGGGCGGGGCGTGTTGCGCGACCTTTTCTGCGCCTGATTTATCACACTTTTGGGATAGTCTCTTTCTTCCAGTTTCTTGGAGAGAAGTGCAGCTTCTTTTTTGTAGGTATCCAGGTCGGAACAATTTCTACGGACTCTCAAGAATTGTCCAACAGGAAGATTCTCCCTTAGAGATCTCGGATGTGCACTGTTAAAACTCAGGAGGCTGTTTCTGTCCGTCGGTTTTGTATAAAGAGAGCTCTCTAGCCTCTCATCTCTGGCAAAAATTTTCACATCTAAAAAAGCCACCTTGTGGCTATCTGATGTCATGGTGAAGCGAAGAAAAGGGTTGCATTGATTCAGCCAGGTTTCAAAAGTATTGGTGCTTTCCTGGTTCCCATGCCATACCACCAGGATGTCATCTATATACCGTAGCAAACACAAGGAGATGATGGTCGGAGTGAGATGACGAGAATATACTTGATGGGGAGGAGGGCACTCAGGCTGATTGGGCGGCCGCCACCTGATGAAGGGGGGGGACGGTGAGACCGATAGGGGCCCGACAGGGACTTTCCTCCAGTGTTCCCGGACTGCCCTGGATTGAGGCCTGCGAGGCAGGGATTCTGATGGGTGGTACAAGAGATCTGGTCGACTCCCTGAGTATTTTAATGGTTAGCGGCATGCTTGGAGGGGTGGACAGGGAGGGGGGCCTTGGTAGGGTGTTTAAGGACCGGGAGGGTGGGATGGGTATGGGGAGGTTTCTATTTGAATCTACATTACATTATTGGACTGTAACATACATGGAGACGAATCGAACTGTATGCTGGACTACTTCTGGGGAGATGGCGGGGAATTGGTGAGGCACTCCTGGAGGCCCCTTGAAGAAATTCTTGGCTTGCAGCCAGCTCTGGGATGACCGCAAGACTACTAATGTATATATTTGTAATGCATGTCTCCTTCCCAGCTATTTCTTTATGATGCCCACGGGGCTGTCTGTATGGCTTTTTCAGAAAACCAATAAAAATCTGTTAAAAATGATGGACGGAGTGCTGAAACTTTTCAAACACTCACCCCCAGTCACAGATCTGGGTTGAATCCATCATCATTCTTTAGCTCACTTTGCCACCCAAGTTCAGACATAGCTAAATGCAAATCAGTCTTGACCCTGTGCCTCATGGGAACAGTCCAGACCGAACTGCCAAGCCATGTCTTCCCTGAACCGGAATCAAACATCCTGGGACTGGTTTCGGGCTAACAGCCCTCATCAGCCAGGCTAGCTTGAATCCCGTGGCAAAGTGAGCAAGGGACCCACGTCTGGGCATACCCTGCCAACTTAGGGCGAAGAAAGCAAACACAAGGAGATGATGGACGGAGTGCTGAAACTTTTCAAACACTCACCCCCAGTCACAGATCTGGGCTGAATCCATCATCATTCTTTAGCTCACTTTGCCACTCAAGTTCAGACATAGCTATATGCAAATCAGTCTTGACCCTGTGCCTCATGGGAACAGTCCAGACCGAACTGCCAAGCCATGCCTTCCCTGGACCGGAATCAAACATCCTGGGACCGGTTTCGGGCTAACAGCCCTCATCAGCCAGGCTAGCTTGAATCCAGTGGCAAAGTGAGCAAGGGACCCACGTCTGGGCATACCCTGCCAACTTAGGGCGAACAAAGCAAACACAAGGAGATGATGGACGGAGTGCTGAAACTTTTCAAACACTCACCCCCAGTCACAGATCTGGGTTGAATCCATCATCATTCTTTAGCTCACTATGCCACCCAAGTTCAGACATAGCTATCTGCAAATCAGTCTTGACCCTGTGCCTCATGGGAACAGTCCAGACCGTCTGAAAAGTTTTAGCGGTCCGTCCATCATCTCCTTGTGTTTGCTTTGTTCGCCCTAAGTTGGCAGGGTATGCCCAGACGTGGGTCCCTTGCTCACTTTGCCACTGGATTCAAGCTAGCCTGGCTGATGAGGGCTGTTAGCCCGAAACCGGTCCCAGGATGTTTAATTCCGGTCCAGGGAAGACATGGCTTGGCAGTTCGGTCTGGACTGTTCCCATGAGGCACAGGGTCAAGATTGATTTGCATATAGCTATGTCTGAACTTGGGTGGCAAAGTGAGCTAAAGAATGATGATGGATTCAACCCAGATCTGTGACTGGCTGATGAGGGCTGTTAGCCTGAAACCGGTCCCAGGATGCTTGTTTCCGGTCCAGGGAAGACATGGCTTGGCAGTTCGGGCTGGACTGTTCCCATGAGGCACAGGGTCAAGACTGATTTGCATATAGCTGTGTCTGACCTGGGGTGGCGAAGTGAGCTAAAGAACGATGATGGATTCAACCCAGATCTGTGACTGGGGGTGAGCGTCTGAAAAGTTTTAGCGCTCCGTCCATCATCTCCTTGTGTTTGATCTATATACCGTAGCCATGTGCGGATTTTGTCACAGTATGGATTGTTAGCCCAGATGTGTTCTTCCTCCCAGTAGCTCATGTAAAGGCAGGCAATGCTCGGGGCAAAGGTACTGCCCATCGAAGTCCCATGTTTTTGCAGATATAGTTGGTCTTCATATTTGAAAAAATTCTCTGTCAGGGCAATTCTCATGAGCGTCATAATCCAGCCTATCGGTGCCTCCCAGGTGGATGACGGGAGAAGTACCCTGGGTTACGGGGGTTTCCAATAGCCTCACGCAGTGTTTCTTTTCTTACATCTTGCCTTTCAAGTGTGTGACTACAGGACTGCCCTCTTGCCTGCACTCGTGGGAGGCGTGTGGTCCTCCAGAATTTGGTGAGAATCATATTTTGTGGGGTATGATGATCTATATTACACACTATATATTAAGAAGTGTCAACTTATTTTAAACTTTTTTAATTAAACGTGTCCCCGTATCACAGGGGTGCTTTTTGCTGGTTGGGCATTATTTGATTTGGATTGCACGGGACGGGTCCAGGAACCCGACACCCCTTATTAGAGGGTGTTTATATAAGATGGGGAATGTTGAATGTGACACTCCTTTCAGTAAACGCACTACGCACAAACTCATGAAAAACATAGAAGAGTATGATGCTATATAGGCGAGGCAGTATGATGCTGTCATGATGGTGAACGAGTCCACAAATATTGTGTATTTTGTCTCCTTACAGGTCGGACATACGATTGATTTAACGCCATACTGAGGATAAGTATATCCATAAGGCGTATTTTCTGAATGAACTAATTTTAACGATTTGATTACATTTTGTGTTTACTTTTCCAGGGAGGGAATTTACACTTTTGGTTTGCCCTGAAGAAAGCCATGGACCCTTAGGGCCGTCTTTTGGCAGAAACATGTTGGCAAGTACTTTAGGGTCATAGGACCATCGTATCCTGGGAACACCCTTCTTTTGTTTTTAATAGCTACCACTACTCCATATTAAAGGGATACTGGGAGTTGTTGGTGGTTTTTTAATCTTTAACCCCCCTGGCCTTTTCTCTTAAGTGCTCCCTGAAACACGGTTGAGCCCACCCTGGCCTTTAGGAGCCACGGTGAACCCGATGATGAAGCATGACACTACTGGAGTGTGTGAGGGTTACAATAAAAAAGAGGTACTGCTCCCACTAGTGGTAGTAGCAATTAACTAAGTTCACCTCCTGATAGAGAAATGTGCCTATACCTATCTTATTAGTCTCCACCAGGTTGGATACCTTTTTGATCACTGTATAATGTTTGGGAGGACGTATCTTTCCCTGGAGGTTCTCCACAAGTATCATTCCTGTTGTGTGGATAATACCTCTCAACCCTTTTTTGGCCCTTGTGCCTCCTTTGCATACACTGCCAAGATATCATCACAGACTTTGGGAGGAAGGTCGAAAGCTGTCAACTGTCGCCGCTCAATCTCCACGCAAGGAGGTGGAGGCTGGACAGGTTCGGGTGGAGGACCGTCCCCTGCTGCTGCGACTGAAGATCCTCCCGAAGAGACAGTCGGATGGGGGGATCGATGGCCATGTGTAAGAGCTCGGGATACCAGACTCTTCGCGCCCAGTTCGGAGCCACAAGGATGACTTGGGCCTGGTCGCGCCTGATCTTCTTCAGCACTCTGGGCAGAAGTGGTATAGGCGGAAAGGCGTATAGTAGACCGCAACTCCACTCGCGACGAAAAGCGTCGCCGAGCGAGTGCCGCCTTGGAAATTTCAACACGCAGAATTGCTGACATTGCGCGTTCTCTTCGGTGGCGAATAGATCTAACCAAGGCTCTCCCCACTGTTGAAAGAGACCTTGCACCACCTCTGAGTAAAGACGCCATTTGTGATCCATCATGCACCCGCGGCTGAGTTCGTCCGCCCTGGCGTTCTGTGAACCTGCCAGGTGTTGAACCACCAGGGATTTGCCCTGATGTTCCAGCCATGTCCAGAGGCGGAGGGCCTCCTGACATAGGGTCCACGACCCCACCCCGCCTTGTTTGTTGCAGTACCACATGGCGGTGGTGTTGTCCGTGAACACCTGCACTACTCTTCCCCGGACAGAGGGAAGGAATGCCTTGAGTGCAAGACGAATCGCCCAGGTTGATATGGAGCCCGGACTCCGCCGGAGACCAGAAGCCTCTGATCTCCGCCTCCCCCATGTGGCCGCCCCATCCCAGAAGTGATGCATCGGTCACAACTGTGAACTCTGGTTGGGGAAGGGAGAGGGATCTGCCGTTGACCCAATCTTGGTTCGTGAGCCACCACTGCAGTTGGTGTGCAGTGCCCTCCAAGATCTGGACGCAATCGGACAGGTTCCCCTGATACTGTGCCCACTGGAACTTCAGGCCCCACTGCAGAGCCTGCATATGCCACCTGGCATGATCTACCAGCAGGATGCATGTCCAGAACTGCTCCGATGAAGAGGAGCTTTTGAGAGGGAGTCAGGTGTGACTTCGGCACGTTGATGGAGAACCCCAGCAAATGCAGGAGGTCAGCCATAGTCTGGAGGTGGGAAACGACTGCGAGGGGCGCTTGTAAGGCCAAAGGGGAGCACAGTAAACTGAAAGTGCTCGTGGCCTACCGTGAACCGCAGGTAACGCCGGTGGGCCGGCAGGACGGGGATGTGAAAATAAGCGTCCTGCAAGTTCAACGCTACCATTCAGTCTCCAGGGTCGAGGGCAGACAAGACCTGAGCCAGAGTCAACATTTTGAACTTCTCTTTCCAGAGGAAGTGGTTGACATTCCTGAGAGCCAAGATAGGACGCAGGCCCTTGTCCTTCTTGGGCACCAGAAAGTAGTGGGAATAGCAACGGCGACCTACTTCTGGGGCAGGAACGCGCTCGATGGCTCACTTGGCCAAGAGAGCCGTAACTTCCTGTTGAAGAAGGGCCAGGTGATCCCACGACATGCAATGGTACTGGGGTGGCATGGCTGGAGGGGTAGTCTCGAAGGGGAGGGAGTAGCCCCTTCGGACTATCTGCAAAACCCACCTGTCCGACGTGATGGTGCGCCAGTGGGGGAGGTGATGGCAAATCCTGCCGCCCACTGGCGTTGGATGGGCCTGAAAGGTCGGACTAGGAGGGTTTGGAGGCTGCTGCAGAGGGGGCAGTGGTGGACTGGCCCGCCCGCTGGCCCCCAGAACCACGTCGGTGGTTCCCACGTCCCCGGCCGCGCTGGGGCTGAACAGCTTGCGCCGGCCTGTGGCTCTGATAGGAACGTGTTGAGGCACCCCTTCCGTAGCCACGAAAGGGGCGAAAAGCAGACTGTGCAGGGCGAGTGGTGGAGAGGCCCAAGGACTTGTCCGTAGCCCGAGAGTCCTTGAGCACTCTGGAGCACTGTCTGCTTTGTCGCTGAACAGGCGACGGCCATCAAAGGGCATGTCCATGAGGGTGTTCTGGACATCCCCAGAAAAGCCAGTCGATCTCAGCCAGGCGTAGCGTCGAAGCGCTACTGACGTTGAAATTGTCTTACCCAGCGAGTCGGCGGTGTCCAGTCCACAACATATGGTAAACTTTGCTGTGTCTCTCCCCTCGGCAGCTGCACGGGAGAGCACGGCCCGGGCCTCCTCCGGGCACTGAGGCAGCACTTGCGCCACCGTATCCCACACAGAGTGGGTATAATGGCCCAACAGACATGCAGTGTTTACCGACCGCAGTCCTAAGCTGGAGGAAGAAAACATTTTCTTCCCAAGCTGATCCAGCTTCTTGGATTCCCTATCAGGTGGTGCGTTAGGGAATGTGCCTTTGGACGTTGAGGCTTGGACCACCAAGCTCTCAGGGGTGGGGTGTTAGGAGAGGAAAGTGGGGTCGTCGGGCAATCATCCTATCCACAGCAGCCCCTATTTTGGGCCTGGACCAGGTGCCCAAAAGGATGTCGGTGAGGGCGTCATTGAATGGCAGCAGGGACTCCGAAGAGCTCGCTGCCGGCTGAAGCACCTCTGTCAGGAGGTTAGTCCTGACTGCCACCATAGGAAGCTTGAGGTTGAGAGCCTCGGTCGCCCTACGCAACACCACTGCGTAAGACGCTCCCTCCTCCGTAGCCACGGTAGGAGGAGACAACATGCCAAGGTCTGGTGAGGTATCCAGACCACTGGCTTCCTCCAGTTCCTCTCTCCAGTCCGGATCGTGCTCCAACTGGTCAGTTAAAGGGTCACCAGACCACTCCCAGTCCTCCTCATACTCCTCTGGCTGCCAAACTGGCTGAAAAGGGCCAGGGAAAACACGGGCACAAAATGACCCATCGGCGCCGGATAGGGCGTCGGTCGACGCCGGTCCGGCTCCGTGTCCACGTCAGGATGGAGGCCGGCGTCGACGCCGGCTGGGGGTCCAGCCGGCACCAGCTGCGGATGTGGTGCCGGTGGAATCAGCCCCCGGGGGAGGCGTGATCAGGTCGACCGGCGCCGATCTGGATCCAGGTCTAGATCCAAGCGGGCCCTGCGGTGCTGGGGCTGGAGCCGCCGGCATTGAAGGCCCAGGGCCCCCAGCCGAGTCCGCGGGGCCCGAAGGCGCACCCGCGGAGTCGGGCTGCCCAAAGATGGCATGCATCGCTTCGTAAAACTGGCGAAGCTGGGCAGGGGTCGCTCCCGGTCCCGGGAAGGGAGGGAAGGCCGGAGTCGACCCTTCAGGCTTCGCACGCGGAGCCACGGGAGTGGCACCACCCGCACCCGTCTTCGCGTCGGCCGACTGACGAGGGGAAGTCGAAGAGCGACGATGCTTCTTCGACTTCTTCTTGTGCTTCAACTTACCTGACCCCGAGTGTGAGGACTTGGATGGAGAATGGTGATGGCTCCGCGACCGGTCCCTCGACCTCCCACGGGACCGGGACCTCGAACGGCGCAGAGCCGACTGCCGGGCTTCGAGTAGCTTTCGGGACTGCTCCCGCAAAGACATCGAGTTCATGGTCCGGCAGTCGGAGCACGACTTGGGATCGTGGTCGCGCTCCAGGCAATACAGGCACACGCGGTGCGGATCCGTCACCAACATCAGTCGGTTACAGGAACCGCAAGCCTTGAAGCCGGGCATCCCTGACATGCACCAGGAGTCGAAGACTCAAAAACGATGTTGACAAAAAGTCGCAAAAAGTCAGTCAAAAAGTGACTGCGCTGGCTGGTGCGGAAAAAGAAAGAACTGACGTCAGCGCGCGAGGGCGGCGTCTAAGTAGCTGCCGCGACGTCATCCCGGCGACCACGACGACGGACTCGGAGCCGACCGACGCCACCTTTCGACGCGCAGGGGTACTGCTGACGAAAAACTTTCCGGATCCAGTCTGACGCTTGGGGGTAATTCTAAGGTAAGGAATCTATAACTAACTGTTTCTTTCAGATCAAGGGAACAAGACTGCTCTCCATCATATCAGTGGAAAGGCAATAGTCCTCAGACAGCGATGTACTTGTGCAGCTTTTTATCTACTACATTGTATATCTTGAATCTCTATAATACCATTCAGAAAAGCTTATGAAAACACATTTTAAAATAAGACTTCCACATCACCTAAGCTTTTTATTCATGACTTTATAGATCTCCATTGTTGAATATGAAACATTTGATAAAATAAACTAACAATCTACTACAAAATGTATACATTAAGCCTATGTGAAGGTTGAGACAAATTTTTCTATTCATCTAAAGTGTCAACTTGTCTAAACATTTTAACATTTCCGATTCTTAACCCAGGCCAGTTCTTCAGAAAACATGATCCTAGCTTTTCAGGCCTAGTGCATGTAAATGTGACTGCCTCATACAATTTTTAGTGTTTTATTTTATTTTCTTAAACATTAATTCTGCACATTATTATTTGTAACTATTTTTTCTTTAAACATATTTTACAATCTCCCAATAGCTGGGTGGAAATGAAAAGTATAAATCCACAAATTCAAACTATATAGTAATAAACGGATTCTGAAAAGGATGCATAGTGACAACAATACGCTATCCTCACACATTTAGAACTTAAGCATGTGATCTGATGTTCTGTGCTTCGAGCCTCATTTTGATCCCAGATTAAAATGAGAAACGTGTAAAGAGCCAAGAGTTTTATGAGATTTCACCTTCTACGGGCTGCAATTTAATGACCAATTCAGTCATGAAGTGGGCCTAGGGCAAAGATGTGACTGAGCTAGGAGGCATAGCAGCCAAAGAGCAAAACAGTAGAAGCTCGATCAAAAAGCATATGGTGCAGAACCGATTAGGGCCAAAAGATCAATGTTTCCACAGGGGTAAAGATAACCTGAACAGGTGCTGATAGTGATTGTACTCCTGAATATTGTCCCCCCAGAATATACTGAAAGCAGAATACCGAGGATAGAATATAAAGGGACAAAATATCAAAAGGTTAGTTCATATAGGGAAGTATAAATTTGCTATTCCTAGCTCCACATATACAAGATATATGTACAGTGCAGGTACATATAGGTGGAGTTGGGTATAGAAAATCTAGACTTACTTATGTATAAAATGTTTTTATATCTTTTGTCCTCAATATTGTGTCCCATCGATGTTTTGGGGTCTCACTTCAGGGTGCACACTGCTGGAAGCGTATATGCATGGTAACGGAATTATGCAGGACATAGGAAGATGTAACAGCAAATTACATGGGGGATACGGCGGGTCTTGAGTGTGTTTTTAGAAAGTGTGCACTGAATCAGCACGTGTAAAGGTGAAAAAGCACTCAAGGGTGCATGCATTAAAGCCAATAACATTGACTTAATTTAAAAAATTAAAAAAAAATTGGCCAAAGTAAATCCGAACCAAAGTTTACAACAGAGGATAGCTGGCTTTATGATGACCTCTTCAAGATGAAACAAAAGGAAAGAGCCCTTGAAATAAAGATAATAATAGCCGTGAGACAGGACATAGAACTGAATAGATGTCTGTAGGTAAAAGGCTGTTATCGCCAGAGCACAAAAGGCATCCTTCCAAGCCAAGGTCGAGAAGGCGCAGAACTCCAGCAAATAACTGTTCCAGATCTAAAGCTAACTAGTTGCCTTAAAAACAGCGTTGTTTACCATACTTCCTTAAAAAACTGTAAGAATCTGAAGTCCTTCTTTAACAGCCAATGAGATCAGTTAGGCAAGCATATTTACATCAGATCTTTACTAAATTGCTAAAAGCCGGCCACCTACAGCTGCCTGTTGTCAACAAATGACTTAATACCATGAGCCTCCACATTAAAGTCTTCTCCACCACCTTTCATCTCTAAGAAATAACTGTTATGCAACGTACACACCAACTTCGACTGTACTATGGATGCTTCAACTGAATACATAACTAGTACTTCATCCCCCTTCTGCTGTGAAGATTAAGATAAGTAGTGTGCATCACTTCACAAAATCCTCAAATAAATCCAAAAAATGATAAAATTGGGCCCTACCTAAAGCTCTTTTAGCAGAGGGAGACCACGTTTCAGCTGCTATTTTGAATGTTTCCTCTTATTCAACCTGAAAGCATCAAGAATCTGCTATCATCCTTTAAAAATATTTGTGCTCACAGACTTCTGTAAAGAAAATGTGAACAAACCTCCTCTCCAATGGTTCCACTTTCCACTAACCTCTTTAACAAAAGCCTTTTCCACGAGCATTGCCTCTGACAATTTTAAACATGCCATAATCACTCAACTCCCAAAAACTTCAAAAGTTGATGTAAAGATCTTGAGCACTAACAAACTCATTTTGGACCTATCTAGAATTACAAAGGCATTAAACAGTGGGTGTATAGGTGAGCCTAAAAGTCACATTTCCCAGACCATATAATGAATGCAGAAAACTGCAGAATACTGTTCCCGATCTACAACGAACAAGTGGCCACAACAACACCATCTCCTACCCCTGTCCCTCCAAAAACTGCTGCCAGAACCTGATTTACTTTTTCAGAAACATCAAGTGCATTAGAGCATACATTGTTACATTTGGTGTTCCTTAAAAGTATTTAGGACTGGCCCTCCCCATCTGCCTATTACCCAGCAAGTAACACTAATCCAATTACCCTCACGTTTAGGTAAGAATGATGTGTTAACATGCTAAAGATCTTGATTCACAGAGGGAGCTGTCTGTCAGAGCTTTTGTTGTTATTCTTCTAAACAAGCAATGGCAAAGCCAATTGGACTGGATTTCGTGTGGCAAACCATGCAAACACTGTGATGCACAAATGCTATGGTGGCAGTAATGGTAATGGTGGTAACAGAAGTGGTAATGAGGTGGTTGTAATGGAGGCAGTATGCATGTTTGACCATGAATTGTCAATTACACCACATCTGGGTCATTACATCATTAATGTAAATTGAGCTTGATCATGGGGAACAGTAGGAAAGGTTGCATTGAACATAACCTATTGCCATAGAAGCTTGATCCTCTGTAGGTAGAAGTGTGCAAGCCTGCCCCTCAATAGTTAGAGGTACAAGACAGCAAATTAACATGGAGACTCGAGTCAGGGTGTAGGCTTGGCTCTAACAGCCTGTGCATGAGGTGAGACAACAGTATATGCTACTAAATCAAGAACAAGTCAGGAATTTGTACAGGGCACAACCCGAACTCAGGTATTTCAAGGTTCTCTCATATATGAAAATGAACAAAAAGGAGGCACAAGTGAAATTAAATATTTGCCTACGAACACACAATTTGGTCAAGTGGGGAAGGTGGGATTAATCCCAGGTTTTTTGGTTTAATTCAGCCACTAGGTGAATATCGCTTTTTCTCTCCTGTTTTACAAAAAAGGATACTATATTGTCTTTAATTCTTAGCATATGATGTTAGTGAGTGGGTAGCAGGCAGAATCGACGTGAAAGCTTAGCTCATTTTGGTCTTGAGGGTCCAAGAGTTCCTGAAGCTCAGCCCGAGCAAGGCACCTAGCTACAGCCTTCAATGGCTTGCCCACCTCTATCAGTAGGTCAACTGGCATTTGGACAGAATATCTAAAAAAAATATCATGATACAAAAATATCATTGCAGGAATATCGTGATGTCAAAAATTTAGTGGACATAAATATTGAAGGGAAGTATATCGTTTTTAGTGTTGTTGTTAATACTGTTGCAAAATATATCATTTACTAAAATATCATTGTATATAATGTTTTTTACAATTTTGTTTGTGAATAGTGGTAGTAGTTTTGAAAATTATTTATGTATTTAATTTGACATTGTTTTTTTATGTCAAATCTTTTCATTAAAGAGCATAAACACGTACCACAGTGTAAAACATGTCAGGCAGGAACTGATAGCAATCATTATATGAATATGGGAGGAAATCATCAAAAGCTACTGATATCTTGCATCACATGTCTAACGGCTTAAGGACCAAGAGTGAAGCCATGAGCGGCCAGAGAAGCAATGTCTGTGGCAATAGGAGGGAGCAAAAACTTCCCCCTCTTCTCAAGGGGGAACAGCACCTTTGTCAACATAACATGCAAACAGGGGAGGGGAGGCGCCAGAGGTGCAGTAGGTTGAGCCCAAGCAGGCTAGCAGTGGGGATAGGGAAGGGGAGGGCAGAGGAAGAGAGAATAGAAGGCGAGGGATAGGGATAGACAGAGAAATGGACGGCACAGAGGAGAAAAAGAAAAAGATGGGGGAGGGGGGAAAGGAGAGTGGGGGATAGGGCATCTCGGGATGGACCTGTCAAGGCCCCTGTAGGAGGCTAGGGGAAGAGTAGCGGGTTTCCCATATTATGGGGCTGGGAGTCTCGCAAAGGAGTTTCGGCTCCCCGAGCTAGGAGGATATCTTTCGAAGAGGTGGAGGGCGTGGAGCCGGGGACTAGTGAAACAGGAATATTCCAATTTGGAGAAGTGATCGATCAGTGGTTGCCAAATGTGTGTGAATTTAGATTCTGTATGTGTGATCCGGCATGTTAAGAGTTCCATCGCCATGACGTGCCAGAAGCGTGTGAACCACAGAGTAATAGATGGGGCAGAGGGCTTCTTCCAGTGAAGAGCAAGTACTTGTTTGGCCGCTCCCAACATATGTGCGATAAGGTGCCAGTCGGTGTGGGTCATAGCTGTAAGCAGCTGGGGCCGGACACCCAGGATGGCCATGGTATGCGAGTTCGGTAGGGGGAAGCCTACAGTGTCTTTGATGTGGCTCAGGACTTCCTTCCAGAATAAGGTAAGTAGTGGGCAGGATCACCAAATGTGGTTGAAATAGCCAGTCGCCGATTGACAGCGCCAACAGAGGGGAGAGGAGGTGGGGAACATTTTCTGTAATCGTGTCGGAGTGTAATACCAGCGTGTCATGAGTTTATAGGCGGATTCACACGCTGGAGAATGCTCCTGTATATCCTAGGGATGTCGCGCCATAGTTGTTCCCATTGTTTCGGGGAGATTTCCTCTATAGAGTCTGTGTGCCATTGTGTTTGGTAGGTATGGAGCTGGGTAGGGGTGGAGTGTTGTAGCACCTGATATGTGCGAGATATCAAGCCCCACGTGCCATCGAAAGAGCGTACCATTGTCTTAAAGGGAGTGAGTGGCCGTGTTGCCCCCTGTGCATTCAGTGGTGTGAGCAGCCAGTGCCGGAGTTGGTAGCATTGCAGTCGAGATGCATCCGTGAGGTGAAAGTCTCTCTTGAATTGTTCAAAGGTTTTGAATACATCCCCTTCAAAGAGATCCTGGATTGTGCGGCATTCGCCCTCGCCCCAGGCTCAGAATGATTGCGGTTGTAAGGCTGGAGGAAAATTAGGGTTACGGGCCAACGGAGTGTTGGGCTAAGGGAAGGAGGTAAGACCCCTAGAGATTGCAATCTTGTCCCAGATGTTGAGGACTGTTTTCGTGGGGGTAGCTATATAAGCACTTCGGGGCCGGGCATGTCTCGAGAGCCAGGCCAGGTCACACAGGGGCCTACAAGCCACCGCGCGGTCCATGTGAAACCAATGCTTTTTGCTTTCGTGAACGACCCATTCCGAAATGTATTGGAGGTGTGGCACCCAGTAATATTCCAAAAGGTTGGGGCCCCCCGGTCCCTAGGCAGCATGAGAAGTTTGTTAGAGAATCTCAGGCGTTTCTTCCACCAGAAAAAGGAGGTCACATTGCGTTGAAGGCAAAGAATATCAGCTTGTGGAATATGAGTGGGTAGGGTTTGGAATAAGTATAAGACTTTCTGCAAAATGGACATCTTGAACACGTTGAGGCGGTCTTCAAGAGCAGATTGTCTACATCCCGACCAGTTAGCATGAGACCACGATGACAGGGACGGAGTTAAATTCGAGCCTAGGTAATGGAGCGAGTGCGAAGCCCACTGGAAGAAGGCAAGTAATTGCAGGTCCGGTATATCCTGTGGGGGGATTGATAGATTCAGCGCCTGAGATTTAGCCATGTTAATTTTGAATTCTGAGAGCCTCTCAAAGGATCGAAGAAGAGATACTAATGTAGGCAGGGAGGTTCTAGGGGTGGTCAGTATAAGCAGGAGGTCATCTGCAAATAAGCCAACCTTGTGTTCTAGGCCGCCAAAAGGGATGCCCTTGATATCTGCGGGTTGACGTATGGCTATCGCCAGTGGTTCCACCACCAGGGCGAAAAGTAGAGGAGAGAGCGGACAGCCTTGCCTGGTGCCCCTTTGTATGTGTATGGATGGGGAGAGGTGGCCGTTAACTCGAATCTGTGCTGTGGGGGCAGTGTAAGATGCCATGATCCGGGATATCATAGTTGGGCCCAAGCCGATTTTCTGCAGAACTGCGCATAGAAAGACCAAGCCAACCCGGTCGAAGGCTTTTTCCGCGTCTAGGGAGAGCAAGCATGCCGGGATGTCCTGGCGGTGTACCTTCTCAACTAGATGGGCTACCCGACATATCTGGATCAATCAGGCCGGGCAGATATGGTTCCAGACGGTTTGCCAAGATTTTGGGATAAATCTTGGCATCAGTGTTTAGACGGGCAATAGGACGGTAAGATGCGCACGAGGAAGGGTCCTTTCCTGATTTAAGGATAAGAGTTATTTCCGCCATAGACATGGTAGGGGTGAGGCCCGTAACTTCAGAGAACGAATTAAAAAGACGTAATAAGTGATCTTGAAGCTGGGGCACAACCATGCGATAGAATGAGACTGAAAGGCTGCCCGGGCCAGGGGTTTTGCAGGTCATTAAGTGCACGCTGCAGTTCGCCCAAGGTAATCGGAGCCTCTAGAAGTTGTGTATGGTAAGAGTCAAGGGGTGCCCACGGACAGGAGTTAGAAAAGAGTTGATGTCATCCTGGGTCGGGGGGGGCTTTCCTTCCCGTAGAGAGTAGTGTAAAAAGAGTGGAACGCTTGCTGCTTGTCACACTCGGAGGTAGCCCAGGTACCGTCTGCATGTTTAATCTTTGAAATGTGGGCCTGTGTCGCCAGGCGGCGGAGTCGGCGGGCCAGGGTGGATCCCACTTTGTCTCCCCCTCATAGTATCTCTGCTTTAATGCCAGCAGTGATCGCTCCACCTTATTTGTCCGGTGGACCCTCATTTGGCCACAGAGCAGCCCTAGTCAGACCGGTTTCCACCAGCCGAGCCTCCCGGGTATAGGTTATTACAATTGAGATAATGATGCTCCGGGTTGTTGCCTTAAAGGCATCCCACAGAATAAAGTCTGGGGTCTTGGGTAGAGCATTTTATTCGAACTATGCTGAGATCTCCCGCCGTATCTCGTCAACATTAACAGTGTCGCGTAGGATGTGGGGGGGCTGCCAGCGGGGAGGGGAGCGTAGTGCAGCGTTTCGGCATCGCAGCACCATCTCCTGATGGGCATGGTCAGAGATGGAGATGTCTGAGATATGGGCCAACTCCAAAGCCCGCGTTAACGAGTGTGAGAGAAAGAAGTAATCAATACATGAATATGAGCGGTGAACATGTGAAAAGAAAGAGTAATCCTGAGTGTCTGGAAATTTGTAACGCCAGGCATCTGTGAGGCCCAGGTCGGTAAACTCCCTCTTCAACGCAGAGGACATAGCCCCCGTGCCCTGGAAGGAGGTAGTGCTGGGGTCCAGTTTGGGGTTCCAGACCAAATTAAAATCCCCTCCCATGATTAAGCGATCCCCTCCCTGCTATACCTGTTCTTTCAGTAGGGTTCTAAGGTATGCGTCCCATGAGTGGTTGGGCGCGTATACGTTGAGCAGGGTTAGAGGCTGTGTATCGTGTTGGACCCTGATTTTAATGAAACGACCTTCCCTGTCCTGTACCACCCGCGATCCCTTTGAGCAGAATCTTGCTTTACACAGGATTTCAACCCCGGCCGTCTTGATTGGAGAGGGCGCCCAATACTGAGTCAGGTATTTTGGGTGGGCAATGCGATGTATGTCAGATTATGTTTCTTGCAAGAAAATGACGTCTGGGTCATGTATAAGTAGGTAGCGCCAGATCTGCGGTCGCTTGTTAGGGGCATTAAGTCCCCTCACATTGAGGGAGAGAAATTTGATGTACGGTATATCAACCATTGTTCAAAGCAAGAGGGTCAGCTGCTATGGCGTAGCAAGTGTGGAAGGGTGGCCACCCCGGGTATGAAAGGGCCCAGGCCCAGAATTCTTGGCAGGAATGGGTGGTGGTTCTAAAGAGTGCCCCCAGTCTCAGGAGAGGGAAGGAAGAGTGGGGAAAGGCGGGGTCAAAATACTGTGCCAGAGTTTGTGGTAAGTAACAATCCTCCCCTAGTGTTGAGCAGATATAGGAAGCAGCCCAGAAAGCCTCCATCTCCAGCCCGAGATCCCCCAAGAACAGGATACAAGAAAGGGAAGGTAGGAAGGAGGTAACATAGACAATAAAAGGCCAACCAGGCCGGAAAACTCAATTCAAGTCCTGGAATGGCCCATTAGTCTGAGCAAGGGCCATTCTGGAGAAGTCACTGTCCAAGGGGGCGAATTGAGCAGGAGAAGGGGGCGTGGAAGAAAGTTCAGTGAATATTCTAGTCTCCGGCTTCCGCAGCTGGTGGTCATCAGGGAGAGGGGTCCTCCCTCTATGGAGCCAGAGTCAATGGCGAGGGGGCCCCGGTAGCGGTCCACTGCAGGGGCAAAGTGTCAGGCTGCAAAGGGACCAGTGGGGGGAAGGTAGCCCAACATGGAGCCAACAGTCCCGGGATGTATGTCTCATCAGGCTGACCCTGTCATGTACGTAGGGTCTAGGGTGGCATTTTGCCGGCGGTTGGAGCATGGTAAAACCAGGAGGCAGGTTGGATCCTAGCCAAAGAGGGAGCAACCTAGCATTCACTCAGAGGCTGCATGAGATTGGGCTGGGGTGTGTGCACCATCCATGGAGTGGAGGTGTTGGATGATGTCTTGTTTGGCTTGGGAGGAGGACTGTTCCTTAGCATGGGCTCTGTGTTTAGCACGGGGCACCATGGACCATTCAGGGCGTATAGCTTCTCGGGAAGAGATAGGAGGAGATGGACTAGTTTCTCGGCAGGCCATTGGAAGATGCAGAAGTTGTTTTGCACCCCGCAAGGAGCGAAACACCCGCTGTTTGCCCTCCCAAGTAAAGATCAGAGCAAAGGGGTGGCCCCACTAATATGTGATGTTGAGGTCGCGAAGTTTGTCTGTATCAGGTTTGAAGTCTCTACGATGCCGTAACGTCACCGGAGCTATGTCTTTGAATACTTAGATAGTGTGCCCATTGTAGACCAATTCCGCCTTACATCGTGCGGCCTGCAGGATAGCTTCCTTTTTAGTGAAGAAGTGTACTTATGTGAGTATGTCGGGGACAAAGTCCGAATGACCCTGGGCCATGGCAACGCAGTGGGCTCTGACTAAGGTCGGCGGAGAGGCATCCTTGTCACCTCTGATCGTCTGGAGTAGGTCTGCCGTGAACGCCATGATATCTGAGCCTTCAGACCCTTTGGATATCCCTCTGATGCGAAGGTTGTTTCTCCTGCTCCTTTTTTCCAAGTCCTCCTGTTTCAGCTGGAGGTCAATGTGCTGCTCCTCGAGAATAGCCATTCTACGCCACAGGTCCTTGTGGTCCTCCGAGCGTGCATCCATCGTATGTTCCAGATCATCAACTCGTCCCCCGATCTCAGTAATATCACATCTAAGGTCATGAAGGTAGGCCTTGAATTCGGTCCAATTTCATTTTTTATTTCCTGGAGGAAATTGTTCATGTAGGCCTGTGTAAGGGGGGCGTTTGTAGATTCACCAAGAGCTGTTGCTTGAGGGGGTTCCGTGGGTGCTGGGACCTGCGGGCCTGATTTGAGCCACATGGAGGCAACTGGGTTGTCCCTGGGGAGGGTAGTTGAGGCGTCTTTGCCCAGTTTGGTGCATGGCATGGTCAGATGAGGGTAACTCCAGCTGTGAGAGACTTGTGAAAGCCGTGGGAAGGTGCTATAGTGAGGCCAGTGGACGTGCCAGGAGGGACGTAGCCTTAGCCTGAGGCCCTCTTAGTAGGGACCCTGTGTTAGCTAGAGGTCCGCTTGAACCAGGCGCAGTCTTTCGCGAGCAGGTAAGATGTTTGGGGGTCAAGGAGATGATGTAGCACAGTTCCCCCACCTGTACCAGTTCCGTAGAGCCCCCTCAGCGAGGCAGGGCACTTCAAATCCACCGGTACTCATGGGAGCCCAGGCCACCGTGTAGTGAAAGGCACCGAGGAGGGTCCCCGGAGCAAAGGATTCCCTTGAGTCCAGTCCGGCCAGGCGTTCTTTCAGTCACTATAACCCCCAAGGGAACTGCGGATGTATGAAGCTCAGGGCGGGCCCCGACAGCAAGCTTTGAACGCCTCAGATAGATCAAGAGGAGATTTGGCAGCGAGCAGAGCTTCCCTTGACAGCGCTAGAGCAGAGCCACGGCGTAGGGTCAGAGGAGCCCGAGACACCACCGGTGGGCCGTGGAGATAGAGGGTCCTTGAAGTGAGGTAGGAGGAGGGCCTGGGGAGGAGTACCAGGATGGTCAGCGACCAGAGCTCTGCGGGGTCCAGGGGTCTCTTAGGTGGGCCCAGAGCAATAACCTAGAAGAGAGGGCGGGGGGAGGAACACGCTGCGCGACACCGCAGCCGATCGCCGCTTACCTCTAGTGTGGAGTAGCAGTTCCCAGTGGTATCAGGCTGGTCCCGGTGCCATGTTGGGACTGGCACAGCAGCAGCAGTTGGCTCAATACCAGGCCTCAGGCGTTGTCCCCAACGACGAGTCCAGTTCCAGTAGAGGGTCGCAGGCCTCGACACCCCCATTCAGCTATTGGGGGCTGCCAAATGGTGTTCTAGTGGTGGGCTGGCCGCTTCGGGGTGCCAGAGGGCACTGTTGAATGTAGGCCCCAAGGAGGCACCGGAAGATTGCGGCAAGTTGTGGGCTAGGTGGTGCCATGTCCGGGGGGGGAGGGGGCAGGCCGCCATGTGACTCACAAGTTGTAGCAGGCACGCTCCTCAGGGGCCCCCCGGGTCAATCGGCAGCGCCACTGCAGGCCCCAGGTCAAGGTGGCAGGCAGTCCGGGCACTTCAGTCGCTCCTAGGTAAGCCGCCACTCCTCGATAAAGCCGCCAGTTCCTCCGCTGTTCCACCGCCGGCTAGGGGCCCCGCCAGAATGTGTCCCAGCCCCGGGTGGGTAGCCCCAAAGGGACCACGATGCGGGGCCCGGCCCCTACAGCGACTAAGGCAGTGGCATGCAGCAGTGTCGCAGGCCGCAAATGTCAGGCGGATCAGCCAGGGTCCGTGTGGCAACAATCACAGGAAGCGTGGAGAGAGAGCGGGAGGTGGTCGGCCTGTCTCTTCAACAACAACGGGATGCAGCCCATCGCTGGGGGCTCAGGAAGCGGGAAGCGGGCCTAGCAAAGCCATCTGGGGAAGGCCGGTGGCTCCGATGCAGGCCTCAAAATGGCATCTCCTGCCGCGGGCATATCTCCGGCAGCGATTAACAGGTCTGTCGCTCCATGGCGGAGGATATTCAGCTTGTTACCCCAGCAGCAGGCAGCAGCACGGAACTCAGGGCAGCCACGGTGGTGGGTTAGCGGGCCCTGATGCAGAAGGATCGGCTTTAACAGGCTGAGGAGGAGTGGAGACACAGCGAAGCACGTCTCACTCCATCGGCTGCTTGGCCACGCCAATTTGACATTGTTTGATGTAAAGTATATTTCTTTTAATAAGTTATTGTAATGTTTATTGTATTTAATTTTAAAATGTATTTATTGCTAAATTTATAAATATATGTTTAATAAAAATGTTAGAGGCAGGATGTTGGGTTTTATATGGAAAATGGTGGGGAGATTTTTAAATTATGTTTGTCTAAATAATGTTTTAATGTAAGTTTAATTTAAAAAATGATATTTATGAATTTTTCATTTTTAAAACAAAAAATAATAAAGATCTACATGTAAGGAAACATTTGTTAAGCTGTTTTAATTTGAAATAATATATTTAAGTTAAGTTGTAAATTTATGATTTACATTTTTTGTTTCAAATTATCAGTTATTTATCTAATTTTATATTTAGGTTAGGTTATTTTATGTATATTTTGTGTTTCTAATAAGTAAAATGGCTAAAAAAAGTATTATTTTAATATTTAGTTCTTTTTATAATTGTATCTATTTTTTAAAATAATAAATATAAATTCAATTTTATAATGAAACAGTTTGTTCAGTGTATGTTTTCATCAAAACATTGTATGTTTTGATATGTTAGATAAAATGATTTACAATATTTGTATTAGTTAGCTGTTAGTTTTATATGGGAATAGAGTGGGGATTTTCTTTGCTATGTTTGTTATTTGATTTACATTTTACAGATTTTTTTAATTTTATTTATTGTATTTGTAATTTGTTGTATTTGTAATTTTTAAATTGAAAATGCTATATTTAGGGAAGTAAGGTTTAATATTTTAGTTTTTTTATCAAAATGTACTGAATTATTATTTATGATATTGAACAAATATTACATATTATTTAATATTTACTGATTTTTAAATATTTATTTATTTAGAAAATATATTTTAATTTTGTGTTAATGTGTATTTATTGTTTGCATATATTTGGTATTTTTCTTTAAAAATAATTTAGAATTAAAATGAAAATATATAATTACAATTAAATTTGCAGGGGAAACATCCTTTACAACACATGCGTTACAACGCATGCCGTTACCCCGCATTTTTTACTCTGCAAAATCTTTTACAATGCAGGGATTTTACACCGCAAACAATTACAACGCTTTCCCCATTACAACGCCCTGGTGGAGTTAGAATAGTAAATTGAGTTGTAATGGACAATGCGTTGTAATGGATTGTGTTGTAAAGCCCTGCGTTGTAAAAGATTTTGCGGAGTAAAAGATGTGGAGTAATGTCACGTATTGTAACAGCGTGCGGGGTAAAGTGTCCTATTCAATTTGTAGGTTGTTATTTTGTCCAGTTTATGTTGTTTATGGTGCTTATATTGTTAGTAAAGTTGTTGTTGAAAAATAAAATGCTGCACTATCTAAAAAAATCAATTTATGGATTTCTTCACATATTTCTATTTTTAATTCTTGGGTTTTATTTACTTTTAAATGTTGTTCATATATTTTAAAATGGTTTTATATTGTTTAATGTTAGCATTTTTAAGTATTTATGTACATTTTAAATATTAATTATAAGTTATTTATTTGAATGTTTTTTTTTTTTACAAATAAAGAGTTTTCTTGTAAGAATATTAAACATTACTTCTTTAGTGTCCAACATCTTCTCCAAAATGGTTTAGATTGGAGTGGGATTAGAAAATGTAACCCCTTTAGTGTCTAACACCTTCCCCAAAACGGTTTTGCTTGGAGTGGAAATAGTAAATATTACCTTTTTAATGTTGAACACCTTACTCACAATGGTATGTTGTTTGTATTTTGGTATAGTGTGTAGTTTTTACAATAATAACCAACACATGTCAAATATTTTTCATATTTTATTTATTATATATAGGGGCCGATTCGATCTCGGCCGGTAGTGCTCCGAATCGGATTCGGATTTACCGGATCCGATTCGGAGCCCTGTTTCCCGACCGAATCGTACGCGGGTCCGGCCGAGCGAGTACGATGCAGGCACCCGCGAAATCTCCGACCGACTCGAACGCGGCTTCAACACGCTCCGACCGACTCGCATGGACACGACTCGCACCGCGCTATGGAGACGTATCCCGGCCGGGTAAGGTACGATGCGCGCCGCGAGCAGTCCGACCGACTCGCGCCGTCCGGCTCGAAAAAGCTGTCGGAGCCGGACTTTGGGGGTCCGCGTCGGACCCCCTGTACGCGCAGGGCGCGCGAGTCGCACACAGGGGGGACCCATGGGTCCCCCCTACCTGTGCATGTACGCCGCGATGCGCATCGACGCGTACCTGCTGTAGGTGGCGCCCCTGTGCGCCTCGCACCCATTGAGTCAATGGGAGCCCGCGTATGCGTTGTACGACCGGCTCCCATTGACTTCAATGGGAGTCCGACCGACTCGAGTCCGATGGCATGCGTGCGCATCGTACTCGTTCGGTCGGACTGCCAGAGTCCGATTCGGTCGGAAATCTCTCCGGGTCCGGCTCGGTCGGAGAGATTTCCGGCCCGAATCGGAATCGGCCCCTTAATGTCTATTTTTTGTTTTTATTATTCCTAGATACTTTTTTTGTTTTTTACAAATAAAAAAACTATTAATTTTATTTTTATTTGGAATAGTATCACATGTAGTGTGTTTTTTACAGTTTTAATACATGTATATTTTTAAACATTTTTACAAAAACTGAACATAGACTTTTTATATTTATTAGTAATATTTAATGTACAGTTATATTTTTATAGCACTGTTTAATTTATACTTTACATACACATTAATATTTGTGTTACTTTTAATTAAGCATAGGATGGAGATATTTTTGTAAATATTATTTTGATGATATTTTAGTAGTATGTATTGTTTTTCACAACATTCTGTAATGGAACCACGCCAACTCTGCAAATAAAGCCTTTCGTTGCAAGAATAAATAAAATAAGAAACCACATAATCAATATATAGATTATGGACCACCACAATTCTGGGCCATTAACAATTATACATTTTCTAAGCTACAAGTAAATTCCAAGCAACCAAATGCACTCAAATTATTAGCACTAAGGGCCTAATTAAGACTTTGGCGGTCTTGGAGTGGGGCGGCCACGTCGCCGCTCTGCTGCAAGACCGTCAAAGCCGACTGACTCCACCCGCCAGATTACGACTTTTTTAGTCTCTGGCAAGCGGTTCTTTTGGGGTCCCATAGCAGTTCCTATGAAAAAGGCACCACAACGGGAGCGTCAAAGCCAGTTCCTGCATGGCATGGACTGGTGCAGTCCATGCCGTACAGGAACTGGGGTGCATGTACACAGGGGGGCAAAACATGTGCCCCCCTGCATGCACCCCATGGCCCTGAGGCAACAGGGCCCCCTTTGATTCATCTCTGCCACAGTTTTCATGGCGGGCTCACCGCCATGAAAACCGTGGCGGAGAGGAAACTTGTAATATGGTTGGCAGTGCCGCAGCGGCACCGCCAACAATATTGCAGCCTGAAGGCCGCCGCAATACCGCCATTGATCTCTGATCCCTGGCGGTTGCGGCAGTCCAACCACCCAACTTGTAATAGGGCAGTTGGACCGCCGGTGCAGCGGTGCCCGCACCTCCACCGTGTCATAGTTAGGCCCCAAGTAGTTTGTCTATGGTGAATCTTTATTGAAGCTGCGCCCTCCAACAACCACTCTTGGACGTCTTCCATGGGTATTCAGCACTGGCAGGAAGAGGGCAGAATGGGCTTGCTTCCTCAGGAGCGTTTTATACTCATTGAGATTTTGAAGGGGGAAGGGAAGGAGTATGAGGTTTCCAAAGTATCAGACTGGTGTCATCAACAAAGAAAGTGCAATAAGTGTTGCATGATGTTGTGAGGGTTTGGGAAGAAGGAAGTGGGGGAGGCGTGAAATTGCAAGGAAAGAAATGTTTTAGGAGGGATGAGGTGGCTCTTTTTACTGACCCAGTGTTGACAGGGAGTACAATATTTTAAAAAGCAATAGATATTTTTACAACTCTCTGAATCTATCCAAGCGTGGTGGTTTCTGTGTGTTGTTTAAGACTTGACAATAAATGGCACGCGATCAGTGAGCAAATCATGTTTCACAAAAATGTCACGTCTGCAGGTTATGGGCTTCAATTTCTGTGACATAGCTCAGATGGGTGAACACTGCTGCCGAGATCTGTATGAAACATGCAAGTCATAAGTTCAAGTGTTCGTTGAAATAGCCTGCTGGGTGAATGCACCTGTGGCAAACAAAGGCACTAACATAGGGGAAGAGATTGACATATAGCGAGAGTTGCAGGCTTTCGAACTTGGCTACCAGGTTCCAGTCCCTGCATCAGCTCAACATCCTGTGATTCTGGGCAGATCACTTAATTTCAAGTGACTAAATAAATGAATATGACCTTGTCTAATATAATCTGGTGCTTGTGTAAAGGAAACTAATGTCCTCGGGCCATACAAATGCAAAATAAAAGATATATAGAGAGAGTTTATGTGTGCAATCTCAATTTTATGGTGTGTTACATACTTAATATAATGTAAGCCTTACTCCAAGGAGCAGTATACAGAATAACCTTGAGTACAATCACACAATGTGCTGAAAAAGGGATTACAACGCAGGGATGCAGGTTCAAAGGTTTAACTGCATTTCAATATTGTAAAATCAAGAGCATGAACAGATACATAAAGGGCTCTAAGCACTCTTCACGCTTTCCCAATGAAAACACAAGTGCTGCCAAACAAATTCCACTATTCTCTCCATTCCATCTTAGCAAATATGGTTTAAAATTGTGTCAGTGAGTCCCCTAATTTGCATCATAGCATAAACAAAAACAAAGAAAGACATCTCATGGCAGGAAAGCAAGGAAGCAAGGTTTTAAAAGACTCCTGAACAGCAGGGGCCATATGTATGAAAGTTTAGTTTTGCGATTCTCAAAAGCGAATTTTAGAGAATCGCTATTTGAGAATCGCAAAACGAGATGTATGTAGGATTTGCAATAAATTTTGCGAATCCTTCATATTCCTTAATTGCGAATCGCAAATTGCGATTCGCAATTAAGGAATTCCTCCCATTCATTCCTATGGGCCTAGAGGCCCATAGGAATAAATGGGAAGACATTCTCAATTTGCGATTAGCAATTAGAGAATCGCAAATTGAGAATGCAATTCAAGGGTGCCAGGGTGTCAAAAGGACACCCTGTTGCACCCTGAAATGTGCATTTAAAAAATGCAAAAAAGTGCATTTTTAAGTGAAAGCGCAAGTTACCACCAACTTGAAGTTGGTGGTAATTTGCGATTCCTTAAGCCCAAATTGCACTTTTTTGTGCTTCTTACATTGCATTTAAGGAATCGCAATTAGCGATTCCTTAAATGCAATCGCAAAATAGGGAATCGCAAAATTTGCGATTCCTTATTTTGCGAGGGGGTTTCAGTGTGATACATTGCACACTGCTAATTCTGCGAATTTCAGCGTTTGCGATCGCAAATTGGCTTCATACATATGGCCCCAGGTCTTTACAAAGCTGTCAAGTCTCAGTGCGTGTAATCTCCCCTTAGTATGCCCCCATGGTTTGTGGGCGGGAATGAGGAGGGATTGGTTTGAATGAACTTTGCACATGTTCAGGAGCTGTGCTTCTGTGCCATGAGGGCAGCTGAACCCAGGTAAAGCCTGTCAAAGACACTTTCACACCAACCAAGTCCACGGACCACACTACAAATGGCTGAGTAGAAGGCACGTGCTCTCCACCATGCAGCAGGAGAAGTGTCGGTCAAGCATACTGCTGAGGGAATATATTGGTAAACAGGGCCAATATATACTAATGTTTGGGGCAACACAATGCAGCAAGACAACTTGCTGCGCTGCGTCAAACAAAGAGAGCAGGAATGCACCTTATTTACTAAGGTATGGCACATTCCTGCTCTGTCTCTACGCTGGCACACTGAGTGCTGCCTAGCGCCAATCCAGGCACCCTTGCATTTGAGGCAGGATTGGGACACCAGTCTGCAGAAAAACAGTTCTCAAAGGCATTTTCCTCGGCATCAGGATGTAGCACACATAGAAGGAGGAAATCGCGAGGAGAAATAACTATATTTATCCTTGTTATGCCTCTGATGGGATGACATACAATTTTGACGCATTCCCACGTTTACTATTCTTAGTAAATCTGGGAATGCGCCAAAATCCATGGGTGGATGCGTGGGAACACCCACACTCCACCCATGGTACGCCTTCCCAATGCAGAGTAACGCAAAGCAGGGACTTGCGATGCCTTATGTTACTCTAGATTCACTAAGTCACGCAGAACCACATAAGGTGGTGCTGCATGGCTTAGTTAATCTGACTTAAGGGCTTGTATTTTCTTGTGTCGCCTTGTGTGACCCATAACACCCACACACCCACACCACACCCTTAGCCTACAGTCACCAATCATTTCTCACACCAGCCCACAGCCTCAGAGGCAGTACTTAATCCTTAACCTGGTGTGCTTGTTCCCCTTCCTGCAGCCTTACCTGCTTTCCCCTCCTGTACAGTGGCGGCTGGTGACATTTGAAAGTGGTGAAGCGTAAACGTTGGGCATTACATTTATATAGCGTGTGATGTGAACAAGTTCAATGGACAAACCTGGGGTACAGGGTGAGTCCCTATCCCGAGAAAGAAATGAAAAAAAGATTGGCAAGTAGTGCATTTTAAAGCAAATGAATGTAGCAATAAAGCAAGGCTTATAAGGCAGTGGTAACATATAGTCTTGAAATATTAAACACATTAAAAACTGCCCCATATCTTCCTGCATTAATATGTTCAACAGTTACTGTAATGTGCAAATTGTACAGCATGACAACTTTAGCCCTTTAAAATGTATGCTTGCCCAGTGTCGTGCACTGCAGGCAGCATTAACTTTGGAAAAATATGCTCTAACCAGACTTCGAGAAGCACCCACAGCTGTTGGCTGCAACCAGTCATATAGAAATATGTGCAGGCAGGTCTTTAAGTGGGATGAAAAAAGTGGGGGCTCTCTATAAAGGAACATGTCAAATACATTTCTGTGATACCCATAGTGTGCCACCTGACTGGTATTTTGGTTTCTCTCCGAAATTTAATTGTCTCCAGATAAATGACACTGACATATATCTAAAGCCTGTCAGTTTGATTGGCTTTGTCAATGGGTGTTAGTTGTTTAAGATAAATGAGTAACAACAATGATTTGTTATAAGAACATTGGAAATGTTTCAATTCTGAAACTGTGAGTCTGTGAATTAAATAGCATTGAGGCCTGTGGAAGGAGTTTTGGCCTTCAGTTATGTGTGCTTTATGTTCGATATGTATCCTCTTTTTCTCTGCATATCTTGTCCATCTGCACATCATCAACCACCTCTCTTTCCTCTTCAGCATCCTCTTTTCACTCTTCCCCGAATGCACTTCCTGGCATCTGTCACTTTACTGGCCCCAAACATGCACTGCACTCCCTCAAATTTAAGCACTTTAATTTCTCTAACTTTTGCCTTGCAAATATTTTGACATCTGTGTACCCCCTTCACACACATATCCACAGAATTTCAGTTGCAAATGGAATACATAAACATTGTTCTGTGTGCTCTGTAGAGAGGGCAACCCACTGACAGGCACTTTGTTTGGTTTCAGCCTTAGTGCTTGCACGCTCAATCAAAGCCCCTCATACATACCTGGCATGGCTCAAGCCTCAAACTATGCACAGAACAAAATATAGATAAACAACAACATTATAAAATAGCTTCCTCTTGGGAAATGCAAGATTAAGAAAGAATGTGAAATAAGAGAGGCACTAAATCGCTGAAATGCATTCCCTTAACGTTTTTAACATTCATTGTTTGCAAGTCAATCCATGTTTTTGGCATCAGTGTTAACTTAGTGGCATGAAGACAGGGTCAGTTTTTATGTCATACATCAGAGAACTGTCCACTGTAAACACATATTAATCGCCTTGCTTGACTCTGCTATTTGGATCAACTTCGCAAGGGAACAAGTACCATGCTCGGTATTTGGATCCATTTCAAGGGGGAACAAATACAGAAGCTCCACTTCTAATGGAGCGAGCGATCTGCAGCCAGGGCCTAGGGTGTCACAGTGGGGGAGGTTAGCGTGATGAGGGGTCTCAGCACAATATACATAACACAACATTAGCATGCAAACACTTACTATTACCGAGAACAAGGCACCAGATCAGACGTACTTCCAACCACTCTCACGTATGACAAAAGGGTGGGATCTATGCCTTTGAATGACGAACGTCTGAAGTCACGCAGGGATGAAGTCTCCCACGCCCGAAACCGTGATGCTGATTGCGTCACTGGCCTACAGAGTACATACAACCATAGACCACAATGGCAATGAAGGGCTTTACAACAGAAAGCCCTGCGTCACATTGTACAAAGTTGATTTACTGCCTGTCTTCCGTCTCCTGCTTTAGAGGGAGGCGTGGCAGGCAGCCTGAAACAGACAGCCCAGACTTAAATACATCGATTTATTTAGAGATACGATTGTATCGCTAAATAAATCAATCTATTTAATATGTTTTTATGTAAATGTGTAGGAATTTCAGAGGGAAGCAGCCCCTGAGCCCAAATAGAGAAACCGCCCCTGCTCCTGTACTGCATCATCACATCCCTTCCCCTCATCTTCAAAACGTAAGTGTCACGTTTAGACAAAGATAGCATGGGGGACACACACACACACGACACAAGAATGTGTGGAACATGAAGAATGATGTATGTGTGAGGTAGGACTACATCTCCCATAATTCCAGGGGAGAGGATCACGTGTCCTACTACAGGAACTACTTAGGCACCGCCTACGGGAAACCCGGTGCTTGTCAATCGGGAATTGTGTTCACCCGGCTAGCCGTTTCAGACCTGGTACTGCGGCACACTGGGATCAGGAGACTTTATGTCCCACGTCTTCTCCTTGCCTTCACCCTTTCCGTTACGACCGGCATTGGGCAAATCCCTGGAGACGCGCTGGAGCGCGCCCGTAATCCGCTGCTAGACTTCAGACACTTCCGTGTCAAACGCGCTGGAGCGCGTTTACGAGCCATGCAGAGGCTAGATACTGTTCGCACATTACCTTGCTGATTTTTGGGCATTTTCACCGCGCAGAAGCGCGCCATGAGCCGTTGAGAGGCTCGGAGTAGTTCCCTTTTTGTAATCCTCAGAGACTCCTCGCAAAGGAGAAGGAGCATGTCTACGAGCCGTTCTGAGGCATACTGAACGCGCTTAAACACGAAATTGAGCCGTTGCTAGGCTCGGGTATTGTGCAAACTTTTGTTGCTTTATTGCCTGACAACACGCAGGAACAGCGTGACACCTCCTGTTTATCTGTTGTAGGTTCCAAGCCTTTGAGTACCCTGCAGAGGAGGAGATATTCTCTTAACATTGGACTACTTATACCCAGCTAAGTACATTTATGTTTTGTTTCATGAGAGCAGTTTCTCTGCTGCAAAGAGTACAGGCACGTTCGGCTCATTTACAGGAGTGGTTATTTCTTTCATTGCTTTATTTTTGGATTTTGTGCTTTTTACATTAGGATGAGTGCGGCAAGGTTAAACGTAAGTGCCTTCACATAATTCTAAGGAGCATTGCACTGTCTACATGTTGTGGCTGTTTCATGTTATTGTGCTTGTGTTTTACTACAGGGAACACGGGGCTAGACAGCAGGAGTGAAGCCAACAACTCCAGGTCCATTCCCCATCGTGTGATTTCGCAGCCACATCGTTTTTGTTTCTTTTGTCCCTTTTTTCCCTTTCCCCTATCATGGTGTTTCCTGTTGAGTGGTAGTCAGACTTGCAGGTCATTCCATCGTGGGGATAGGGTTACGTAGCATCATCCATCGCTCCCGCTGTATCCGGCTTATAAGGTTAGTGGTTAACCTGTCTGTGTTCTGACAGATTGACAAGCCCACGGTTACCTACGGCCTGAGCGATGGATACTACCACTGTACTCATATCAGTGTTGGAAACCTTAACCGCATTGCGGATGGAGGTGGATGCTTTTCGAGGAGAAAATGTAGAGTTAAGTAACAAAATGGGCACGATGAGGCGAGAAGTGGCTGGGTTGTCTCGTACTAGTCCTACAGGTGCAAGAGGGGGCTCATATATCATGGATTGGACCTTACCGCCCCAGCTCACTTCTCACGTCTCTGACTCCGGGCATGTGGCCCATGCCCCGGGAGGGGGTACTTCTGGTGCTGGGCACTTTACGACCTCTTTTTCTAACCCTTCTCAGGCAGGCCCCTCATTCATACAAGTGATACAGCCCATGCAGTTGTCCCTTGCCCCTCCTGAAAGGTTCTTTGGGGACCCCAAGAATTGGGATATTCTTGGGTCAATGTAGACTACATTTCATGTGCAAACCGGCAGTGTTTCCTAACGACCAGGCAAAGACGGCTTTTGATATGTGCTATTTGGGTGGTAATGCTGCCAGTTGGTCTTTTCTCCTGATAGAGAGAGACAATCCTGTTCTGTACAATTTTCCAGATTTCTGCATAGAGATGCGCACGTTGTTTGACAGAAAGGCACATCAGCTATCACTAGACAGAGAACTCATTTCACTTAAACAGGGCACACAAGACCTGCTTACATATATTACCACCTTCAACAGACTCCTAGTCGAAACCAATTGGCCGATGGAAAAAAGAACATCCTTGTTCTATCAAGGGCTGAGAGGGGAGTTGAAGGATGTATTGGCTCAGGTGGTGCATATGCCATCCAATTGCGTTGAACTAATAGACCTCACCGTTCAGTTGGCTCATCGACTCCAGGAACAGAAAGGCGACAAGCACCGGACGGAAACAAAATACTATCCGTCGTGCCCTAGGCCTGCACCGGAGGAACACTCCAATACCACGGATGGAACAGAGCCTATGCAAATCAGTGGAATACGAGGGCCCATTAGTCATGACGAAAGAGAGATAAGAAGACAGAGATTGTGCATGTACTGTGGGAAGCCCGGACACTACATCAAAGACTGCAAGACCAGAACCAAGCTCGTGAACAAGGGAAATCAAGGAGCCCGGAACCTGCCCGTGGTGGACTATACCCCAGAGAATCCGGGAAACTGATGTACTCAAACAAGACGGAGACCCCTTGTTTGAGACCTATGGAGAACGAGGTCTCTTCGGCAGTGGCCAATACGGTTCAAACTTCAGTGGCTCATATGAACGTATGTGTTACGTTGGATTTGCCCGGAGGGGGATTGGTAGCAGTTCATGCATTGCTGGATTCTGGGGCTACAGGAAACTTTATCGACCAGCAATATGCCCAGGAACTCGGTGTTCCCTGTATACGAAAAAAGACACCAGAACCAGTAAAGGCGGTAGATGGTACTACGTTGACGTCAGGCCCTGTACGTTTCCACACACAGTTGGTTCTGATGCAAGTTGGAGCAACCCATTTCGAATATACAGTTCGACCTAATCGATGCCCCCCACTTCAAACTCATATTGGGAATGCCCTGGCTAACTCATCATGATCCCTTAGTTCAATGGGCAGCACACACCGTCTCCATGAACTCTTCTTTTTGTAAAGAACACTGCACAAGAGACAAGGTTCAAAACCCAGAGGTTGCGGAGAATCCTGCAGGCCTGCTCGCAAGCGGATGCAACAAAAGGATTTTGTGTTTACCGCCACGTTACCAGACGAATACAAGCGGTTCCATTCCATATTCAGTAAACAAGAAGCAGGGAATCTACCCCCTCATAGGGACTATGATTGTGCGATCGACTTGGAGCCTGGAGCCAGCATGCACTGTAGTCGCATATACGCTCTTACGGAGGCCGAAACAACTTACCTGCAACAGTATCTCGACGAGTTGCTGTCTTCCGGCTTCATACGTTCTTCTTCCTCCCCTGCCTCCTCGCTGTTATTCTTCATCCCGAAGAAAGAAGGTGGCTTAAGAGGCTGCATCGACTATAGAGCCATTAACAGAGTGACCATAAAGAACAGGTATCCTCTGCCCTTGATCCCCGTTCTGTTGGACCAGTTAAAGGGAGCCAAGGTGTTCACGAAACTAGACCTCCGGGGCGCATACCATTTAGTGCGGGTGCGGCGAGGTGACGAATGGAAGACAGCCTTCCGTACGAAGTTCGGGTTGTATGAATATCAGGTTATGCCCTTCGGACTCTGCAACGCACCCGCCGCATTCCAGTTTTTTATGGACGAAGTATTGCGGGGCCTGTTGGACATGACCTGCATCGTTTATATTGATGACATCCTGATTTACTCAGCATCCATAGAGGAACATGTCCATCATGTGTCAGCGGTAGTGGAACGTTTGCAGCGGTTCGCACTCTATGCCAAGTTGGAAAAATGCCTTTTTCACGCCACTGAAGTGGAGTTTCTAGGGTACGTCATCGGACCAAACGGTCTCTGTATGGACGACAAAAAGATACAAGCCATCATTCAGTGGGAATCACCCTCCAATGTGAAAGCCTTGCAGAGCTTTCTAGGCTTCGCAAATTTTTACTGGACGTTTATTAAAGAGTTCTCCAAAATCATCCAACCCTTAACACACCTATTACGGAAAGGAGCAGCTTTTCTCTGGACTGACTCAGCAGAACAGGCCTTCCAAACACTAAAGAAATGCTTCACAAGAGCACCCGTGTTGAGACATCCTGATGCTACTCGTCCGTTTGTGGTGGAGACGGATGCATCACATTACGCCATCGGAGGAACCCTGTCTCAAAGACATCCTGACACAGGCCAACTCCATCCCGTTGCCTTCTTCTCCAAGAAATTGTCGTCCTGTGAGGTTAACTATAGTATTACAGACAAAGAACTCCTGGCTATAAAGAGAGCGTGTGAAGAGTGGAGACACTACCTTTTGGGGGCCAAACACACAGTTGAGATATATACCGATCATCGGAACCTGCTGTTTTTGAAAACTGCAAGAGCCTTAACCCCTAGACAGCTCCGCTGGTCACTGTTTTTCTCCGATTTTGACTTTGTGATTAGGTACCGTCCAGGACCGCAAAACGGCAAAGCAGATGCGCTGTCAAGACCAGCTCTTACTCCTGAATCCAGTCAGATACCATTGGAGGAAACCCCTATTATACTACAGAAGACTTCCTTTCCTGAGGAGATATTGGCCTTGACGGCTACGCCTGACTTTTTGGGTGAGGTGAGAAAACAAACTGCGGGAATAGATGAGCAGGCATGGGTTACAGAAGACCCTCAGCACTGTTCATCCATGAACGATCTACTTTATCATGATAAAAGGTTGCACATACCAGAAGGACCTTTACAAAAGCAAACGCTACACTGGATCCATGACTCAACGCTGGGTGGACACTTGGGAATACAGAAAACTGTTCAGGCTATGAAAAGGCACTTCTGGTGGGTTACACTTCGGGCAGACACTGCTAAATACGTTTCTGAATGTGCCATCTGTACCCAGGGGAAAGCACAACACAAACAACCAAGTGGATTGCTTCAACCCATACCTATACCCCGACACCTTGGCACACACTGTCCATGGACTTTATTGTGGATATGCCACCCAGCTCAGGCTTCAATACCATATTAGTCGTCATCAATCACCTAACCAAGATGGGTCACTTCATTGCGATGTCGAAATTACCCACCTCAGGAGAATTGACCCAAGCATTCTTGCAGCATATTGCGCGCTCACATGGAATACCAGCAGTTATCATCACAGACAGGGGAACCCAATTCACTTCAAGGTTCTGGAAGGCGATGTGTGATGTCTTGAAAGTAGATGATTGTCTCTCCACTAGCTACCACCCACAGACAGACGGTAAAACCGAGAGACTGAACCAAACGCTAGAACAGTACCTCAGATGCTTTACTCTACAACATGAGGAAGAATGGAGCACGCTTCTGTGGATGGCAGAATTCGCATACAATAACGCAGAACATTCCACCCTGGGGTGTTCCCCTTTCTTTTGCCTAACTGGATACCATCCTAATATGTTACCCTTTGAATGGCCTACGCAATCTAGACATCCTACCATTCAAGAACATCATGCACACCTCAAAGTGGTGTTACAAAACGCCAAAACACAGTTAGACACAGCACAAACATATGACAAACGTTATGCTGATAGAAAACGATCCCCAGGGCATTCCTATCGTGTGGGGGATAGGGTGTGGCTTAATACAAAACACCTAAGACTAAAAGGTAACACCCGTCTACAACCCAAGTTCGTGGGTCCCTATCCCATCGACAGAATAATCAACCCTGTTGCAATGAGATTGACGCTCCCCTCTTCTTGGCACATCCATCCGGTGTTTCATGTTTCCCTCTTACGGCCCTGCCTCCCTCAGACTAGGCTACCCCTAAAACCTCGGCCTCTGGAAGTAGATGGGTAGGAAGAATACGAGGTCAAGTGTATACTCGATTCCCAATTAGTTAGGGGGCGGGTGCATTATCTCATTGACTGGAAGGGGTATGGTCCCGAGGACCGCTCGTGGGAGCCGAAATCCAACCTTCACTGCCCTGGGCTTCTTAGGCAGTTTCATGCACGGTTTCCCACTAGGCCTGGTGGACCGTCGGGTCGACGGTCGTTGAGTGGGGGTTCTGTCACGTTTAGACAAAGATAGCATGTTGGACACACACACACGAGACACAAGAATGGGTGGAACATGAAGAATGATGTATGTGTGAGGTAGGACTACATCTCCCATAATTCCAGGGGAGAGGATCACGTGTCCTACTACAGGGAACTACTTCGGCACCGCCTACGGGAAACCCGGTGCTTGTCAATCGGGAATTGTATTCACCCGGCTAGCCGTTTCAGACCTGGTACTGCAGCACGCTGGGATCAGGAGACTTTATGTCCCACGTCTTCTCCTTGCCTTCACCCCTTCCGTTACAACCGGCATTGGACAAATCCCTGGAGACGTGCTGGAGCGCGCCCGTAATCCGCTGCTAGACTTCAGACACTTCCGTGTCAAACGCGCTGGAGCGCGTTTACGATCCGTGCAGAGGCCAGATACTGTTCGCACATTACCTTGCTGATTTTTGGGCATTTTCACCGCGCGGAAGCGCGCCATGAGCCGTTGAGAGGCTCGGCGTAGTTCCCTTTTTGTAATCTTCAGAGACTCCTCGCAAAGGAGAAGGAGCATGTCTAAGAGCCGTTCTGAGGCATACTGAACGCGCTAAAGCACGAAAGTGAGCCGTTGCTAGGCTCGGGGTATTGTGCAAACCTTTGTTGCTTTATTGCCTGACGACACGCAGGAACAGCGTGACACCTCCTGTTAATCTGTTGTAGGTTCCAAGCCTTTGAGTACCCTGCAGAGGAGGAGACATTCTCTTAACATTGGACTACTTATACCCAGCTAAGTACATTTATGTTTTGTTTCATGAGAGCAGTTTCTCTGCTGCAAAGAGTACAGGCACGTTCGGCTCATTTACAGGAGTGGTTATTTCTTTCATTGCTTTATTTTTGGATTTTGTGCTTTTTACATTAGGATGAGTGCGGCAAGGTTAAACGTAAGTGCCTTCACATAATTCTAAGGAGCATTGCACTGTCTACATGTTGTGGCTGTTACATGTTATTGTGCTTGTGTTTTACTACAGGGAACACGGGGTTAGACAGCAGGAGTGAAGCCTACAACTCCAGGTCCATTCCCCATCGTGTGATTTCGCAGCCGCATCTTTATTGTTTCTTTTGTCCCTTTTTTCCCTTTCCCCTATCATGGTGTTTCCTGTTGAGTGGTAGTCATAGACTCGCAGGTCATTCCATTGTGGGGATAGGGTTACGTAGCATCATCCATCGCTCCCACTGTATCCAGCTTATAAGGTTAGTGGTTAACCTGTCTGTGTTCTGACAGTAAGGCTGAATTCACCTCCAACACCAGCCCCCACAGCCTCAGCCCAAACTCCCTTCCCACTCCATCCCAAAGCCTCAGTACACTCTTTCCTTTTGCACCAGCCCTGTAGTTGCAGATGGAACTGAATAGGCATCACGCCGAAGGAGGGAAGATGGAGTATTGACTCCACTAACAAGAGCACCTCCTGTAGCTTTCCTCGGCTTCACGGCCCCCCCACCTCTGAATCATCTAAGAGGACCGTAGGATTTAAGCAAATGCAAATAGATTAAAGCTTCGAAAGGCCAAAAGGACTATTACAGTTTATACTTGAAGCACGGATGTGCTGGCGTTGCTCTGCTGCGGTCCGTGGCCATCTCCAGTTGATCAAGGTGGCGAGGTGGTTCACTGCAGCATTTCGCACCGTAGCGGACTACGGCATCAGCAGGGTCTTGGCAGATCCCAGCATGGACCCTCAGTGTCCTGCAGCTCTGAAGGGACATAGCTGCGCTAATGATCTAGCAGTCTCAAGCCAGGAGATCTTGACTGCCACTGGCGCTTCTGAATCAGCGAGGGAACTGGCACCTCCCCTTCGGACTGGCCTGGTGCCTGAGGCTGTCTTCGGCTCGCTGCTAGGTAAGCCGATTATACGGTTGCTGCGTTCTGGGAGAGCAGGCGGTTTGCTCCAGGCCTGCGGCTCTGGAAACTCCATCTCGGCATCCGAGATGGTAGACACTCTGCTTGCAGTGGTGCAGGAGGGCTGGGACTCTAACTCTGCATCTCAATCCCAATCCCTCATCGCTACCAAAGAGAGGGGTTTGTTGTTTGTTCCACAGGGGGTCAACAGGGCAGCTAGTCCTAGTACCATCAATAGGATCCAACAGAACCTGGGACATCCTGAATCTGAAATGGTGATTTGTCCAGAATCTATACGGACTGGTTGTAGCATCCCCTCTTCATCACCCATAGATCGCAAATGGGCAGTGGCAATAAGGATGCAGTATCATCTGATGATGTAGACCCTAATCTGCAAGATGACCTTTCAGTTGTCTCAGAGTCTGAGCCCAGGAGCAGTCAAAACGTCAGCTACCCCTGAAATTGACTTAACAATGGCGCAACCTGCAGTTTCGGTAGCCCATTGCTCTGTACTAGGTGCTCCGGCCGGGGCTATATGGGGGTTAACTGAGCACAGTATGGAATCGACGGGACCAGTCGAGGTCTGTAGGTCCAATGTCACTAAAGGCAGCACCCCACCGGGGTGCAAGTCATTAAAGTCGAAAGGAGCTAAAGGAGGGAGAGGACGCAGAGGTCCTAGCCCCCCTTTGTCGACTCAGATGATTGGTCTAAAAACCCCGCCTCGACCCGTTCAAAGGCAGGTTGCGATGCTAGTCCCCTACGTAGATGGGTGACATCTAAGGGAGAGGTTAAAGCTATTATTTCGTGGCTTTCTAATTCCGGCAAAGCAGACCTCTCGGAGTACTCTCCTGTGGGGGAGGAGTCTGCAAAACTTGACCATATTATTCAGGACATTTCAATCTCTAGTCCAGATCAATCGGATAACTTGGAAGGGATCCTGGACCCACTTGGCCACCCACCATCACCAACTGACTGACCCTCCGGGAGGGTCAGCTGCAGGAAGCTCGAAATCGTCCGACCTTGAGGAGCCTTCTCTATCTATAATATTCCAGGCGTTGATCACTCAAAGAACAGAGGCCCAAGAATATTATGTACAAGCTAAAACTGATAGCCGGGAGATTAAAAAGCTACTAGCGGATGTCACTGCCAAAGTTGCCTCATTGACCTCAGACGTCTCGAACCTGCAACAGCGGGTCGTAGCAGCAGAAGAAGTCAACACCTCGGTTGTGACATCCATCAAAGCACAAGAGACTCAGATGATGCTTCTGCAGGCGAAAGTCGAGGACCTTGAGAACCGACAACGCCGGAATAATCTGAGGGTCTTCGGTATACCCGAAGGGAGGGAAGGCTCGGAACCCAGGGCTAATATGGTCAGTCTATTTCAACAGGCATTTACGGATCTTGCCGACTGGGATATGGACTCGCAGGTTCAGCCGGCATACCGATTACCATCTGTTTTAGCACAAGGGACTCTAATCAAGCTACCACATCCTCGTCCAATACTTGTGTTTATTGGCAACTTTTTGCTCCGACAAGCAATCTATGTTAAAGCCGGTCCTACTACTCTTGTAAAATTGGACTCTATCTCTCTATTTGTAAGGCCAGACCTATGCAAGGCTACAATGGATAGATGGTGGAGGCTCCGCCAGCTAATTGACCCTCTCAAAGCAGCTTGTACGCATGTTTTTCTGCAGGAACCAGTCCGGCTGAAGATACTTAAAGACGGTCGCTCGCAATTCTTTTATACAGAGACTGATGCCAAACAAGCTCTCTCTAGATGGAAATCCAACACAACTTAAAAAGGGGATAGTATATAAGGAGAGTAGAAGGGGGGTTCCTGGTTTCCTGTTGTTTTTCCCTTTCTTTTTTTTCTTAATGTTTTGCATACTGTCGGGGGTGGGCCGGGCGGTGGGGCTGTTGGAGCTTAGGGGGGGGTGCCTGGAGGTTGCTCTCTGTAGGCTGTCAGTCAGCGACAGCAGGGTAAGTGGATGATTCCTTTTTTCAGGCACGGAGGTGGGCAGAGCTGGGTTGGGGATCAGTGTTACCTTAGAGAAACTCTTTGTTACTCTATCGGTATTTTTGTGTGGGGGGCAGGCGGGGTGGGGGTTAAGTAGCCAGCTAACTTATGGAAGTATACACATAGATGGAATTCAGCAGGAGAAGAGAAGTAAGGGGAAGATAGCTCAATTAAGACTATGTAATGTTTAATATGAAGTATATGTGTTGGAATGTTGCAGGACTAAATCAAGCTAGGAAGCAGCGATTGGTCCATGAAGAGCTTAAGGCATTTAAACCACAGATACTCAGCTTAACTGAGACCCATCTGGCCTATAAGGATAGATCTATGCTGAATCAACTGGGGTTTGATGTTTTAATATGTACTTCTCAGACAGTTTCAATTCGGGGGGTCACCATACTGAAATGTAAGAGCGTAGCTGTTACTGTTTTACGTACTCTAGCTGATTCTAAAGGGAGATAGGCGATAGTTCAGTTGTTGATACTGGGACAAAAAAGTACGATCTGTGTGGTGTATGGTCCTAGTATTGACTGCCCGACATGTTTTACTATTTAAGCTCCGAATTATTTGGTTGTGCTGGAGATCTGATAGTCATGGGGGACTTTAACTGTATTATGGATCATAAGATCGATACCACAAACAGAAAAACTCAGGCGAGAATGGGTTGGACCCGAGTAGCCATATTTGAACTTATGCGAATTCATCAACTAGATGACGGTTGGAGGACACTGTTCCCAAGGTCACCAGGGTTTACGTATTATTCATCCCCACATAAACAATATTCATGTATCAACATGATTTTTATTAAGGGTGTGCTTTTGGAAAATGCCTAGATAGAGGTATGTCCTAAAATTACATCCGATCATAACCCTGTTATGCTAACAGTACAGATGCAGGCGGGGGTTGGAGATGTCAATCGGGCTTTTTCATTTCCCCGCCATCTACTTAATAATCCAGAGTATTGTGGGCATCTCAGATTAGCACAGGGGGACTATTTTGGAAACAACATGGGCACTGCCTCTGCTCCCTTAGTATGGGATTGTATGAAAGCATTTGTTAGGGGGGGCGACTCTTCAGTTCATTCTTGGCCAGAATAGGCGTACACATCAAGAAATGGGACAGTGTTGTCTGGATTATTTAGATCTGGCACGCCAACATGCGCGGGCTATCATAGTAAGGGACCCTGCTGAGCAGTCGATTTATCTGAGGCTGCTAGAAACACGGCTTATGCTTAACAGAAGGTTAACAGAGAAAGTAGCTGCAAGCTATCATAAGCATAGAATGCTGCAGTATGAATACGGCAAGAAAGTCGGAGGGATGCTGGCTAATTAGATCTCCAAAAACATGGCAAGATCCAGTATCAAGTGCATTAAAGGAGAGGGTGGGTTGCTTTTCCCACAGCCAGAGGCTATTGTCGTGCAGTTTGGTGTATTTTATGCAGGATTATATGGTGAGCTAGTAACCTCAACCAATCTTAACTTTCGGGAATATCTGCAAGAGAGCCACTTACCTCGGCTCGATGCTCAGGAGACGGCACTGCTTCAAGGGGACATAGGGGTAGCTGAGGTGGAGGAGGCAATTAAGGCCCTGCCTTCTGATAAGGCTGCGGGCGAGGATAGTATTCCTCTCGAGTTTTATAAAACTTTTAGGGATATTCTGGCACCCGAGTTTACTGACTAAATTGCGTATATTACAGAAGGAGGGGAAGCCCCTGCATCGTGGAGCATGACTAATATAGTGGTGTTTCCCAAGGGAAAACCACTGGAAGAGAGAAGTTCGTATCGTCCAATCTCGTTGATTAATTCTGATACTAAAATCTTTTCTAAAATATTGGCAAAAGGCCTGGCCTCTCTCATTCATAGCATAGTCTCTGATCAACAACACAGGTTTGTTCCCGGTAGGGATATCTCGGCCCATGTTAACACTGCCATCGCAGCCTTCGATGTATCTGGTAAAATAAAAGAACATATTGGTATGATAATGCTGGATGCGGAGAAGGCTTTCGCTAGAGTAGCATGGTATGCACTCGGGTCCACTATGACAGCGTTTGGACTTGGAAGCCGGTTTATCTCCCTGGTTCAGAAATTATATAAGAACTCTGTAGCCAAAGTTAAGTTAAACGGTATTTCATCAACACATTTCCCAGTCCGAAGAGGCACACGGCAGGGGTACCCACTTTCCCCGTTACTATTTGCCTTATACATCGAGCCTTTTATAAGACACCGGAATGCGGGGATCTTCCCAGTAAGTTTAAATGGGATAGAACTTAAGCTTACCATGTATGCGGATGATATCGCCGTCTTCTCTGTTAACTCAGTAGATGCTATAGCTCGTATTTCAGAAGAGGCAGAGCTTTATGACTCCTTTCTGGGTACAAGCTAAATTTGGCCAAAACACAGACAATCCTGAACTAGATACCTTGTCAGCATCTTTAGGGGTTTCAGATACTGCTACGTATCTAGGTATTCGCCTTAGCAGTCAGGTTGAGGATATAATCACTCTTAATTACGAGTCACTTCTTAAATCGGTGACGGCTAAGCTAAGTTCCTGACATCGGCTTCCCCTCAGCATCCTCGGTAGGTGCAATGGTATAAAGATTAACATATTGCCTACGTTTTTATTATTGTTTTGCTCAATCCCTCTACAGGTCCCAGGATCTTTCTCTAAGCGTCTAGAAAGTGTTATCAGCAGTTTTATCTGGGGGTACAGGCGGGCCAGAAGGGCTCTAAGTTTCATCAAATTGACTTACACACAATTGGGCTTTAAACTCCCAGACTTTAAGCTGTATTATTGGGCTGCATTTGCCGGGCAGATCCAGAGACTGGCTTTATGCCGGCTTTTCTACACTGGCTTATCAATTAGCCTGTGGACCATCGATTGGGTTTACTCTTTACAAGACTATACATCAAAATTACTACAAAAGGGTCAGATTTAAGGTTGTCAGGGATATAACTAAGATATGGCAGGAAATTTGTAAGAATTATTTTCTGCCTCTGTTACATTATTTTACTGTTTTATGGGGCAATCCAATATTCCCAGAAATATTTCAGGACAGCGTCGGGAAAGCCTGGCGACGTACGGGGGTCAGTAATCAAGGCCAGCTGTATGACGGCCAGGGGTTTCGCTCATTTTTCTCATTGAAAGAGGAGTTTGGGCTCCCTCAGAATTCTTTTTTTAAATATCTGCAAGTAAGGGATTACTTCCTACACGGACAGAAATTGCAAGATACACCACCTACTTCAGAAATACTGCCTGGCCTATATGGGAAGCTTGTTAAAACTTCAATTAGTACATTTTATCAGAGACTTATCTCATTAGCTTACGATAACAGCATGCAGATATCTGCTAAACTAAGTCGGCTTCTCGTTTCTGATATAACAGTAAAATATATACAGGATGCCTTGGATACTTAAGATCGATCAGTAGCCTCCGTCAGCTTGAAATTGCAGCAGCATAGGACAATCTTTATGCTGTACTACATGCCAGAGCTTATTTCTAAGTGGGCAACATCCCGAGTTTCTGACAAGGCGTACTGCCCAAAATGTAAGCTTTACGCGGCAGACTCAAAGCATATGTTTGTCGATCACCCTATGTTAAAGTTATTCTGTAATGACTTATCCTCTCTGTTAACAGGGCACCTGGGCCGTGAGTTCAAGCTTACGGATAAGGAAATCCGCCTCGGGTTTAAAAGTGGGGCTACTTGCCACGAGAGGTCACTGTCCTCTATTATCATTGTATGTGCCCGCCTATGTATTGCCAGGGCCTGGATAAACCCTACAATCCCGAATGTCAACGAGTTTTGGGTACTGCTAAGACAGGTGTTTGAGTTCGAACTGCCCCGGCTAAGGCTAGAGGCCCCCGCTCCTGTTTAAGGTTAAAAAGGATCTGGTCTAGTCTACGATGGGAATAGTCCTGTCACAGCACTATTAACATCACGATGTTACATAATTTTCTCTTTTGGTTACTATTTTCTTTTCTCTCTCTCCCCTGATTATGTCTCCTGCTTCCGGTTCTACTTAAATTATGTCCTAATGATGTGTATCATCCTATGTTTTTGTCTAATGGTTTTTGTTGGTTTCTGTTTTGTGTTTTGTACTGAGCTGTTTTGCTGGCAAAAATAATAAATATAATATAAAAAAAGGAACTGAATAGGCATCTAGTACTACAAGAAGAGCAGATATTCTGTGGGGGCATTTGAAGACAAATGTGCATGATTTGGGTAATGTAATGTGTGCTGTTTGAGAGGTGTGCCTGTAAGTGCAGGGTGACGGTGAGTGGTGTGAGTGCATGATTGGCAGTGTAAGTCCTGAGAGAAATGTATGCCTGTATAAGTGTTGGCTGAGTGGGGGCTGTGCCATGTGACAGCTTGGTAACCAATGTGGCTGCAGCATGCCATTGACGATTGGCAAGTGGAGTCTTAGGTGTAATTTAAGATTATTGGTATGTCAATCAGGGACTTCTGGTGGGGAAAATAAATTATTAGATGATCCTTCATCTTGGGGTTAAATTGTGCAATGTGAAACCACGATACCTAGGATCAAACAGTTTCTCTGCTTGAGAAAATTGTGTGAGTCTAGGCAATTACCTTATTTCATTGCCCTCCTTTCCCTTTGTCATCACATTTTAGAGTACCTTAAAGAACCTCCCATTTAGGATGTGTGCTCAAAAAACCTCACTTGCATGGGTGGTTTCTTTATTAGGGCTCAGGGGCTGTGCCCCCCCGAAATCCCTACACATTTACATTAAAACATATTAAATAGATTTATTTATTTAGAGAAACATTCGTATCTCAAAATAAATCGATGTATTTAAGTATGGCTGTCTGTTTTAGGCTGCCTGCCCGCCTCACTCTGAAGCAGGAGACGGAAGCCAGGCAGTAAATCAACTTTGTACAATGTGATGCAGGACGCAGGGCTTTCTGTTGTAAAGCCCTTCATTGCCATTGTGGTCTATGATTGTATGTACTCTGTAGGCCAGTGACGCAATCAGCCTCACGGTTTCGGGCGTGGGAGACTTCATCCCTACGCTAACCTCCCCCACTGTGACACCCCATGCCCTTGCTGCAGATCGCTCGCTCCGTTAAAAGTGGAGCTGCTGTATTTGTTGCCCAGTGAAATGGATCCAAAAACGAGCAGGGTTCTTGTTCCCTTGCGAAGTTGATCTAAATATCCGAGTCAAGCAAGGCGATTAATTTGTGTTTACAGTGGACAGTTCTCTGATGAATGACATTAAAACTGGCCCTGACTTCATGCCACTAAGTTAACACTGATGCCAAAAACATGGATTGACTTGCAAACAATGAATGTTAAAAACGCTAAGGGAATGCATTTCAGCGATTTAGTGCCTCTCTTATTTCACATGCTTTACTTAATCTTGCATTCCCCAAGAGTAAGCTATTTTATAATGTTGTTGTTTATCTGTATTTTGTTCTGTGCATACTTTGAGGCTTGAGCCATGCCAGGTGTTTATGATGGACTTTGATTGAGCGTGCAAGCGCTAAGGCTGAAACCAAACAAAGTGCCTGTCAGTGGGTTCGCCTCTCTACAGAGCACACAGAACAATGTTTATGTATTCCATTTGCAACTGAAATTCTGTGGATGTGTGTGTGAAGGAGGTACACAGATGTCAAAATATATGCAAGGCAAAAGTTAGAGAAATTAAAGTGCTTACATTTGAGGGAGTGCAGTGCATGTTTGGGGGCAGTAAAGTGACAGATGCCAGGAAGTGCATTCGGGGAAGAGTGAAAAAAGGATGCTGAAGAGGAAAGAGAGGTGGTTGAAGATGTGCAGATGGACAAGATATGCAGAGAAAAAGAGGATACATATCTAACATAAAGCACACATAACTGAAGGCCAAGACTCCTTCCACAGGCCTCTATGCTATTTAATTCACAGACTCTCAGTTTCAGAATTGAAACATTTCCAATGTTATTTATAACAAATCATTGTTGTTACTCATTTATCTTAAAACAACTAACACCCATTCACAAAGCCAATCATACTGGCAGGCTTTAGATGTATGTCAGTTGTTGTGTCATTTATCTGGATACAATTACATCTCGGAGAGAAACCAAATTACTAGTCAGGTGGAACACTATGGGAATCACAGAAATGTATTTGACATGTTCCTTTATAGAAAGTCTCCACTTTTTTCATCCCACTTAAAGACCTGTCTGCACATATTTCTATATCACTGGTTGCAGCCAGCAGCTGTGGGTGCTTCTCGAAGTCTGGTTAGAGCATATTTTTCCAAAGTTAATGCTGCACGCAGTGCAAGACACTGGGCAAGCATACATCTTAAAGGGCTAAAGTTGTCATGCTGTACAATTTACACATTACAGTAACTGTTGAACATATTAATGCAGGTAGATATGGGGCAGTTTTTAATGTGTTTAATATTTCAAGACTATACGTTACCACTGCTTTATAAGTCTTGCTTTATTGCTACATTAATTTGTTAAAATGCACCATTTGCCAATCTTTTTTTCATTTCTTTCTCGGGAGAGGGACTCACCCTGGACCCTAGGTTTGTCCATTAAACTTGTTCACACCTCTCGCTAAATAAAAGTCATGCCCAACATCTACGCTTCACCACTTTCAAATGTCAACAGCCGCCACTGCTCACTTGTATTGTTAATGTTGCTCCATATGTTATTAATGCCCTAGCATGGTTCACATGATAACTTACTTGCATCTTGCTTCACTAATAGTGTTGTCATAGGAGGCATGACTGTTTCTAGATTCATGTTGGAAAACTATAGGATAGATTTACTAAAAACCCATGCAACGGAGTGCAGCAACAAATGTTGCTGAACTGCATTGCATGAGAGGGAGAGAGCAGCGTCCTCTTCTTTTCAGAGCACTGATGCACAATCCAGCTGCCTACAGCGAGACACACACACCTTTGCACGATAGTTACGCGTTATGTGTAGCATAGGTTTGGGAATGGAAGGGTGCCAATCCAGTACAAAACACTATAACTAGATACAAATTAAAGCTATTCCCTCTTTGCAAGTGTGCTCTACAGTGCAGCACACATGCAAAGTCGGAAAAGTTTGGAGACATAGAAACATATTCCCCTTTTTACCACCTGCTTCAAAGAGGCAGTACTTTTGGGAGCAAAATCCTCTCTACTATTGTTAGTAGCTAGGCGTTGCATGGGAACACCCATGTACTACTCATGAATTGCCCCCTTGACACAAAGTATGCAAAGCAGCGCAAAGGGCTGCTTTGCATTACATTCAGGCAACTTTGCAACACAAAACAAGTTGGCACTCAAAAGTAAATTCCCAAATAAACATTTGCAAACCTATAGCGTGTCAGTAAATCTGCCCTAAGACGTCTGATAAATGTCACTTAATGCAGCAATTCATTCTAGTGGTCTGAAGTGAAACGCTTTACTCAATAAAGACATATACTTTTTGAATTTTGAAGTCTTTTGCACATATTTACACGACGATTTACATACAATGCAGAGGGATTGATTTGTGTTACAGTGCTTAAAGGAAAGCCCCCTGTGATAGCAACAGTCCTTTGTAAAGGTGGGAACGGCAGGGGACATAGAATGAAGTGAAAAATACACAAAAGACCCCATAACTGATAAATGGTCTTTTGAAGATCTACAAAATTCTTTAAATGCGTCTGAGGCATCAGCCCATGCCCAGCCCACGTCAGCTCAAGACCTGCCTGTGTCCTGGAAGCTGAAGCTGCACAGCCCTCGCTACGTCAGCCGACAGAGGGGCTAAAGTCCTTTCAGCCCATAGCGTGTTGTACACCCATAGCTGCCAAGGTTTCAGATTGCTACGTGTGACATTTTCATAATTTCAGTCTAATTATGAGTGACATTTCAATGACTATGAGTGACACTTTCTCACAAGCAAAATCAAGCAATGAAGACGAGGGAAACATATAAATATCACAAATTACACCCATTTGAGGAACGAGAAACTCTAAGAATATCTTAAAACTGCAGCAAAGCACCAGAAATGCAAGGGCACTGTGGGACCCGACTGTACCAAACAGGATGCGAGAGACCATACTGCTGGCAAATGAGCCTCATCTTCCATAACGCCCCATTTATCACACCCCCACAAAAACAGGATAGATCTCTCATGGGTGGACTTAAGCAGAACCACTTGCCTCATCCTCTGTATGCAAAAAGAACAATTGATGGACAGAATGCAGAACAATGTCATACATTCTTCCCAGTACAGAGATCTGGGCCTAAATCCATTGTTTTTCTGCTCACCATGCCATTCCAGTTTGGACCCAGCCATATGCAAATCAGTCTTGACCATGCGCCTTATGGGAACAGTCCAGCCCGAACTGCCAGGCCAGATCCTCTCTGGACAGGAAACAAGCATCCTAGGTCCGGTTTCGGGCTTTCAGCCCTCATCAGCCAGGATAGCTTGACTCCAGTGGCATGGAGAGCACGGGACCCACGTCTGGGCATACCCGTCCCACTCGGGGTGACAAATGCAAAAAGAACAATTGATGGACAGAATGCAGAACAATGTCATACATTCTTCCCAGTACAGAGATCTGGGCCTAAATCCATTGTTTTTCTGCTCACCATGCCATTCCAGTTTGGACCCAGCCATTTGCAAATCAGTCTTGACCCTGCGCCTAATGGGAACAGTCCAGCCCGAACTGCCAGGCCCTCCCTGGACTGGAAACAAGCATCCTAGGACCGGTTTCGGGCTTTCAGCCCTCATCAGCCAGGATAGCTTGACTCCAGTGGCATGGAGAGCACGGGACCCAAGAATGATGGATTTAACCCAGATCCTTGTGACTGGGGGTGAATGTTTGCATTGTCCAGCATTCCGTCCATCAATTGTTTCTTTTGCATATGTCGCCCTAAGTGGGAAGGGTATGCCCAGACGTGGGTCCCGTGCTCACTACACCACTGGATTCAAGCTAGCCTGGCGGATGAAGGGTGATGCCCTGAAACCGGTCCCAGGATGCTTGTTTCCGGTCCAGGGAGGACCTGGCTTGGCAGTTCGGGCTGGACTGTTCCCACAAGGAACAGGGTCAAGACTGATTTGCATATGGCTGGGTCCAAACTGGGGTGGTGTGGTGAGCAAAAGAATGATGGATTTAACCCAGATCCTTGTGACTGGGGGTGAATGTTTGCATTGTCCAGCATTCCGTCCATCAATTGTTTCTTTTGCATATGTCGCCCTAAGTGGGAAGGGTATGCCCAGACGTGGGTCCCGTGCTCACTACACCACTGGATTCAAGCTAGCCTGGCTGATGAAGGGTGATGCCCTGAAACCGGTCCCAGGATGCTTGTTTCCGGTCCAGGGAGGACCTGGCTTGGCAGTTCGGGCTGGACTGTTCCCACAAGGAACAGGGTCAAGACTGATTTGCATATGGCTGGGTCCAAACTGGGGTGGTGTGGTGAGCAAAAGAATGATGGATTTAACCCAGATCCTTGTGACTGGGGGTGAATGTTTGCATTGTCCAGCATTCCGTCCATCAATTGTTTCTTTTGCATATGTCGCCTTAAGTGGGAAGGGTATGCCCAGACGTGGGTCCCGTGCTCACTACACCACTGGATTCAAGCTAGCCTGGCTGATGAAGGGTGATGCCCTGAAACTGGTCCCAGGATGCTTGTTTCCCGGTCCAGGGAGGACCTGGCTTGGCAGTTCGGGCTGGACTGTTCCCACAAGGAACAGGGTCAAGACTGATTTGCATATGGCTGGGTCCAAACTGGGGTGGTGTGGTGAGCAAAAGAATGATGGATTTAACCCAGTTCCTTGTGACTGCGGGTGAATGTTTGCATTGTCCAGCATTACGTCCATCAATTGTTTCTTTTGCATATGTCACCCTAAGTGGGAAGGGTATGCCCAGACGTGGGTCCCGTGCTCACTACACCACTGGATTCAAGCTAGCCTGGCTGATGAAGGGTGATGCCCTGAAACCGGTCCCAGGATGCTTGTTTCCGGTCCAGGGAGGACCTGGCTTGGCAGTTCGGGCTGGACTGTTCCCACAAGGAACAGGATCAAGACTGATTTGCATATGGCTGGGTCCAAACTGGGGTGGTGTGGTGAGCAAAAGAATGATGGATTTAACCCAGATCCTTGTGACTGGGGGTGAATGTTTGCATTGTCCAGCATTCCGTCCATCAATTGTTTCTTTTGCATATGTCGCCCTAAGTGGGAAGGGTATGCCCAGACATGGGTCCCGTGCTCACTACACCACTGGATTCAAGCTAGCCTGGCTGATGAAGGGTGATGCCCTGAAACCGGTCCCAGGATGCTTGTTTCCGGTCCAGGGAGGACCTGGCTTGGCAGTTCGGGCTGGACTGTTCCCACAAGGAACAGGGTCAAGACTGATTTGCATATGCTTGGGTCCAAACTGGGGTGGTGTGGTGAGCAAAAGAATGATGGATTTAACACAGATCCTTGTGACTGGGGGTGAATGTTTGCATTGTCCAGCATTCCGTCCATCAATTGTTTCTTTGTCATCCTCTGTATGAACTGATCAAACTCTGCTGAGAAGCCCCAGCATGAACCATCACAAACAGTGTATTCCCCTCCCATACCATGCAACACTCAAAGCCACCTTCGACACAAATGTCACCTCATTGGTAGTGTTTGTTTACTGTGTATTTGTCTTTACAGAAGAGACAGCCTGGCCTTTCCTGTACCTCTGCAAAGCAACCCCTACAGGGGAAACAGAGTGCAGTCGCAAGGAGCCAAAATAAAATAACAACTGTTGAAAATTACAAATCAAAAGCATTAAGACCAAAAGATATTTCCTTGAACTAATGCTTTTAAATATTTATTTTTACCGAACATCTCGCATTTTTTAAACAAGTAGTTAAAAACAATGATAACTCTAAACATGTTTTGGCGTGTGGTCAGTTGCATTTACCTAGCTTTTCATCCTGGAAACGTGTCATTTTCTTTGTATTCTGATTCAATTTTAAACTTTAATAGTTTTTTATGTTTACAGACAAGTTGAGAACAGAGAAGGTGAAATAACGAGTTGGCTTTTTAATTGGATATGCACGAATGCTTGTGTGTAGCTGCAAAACATGAACGGGAAAACATTCCAAAAAGACGATATATGGAAGGTCACAGAACCTCTCTGGACTGAAGTCTGATTTTCTGACTGTTTTAAATGAACTGTGAGACTCCATGCAGCCGAGTGTTAATCCACAAATTATCATCCTAGTGGCAGCGCGATCAGCTGCCTGCGGGTCAGTGTCTGGACTGGAGTCTTATTTCCTGTTTTACATGTTATGTTATGTTATGTTAATTTGGATTTATAGCGCGCTTAATACCGGAAGGTCTCTAAGCGCTATACGAGGAATGTCGTCAGACCCAGGCGAGTGAAGTCAGTGAGCCCAAGCTTCTGTAAAGAGAAAGGTTTTCAGCTTTTTTCTGAAAGGAAGAAGACTGCTTTCTGCGCGGAGCGGGACTAGGCAGCTTATTCCAAAGAGTAGGTAGGATAACGGAGAAGGATCGACCTCCCTTGGTAGCATAATTGAAGCGTGGGCAATTTAGTAGGTCCATCGAGGATGATCTTAGCGAGCGGCATGGGGCGTATTTCTCAATGCGTTGCCTAATGTAGGCGGGAGCTTGTCCATAAATAGCTTTATGCACAATACAGAGGCCCTTGAATTTGGTCCTCTGTTTTAAGGGCAACCAGTGGAGGCTTTGCAGAAGGGGGACGCCCGTGTGTGTCTGGGAACTTTAAAAATAAGCCTTGCTGCATCGTTCATGACTATCTGTAGTCTGCCAACTAGAGAGTCTGGCAGTCCGATGTAGAGCGAGTTGCCATAGTCGAGGCGGGACAGGATCATGGCAGTCACTACTGTTCTCATGGTCGAGAAGGAGAGAATCGGGAGAGTTTCCTAAGAAGCCTGAGTAGGCCCACACAGGTACCAAACACAGTGGAAACTTGATTAGCCAAGGAAAGCTTGGCATCTAGTCTAATTCCCAAGCTTTTTACCACTGGGACTGGAGCAGGAGCAGCGCCCAACTCCTGCGGCCAATAGAGGGAATTCCATGGGTTATCGGCATCGGTCATGGCCAGAACCTCAGTTTTGTCTGGGTTAATCTTAAGTGCGTTGGCTGACATCCAGTTGACCGTGAAGCGTAGAACATCTTTCACCCGAGAATATGCTTGGGGGTCTTCTCAATTTGCAAAATAATTTGGGTGTCGTCTGCATAATTGAAGACTTGGCACTCCATGGCTGAGAGGGTATTAATTAAAGGACTGAGATAGATGTTAAATAGGAGGGGTGACAGGGCCGACCCTTGTGGGACACCGCAAGGAACGGGCCCCTCTCTGACACCCAGTCCCCTATCTGAATTCTTTGGGAACGGTTCGTCAGGAAATGAGGTGATCCATTGTATGGCAGGACCCCGGATCCCAATTGCTCTAAGTCTTTCTAGGAGGAGGACATGGTTGACCGTGTCGAACGCTGCCGACAGGTCAAGGAGGATTAGGACACAGGGCTTTTTATTGTCAGCGGATCTTCGGAGATCGTCAAGCACCGATAGCATCACCAGTTCAGTGCTATGGTGAGCGCGAAAACCAGCCTGCCTGTCCTCCAGGATGTTGTTATCCTCCGTGAACTTAGCTAAGTTTTGCAGGACATGTTGCTCTAGGATTTTGGCAAGAAATGGGAGTTGGGAGATGGGTCTGAAGTTTTTCATATTTGAAGGATCGGCAGCTGTCTTTTTAAGCAAGGGAATGATTCTGGCTTCCTTGAAATAGCTTGGTACCTTCCCAGTCTCCAGTGAGAGGTTTAGCAAAGCAAGGACTTCTTCCTCAATTTCTGGGAGGGCTAAATTAAAAATCCTAGGGGGCAGGGGTCAGCGGGTGAGCCTGATTTGATTTTTAAGGCAGAACGTCGGAGGGTATCCAAGTCGATATTATGGAAGGAAGTGAGCATTTCTGCTTGCTTTCTCTGAGTGCCTGTCTCAACCACGGGGATTTGCTTAAATGGGGAGTTATCGATCTCAGTCAAGATGTCCTGTATTTTATTGGAAAAATACGTTAAAAATTGATTGCATTGTTCTTGATTAGATGTAAGCGGCAGTGATTGTTTTTGACTGAGTTCTTTTAGGATTTTGAACGTTTCTTTTTGTTTGTTGGTTGCTACTAGGATCCTATTTTCATAATAGTCTGCCTTCCTGCTGAGGAGCGCCTTTTTATAGGAAGCAATTTTAGCTCTATACTCTGTAAGTGCCTGAGGCTCATAGTGTTTGCGCCACTGACGTTCGTAGCGGCGGTGGGGCTGAGACGAGGAGCGCAGATTGAATCTGCATGACCTGATAACAGCCCTGCCAAGTATCACGCATCAGGCGTTAGTCTAACGCATTTCAATGTGGTGGTCCGCATCACCGCACTGAAATGCATTGTCACGCATAATAGGCATAGATAGCGCCTCGGCTGATAAGCCGGTAGAGCTGCTATACTGACTAAACTGAAGTGGCTGGCAGCGCTGCTCACAGTACTGGGCTTGGGGGATGGCTGAGGTTGAAGCTGCGGCAACTAGTGCTACAATGTATCAATAGATTCCCCCCTCCTCCCACATTACATTCTGATAGGCATCATAAGCGCCACGCGACGTTACATCCTGCTGCACAGCCTGCAGTTACGTTTGTGGGAGGCATGGCAGTAAACTAAAATCAAATGAACGTGGTGCCGTTAAATCAATAACGGTATCCCAACCAGCACTTTTTTGAGACGAATGTCTCTAGAAATCTTACACCCTTTTAATTGTAGGAATATATTCACAAGTCTCGTGAATCCTTCGAAAATAGTGTTTATTCCGTTTTTAACATCATCATTGTTGCATCACAATGGTTTCAGTAACCTCTGTAGTATTCAACTATTCATCTTTAGATAAACATCCGTACATAGGTCAAATAAGGAATCCATTTAGTTTTGGCATGCAATTCCCTATGCATTTCGGGACTGGGCCCTTCGTCAGGGGAAATGTTGAAATCTGAGAAAGCAAAGTATGAGCTATTAAAATCCAAGGAGGTCTAGCGGTCCGCGGCTAGATGCTAATAATTGTTGTGTAAATATCGTACTAGGGAAAGTGAGGGGAGTGTTCATGCTTCTATGATGAGGTGCGATAGACGCCGATGTGCTATCTTGAAAAAACCCAAAGTGTGTGAGTTGTATAACAAAGAAAGACAATGCGCGTGATTAAATAATATGTCCAGTGTGAAAAACGACAAATGTCGGTGATAGGATCATATGCAATCTTAACGATGGGGTGTTAGTGATATACTCCGGAAAAGAAACGGTAACCATGGCCGTGCTGTGTTAGTATGAGACAGTTCGTGGAGTCACCACAAACTGCAACATTATATCACAAGGTGATGACATGCTGGTAAAACCCGTAAACCCTGTCGGTAAGAACCCGGCGGTAATACCCGCGTATTATGAACAGTATAATCTCTTACCGTTTTCCGATGTTGTGAAAGGTCGTGCGTATCGCGTTTCTTTCAAGTTAGTAGTGTGAACAAACCAATGCTTATTCTTAATGGAACGCGAGTGAAAGTTTACCGGAAATGAGGGTTATGATAAACATTGAAAAGGGGTTGTGATGCGCGTCTGTATAGGAGTCAGCCATCTTGTAGTGTGTGAATCATACACAGTTAGATAACTTCGTATGAAAAGAAACAAAACACTACATCCATATATCGCAAGATAAAACGAAATAAAACAGAGTAGAAAATGAACAATGTGACAAAATATACATATATGGTAGACAATGTTGTTCATAGGTTAGAAATCTATCCGTCATGGTAATAAATAGTGGAGAATAAATAATATATGAGTGCTGTATGCGTCAAAAGTGTAATATGTACAGAAACATGAAGATCTTAAATGACTGATAACAATAAATTATATGAAGCAACTATACTCCAAACGTTCATTGAGTCCCTTTGGGTGACATGAATCCAATTTTTTTATCCAGTACATTTCGCGTTGAGACAATTTTTTCTTGTTGTCAACACCCTCTTTCACAGGAACTGTCTCCAAAATCAAAAAGCGTAATTGACTAACGTTATGTCTGTGAGTGGAAAAATGAGCTGCTACAGGAGCTTTCATCACGTGGTTTCTGATTGTACTTTTGTGTTTCGTTAACCGTACTTTTATTTTGCGCTCAGTCTTTCCTACGTAAGGAAGCCCGCACGGGCATTTCAATAAGTAGATCAGGTTTTTTGTATCACATGTAGCGTTGGTAAACAATTTAATGTTAACGCCTGTATTGGGGTGGCTTATGTTGGTGCCCCGAATAATGTTATTACAATGTCCACAATTCGAGCATGGTATTGTCCCTTTGTATGTGATTCCTTTAGGAAATGGTGTGCCTTCCAATAGATCTTTGATGTTTCTCGAACGTTGATAGGCAAACAGTGGTGTGCTGTTAAAAATTCCTTTGAAATCAGGTTCGTGTTTAATCATAGACCAGTTGCTCAGGATAATCTTTTTCATTTGGTGACTTCTAGTGGAGAACTTTGAGACAAAACCGGTCTGTTGCTGTTGGTTTCTCTATGATGTGGAATCAATAAGTCCATCCTATCTTTAGTCGCTGCCCTCTCAGTTGCTATCTTCAGAACAGTGTCAGGATATTTCCTTTCTTTAAACCTGTTTAAGATTTTTTCTTGGTTGATGGTATATAATTCAGGTTGAGAAGAAATCCGTTTCATCCTGAGTAGTTGCGAGTATGGCAAGTGTTTCTTTAGGGATGCTGGGTGACAGCTGTTAAAATGTAAGGAATTGTTTCTGTCAGTAGTTTTGGTGAAAACGTCGGTTTCAATCCTATTATCTTTGAGTGTGACCACGACGTCAAGGAATGTAATGCTTTCCGTGCTCATTGAGTGGGTAAATTGAATGTGATCGTCTATGGCATTTATAAAATCCATAAATTCTCTTATTTCCTCAGGTGGACCCTTCCACATCAGGAAAATGTCATCGATGTACCGCCAATATTTTTAAAATCTTGTTATGCCATCTGGGATTGTTCAAAATGTTATCCAGTTCCAGACGATACATGAACAGATTTGCGTAGCTAGGAGCTGCGCAATTGCCCATAGAAGTGCCGGCTAATTGTAGGAAAAATTCGTCTTTCCATTGAAAGTAGCTATGGTACAGTGTATATTGTAGTAATTCTAACAGAAAGATTTTCAGTTCCTGTTTGATGTCATGGTTAATCAAAAATGATTCAATAGCTTCAATCCCCCTATTGTGGGGTATGGATGTGTAAAGTGCACATACATCTATTGTGCACAGAGTGATTATCATATTTGAGTTCAAAGTTATGTCACTGAGTTTGTTTAAAAAATCCGATGCGAAATGTACTGAATAAAAAAATTGGATTCATGTCACCCAAAGGGACTCAATGAACGTTTGGAGTATAGTTGCTTCATATAATTTATTGTTATCAGTCATTTAAGATCTTCATGTTTCTGTACATATTACACTTTTGACGCATACAGCACTCATATATTATTTATTCTCCACTATTTATTACCATGACGGATAGATTTCTAACCTATGAACAACATTGTCTACCATATATGTATATTTTGTCACATTGTTCATTTTCTACTGTTTTATTTCGTTTTATCTTGCGATATATGGATGTAGTGTTTTGTTTCTTTTCATACGAAGTTATCTAACTGTGTATGATTCACACACTACAAGATGGCTGACTCCTATACAGACGCGCATCACAACCCCTTTTCAATGTTTATCATAACCCTCATTTCCGGTAAACTTTCACTCGCGTTCCATTAAGAATAAGAATTGGTTTGTTCACACTACTAACTTGAAAGAAACGCGATACGCACAACCTTTCACAACATCGGAAAACGGTAAGAGATTATACTGTTCATAATACGCGGGTATTACCGCCGGGTTCTTACCGACAGGGTTTACGGGTCTTACCAGCATGTCATCACCTTGTGATATAATGTTGCAGTTTGTGGTGACTCCACGAACTGTCTCATACTAACACAGCACGGCCATGGTTACCGTTTCTTTTCCGGAGTATATCACTAACACACCATCGTTAAGATTGCATATGATCCTATCACCGACATTTGTCGTTTTTCACACTGGACATATTATTTAATCACGCGCATCGTCTTTCTTTGTTATACAACTCACACACGTTGGGTTTTTTCAAGATAGCACATCGGCATCTATCGCACCTCATCATAGAAGCATGAACACTCCCCTCACTTTCCCTAGTACGATATTTACACAACAATTATTAGCATCTAGCCGCGGACCGCTAGACCTCCTTGGATTTTAATAGCTCATACTTTGCTTTCTCAGATTTCGACATTTCCCCTGACGAAGGGCCCAGTCCCGAAATGCATAGGGAATTGCATGCCAAAACTAAATGGATTCCTTATTTGACCTATGTACGGATGTTTATCTAAAGATGAATAGTTGAATACTACAGAGGTTACTGAAACCATTGTGATGCAACAATGATGATGTTAAAAACGGAATAAACACTATTTTCGAAGGATTCACGAGAAATATTCCAGTAAACTAAAATCAATCATGACCACGCAGAACCAGCCCCACGGGACCACGGTGCAGGTGGAGCCCACTGTACAGCAGTGACACCTGCTGCTGAGCCTGCTGCTTAGCGCACTGTGCACGTTTGCCAAGGGAGAGTCACGGGTGACTGTTGCAGCGGCCAGGATTCGGAGGAGATGGGAGGGCAGCTGGCCCGTATACCGAATTGCAGTGGCAAGCCTCACAAGTAAGTGACAGTGTCACTGTGAGACTCAGCAGCCGAGTGGTAATCCACAAATTAGCTGCTTAGCGGCAGCGCGATCAGCTGCCTGTGGGTCGGTGTCTGGACTGGAGTCTCATTTCTTTTTTACATGGTTCACGTAAAAGAGAAAATGAGACTCCAGTCCAGACACCGACCTGCAGGCAGCTGATCGCGCTGCCGCTAAGAAGCTAACTCGCTGTAGGCCAGATGATCCCGACCCACCTCAGTGCCATAGGCCTCTTGGTAGTGTCAGTGCGGGGGACGGGGGGCACAGGAAGCCCAGTCAGTTGCCACGAGGATGTGACATCCTAGTCCCCAGGTCTCTCTCTCTTCCTGCCTTGGTGTGGCAACCAGCTGAGCCCCCCTCATGAGCTCTCTTGCGAACTGAGCTCAGGGGACTACTAGTGCACAGGAACTCCCATGCCCTCGCCTCCGGAGGCCTCACCTATTTCAGATCGCAGGCTGCACTCCCAAGGCCCACCTCATCTACTCTGTCGGGCCGCTTCGGCAATACACGTTGTTGGGTGCGGCCACTGTCCACATACTAAGGGCACAGGGTTGTCATTTAGGAAGCGCACTGGATTCTTAGTTAGCGGCTGATGTCACTCCTGCCAGTGCCTATTATCAGGTCATGCAGATTCAATCTGCGCTCCCCGTCTCAGCCCCACCAGAATTGCATAAACAATGTAAAACAGGAAATAAGACTCCAGTCCAGACACTGACCCGCAGGCAGCTAATCACGCTGCCACTAAGATGCTAATTTGTGGATTAACACTCGGCTGCACGGAGTCTCACAGTTCATTTAAAACAGTCAGAAAATCAGACTTCAGTCCAGAGAGGTTCTGTGACCTTCCATATATCGTCTTTTTGGAATGTTTTCCCGTTCATGTTTTGCAGCTACACACAAGCATTCATGCATATCCAATTAAAAAGCGAACTCGTTATTTCACTTTCTCTGTTTTCAACTTGTCTGTAAACATAAAAAACTATTAAAGTTTAAAATTGAATCAGAATACAAAGAAAATGACACGTTTCCAGGATGAAAAGCAAGGTAAATGCAACTGACCACACGTCAAAACATATTTAGAGTTATCATTGTTTTTAACTACTGGTTTAAACAATGCAAGATGTTCGGTAAAAATAAATATTTAAAAGCATTATTTCAAGGAAATATCTTTTGGTCTTAATGCTTTTGATTTGTAATTTTCAACAGTTGTATTTTATTTTGGCTCCTTGAGACTGCACTCTGTTTCCCCTGTAGGGGTTGCTTTGCAGAGGTACAGGAAAGGCCAGGCTGTCTCTTCTGTAATGACAAATACACAGTAATCAAACCCTACCAATGAGGTGACATTTGTGTCGAAGGTGGCTTTGAGTGTTGCATGTTATGGGAGGGGAATACACTGTTTGTGATGGTTCATGCTGGGGCTTCTCAGCAGAGTTTGATCAGTTCATACAGAGGATGAGGCACGTGGTTCTGCTTCAGTCCACCCATGGGAGATCTATCCTGTTTTTGTGGGATTGCGATAGATGGGGCGTTATGGAAGATGAGGCTCATTTTCAGGCAGTATGGTCTCTCGCATCATGTTTGGTACAGTCGGGTCCCACAGTGCCCTTGCATTTCTAGTGCTTTGCTGCAGTTTTAAGATATTCTTAGAGTTTCTCGTTCCTCAAATGGGTGTAATTCGTGATATTTATATGTTTCCCTCGTCTTCATTGCTTGATTTTGCTTGTGAGAAAGGGTCACTCATAGTCATTGAAATGTCACTCATAATTAGACTGAAATTATGAAAATGTCACACGTAGCAATCTGAAACCTTGGCAGCTATGTGATAATAGGCACTGGCAGGAGTGACATCAGCCGGTAACTAAGAATCCAGTGCGCTTCCTAAATGACAACCCTGTGCCCTTAGTATGTGGACAGTGGCCGCACCCAACAACGTGTATTGCCGAAGCGGCCCGACAGAGTAGATGAGGCGGGCCTTGGGAGTGCAGCCTGCGATCTGAAATAGGTGAGGCCCACGGAGGCGAGGGCACGGGAGGTCCTGTGCACCAGTAGCCCCCTGAGCTCAGATCGCAAGAGGGCTCATGAGGGGGGCTCAGCTGGTTGCCACACCAAGGCCGGAAGAGAGAGAGACCTGGGGACTAGGATGTTACGTCCTCGCGGCAACTGACTGGGCTTCCTGTGTCCCCCGGCCCCCGCACTGACACTACCAAGAGGCCTATGGCACTGAGGGGGGTCGGGATCATCTGGCCTACAGCGAGTTAGCTTCTTAGCGGCAGCGCGATCAGCGGCCTGCAGGTCGGTGTCTGGACTGGAGTCTCATTTTCTCTTTTACATGAACCATGTAAAAAAGAAATGAGGCTACAGTCCAGACACCGACCCGCAGGCAGCTGATCGCGCTGCCGCTAAGCAGCTAATTTGTGGATTACCACTCGGCTGCTGAGTCTCACAGTGACACTGTCACTTACTTGTGAGGCTTGCCACTGCAATTCGGTACGCGCCAGCTGCCCTCCCATCTCCTCCGAATCCTGGCCGCTGCAGCAGTCACCCGTGACTCTCCCTCGGCAAACGTGCACGGTGCGCTAAGCAGCAGGCTCAGCAGCAGGTGTCACTGCTGTACAGTGGGCTCCACATGCACCGTGGTCCCGTGGGGCTGGTTCTGCGCGGTCATGATTGATTTTAGTTTACCGCCATGCCTCCCACAAACGTAACTGCAGGCTGCGCAGCAGGACGTAACGTCGCGTGGCGCTTATGACGTCAATCAGAATGTAATGTGGGGGGAGGGGGGAATCTATTGATACATTGTAGCACTAGTAGCCGCAGCTTTAACCTCAGCCATCCCCCAAGCCCAGTACTGTGAGCAGCGCTACCAGCCACTTCAGTTTAGTCAGTGTAGCAGCCCTACTGGCTTGACACCCGAGGCGCTATCTATGCCTATTATGCGTGACAATGCATTTCAGTGCGGTGATGCGGACCACCACACTGAAATGCGTTAGACTAACGCCTGATGCGTGATACTTGGCAGGGCTGTACGCCTACTAGGGACCCATCTCAACGTGCATACAGGGCTCGGCTCACTTAAAGCACTGAACATACTCTGAAAAGTGGGTAACAGAAGAACAGGAACAAGAGTTGAAGAACAATGCAGCCAATCAGATACAGTAAAAATGAAAAAAAAGAAATAACCCAGTGGTGGATCTAGAATTCATAAACAAAATGTCCACTGTGCAGCTCAGAAGGCATTATGTAACTCTTTTTCTGGCCCTCTTTAATCGAAGTCAGTCTTCTTAATATGGAGGCACTAACACACAGATGGAGAACAGACTGGTAAATTGGAAGAGTAGACACTTACAATTTCCTCAGAGGTCACGGTACTGTCATTGAAGCGGAACCATTTGTCGTTCTCCTCAGGTTTGATGAGAGCTGAGTAGTGTCCAGATTTGAATCCTCCATAATGATCACATATGGCAAAAAGATCATAGGACATCTTATCCTAAGGCAGAGAAGAGACATTATGTATGGTTTAAACTAGGACAGTGTAACTACTGCAAAAAAACAGAAGGCAGCCTGCACCAAAGTTAGTGTGACATATTTAGAAACAGTTTGCAAGGTTTTCTTGGTCCGGCATAATGAATGCAGCTTGTGGAATCCACTTGTGCAAAATCTTTTTTAGGATAATAACAAGAAGGCATCAGGGTATGTAACTAGTTTAGCTAGGGTGGAACCTAAACGTCATGCTATAGAAATGGATTTTGGTTTTGTAATCACGATAAGATGGTATCTAGGGCTGGATGTATCACAAATCGATTGAGGAAAGTGCCTTTTAAAACCTTCGTCTATGCCATAGTATGTGACCACTTTCGGCAGTGAAAAATGTTAGTTTTTCACTTATACTTTAATCGGATATTGTGTTTTGGCCTAGAAATGTTGCGCCATTTGTTGACGCTTGTAAAGAAACTATATAACGTAGCAGAACACAACACAACAAAATAACACGTTACAACAAGACAACTATATAAAAACATTACCAAGCATAACAAAACACAACAAAAGAACCACAGCAGATCACTTCACAACACAACAGTAAAATCACAATGAAAAACAAAACTCACATTGACAACCCAACACCCAAATGCAACTCAAAAACAATACTACAGGAAAACAAAAAGCAACACAACTATAACAAGAATGCAAACCACAACCTAACATAAAAACACTACACAAACACACCAGTTCTATGCAAAGCAATACAATGCAACGCAAAACAACACACCATCACAGTAACAACACAACAGAACAAACCAATAGTACACAACCAAAGAACGATAACAGAACACGAAATACCAATATGAACACAATGAGACACACAAATACACTAGAACGGAAGAGAACAACACACCATCATAATACAACAACAGAGCACATCACAATTATACACCACAAGAAAACACAACACCACCTAACACACCGAAATAAAAACACAAGATGGCACTATTGTGCTGTGTTGTGTTACCACTGCGGTGTTTTGTATCTCGTCGGTGAGCTGCATTATGCTTTGATTTTGTTGGTGTATTGTGTTTATTGTATTACTGTGATTCTGACGTAAATATGTTTTCAGTATCCAGACACTTCATTGCCTGAATGGTAACAAAAACTCCTCATGTCCCATTACAATGATTAGCATATGAGCCACTATTTGCTGTTTTATGCACCCAAATGCTACTGAAAGCATAGTCGAGTGAGAGAATTCAAGTGTCCTATACTTGTTGTCAGCATGCATTTACTCCTCTTAGAGCAGTGAAACAAAAACACAGAAATGGAGGCATGCACAAATGCTCTTTGCCTTTGTTAGCATTTTAACGTCAAACCTATTAGGCACTATCAACATTTGTTTAGTCACTTAAAGTTGGTTATTTTCCAAATTATCGCTATACCATTACTGTGCACAAGTTTTACATTTGGAAAAATGTGAAATTAGCATTTATATACAGCGCTACAATTAATAGTATTGGATGTCGAGTTAGCATATATGCCTGGTACTACATCAGTCAGGTAGGTTGTACCTAGAACTTCATTTATGTGAAAATGTCAAAAGCAACAGATAATTCTATCTCGTGGTTTAGGGGGCATAAGCTTCAAATCGACCACAGATGGCTCAGCACCTAAACCAGGTGCAGGGTGAACACATAACCCTTACTTACAAGTAATCAGACAAAATGCATGAGAGGTGTACATGCTGGCTGGTTCTCGCAATTTATGAACTGTGAAACATTAAAGATAGATACGCTGAAAGGAAATGACAGTAATATTATTTGCCAGATTCCAAAAATCATTGGGTTACCCAGATGGTTCTATTTAAGATTAAGATTGGGCCAGCCAAGCAGACATGTGCACTTAGCATTTCTCCACCCGGCCGTATTGCACAGTCGGGTGGAGAACATGCACAGGCTCCCACTCCCTGCCCTGAGCGCCGAACCAGGCGGCTCAGACCAATCATGATGCTGCTGTCATGCTGGTGACAGCAGCATCATGATTGGCTTAGGGGAGTCTGCGAGCCTGTGTGCGTCCGTGAGTCAACAGAAGAGGATGGAGAAGAGGTGGGGGCCGGCAGCAAGGTAGGTGGATTTTTGTTTTTTCTACTCTCCTCCATCCCTGTTCCACCCATTGGCAGTCGTCACTGGTGCCAGAATGGATCCAGATTTTAATAACAATCGCTCTCACTTGCTGCTATCTTTGCCATTGAACTCCACAATTGCCTTGCACCAGCCTAGAAGTGACGGTGCAGAGAGGCATATAAATGCCACTCCTGCGCAATGATGTCAGTTTTGTCTTGCACTTTTTCGTGCCCTCAGACATGAATCAGTCATGACAGATTGGACACAACAGTTTGCCGAACTAACTTGGGACCTTTTTAACAAATATAGGAGTCATTTTCATAGAAAAGGGAGGTGGAAGAGCAATGAACAATCTGCGTTTAGATAGAGTATGTTTATGTATTTGTAGAGTGCATGGCTGCCCAAAGGCTTCCCAGCGCTAGGAGTCAGAGGAGGCAGTCAGGGTGCATAGGATGTTAAGGGAAGAGCCAAGTTTTGAGTCTTTTCCTGAAAGCCAATTCATCACTCAGCATACGCAGTTCCCTAGGCAGGGAGTTCCATAGGCTAGGAGCCAGATGCGAGAAGGATCTGCCTTCCCACCTGGATCTCTTTATCCTATTTTGTTTCATGAGTAGATCTGCAGAGGATCTTAGGGGTCTGCCTGGGATGTAGTGTGTGACAAGCTTTTTGATTAAGGCCGGACCTTTGTCATTCATAGCTCTATGGGCAATACATAGTGACTTGAACTTGATCCTGGCCTGGATAGGGAGCCAGTGTAGTGTCTTCAAGGCTGCCTTGGCTGACTGTTGTCTGGGAATGCGCAGCAGTATCCTAGCTGCGGCATTCTGCACCACTTGCAGTCTGTTTATAACGTATTTGGGTGCGCCAAGATACAGGGAGTTACCATAATCCAGCTGCGACACCACAAGGGCCTGGACCATGGTTCTGCGAGTGTGTTCAGGAATGAGAGGGAGGATCTTCCGGAGCATGCGCAGTAATCCAAAGCACGCGCCTGATAGTTTTCTGGTTTGAGTCTCCATGGACACACTTTCGTCTAGCCAAATTCCCAGATTTTTAACCGCGTTCTTTGGGACAGGGGGTTCTCCCAGTTCTGGAGGCCAGCTAATGTTTCTTGGGACCGCCTTATTACCCAGGAACATAAGCTCTGTTTTTCCTCCATTCAGCTTTAGGCTGCCATTATTCATCCATTCTGCAACTTGTACCATGCATGGTGCCAAGTTGTTGTGCGTGGATTGGGGGCCCTCCGTCACTGATAGTATCAACTGGGTATCATCCGCGTATGACACTAAAGATAGTCCAAATTCTTGCACTATCTCTGCCAGTGGTTGCATGTAGAGGTTAAATAGTGTTGGGCTTAATGCAGATCCCTGTGGGACTCCGCACGAGATTTGGAGGGTGTCAGATAGGTGCTCACCTTCCAAGAGTATCCATCAGAAAGAGTGTTACTGAACATAAGTAACTTCTTCTGATGAATGCATCGAACCACAGATTCCTCTCCTTTAGAGTAGATACCCAAGTCGAACCTCCCAAAAGGTGGAGGGTGTGAGGAATGGTCTCACACCAAAGAGTCCTGCAGAACCGAGCGGGCAAAATGGCTCTCTGTAAACTAGACTGAGGCAGTAGTGGTTGGTGAATGTACCAACAGATACCCATGTAGCCACCTGGCAGATGTCTAGGACAGAAGACCCCACACCAACACAGTTGAGGCAACTTTATCTCTGGCTTAATAAGGCAACAGGCCCACAGGGGGTTCCTTCTATGCAACAGCATAGTGTGTCTTGACACAAAGGACTAGCCACCTACACAGAGTCTGTTTTTGCATCGCCTTCCTCTTCCTAGTACCCGCAAAACCCACAGAAATCTGTTTTTCAACACAACACAATACTCTTTAGTGCACTCAATCTCTTCTTGGATCAAGCAAGTGAAGTCTCTTCTCTTGAGAGGTCAGCACCAATTTGTCAGAAAATAAAGTGGTGTGTGGAGGTTGCACTGACAGTGTCTGCAGCTCACTGACACAGGACACAGAAGTGATTGCAATAAGAAAAGCCGTCTTGATGGCGAGTTAGCCATAGAGCAACGGTGCATGGACTCGAATGGCATGCAAATCAGAAACGTGTGGACCAAGTTAAGGTCCCGTTGAGGCATAATGAAGGGCTTCGGCTGAAACATGAGCATCAAGCCTTTTTGGAGCCCCAATACAACATGCAGATAAGCGTGCAGCAGAACTCATGGCTATTAACAAACAGATCACCAGAGATGTGATGTGCTCCTCCAACTGCCTGACATATTTGATAAATGTGGAGGCTAAAATACTTACTAAGGACCTATCCACATGGGTTGAATAAGTAATTCTATCCTTGATTCATGCTGATCAATATGATTTCATGCCCGCCGATTGACTAAGCATAACATTATTCACCTTCACAATGCACTCACCGACAGGGTAGGGGGCCCATTGGATTCTGAGAAGGCACTTTATTCGGTTTGGTGGGAATATTTATTCGCACTTCTGTAAAAAAATGAATGTAGCACCAATATTTATTAGATACATGCATTTTCTTTACACTCACCTGCTAGCTAGTGTTAGAACTAGTGGAGCCATCTCAGATGTCTTCCCCATACACAGGTGCACAAAACAAGGTTGCCCAATGTCTTCCATGCTTTTTAGGTTTCTATTGTATTCAATATATCTTTAAAGGGCCATCACTTCTTATTGGTCCTTGTGCTTGTCACTTTACTTTTCCTCATTAATATTGGTTGTAGGCGTTCTATTTATTGTTTTTCCATGTGTTTCTTTTATCAGTTTCCCATCGGCAAGGTACTGTGTTCATTCGCTTTAGTGGAACTTATTTTAAGCATCTCAAGCAACGATCTGGAGAACAAAATAAAAACAAGAGCTACACCCTTGCTTTAAAGTTACAGCGTTGCCTGAGTGCCGTGGGCACAGCGCGCTGTGCTGGTCTCAGTGGAGTCCTCGTGAATCCAGTTCTGGCACAGCACTCACCAGTACCCCCAGGGCAACGCGCAGCCACCAGTTACCCCAGGGCCGGAGCAGGCACGTACTCTAGTGTTGCCTTTTGTTGCTGAGGCCGGCACTTGCCAGACCCCGCAGCAGCCATATTAAAGGTATTGAGAATGCAGGAAGAGTGAGCTGCGCCCCTCGCAACTGTGTGCCTGGCTTCGCTTGTTTAGGGTTCGCGCTTCCCACCATTTATTTATTTATTTCCTCGACAATTTCTCCCATTCTCTTAATTTGCTTTTATCATCCATTGCTTTGTTTTGATGTCTCATGTTCCTTGTTTTATTGTGTGAGCCATTCGTGACTTGATTAAACATTGTAGCCTTGTCTGCATTTCGTTTGGTCTCCCTTGCTTCCATCATCATTGCTTCTTATGCTATATTCTATCACTGTTGTTTTATTTCTCAATTTATCCCCCGTTATGTTTCCCCAGCTGTTGGGATTTTAAAGATGTGTGCTAATGTGGTTAATTATATGCGGTTAAAAAGCCCGTATTTTGGCTTTAATTTGCCTCAATTGCCTCCGTGAAATTTTCCTTCTCAAAGTTTTGTAACAATTACATCATTTCTTTATAGTACACAGTCAAATTAATTATTTACACCTGTCATTTCAGAAGTCACTTTCATGTGCTTCACTTGTTGTGTTTCATTAGTTTAATTTGCAGTAATGCATTACATTTTCTTATACTTTATATCTTCACTTAGCACAGGACTCGTCAGTGATGGCGTATATTGATGCTGTTGTTTTGTATTTCTTCACATGCCCGTGTGTCAAGTTCGGTGTATCCCAATGATTTTCCTGTTTGCGTGCTTTCACTTTAATTTACCTCAGTTGTCTCCATTGTATTTTATTACACGGGGCTTCAATGGTTTTGGTATTTTTATGTTTCAACTTAAATTTACTTCAATCGTCTCCATTGTGTTTTTCTTCCCGGAGCTCTGTACTAATTACAAGCACTGTGTCATGAGCCGTGTTAATTCAATTTAGTGCATTGTCACGTTAATTGTTAGCGCCGTTCGTTTCAGGAATCTCTTTTATATACTCCACGTGTAAAGTTTTGTTAACTTGTGCTGTGCTTGTGAAATCTATTGTATTCAATATAGATCTTAAAAGGGGCTTACATCCCACCTCCTTGCTTTTCATTGGTTTCTGTGCTTGCCACTTACTTTTCCTGTGTTTTTATTGGCTGTAGCATACTATTTCCTGTTTTCCTCATGTGTTTGCTCTTCCCAGTTTCCCATCGTCCAAGTACTGTGTTCATCCGCTTTGGTGGAACTTCTTTTAAGCGTCTCAGCCTGCTGTCACTACAAGAGCTACACCCTTCCTTCAAAGTTACAGTGCTGCCCGAGTGCCGTGAGCTCAGCGTGCTGTTATTATCTCCATTGAGATCCTCCAATGTGCCTTTTATACCTTCTTCACACTCCAGACGAAGCATGCACTACTTAGTGCCCCTGGGCACAAGCAGGAACCCACTTGAGTGTGTTTTCTAATCACGTGAACTCCTCCGTCCCCCCGGGCACAAGCAGGCATGCACTTCAGTACTTGTTTACTGACGGAGAGGCAGAACCTCTGAGGCAGCCGGTGCCTTGCAGATACTTTGCATTCTGCTGCTCTCTGCTGCTGTAGCCATCCAGTTAATCTCCACAGCAAAGAATAGCTTATTTGATTAAGCTTGTTCTCTCCGGACCATCCCCGCAGCTCCCTGGAAAACATCAAGAGCGCCTCTCACCACCCGCGCAAGCTGCTAAAAACATTCAATTAAGTAAACGCACCCCGTTCCCTCCTTTTTATATGATTGGAAAATAAATTGAAAATGAATTTCAGTTATTGCTTGTGTTTCAAATACGAGATAAAGGTCAGCTGCCTCCAGCTATCTCGATGGCGGAAGTTTAACAAGAGCATGTTTCGCAATTATAAAATCGTATTGTCGGTTTGCGGATGTGTCAGACCGTCCATGCGTGCATAATTAGCCCGTTTGATATTTAAATCAATAAACGCTGGTTTGCGTCTGGTAGTACTGTCTAGCACCCCAAGTAGTTTTGTGAGTTTCATGTAATTAGGAAGCAAATTTGTGCATCATTGTCTTCATGTAACAACAGTCCAGTGCAGAGTGTGACAGCATCGTGATATCAGCACTGACACTCATTTAGAAGTGGCTGTTAAATTATGATCTAATGCTCTGAGGCAGCAATAACGTGCCTGTCCTAATGACCTACAAATTAACGATAGTAAGGTTTCTGTACTTTATTCCACTCATATTTGGCTCCGTGTTCATAAGCCTTATGTTGCTGTACACTATTCCCAGAATTCTCATGCTTTGAGGTTAAAATATTACATCGATTATACTGTATTACAGCAGTGAGCGGTACATCTAAATCAGAGATCTTCAACTGTGGGGCGCGCCCCCCTGGGGGGGCGTGGATGGGTTCCCAGGGGGGTGCAAATGCCTCTGTAAGGACATGTAAATGAAGATGGCCTGGAAGTGCGGCGATGTTTATTCGCTGCATTTCCAGGCTGTCTTAATTTACTCCGAAGCCCTTGAAGTGAGATCAGAGTGCCGTTGGGGCCAGAGGTCAGTGAGTGTGCTGCTGTGGGCTCGGCTGGGCAGTGTCTGGAGTCTCATCTCCAGCACGCCCCAGTTTTTCACAGGTCTTTAAAGACCATTTGCATATTTACATACCTTTGTAAACTGGTTACCAAGGCTTAGTTTTTTTTTCTGGTTCCAGTACCCCCTGGGCCCCCACTCTGGCTATTCCTTACATATGTATTTTACATTTACAGCCATAGTGTGAGAATGCATTTCATGAAAGGGAATATAAAGTAGGATTGCCTAAAGAAAAATGCCAGCCATGTGTTGTTTAAAGAGCCTGCAAAGACCTCGTATTAACACTAAATAGGGTTATAAATAAAAAAGTATGTATTCATTGGTAATGTGACTTTTCTGTCTTTGTTCCCTTTAATTATCAGTCATGAATCATTCAGGTCGCCCTAGAACACAATTAAAAGTGCCTCCTATTTATATTTGCTGTTCAAAGTACGCACAGATAAGTGCTGAAAATACGGCTTTAGGCGACTGTTTATTTTTGTACCGTCTGCGACATCAAAATAATGAGCTGGCAACCCTAATCATGAGACTGGAAGTTTGTTTCAGGATCAGCACATTATTTATTTCCTCCACCCTCGATCCCGGATTAATGCCATACAAGCAATAGTTTAATTTATATCTGAAACCCTATGCCGCCGTCAATAACATGCTGATTTACTTCAAGTGTCTGGGAATGCACCCTGCATTCAGACAACTCACTCCTCATTCTCACCCTTCACTTTCACGCTCACACTGCACTCACAGCGCATAGTTATTGATTTCCCACATTTGCCACATAATCCATCATCTGCTGCATAATTTGCAGATTAAAAAAAAAAAACTTGTTTATAGCTCAATCGGTTCAAACGTTACTAAAAATGAAGCAACATATGTTACCTCGCAGTGGAAGGCCCTTTCTAAGGGTTGACTGGTTACCTTTCTGTTGCTTATTGCTATATGTGGGTGTTAATGTGGTACTTATGAGGGGCAATAAAAGCCAAGACAGTGTTAACAAGTGTAAAAATTGCAAAATAATGCAGTAATGCTATCACAAAATATGCAGCATTTTGCAGCATAATTCGCCTGTGCTTGCTGCAGGAATTTAGTCAACCCTGCTGCATAATTTGGGCTTCTCCTGCCGCATAATTCCAGTGGCCCTGCTTATAGTGCTATGAGGTCCCAGCCTATGGCAGAAAGCACTGTGAATATGAACGTCATTATTTTAAAACAGTATTTACATACTCTAAGCTAGGCTGCTGCAAAATGATGCAGTGATTGTGATAAAAACAAGTTCTTACAAAATATACTTTTTAGTAATAAGTAATCAAACTGTATCTAATGCAGACATTTTTGTAAGTGTCTCCACTATTCGAGATCTCAGCTGACAACATTCTTACATTACATCTCAAAAAGAATAAATCTTTGCCACCATGAAGCTTTAAGCAGAGCCACTGGAATTATTCAGCAGAAGAGGAGCACATTATGCAGCAGGTTTGACTAAATTATGCAGCAAGAAAAGGTAAATTATGCGGCACAATGCGTCACATTTTGTGGTTAGCATTACTTCATTATTTTGTCATTTTAACTCAAAGTAACGCTGTCAGGGGAAATATTTCACCTCATTAGTACCTGTTTAACACCCAAATACAGCAGTAAGCAACTACAAGATTACCAGTCAATCTTTGCAAAGGGCCTTCCACTGCTCCGGAACACTTTGTCACGCTTTAAGTAACTTTTGTTCCGTTTGAGCTAGAATCACGTTTTTTGTTGAAATCTGCAGATTATGTAGCAAATGCAGAAAACTGATGATGATGTGCAAAACGTTGCTGCTGCACAAACTCATAATTCCAGTGGCCCTGGCTTTAAGTGACTCAATCAATTAATGGCTGGTAAGAATGCTGGTTTCTTTTTTAACTTTCTGCACTATCACCACACTCTTCGCTTTCAGGCAGAGGCACCGCAAAGTCAGTATAACCATTCAGGGGCAGTTTGTTTGTGTAACCTGAATCCATGGGGTGACAGGTAGAAGGCCAGCAGGGTTGCATTCAGATGTAGAGGCCTAATCCTCTCGATCCCTGGGGCCTCACAGTAATGGTCTAGGAGACAGAGGAAAGGAGCGAGATTCATATATATTGTCAAAGAGAAGGCCCAGAATAGGGAGCACTGTATGGGGACTCATTTTTATGTTTACAAATGGCCAGAGAGAGCTTCTTCAGAGAGATACCCCAAAGAAGGGGACAATATAAGTGTTTTTTTTATTTTAAACGGACATTCATTAGTGAAGCTGGTACTGCTGCCAAGTGTGTAAGTGGCCACTGCTGGTTATTATTAAGGACACAGATGCAGCAGGACTGGGGCCCAGGGATTTGAGGGGCCCACTGCATCACAGTTATGACTGTCTTCCTTTAAAAAAGGGGCATCTGAGCTTATTTTCCTTTCAAGCATTAGGACCGAGGTGATGATCCGTCGTGATGGGGAAGAGGTAAAAGATGCAGAGGAGATCGCCTGCTACTCAGGACTGCAGTTATCATTAGTGCAGCAGGTGTAGTTGCATTGGGGTCAAAGAGTGTGAGGGGCTCACAACACCCCGATTATGGGGAGCAGTTTGTTTGGGATAATATCTGTTTTTGTTTGATGCATTTGCTGTTTTATAAGTCTCATATTTAGTGCGGTTCATAGGCTAATGAAAAAGTATTCCTGAAATCATCTCATAAGCCCCGCTCCCTGCACGCAGCCATGTCCCTCCCGCTCCCCCAATCCTTGCCATAAAGTTTTGGAGGGGGGCCCGACCTCAAAACATTTTGATTAGGGGGGGCTCAGAGTAAAAAAGTTTGAAGACCTCTGATCTAAATGAACCTGCGAGTATGGCTACGTGGCAAGGACATCATTTGCTTTTTATTTTGTGTTTTTTAATGTAATTACAGGGGAGAAATCAAAGGATGAATGTCTGAAAAATAATGCTCTTACCAGGAGGTTCCAAAAAGGGCCTAACCAGGGGTGGTTAATGCACATCGAGTTCCTAAGTACTTAAAAGCTAACTTTTTTCCACTAAGCGCTGTACACATACATTTACTAGTATTTGTGTGAGGCTCGTCAGATACAACTCTAATATGTTAATTTACACACAATTGGTATGATCATGTGGCAAATGTCTCCAGTGTAAATTACATTTGTGCGGGCGTTCACAGCGGGCTTTTTTTTTACTGCCAAAAGTGGAGATCATTAATATTGAAGGAGACTAACATGTGCAAGCAGTATTTATGCCCAATTTGCACACACCATTAGCTCATTTCACAATTATCCACTCGCTATTGTCAGCAATGACAATCTGGTTCAAAAAGCGAACAAGGACAATTTGAGACCACCTGGTCACCAGGGCGAAAAAGGTTGCAAATATGTGTGTCCGTTTTCGCACTAAGGTGTGTGTCAAAATGGACAAAAGAAGTGTGCAGTCTAATTAACGTGAGGTACCTAAGGAAGCGTTAGATGTTTGACCTGGGAACCGCAATACAATTTAGTTTAACATCCAGAAGGTGGCACTGTTTCAGTAATTTTTGAACCGTTTGGGCTAGAAACTTTTTTTTTTGTTAAAATCTGCAGATTATGCATTTGATGATGGATTATGTGGCAAATGTGGCAAACCCATAGTTGTGTGAAAAACGCTGTTACTGCACATATTTCCTTTCTCAATAAACAAGTCATAGCACTTTTACGAAGTTTCAGTAACTTATATTTCACAACTGCTCACCAAGCTAAAATTTATAACCCAAAAAAGTATTATTAACCACATAGGCGAAACCTAATGCATTTACCAATGCTTGTTTTACAACGGTCTTGCATGCCTTGTTTGCTATACCGAATTACACAATTACCAATAAGGGATTCAACACAATTCTTTACCCACCTCAACTCTGTGATACAAGTGACAGTATGGACAGAGGGTACTCCCAGGATACCACTGGTGAAGTGTTTTAAGTCCCCACCTGACAGAAGGACAGAAGTGGCAGATATAAACTCATACTATTGAGAATCGCACCTAACAGTGGTGGATGAATGGGTTAACGACCCACATAACAACGCCGCTTCTGCAATAGAGATGTGGGCAATGGAGGGCATACACTCTTTGCATCTATTATATGGTGTAATCATTACATCAGACTTTCCTACATCTATAGTGATAACACCAATGCATGGGAATCTGTGCACACTATGAGGGCTCAATAAATCGACAAAAGGGTGTTCCTTGTGGTTGGGTAACATTTTAGGCCAGGTACATACCCTGAAAAGATTCAGATGCTGGAACATTATTGGAATATTAAAACTGGGAGACTTGATGTCTGGGTCTGTCTTACATTCCTTCACAGAAATCCAAACTGAGTAAGACATACATAAAGGTCAGTTCATACGGCACCTTCATTTAAGGCATGCTATCCCTCCTCATATCAAAGAGCTGATCTGTCTCACAACTTTAACCCATTAGAGGCTAATTTGCTGGAGGGGGCTACGGAGATCAACACCTCTGACACCTTCGACTACCTTAGGCAGTCATGGGAAAGGGATGTGGTTAAAGTTGCAGATGAAAAGATGGCTAGAGACCTAAATAGCTCAGCTAGAAATGTTTATTGCACCCCAACTTAGCCTAATTATTTACACTGTACATATTTCACTCACAGAAGCTTTCGCTTTTTAGTTAAGTAAGATCCCCCGAAGGCTTACACTATGGGCACTATAACAGGGACCACGTTCACACCATGTGGCAACATCTAAAGGTGCACGTTTTTTGTGAAGGGGTACATTATACTCTTGGAGAGACATTGGTATTGAAACTGGGGGAATCTGAAACTAGCATGACTACCTATACAGGCTGACCTATGATCTAACAGATAAAAAATGTCACTACTGTGGGCTGATCTGCTTGTTGCCAAGGGGGATATCATTAAGAACTAGAAAAACGTAGACCTTCCACCTCCCTCGACCATCAATTTAGAAATATGGAAAAGGAGTCTGGATCACTTTATGATCCTTAAAGTTTTGGTTTACAGGGCCATTGGTTGTCCTCCGAAACATATGGGAGGACTGAAGCCAGTATCATAGTATCATCTTAAGTTTGGACATGGGAAAGGGCACACAATGATGATACTGCAGAGAGGATTGGCTTGGGGTGACATTATATGCAAATCTAGGTTTGTAAAAATGGTCATGAACTCAGTCAAGCGTTTATTTCCTCCTGAAATAGCAGTCTTACACTGTAGCCAAATTTGCATAATGTGTGCCTCGCACAAGGCTGTTGTTCTTCCTGCTGCTGCTGCCGCCTGGACATTGCTGGACTACGCTAGGCTGGGGTGGGAACTACAGCCCCTAGTCTCCCCGGCGGGCGTGCTTGCTGACATGCGCCCACAGCGCCATATAATCTGAAGAGGCGTCCCGCAGTGCAGGACGCACGTGGGTAGTGCCCAGGCGTGCCCTGAGCGAAGACTGGGCCAAAAGCAGGCCCGTCTGCATCCGTCCGAGTCCGACCGAGGGTGGGCTGGGCCACCCCTCTTTTGTTGAACATCAGAGGCACTAGAGGTCAGTGCCAGGCCTGGCAGGGTGAGTGGGCTCTATTTTAATTTTGACCATTCCTTAGAACACCATGTTACTCTATATTAAAATGGTGTGACCTGGCTTAGGAACTTTTCTCGGTCAGAGTCCGGTCTACATTTCAACTACGAATCATGGGAAAACGAAAGTGCACTGGGGCGGCTCAAGTCTTGCAAACAAGTCTACTGACACAGCCGACTTCGATTGATCGTATGCTACAGAGAGCAATTGGAGTAGTTGCCACTGAGATTGAACTTCCAGAGAGGAGACAATCCCTGGGGGTAGGGAGGGGGCCCAAAGAACTAGATGTTCGACATAGCCATATGCCTTTGGATTCCAAGGCTCTCCTGGGACAAAAGTCATTAAATCGAACTGCTGCTGAGTCAACTGTGCAGACTCCGCCACAGGGGAACAACAGTAGGAGATCTAAAGCAGTACAAAGTGCAAGTCAATCTGAAAGGGCTATCTGCAAAATCCTCGCCAAGTTGCCAAGAAGGTTAAAAGCATAGCTAAAAGCAAAACAAATGCTCTGGTTACCCCACTAGTGTGCTCTCCTCTGTCTACAGAGTGGGCCAACCAGTTCACTGGTGATGGGGATCTGAATGGAAATGTGAAATCTGCCAAACCCAGCTGGGTGGACGATCTTCTGGGGGACTTGCTTGGGAAAATTAAAGTAGTGCTAAAGGAGGAATTTTCCCCAATATTGGCCAGACTATCTGAGGTTGAGTAATTAATAAAATCCCATATTAAACCGCGTCCCTCAGTAAAGTAGCCTGGAAATATAGGTGTTGGCACAGAGCTTACAACGCACAGCAACATTCTGGAACAAGGAGTGGCCCCCCAGTTATACCAGCAGATGGGAATGTCTCAGCCAGCCGTGCGGTGATAATTCCTGACCACGCCCAGGAGCATAGCACAAGCACAGTGAAGCAGACCCGTCAGGACAATAAGAAGAAGGACTCAGCACTTAACGAAACTAGGAATTTACTAGTGATTGGTCTGCCCCCTGTAGCCACTCCCTATGTGGTCGTGATGGCCGGAGGCCCATGCCTTAAAACGGACCAGGCGAAATCATTCCCTGAACTTAAAAATAAGTGTACTAACTGGTTGAGACTGCACAAGAACTTTCCCATGTCATTGGTTGACAATATTCTTTTCATCCGAAGAGTGAGTTGTACAGAGAAGGGGATGAAAGAAAGAAGGAGACTGTATCATCATAAATGTTTGAGATCTGGTGGTGGTTAGAAACCTGTTACAAAACAAGATTTACAGATGCCCAGGGGGTTAGGGGTCTTCTAGAATAACTCTCCTCCCTTTGGGGTATTTTTACAATCCATTGTTGGAGCCACCAAGACCAGTATCTCGTTTCCAGATTTTGGGCGGCACCAAACTTATGATATATGTAATGTTCCTGTTTACAACAGGCTTGGGCCCCTTGACCAAGTTGATTGACCATCGGCGAAGGGGGAGCCTCAATTCTTACCTGATTTAATTAGGTAGGACCATTCTATCGGGGGGCAAACTGAATCCCAAGGAAACAATTGCTTTACTATGCCAGAGGGGAACCAAATGCCTGATGACTTAGCAAGTGATATAGATCGGGGAAGTCAGGTTTTTTCTCCTCCTATAACATCATCTGATTTTTACTGCCCTAGGTTAAAGAGAATTGAACACAAAAAGAGAGGACTCTCCAAATCCTGTAATCCACCAGATGCTTTAGTAGTTAGTACGGGCGAGTCCATTACTAGTGAGATCATTGGGAGAACACTCACCCTGAGAGTAGTTTCATGGAATGTTGCAGGAATTGGGTCCAAACTGGGTAACCTGGGTTGGGAAATCTTTCATTGATCAGTATGACATATGTATTTTTAAAGAAACTTGGTACTGCTCTTCCATAGACTGGTCGGAGTATGTTTCTTATCGTATAGCAGCCGTAACAGGGGCTTGGGGCAGACCTTCTGGGGGCTTGTTGACTAGGGTGGGGACGCATGTCGGTTGCACAGTGCCGAGTGCAGAGAAGTTATCCAATGACATCTTGTGTGTTATTATTAAATTCCCTACTGACCTTATTCTTAGTATATATTATGTATATTTGAGACCCTCAGCTAGTAAACAGGAATGCACCCTACCAAGGGCCCGATTACGATGTCGTTAGGAAGGCCTCCGAATCGGAATTGGCTTTGCCGGATCCGATTTGTAGCCCTTTTTTCCGACCGAATCGTACACAGGTCCGAACGACCAAGTACGATGCGAAGATTGCATACGCGTCGTCCGAATCGTTTCCGAACCCGATCCTATCCGTACGACTCGTTCGTAGCTGAATCGTGGTGCACAATGGAGCTGGATTACGACCGAGCAAGTACGATGCACGATTCGGACAGCCGCATCGACTCGGTCTCAGCGAGACAAAACGGCTGTCGGAATCGTACTTCGGGGGGCCGTAGCAGGCCCCCTTCACCCGGGGCCCTCCGAATCTGTCACGGGGGTGCCCATGTATCCCCCCGCTCCAAGCATGCACAGTGTGGCGGGCACCATGGGGTGCCCGCGACAGGGTGTACGCTTTTCCCCACTCACCCCTTTTTGCTATGGGAGCCTGTGTACGCGTCCAGTATACAGGCTTCCGTAGAGTTCAATGGGAGTCCGAGCGAACCGAGTCCGTAAGCATACGGATACATCCTACTCGCTCGTTCGGACTCCTGGAGCATGATTCGCTCGGAAAGCCCTCTGGATCAGAGTCGTACGGAGGGCTTTCCTAGAGAGATCGTAATCGGCCCCTAAGTCTTCTTGCATCCCACATGGCAAAACTACCCCCAGCAGTTGTCAAACAAATAGGTGGTGATTTTCATTGCCAGTTCGAGCCACTAGATATTTCTTGATGTGCTTGCCTTTTGAGAAAAGACAGACTTTGGGCTATCCCCAATCTTAATCTTTGACTTATTAAAAAATGGTCTGCCCTAGCAATCCAAATGCATGCGTTAACTTTGAACCAGGGCATTCAAGCATACAATGGCAGGACAAACTCAGAAAAGGCCCAGAATCCCACCTTTAATAGAGCACCTAGTCAGAGTTTAATAAACTTCATCTTGGTGGATGTTAGATTATGGCCCTGTGTTTTGGATATGACTGTTACCAGAAGAATAGACAGCAACCATAATCCATTAGATCTTTCACTTGGCTTAACAATGAGTGAAACCGCAGTCATAATTTCTCACCCCCTGTATAAGGAAACTATGAGGCACATATACAGCTTAGTTGAAAGGGGACTGGGAGCTTATTGTAACCTCGACCTTGATTTAAACCATGCAAATTCTTTAATTGCAATAGGGGAGATTCATCTTAACCTTTTTGAGGATCTCAAAAACGTTTTTTATTCAGAAGTGGGGATACAGGGTAGAACAAGGGAAGTACCCACCTGGTATAACAAGCAATGTAGACTGGCCAAAAAAGCCTTGATAATTGCCCACAAAACTAAGGATATAGGGGAGATCCAACGAAGTGGAGCAGGTTATAATAAAATATTAAAGATCGCCAAAAAAGAATGGGACCGTGGTAAATGAGAGTTGCTCTTGACAGCAACAAGAGAGAAAAATCATACAACCTTTTGGAACTTGGCTGCTAAGGGTAATGTAGAAGAAATTGCCAAAATAGACAACAATATAGCAGCCAAGGTACGGATTTCTCATTTTTATAATTTATAAACATCCCGCAAGGCAGTGGACTCCTTTATGTGAATCCACAGAATTCTACAGTTATTAATATAACTAACTTGAATAGTTCTGATCTATTTCGTCCTATCACATGTGAAGAAGGTGAACATGCCACCAGGAAGGTAGTTCCCCACCAAGCCCCAGACATAGACAAAATCCTGGTGAATTTATTTCTATCAGAGATAAAAATATAGGGCCCCTACCTTACCTTGATATTTAATGCTATTCTTAAGGGTCTACAGGTTCCACACTCTTGGGCTGGAGCAGAACTTTTTCCAGTGTACAAAAAGGGTTCTCCTTTAGACCCTGCAATTTATAGACCAAGTAGCCTAATAGATACTGTCCAGAACATTTTTTGCAGGGTCATTCTTTTCCGGCTCCAGCAACGGCTAGATGAGCATGAAGTTCTATGCCCTTTTCAGGCTTCAGTTAATATATTGGAAGACCATTACAATTGGTGATGGAGACTCTATGCCATATTTGTGGATCTCAATGCGGCTTTCGACTTGGTGCTGAGGGCTACCCTCTGGAAGGTGCAAGCTGAGATGGGCATTCCTGATTATATATGTATAATTATAGAGAGACTGCATGAGTCTAATTTCGCCCAGGTCCGATGTGGTTAACTAGGTGAAGTGACCGAACCTTTCCCTGTAAACAAAGGTGTGCAACAGGCTGTATGATGGTCATGACCCTTTTGACTTTATTCATTAATGGTCTGGTTAGCTACCTAAACAAATGTGATAATGATGTGCCCAAATTTGCAAACTTGAGGGTTCCTGCCCTCACGTTTGCAGATGACACTCTCCTTTTGGCTAAGTTGCCAATGGGGATCCAGAAACTACTGGAACAGTTTAGCAGGTTTTGCTTAGATATGGGCTTGGAAATTAACGTGTGTAAGACCAAGTACATTGTTTTCAACCCATGTCATTCGACCCGATGAACTCAATGCTGAACGGGGCACTCCTGGAACAAGTACATTTGTTTGAATATTAGGGTGTCACTTTAAGTGGAACGATGGATTGGGCCCACCATATCTCCAAACGAAGGATTAAACTAGAGCAACAGATAGGAGGGCTGTTAACAATATATCCGGGGCTTCATTTTAAACCATATTCTCTGGTTGCCCAACTCTATTCACGCCAGGCATTGGGGGTGGCCTTATATGGAGCCGGAGCTATGGGGACACAAAAATCTTAAAACCCTAGAACTGGTGGAAAATAGATTCTTGACGCAGGTGGTAAACATTCTGTTCAGCACCCCTTTGATCCCTCTAAGATTGGAAGCCGGCCTTAGACCAATCACGGAAAAAGCAGCGGTTAGACCCTTCATATTTTGGAGAAGAATATGAGCTACCCCTGAATTGATATTTTATCACAATGGTCTTGAGGAAATTCTCGGATATCCTGCTGTTGTTGATTTTCCGTGGTTAAAATATATCAGAGACACAGTTATTGAAATGGGCTTACCCAATATGTGGGATGATCCGGGGACCAGCAGTTGTACTATCTCAGCTAAGGAACTAAAAACCCAGTTTAGATCACATAGATTGAATAAACTCTTAACTTCATTGACACTGGGTAAATTAAAAGGTGCTTTTATAACAATAAAGGATACATATAGCACATAACCCTTTCTAGAGATATTGAACCGATTCTGGCCAGGAAATTTTATATGCACTTTCGAAATGGTACTTGGCCACTTTGCACATTCACCTCAAGTTGGGCAAAGCCATGATATCTAGCTGCAATGGGATGCCTAACTTGTGGCCATGAAAAGGAAACCGTAGTCCATATGCTGTTTTTTTTCCAATATGTAGACGTTTAGGAGTTACTAGACATCTGGAGGCGTGTAGAATTATGCAGACTGATTTGACGCCCACTATGGTGTTTGCCATTTTCAGATTTTTATTGAGTTTGTGGTTAGGTAGGAAGAAATATGAAGTAGCTTCTAAGTTCATGTAAATGAGTGCCCTGTTCATTAATTTCTGATAATGTATTTATATTAGGAAACTGAGCATTCTGTTTTTAATTATATATTTCCTTTAATTAACTAAGGATTATATTTTCTTTTTTTAAAGCTTTTTGTAGTGCTTAATGCTTTATATTTTAACGTATCTGTTTGTCTCTTTTATGGTATTTTACTGAAATAAAGAGTTTTGAACTGAACTACATAATGGGTATTGAATGCCATGTTATGTACAAAATGGCACTAAAAAGATTTAATAAAAATCTTATTAAACTTTAATAATTTTCCTTATACTTTTCTATAGGAAGATCTCTGCCGGTGGCAGGTATCTCCATCAAAAGGTGCAAAGTTACTTGTAGTAACTTGACATTTATGAATTCTGTTGTAGGAGGCTCCACTCCCTCACAGGAGGGAGCAGAGGCATGTAAGTCTACACCTAGGTGTAACTCTTCACAAGGAAATGGTCAGAAGCAGAAAAAGTGGAGTTACATATATGTGTAGTAGTAAATACACAAATGAGTTCATATACATGTGTATGTTTACATTTGTGAATTGGGCTCTATATTTTTTTTAAATCTGCCAGTGCAGATCTCTGGCCCATTAGTCCTTTGCAATAACAGCTTAGCATGGATACCCATGTGCGGAATACCGTAGATATAACTATTCAATGTTCCTCACCATGCCCCTTTCACATCCACTGACACCAAGGCAATCATTACGAGTGCTCTCTTAATTCAGATGGGGCCAGTAACAGCAACACAACAGTGCTCTCTCTTCATTTGTTCCTAGAAACATTAGCAGCTAAAAGGAGCCAAAATCTCCCGGTGAAAGTCCACCCTTAACTGAGGAATCACTGCAGGAATCGGACCTGAAATTACTAATTGCTTAGTAATTCCTCATTTCTTCGTGGACCCTAAGGGTCCAATTCATAATGGGCAGGATTTTCCCCACCCAAGAGGTTCCTGTACTCCTGGTATGGCTAACTCCAGGTTGGGGAAAATCCAATCCATTTATGGGGCCACTCATAATGAAAGCCCAATTAGTCTAAAGTCAAACTCATAATAGTGAAACTTTTCACATACCTTTTCTGAGATATACTGTGTCTGTGGCTATCTCACAGTGTTCAGTCCAGAATGACCAACCTGATCCACTTCTGCATGCAGCAATACAAAATGCCACTCTGGCAAAACACCATTCAAGACAATAATTGATATTTTTGTTATCAATATTTAATTTCCAATATTTTTGTGTTTCGATATTGTATGCATCAATATTGTTAGCGATCCATATGTAGGAAAAGGCTTCTTTCCTTTTGTTGTTAACATTGCCCTTCCTGTGCACTATATATGACACTTCATCTGACATTTGACTACTGTGCAGCTGTTTTATTTGCATAGAAGGAACATTTTTAACAAATCTTAATGGCAGCTTTACTTTCCATCACTCTGTTGTATTTTCTTTTCTACATTAAGTGATTATCTCGGAAATGGCCAGGAATGCTCATGCCTGGTGATCTCTTGCTTGGTTTAGTGTTCTCCTGATTTCTTGGCACAGTTTTCTGTCACTCTGTGGTTATTAAGGCTCCAGGTGAGCTCGAACAAGTAAGAGATTGAGAACAGAGGGCGTTGAGAAATGGGGAAGTTCAATTTCCAGGGACTAGGTTTCGTGAAGGCGACTCCAGGTGCGGCTTGAGATGTCCAGTGCAGACCATTTCTAGTGTGTGTAGTCCTTCTTACAAGCATCAAGAGTAATTAACAGAAGTACTTATATTAGCCTCCACTGAGGTACTTAATTTCTGGGCTTCATAATGAAAGCAAGAAAGCTATGATCTGGAAAACTAAGGTCTATAAGATCATGCTAGAAGACAAAGTCTAATCCTCTTCAACCTAAATCTCTCCATTTAAATGCTTTAAAAGACCTGGCTTTAATCCCAGCTTAGTTATTAAAAACAGAATAAAAAAAAGAATGGTGCTTCATTGCCAATACATAAAACAGCAGACACCTGAGGTCAATGAAGAGTGTAAAAACTAAAATAATAAGTTTGTTCATATGGATAACTCAATTGATATTCCCGTTCTCAAGCCAGAGTCAATTAAACCATCTATATCAGTCTTTACTCTGCCTGACATTAAAATTAACAGTAAACTTAACTTTGATCGAAAATCTGCCCTGCCACGTACTACCCCTTTAAATCCTCAAAAAACAGCGATGGAATTGCTTGGCAGCACTCCTAGTATGAAAGTATCTTTGATTCCTGAGTTATCAGTTACTCCTGACCTTGATTTGCAGGTATCTGTAAGCTTCCAGGTAAGTACGTGCATGCCAAGGTGTTTTCTCAAACCTCAAATTTTAAATTCATTGAAGGTCCAAAGATGTTGCCTGCACAAGATGTTGTTAATGTTTCTAATTTATTGTCTATTATAGACTTTATTGTTCTTTTTGGTGATCAGGTAACACCACTGAATAGGTCTTTTCTTCTGAATTGCTTATCTGATATTGATACTTTAAAGATGGTGCATAGTAGTGCCATAATACAGTTTAAATCTTACACTCATGTCTGGATAATAGATCGAGTGAGTTTGATCCCACAAAGTTGTGATTATTTACTCAATCGAGGTATTCATGCTGGTAAACAGTCTAAATATCGAATTTTAAATATCAAGTTGCCAAAATATCGAATTTTAAATATCGAGTTGCCAAAATATCGACTTACAAAAATATAGTGGAGCAGAATATTGAAATGCAGGTAAGAAATATTGTTTTTTATAATATCGAAGTTAGTAATATCGACAGTCATAATATAGTTGTAAAAAATATCGATTTTTTTTTAGTGTTTTAAGTGTTAGTACATGTGTTAAAAGTATATATTATGTTTGTAATGTATGTTGGAATTTTTTAAAAGTATTGATTTTTATGTTAAATTATTATTGCGTATTTTAGTTTTGTTGCGGGCTTGTGGGTTTATAGGGGAATAGGGTGGGAAGTAATTTAATTATAATATATTAATTAAGAATTTTTTTGAATTAATTACTTATGTTAATTAATTTTTGTGTAATTTTATTCCGTAGCGGGTAGGGGTTTATAGGGGAATAGGGGGGAAGTAATTTAATTGTAATTAAGTAATTATTAAATTTAATTTATTGGTATTGATAATTAATTTATTGTTAATTATTAATTGGTAATTAATTTGTATTAATTGATTAATTGATAATTATATTCATTGTATTAATTATTATTGGAGTGTGTTGTGGGTTTATAGGGAATAGGGTGGGAAGTAATTTAATTGTAATGAAGTAATTATTAGTTTTTATTTATTGGTATTGATAATTAATTTATTGTTAATTAATTAATTGGTAAATAATTTTTATTAATTGATTAATTGATAATTATAACAATTGTATTAATTATTATTGGAGCGTGTTGTGGGTTTATAGAAGAATAGGGTGGGAAGTAATTTAATTGTAATGAAGTAATTATTAATTTTTATGTTTGGGTATTGATAATTTATTGTTAATTATTATCTGTTAATTTATTTATATTATTTATTACTTATTGGTATTGATAATTAATTTATTGCTAATTAATTATGAATTGGTAATTAATTTATATTAATTGATTAATTGATAATTATATTAATTATGAGAAATTTTATGTGGAGTGGGTTGTGTGTTTATTGGGGAATAGGGTGGGAAGTAATTTAATGTTATTAAAGTAATTATTAATTTTTATTTATTGGTATTTTCAATTAATTTGTTAATTTATTAATAATTCATTATTTAATTACAAAAATTAATTAATTTATAAGTATGTTATTTTTAACCCTATGCTATCCAACACTTTCCCTACTGTTGCATTCTTTGGAGTGGGAATAGTAATTTTTACCCTCCCGCTATCCAACACTTTCTCTACTGTTACACTTGGTGGAGTGGAAATAGTATATTATTCCCACCCGCTATCCAACACTTTCCCTACTGTTGCACTCACTGGAGTGGGAATAGTAATTTTTACCCACCCTCTATCCAACACTTTCCCTACTGTTGCACTCACTGGAGTGGGAATAGTCATTTTTACCCACCCGCTATCTAACACTTTCCCTACTGTTGCACTCGCTGGAGTGGGAATAGTAATTTTTACCCACCCGCTATCCAACATTTTCCCTACTGTTCCACTCGCTGGAGTGGGAATAGTAATTTTTATCCACCAGCTATCCAACATTTTCCCTACTGTACCACTCGCTGGAGTGGGAATAGTAATTTTATCCCCTACGCTATGCAACGTTTTCAGTATTGTTATATTTTATGTAGTGTAAAATATTTTTTTTTTTTAAATATTTATTTTAATGTTTTAACTTATTATATATAATTTATTTTTATATTTATATTATAGGTTTATTTATATATATATGTAATTATATTTTATATTTTAAATTATGTTTTTAACATTTTATAATAAATATTAATTATTTTTTAATATTATTAAGTTAATATATATAAAAAAATAAAAAATGCATGTTTTTTTACATTACATTTATTATTTATTAATTTTAACCTTTTTAAATCATTTTTAAGTATGTTTTACTTAATTATATTTATTATTTCATAAATTTTATATTACTTTTAAGACATTTAAAAAAGTCGATATTTTAGCAAACTATATTATTAACAACGATATTTAGGATTCGATATTTTTGTACTTCCCTGTTTGTAGATAGGAAGTCGATATTCTGCCACTCGATATTTTTACCTCGATACTGTGGCAGGTCGATATTCTTATCCTCGATATTCTGTCAGTGATCCATTCATGCTGTCCGCTATCTTCTGGGAAAAAGAAAGATAAAACCGTTGGTCACGGAATAATACTGATGATGAATATTATGACAATGTTCAGGTTTATGACTTCTGTAAAGATGATCTGATGAAAAAGTTAAAAAATACAGTGGTTTCTTTAGGTTTAGGCAGGAAAATGGGTCTCTATAGTAAATCAGGGCAATGATATTAGGACACAGTGAAATGACGATCATGTTAGTCGCTGGAAATGGTTGGCTGGTGCACTTAATTACAAACATCCCTTTGTAAACACTCCACGCAAATAATGTTAACAATAGGTTAAGAATGATTTCCTAGAACATGACAGGCCTTTCATATGACACTAAAAAACTTGACCTGTTACATAGTATAAATGTGGATATCATTTGTATCCAGAAAACATGGTTAACTATGGATTTTCAACCCAATAATTATTAAGTAGTTAGTTGTACCGACAAACCCTCTTGGAGGAGATAAGCGAATGGAGGAATAGCAATATTATTCAGTATTAACCTTACATGGTCTTATAGTTGCTTCTCCCATTCGTCAACTTAGCCCAAATTATGAGGATCATTAGGAATAATGGTCAAAAGACCAACAATCGTTCATTGCTTCTGGTGAATGTATACATCTCCCCCCCAGGTTCATTAAACACTTCCCTGATTAAATCATTGATCACATTTATATTTCGAATAATGGAATCAGAAAAAAACCAATATGTAATCATGATACATGATCTCAATTCAAAAGTGTCTAACCACACATTAAGATTTTTTTGCAGACAGACAGGGGAGAGGATTTAAACATTCCTTCAGCGATACTATCAGCTAAAATTAAAATCAATTTCAAGGAAATACATATTCCTGACTGCGAATGAGAGAATTGATAATGATATCCCAGCTGCCAACACCCACACCTCTATTAAGGGCCCTTCTCTTATTAATTATTTGGTTGGCTGCTTTCCGATTTTAATGTAATCAATAATTCTGTTAGTAGGATTAAGCTCTTTAAATATCAAGAGTGACATAGTGTACTTTAATTAGGAGAACCCACAGGAAAACAAACAAAATAGCCAGTTTGAAAGAAATGTTACAGATAGCTACTATGGATAGGCAGGCTTTGTATCAGGCTTCTCTTTTAAATTATGACATGTATGTGAAGTCATTTTTAGGTAAACCTGACCTTTTATGTAAGAATATTAACTTAGGAAATGCTTCCCAATTTAACAATCCCAGAACAGGGAGATGAATATAATAATCAGAAGGCAATTTTTGTCTCACTCTGTAGAGAGGGGAAAAATATTACACCTCCTAAAGAGGAAAAGAGCTTAGACAGAAAGCTGTGCTTAAACTGCTTAAAAACACAGGCTGCTATCCTAAAAGATACAAGGACGTATTGCAAGGTATTGCCAACTGCTTTGGAAACAGTGTCAAATGTCTGCCAAATCCAATCAGCAATGGTGAATGTGTTAAATATATCACTAAGCTTTACGCCTCTAATTCTGTTGTCTCAGATGGCTCAGTTACATCTGAATATCATCCTGTTGACTCTAATTTTGTACCTGGCTCTCCTTCAACGGAACAGATTGAAAGCTTCATTCTTGGAGCAAGATTTTTTGGTTAATGGGACCTGACGAAATTTCAATCTCAGTAATAAATAGAGAAGCTTCTCTTTGGGTCATCTATTTTAACCCCGGGTTCTATTAAAGTAATCTATTTGGAGTAATTACATAATCCTGGAACAGGAGTATTATTGTTCCATTGCACAAAAAGGGCTCTCATAATATTCCTAATAACTATTGACAGATTGCTTTACTAGATTCAGCCTGGAAGATATTCGCTAAAAGTATTAGAGAACAACTTCATAGCTGGATGTCTGAGAAAAATGTAATCCCTATTGAGCAAGCAGGCTTCAGTAGAAATTGTTCCACATTAGGCACTATTCCCATGTTACAACTGATATTAGAAAATATGTTACTTTCCATGGTCAATTCCATGGTCAATTTGTCTATGCAGCCTTCATGATGTTTGACCATGTAGACAGATAAATGCTTTAAAAAAAGACTGGATAATTTAGGCATTCCTGAGAATCTATTTCGGTTTGTTATCATCCGGTATTCTTTCTCCTGGTTGCATTTGCCCTTGGTGGAGACCAAGGACTTTCAATGACAATTTCTACCAATAATGACCACAAACAGGGTTGCTTGTTTGTGCCTTGACTGTGCTCTTTAAGTTGTGAAAACATATCCCTATTTAGAGAACATCTTCTCCAGTAATTTAAATTAAAAAGAACATATACAACATATTTCCAGTAAGACGTTAGCCCATGCTAACGCCCTGAAGGCATTCTAGAATGCCCTAGAATATAGGCACTTTGTTCATATTTTATAGGAATATCATCTAAATGTCCCCTCCATACTTTTATATGCTATTGAAATTAGTGAGAACTCGAAATGGTCTTTTATTAATATAATTCAGTGCCAAATTTCTGTACAAATTGTGCAGTTTGAGTACCCCCGCTGCCACTCATTCCATTAGGTTAGAACTTGCATTGAATCGTACCTTTGTGCTGGCTTTAGCAGAGTTCTACGCTAGAGTCATTGTTTACTTAAGAGCATTTTCTAAGGAAATTTATGTGCTTAGAAATCTTTAAACAGAAGGGGAAAATAGTGTTTTTAGTAGAAATGTCCTTAATGATCTGAAGTTATTTGAGATTCAGCAGGATGTCTTGGAAGGTATGTCTATGTCGCAGTTAAAATGCTTGCTAAAACAGCTATCGTGCAGCATTAACTTTGGGCTGGACACTGATTTTTCTTCAAAAAAGGAAAAGTATAATTTAATTATTGCCCTTTGTAATATGGAAAGACCCCAACCGTACTTAACGTGGAATGTTGAGAATGGAATCTGTCATTTGTTTATGTTGCTAAGAATTAATATTTCACCACTCGCAAAACTTGCCTGTCGAGGAAAGGACTTGCAATTTATGTAATAATGGTGTACAAGATCTAAACTGAGGGCCTGATTACGAGTTTGGTGGAAGTGTGATGGCGGTCGTGGACCGCCACAGCAGTGGTCCAACCGCCGTATTACGAGGACGTCAGTAGGACTGCAATAGGACTGCCGCAACCGCCAGGGATCGCGGCACAGCAGTCTGAGGGCTGCAATATGCTGGCGGTGCCGCTGCAGCACCGCCAAGCATATTACGAGTTTCCTCACAACCACCCTTTTCATGGCAGCGAGCCCGCCATGAAAAGGGTGGCGGTGAGGAAACTTACAGGGCCCCCTGTTCCCTCAGGGCCATGGGATGCATGCAGGGGGGCACATGGTTTGCCCCCCTGTCTGCATGCAACCCCTTTCCTGCACTGCATGGACTTTACAATCCATGGCGTGCAGAAATGGGCTTTGGCGCTCCCATTGCGGTGCCTTTTTAATAGGCACCGCCGTGGGAACGCCAAAGGACCGCCCGCCAGACCACGCGATAACTTGTAATCGGGCGGCCTGTCGGCGGTGAGGTTTGGTGGTGTGGAAGCGGGGTGGTGGCGTGGCGGCCCGCTCCCACACCGCCAAACTCATAATCAGGACGTCATTTTTGTATGCTCTGCACTGCATTTTTCTAGTTGTAAATTTTTAAAGCCTCTTTTTATAAAATGTAATGTACGTTCTGTTGCCAAAGCCTATCAATTGTTATTTTTTCCGGAAAATGAAATGTTTTGTTTTAAAACTTTTTCATTTTTTAAAAGTTTCTTAAAACTGTATTGAAGTGCATTACGTTGTTTGCTAATGATAAACATTTTGTGGACCTCGCTGGATATCCAAATCTTATAATAAAACTTTGGCTATTATTTGGACCTCTTGCGCTGCTAGTGTAGCTAGTGTAACATCTTAAGTTTACAGGTGCCAGTGGCATTTTCCAGAACCCCCACTGCGACCGAGGACCTTAGTGCCCTGAGCTCAGTATGGCTTCAGAGGCCCCACCTACATCCTTGCAGCACTTTCAAAGTCCGCCATTGTTCACACTGACAGGGACATTTCACAGCTGCACGTGCAGTTTTCCAGGTCCCCACTGCAACTGAGAATCACAATACCCAGAGCTCATAGTGTCCTCTAGAGCCCCGGCCATATCCCTTCTTCCCCTTCAAAACCCATCATTGCCCTAGCTGTGCAGGATGCCTGTGAGTGCGCCCGTCAAAGTCAGGAAATATTGGAGTAGGGGTGAGCCTCTCCCCTGGTACCTTTGTTGCAGCAACTGAAACAAATATTTTGTAAATCATCTTTATTTCCTGTAAATAACTGAGGAGGGTAACTACTGGGCACTCTCTATGTGGCATACCGTCATGTGAGACTAGTAATGGAATTTTCTGCGCCAGAAGTGGGCTCCTTGCAGCTACTGGGGCTACCTGGTTTACTGTATTATAAACCATAACCAACGCCTTTGTCGAGAGGAACTCTGACTGCGTTGCCTGGGGAGGCAGGGGGCATTCGTACTATGAGCCAGTCAGGCATGATCGCAGAAATGCTAAATACATTCATTAATGGTCCCGGAGTTGCTTACCAAGACTTGATGCTTCTTTTATAGGCATCCCAGTGGTGGAAATTCTGCTTTCGAGGAGTGGCATATGCAGCCGTTGTTGATGTTGTCAGATTCTGCTTGGTCTATTCATTTACAGCCTATCACAGATGCCTCCTGGGAAGCTGATACCAGCTTGCGCTGGCTGTGGTAGCACTCAGGCTATGTACTGCCCAAAAGTCAGTCAGATGTGCCCTTTAATGCGCTTTATCAACTACTGGTACCAGGGATTACCTTATTAAAATATTTAGCTTTATTTACAGGCATATTGTTTTTTTATTTATTGTGTTTTCTGTTGTTTTATTCTCTAATGCCTTATTTGTTTTGACTTGACACAGCACTGTAGAACATTTTAACTCGCTATTTAAGTCTTTGCATTGGGCTTTTGTTTTCAAATTGACCGTTTTTGAAAAAATGTCTAAATCAGGGCAGTGGAGGGCAACTGAAAGACTCTGGAGCACAGTAATTTGAAAAGCACATTTAAACATGATGCAGAAAATTGCACTTTATATGATATAGATGTGCTAAATGAAAAGTTAAGAACTTGCTTCAGACTAGAAATGGTCATGCAGGGCTCAAGGAAGAAAAACACATCTCCTACTAAGTGAAATAAGATGGGGAAGACAACTGAAAGGAAATATTTTTCACAGCCAGTAGGGAAATTAAATCCACCTATCACTCCTAAAGTGGGGAAGGGCCTCCTGCTCCACATTAGAGCTTCTTCCTTTGTTTTTGAATTCTGCAAGAAGCTGAAGACCTGGCATTCCAATTAACCAACCTACCATAGGCAGGGCAAGGCACACTCGTCTGCTCAGACCCAGGATACCCTCGCTGGTGATAGTGCACTTTACAAATGCACATAACTAGCTAAAAACCATAATACCCCCAGGAGCCTTAAATGGGACCAAGATGATCCCATTATTTATCTTGCCAAGCTGAATTCCCCTTTGGAAATTAGTATAATATGCAAAAACTCCTCTTGCTGACAGAGAATACAGAACCACACAGGAAGATAACGAAGATAAAATACAGACACAGACTAGTTCGCAGCACAGAGATGTTTTAAGGCATGGGCAAAGTGGGCTCTGGCCCAGGGCCCCAGTCTTTCAGGGGGCCCCTGATAGAGCAAGCTCTGTTCTGCAGAGAGTCATGCCCTGATGACCTTGAATATTTTTTAAACAGATTGTTGTAAATAGAGTTTCTCTTTCATTTATTTGTAATGTGTGTGAGTCTAATACAGACATTTTGCAGACAAAATGTGTTTATGTTTCATGCAACATCCATATAAAAAGTTTCTTTTAGATTAATGCAGGACCTCACATATGAGAAATGGGAGGGTGTGACAGAGATTATTTGCAGTAATATTAGTGAACTGCTGCTGTGTTACAATACAAAAACACACATCACTATGCCTGAATATCAGATGTACACACATTTAGAATTTGACCAAAGAGGGCATGAAAGAGCTGAAACTGGATCATAAAATCAAAGCAGTTCCAAACAGGGGCCCCAAAGTACATTTGGCCCAGGGCCCCCAAAATCCTTAAAACGTCCCTGTATAGTGCAGTGGCGTAGCTGGGGCGGGCGGGGCGGCGGCACTTCACTCGCACCCCCACGCTCTTACATGCACAAACCGGCCGTCACTGGGCGGCAAACTGCGGCACCGCCCAGGGTGGCAAATGCGCTAGCTACGCCACTGGCATAGATAGTGTTACCCTGTATACCTCAAAGGTGACACGAACAGTGCCAATTCTGTGGTCTGGGAGAAGAAATTCATGATTTAAAGAAATTTGTTACTGGATTGGGAGGGTGGTTCATAACGCATTTCTAGCTACGATGCCACCTGCAGATGTAAACAGAGCCGCCCAAAAAAGTAAAACTCTGAATGGACCCACAATTTCCAGCACCCAAAAATGTAACCTCCCAGGGCATTAATAATGATAACAATGCCATTAAAATTACAACTCAATACAGGCCCGAGCAGCAGGTCAGTGCCTATAAAGAGGGAGAGGGCCGTTAACAACCAGTGTAGCCCTCAGCAGCAGACAACAATGATATATTAACAGACGGATTTGCTTCCACTCAGCCTAAGCATACAAACTAATTACTTCCACTTAAAAGCATCCATAGCCAGACCTTTATTATTGCTTCTTGAAAACATTTTTATCCAGTTATATATGCCTCTTTCACATTTATGTCCTTTTTTAACATTCAAACTTATGAATGAAAATGCAGTATAAAAATAGCATTCTTTCTTGTATAGCAGCGTTGGCCATTAGCCATAATTAATGAGTGCGTAGATATAGATACAGTTTGTACTGCCCTCATGCTACACGTTGTAAGAGCCAATATCCAGACAAAGACGTATTTTATCATGGCTAATCTGCTATTTTCACTTTAAATGTAAATAATCCAATCGTCATTGACCTATAAACTGTCACAGACGTGTACAACATTTCTGATTGAAATGCTATGTTGCTCTAACTAAACAAACACATTAATAAGCAAATCAGCTGAATAGTGTCGCATATTGCCAACCATTAGTCTCAACCGTTATTTCATGCTGTGAAGCACCCACCACACGCACACCATCATACTCCATGAAGTACCACAAAGACACATACATAGACCATCACACACCATGTCTCTAAAAACATGTGATAGCTGCAGTATAAAAACATACTGAAGTATGGAAAATCTCCCTAGTGCCTTTTACCAATGGAACAGACGGCGCTCCAAAGTAATAACCAGCGGCTGCGAATAATTGAAGCATTCCAATAGCACATTTTGTGATAGATCAGTGAGTTTCCCCAAGTGGCTCAGATGTGGGACTAAGGCTCATTGTGTCATAGGGCTCAAGCCGCACCTCAATGATAACATGACAGCATGTTTGTAAGTGGGCAGTCCACCCTTGGGGGATATTGGCGCTGAATAACAAATGTGTATTGTTACACAGTCCAATGGTACTCATCTTATCAGCCTTAGTCCGATGAAAGGCTGAGTAGACTAATCAGAATTTTAACTTGTTATTGTGAAGTCTAAAATACATTCCTGGTCTTGTGTTTCCACTCAGAGAGGACTTGGTTTGCCAGTTTGGGCATGGCAGAGTTCCACTAGCGGCAGAACAAAGATTGATTTGAGTATGTTTGATCTTTGTCTGTAATGGCACAGATGAGCTAAAAATTATTAACGATATGTAGAACAAATTAATTACCAGGAACTTAGTTAATCACACATTTCATCTAACATTTTTAAAATTCTGTAAGTCTCCTTGAGTGTAAGAGTTATGCCAGATGTTTGCCCCAAGCTTTCTGTGTCTTTGGGGGTAAGCTGTTTTGTGTTGCGCTTCGCTTCATATCATTAGTGAGGTGGGAAGTTTTGTAATCAAAGAAAGGCCCTTGTAAGTAATCAGTTCAGTAGCCAGTAGTGTAGATTATATAGGTAGGTTTATTCAGTTACAGTTAAGATGGTAAGTAATGTGCCCCACCGGGAGCAGCATCCTGCTGCTCAGCCCCACTCATTCCAACTGACCACTCATACAAACCATGCACTCATGAACATTCTATTACATCACATTCTCACAGTCTGAGCAGCAAGGAACTAGGAGACAACAGAATATAACATATTTCCTTCCTTCAGGAAACAAAAGAAATGACAGGACATAAAAGATTCCATTCCTTAGGTAGTATAGTAACAGGAAGCACTACCACACCGGTAACATCTGCCTTTCCACTCCCCCATTTTTTAGGTCTCGCCTGAGCCAGCGAATGCGCTGCTCTGGCGAGAGTTTTAGTAAGCGGGTTTTGGAAGTGCAAACAGCAGTTTGCTGGTGACCAGCTTGCGTTCACGCGAGCGTACACGCGCCATTCCTCGCATCGCTGGCGAGGCGCCATCTGCCTTTCCTCACCCCTCCTCCCCCTCCCTCACCAGAGAGCGCGTTTCTTGGCCGCGCGTCTTGTTTACATTACTGTGCTCGTCCACCGTGCACAACCTCAGACGCTCCCGGACCCTTAAATCTCCCGGTAAACGCGCGCGCTTGTTAATGTTTGTATTTACAATTGACAGAGATGACCTGAAACCACAAGAATTAGGCACGATTTTCGACCTTCCTATTAAAGCTAACTCTGTTTTACTGGCTTAAAGCTGGTATCTCTTTTGCCATTATTTAATTTTCAGTAGGGAAGTCTGTTGCGTAACTCTAGGAATCTTTCATTTATTCTGAACACAAATTCTTTGCAGTGCTCATCTTTCCATGCTAGGGGTCGTCCGTTCATCAGTTCAGCAATAAATCATGTTTAAAATTATCTACGCATACGTCCTGCACAATGTGTGTTATATGTGTGCTTTGGCTACAGTTGAAGATCGTCCAGCCAAAGGCAGTGACAAGCCGAGGTTTATGTACGGTTCTACAAAAACTATAAAGTGTCTCATGATAAAGTACCTGGCTGAAGCATCCAGTCCTCTGAACAGCCCTCCTGGCCCTGTGGCCGGTGAGACAGTGAATCACGAGGGATTACACCGACCTGCTAATCTGTGTCCGTCATCCTTTTCCAAGAGAGCGCACAGAGGAGCAAATTAAGTGCCTATTTTTTGTGTCAGTCCTGAAGAGAATCTGGTTCTTCAGCCCGTAGTGACTTGTTAACAAACAGGTATCCGCAAAGGCCGGTGAAAGTAGGCTGCTGGCCAGTCAGATGTGAAATAGCATCTCTTTACTAACTACAGTATTGATTGCAGCCTACCGGCGCAAACTGTCATTTTCTCTTTCCCGCTGCTAGAGTCGGTAACAATGTGTGAAGAGCTTTAGGGGCCCATCAATGCTCAAAAAGGCGGCTCTTCCCCGGCTCGATATTGATTTTTTTCAAAGGCTTTTAAATTGCTCCTTAATTTTGCTCAAATGCTTATTTCATCTACAGTGGATGCCGGCATTTTTCCCTTCTGTTTAAACAATTGCTCCATTCACCGGGCTCCTAAACTGTGACGCCTTCTTATTGCTGCGAGATAAACAGTTTAGACAGGTTTTCGTAATCCTAGGTTAATCGTTCCTATAGCTGAAACGTGCTCCAGTGTATTCTTACACTTCATGAAATACACTGAAGTCTTATCTGTCTCGAGTGACCGAAGTGTTTCTTTCTTCCCCGACCCTTCAAATACTTTTCACTGCCTGGATTTGTCGATGGCCTCCAATTTGTTTATCATGTAGTGCGCTCATGCGGTAATCTCCCCTCTCCGGTATCAGTTTACACAGACAACAGCATTTAGCTGCTGTCACAGGCCGCGCACGCTTTCAGCGTGGAAACCGTGACGTAAACCATTCATGGTACTTCGACAGTGGGCTGACCGCTTCATTCAAGACAGCAGCTGACCACTGTTACATCGAGCGAAACTATTCAGGTAAGCGGGTTCCCTGGCACTTACATTCTACCATCGTAGAGTGTTTCATTCCCTATGCGCACTTGCGATGCCGGCATTCTTTTTTTAAAATAAAATTGAAATCGAACTTCACGGCGCCTCTCTCTCTACCTCTCTCTCTCTCTCTACCTCTCTCTCTCTACCTCTCTCTCTACCTCTCTCTCTACCTCTACCTCTCTCTCTACCTCTCTCTCTCTCTCTCTCTCTCTACCTCTCTCTCTCTCTCTACCTCTCTCTCTCTCTACCGCTCTCTCTCTACCTCTGTCTCTACCTCTCTCTCTCTCTCTCTCTCTCTCTCTCTACCTCTCTCTCTCTCTCTACCTCTCTCTCTCTCTCTACCTCTCTCTCTCTCTCTCTACCTCTCTCTCTCTCTACCGCTCTCTCTCTACCGCTCTCTCTCTACCGCTCTCTCTCTACCGCTCTACCTCTACCTCTCTCTCTCCCTCCCTCTCTCCACACCTCTCTCCACACCTACCTCTCTCAAAGATGGCTGCAGCGTCTACGTGGGATGCGGTGGACTAAGTGGCAGCCGGAGCCTGATAGCACTGCTTGTCCTTTAAAAAAAAAAAAAAAAGCATTGGCATAGCCAATAGGTCTCCCCTTTGGGACCTCATAAGTGTTTAGTTATCCAGTACAATATCCTTGGTGCAACAACATCAAGTGTTGCATGGCTAAACACTTATAAGGTCCCAAAGGCGAGACCTATTGGCAATGCCAATGCTTGTTTTTCTTGGTTTGATAGGCTTCCCCACATTCTTCACCTCCCTCTTACTATCCTCTTGTTCAACTTTCGTTTGAATTTTTTTTTCTTACTATTTTAATCACTTCATCACTTCCATTTTTTACTAGACGAGATAGCTGCTCTTGCACGCCTAGAGGTGTGCTCTGATTTAGTTATAATCGAAGTGACCTCCAGCAGACTGTATTCGCCATGAACCCTTAACTTATCCTGTAAATTGGGGCTGTTACAGTGCATGAGCTCTTTAACAGGGTGATAAAGGGCATAATTGAACTGGCCAACAGTAATGGTATAGAGTGGGAGGATGAATTAAGGAAAACCATAGGCGCCTACAGAGTAACTCAGTGTGAAGCAACAGATCATAGCCCTTTCGAGTCGATCAGAGGGAGGTCTCCATGTACAAAGGACAACATGGGGTGGTTAGGTAACACCAGGAGAGATCAGCTGGTCTGTTAATAGAGTTAGAGGCTGAATGGAGTCGGGACATGAGAAATACAAGCAAAGATATGATCATTTGCATGAGGCAAAGGAAGTGAACCTCGAAGTGGGAGATTTGGTGAAAGCAAAAAAAGGCAGGCTTGTGTGCGAAGAGAAGAGTAGGTATTCGGAACCTTTGAAGGTAGTCAAAATTCTGTGTAACCCTGCCCTGTTGAGTGATGTGAAGGTTTGGCATGCCAAAAGGTTAGCACTGTTCAAAGGTATATATAGTCTGTGAATCTAGTCCTAAGCTTGCTCCTGATACAGCTGGAGTTAGCGGGAGGTATGAGTGGATAGATGACATGCCGTACGGTCGGAGTGATGAGTTCCTGGGGGGAAATATCAAAAGAGCCCCTATGGGTCAGCCAAGGTTAGAAGGTATAGATTGTGGAAATGCCAGAAGTTCTGCTAATGGTGGAAGCTTAGAGGGGGATAGTGGCGCAAGTGTTACTACCAGGCCAGGTAGAGTAACCGTGAAACCTAAATGGTTTGTTGACTATGTTGTACCTGTGAATTCTAAAGAGTAATTTGCTCCTTTGAAAATGCTTTCCTGGGAGTGAACATGTATACTTTGGATTTGTATTTATATATTATCAGGAACTGTTCTATTGCATGTACCTTAAGTTATTATATGTGTAACTTGATCTATTTTGTTATTGTATTATATTTTGGGGGGAAGATGTGTTGTGTTGCACTTCGCTTCAAAGTACACAGGTGGGTTTTGGGACCAAGGATTAAAGCTAAGAAACCTCTAAGCTTGTTGACTGTTATTTACTTAACACACTGCAGCCAACTGATTTGGCCCTGCAAGGATGAAACTGATCTAGGGTGCTCATGTTCCTGAATGGAGTGAGGCAAAGTAGTGTAAATTGTACTATTGCTTTTGTAGTTGGTCAAGAATGATTTGCATAAGGGTAGTCTCTGTCTGTAATGGCACAGGAACGTCAAAAGCGATGGAATGGAAAAAAGTCAAGGGTAAATACCAGCAGCTGGAAATGCTTCAAGCATTCCTTCATCAAGTTCTAAGCTGTCTACAAAAACTGACAGGAGCCTTGAAAATCTCCTTGACCTCCTCTCCACTCTCCCTTAACACCTACTCTCATCATTACACCCCACTCCTGCATATCTGTGTCTCCTGACAAAGCTGGTAAAACAACAAATCATATCGGGTCCTCATACCTTTTGTGATGTCTTTTCACAGGGAACTTCCAAAGTGGTGTTGATGTGCATCTCATTTTCCAGTTTCACGAAACGTTGGTCATAAAAGCTGAATTCAAACCTCTTGAGTTGCACAACCAGAATGCGTGGGAGTGATGTTAAAGCTTGCCTCTGGAGAACCAAAGGAGAGAATGATATCATTAATCAAAATGAGTCATCACCCTGTTGTATAATCACTTCTCACTCTACTTTATTATGAGCTCAATACGAAAAACAATAATCTGAAAGAACTTCAAAAAGTGTTCTAGTGTTCATTTCCAAGCTAGGAAAAATATATTGTGCATCCTGCTTTCTAGAACTCAATAGCATACATACTGTTATTTTTTTGTTTTAAATTGAAACAGAACAAACTCTAAACAGCACTGAATATTAAGCATGTATTCATCTATAAGCCTGGGAACAGAACATAATAACTTAAATATGTAGATGCACACCAAGCAAAACAAAAATAATAACGAGAAATAAGAAACAAATTAGCTACTAAGGGAACAAATCAATAACACAATACTGGAGGATTGTAATAGCACTATTAATCTTTTATGAAGTAACATTTAAAATTGTTTGTAGAGCAATAAATATCAAGTGTGTTTCAGAACAACTGATGAGTTGAGATGTATGCATTAAGTTTACAAACAGAAAGTTTATCTTCTTTTCTAGTGAAAGTAATCCAAGCCCACCCAGTGTTGCCAGAAAATAGATTTGGATCTTTCTAACTGCAGGTAGTTCACTTATGATACTAAAAAAAAGACCAAAAGATGTTTTATAGGCTATTAGTGATGAACCTGTTAAAGCAAATAGTTTGCAACTGATTAGCTTAAATGGAAGGTTAATTCGGAGTAGTTATTATTTTCACATTGATCTTCCACACATAAGACCAGAACTTAGAAATATTCTGGCTCTCAAATAATAATTGTTTCCAGAATCAAATATTTGTTTTACAATTCCATCATAGTGAATTATCCACCAATTTTGCTTTAATAGTTTAAATGTAGTCCAATGGCAATTATGTAAAACAAACAAATACCTTTCATAAAAATAGTTTGGTCAGGGTGCATAATATTGTTTAAAATCTTTGAGACTCAAAGCAAAGACTTTGGCTTTAGCAGCAAAATAGGCCTATAATTACAAATGACAGTAGGATCTTTGGTTTATGTCAAACTAATTTATGGTTTCTGTAAAAGAATCAGAAATCAAGGCTGTTAGAGTTGTCAGCCTTGGGGTATTCTTCCCCCAAACTTTTTGCCTTCATCCTCCTATTTGTGCTGAATTCGTTTTTGTTGGCATTAGGACCGATTATATGCGAACAACGTTGGTTCTTCGAAGTGTTATTGTATGAAGATGATCAAGGATTTTGACATCCAGTAAAAGTATAAGAATTCACACAGAAGCAGACGTCATGCACACTTGTTCACCGAGGGGCACATGTACTCCAATTCGAAGAAACAACGTTGTTCACACACAATCAGAGCCCTGAAGAAGTCCTTGTAGGACGAAACGGGTTGGCTACTGTGGGTACTGTTTGTTGGCGTGGTTTTAAAAGACGAAAACGAATAAAGAATCATTGAACAAAGACTTTCCTGTTATGCATTTGTTACATGCATGATCTTTAGTTGTCATGAATACTTATGTTGTGCAAAGGACAAGAATACATGTTCAAATATAAATGCATCATACTTGATGTAACTGTCAGATCTTGAGTGCTGAACCACCGATAATGCAGACTTATCTATCTATACATGCCCAAGAATCCAAACAACTCCTATTTCGCCAGCAAAATGCTTGCCACTACCCTCAAATTAAAAATCTTAACAACCAAATCACACATATTATGTCCCTAGATGGCTCTCAGAAAGTTAAAACCAAAGAGATACTTGAGGTGTTTATAGAGTTCTATGAAAAACTTTACAGCCCACAAACTGAGTGTGACAAAAAAAAGTGTTTGGCGTTTCTAAACTTCCTTCCTATTGCTTCAGTCTCCGACAGAACGCGCTTAAACGAGCCATTACGAACAGAAAAGACTACCAAGGCAATAAAGTCAATCTGCCCCGGGAAAGCATCAGGCCCCAATAGCTTCCCCATCAGTTTCTACAAAATATTCACAAATTATGTCATCAGACATCTTAAAAACACCCTTGATCGCCTTGCTCTCCTTTGCAAAGTATCTGGAACAGCCTCCGATGCCATGATTGTTGTGATTCCCAAAGAGGGCAAGGACCACTCTGATCCCAAATATTTCCGCCCCTTCTCACTAATAACCATGGAAGCCAAAATATTTGCCAAAATTCTAGCCGAAAGATTAGAAACATGTATCCCCAAATTTATCCACAATTCCCAAACGGGCTTCGTCAAAGGGCGACTCGCCAGAAACAACATACGCACATTTTTCCATATAATAGAAAAGGCCAGCCTTTCCTCAACTCTGACTGCGCCAATAGCTCTTGATGCAGAGAAGGCCTTCGATAAGATCTCCTGGGGCTTTTTCTCCACGCAGCCAACTAGTCTCATAACCTCGGAAACTCATATATTTGTGGCCTTCTATGCAAACCCCAAAGCGAACATCAGAATAAATGGTGCCACTTCTACTTCCTTCAACAAGGTACTAGGCAGGGTTTCCCTCTCTCCCCACTGCTCTTTCTACTCGCTATTGGCCCCATACTTAAATTATTCAATGCCTTCCCTGATATTAAGGGACTTCAATTTAGCTCTAAAGAATACAAAACTGCAGCATAGGCGGATGACATCCTCATTTTCCCAGAAAACATTGAAATTGCCTAAATACATTTCATGGTTGGGTAGGCTTCAAACTCTCAAGATGATGATCACACCAATAGTGAACTTTGTGTCCTCCATGTTACTCCTGAAACTTTCTCCCTCCTTTTTCCAGTTAATCGATAAAATTTCTTTGGAATGATGAAAGAGCAAGGATCTCATATAAGGCCCTGAGAAAGAGCTTTCCTCAAGGGGCGTAACCTCCCAAACTGGAGCACATATAAATCGACCTTCCTGGCAGCACATTGTGCATTCTGGCTAATCCCAGACACCCCGAATACCCTGCACTGGATCCAGATACAACGTGACCTATGCTTCCCCTTTAGCATATCTTCCTTCATTACAATGTCAAGGTTTAAAGCCCCTCACTCCCATAGTATACTTACAGATTCGGCAACTGCAATAAAACTTCTAGACAAAAGTATGCCGGAATCTATTCATAATTCCAAAATGGCATCACTGTGGCACAATCCTAAAAACAACGCAGAAGTCACTGCTAATATTGTCCACTCGTGGGCCTCCAAAGGTATCAGGCAAATCCGGGACCTATACGCTAACAACAACGACCCAATCCCCTTTTCACAATTGGCAAAAACATATAACCTCCCTAACTTAGACTTCAACAGCTTCCTAAAGATCAAAGTAAAACTGTCCAAGCTCAACCATACCAATCACTCGATCATATCCGCCCGGCTTGCAGCATGGCACTATTCTGGTCATATTGCCTCAAGAATATACAAAACCTTATCCGACCCCCACCAACCACAAAAATCGATACTACACTCAGAATGGGCCAAACATTTTGATTCGGACGTGTTTGGCTAAATTTCTAAAGAAAACTGACAAAATATCGGCAACCTCTCCCTATGCAACAAAATTGCCTCCTCCTGCACTGGACTCCAGCTAGGCTATATAAGCTAAACTTGCGAGAGGATGATACTTGCCGGAACTGCAACCGAGAGTCAGGCTCACACCAACATATGTTCTTTAACTGCACACTCCTAGATGCATATTGGGTCCCGATACAGTGTCATCTATCAGCTATATTTAACATACCCATAACATTGAACTTCCCCATAGTAGCACTAAGCCCCTGGGCCTCTGCGACCTCTTTGAACCTAAATGCCAACGACTTGGCACTGCTTGACCTATAACTGTTGATTGCAGTGAAAGTTATCCTCTCCGAATGGAAATCATTTTATCATCTCTCTTACTACACCTGGTGGGCAACGGTCTCATTCCTTAGAGGAGCACATAGCTCTCAATCTACACGCCAGACCTATCCCCAAATCTCAAGTTTGGTTTGGCGTTCCTTAGATAAGTACATAGAACTAGATATCAACAGGCCCACAGCCTTGCCACATATAGGCTCCTTATCCTGAATTTTTACTCACTCTCAGCTCTCAGATATCCCTCTCATCCCCCTCCCCCCTCTTGACCTTCTAGGCTATACATGCATATGATATACATCATGTGGACACTATACACAAGATTGTCACAGAACATACACTATATCATCGGCTTTATACCCAATTATATGAGTAGTTCCCTCGACCCCCAGTCTGGGGATGATTGTATGACTGTATTATATGTAGAGTTAGGGAACATATACTGTACTATTGGCTTTATACCCAATTATATGTGTAGTCTCCTCGACTCCTATTAAGAGGATGATTGTATAACGGTATTCAGACCCACAACATTCTCTGGTATGCAACTTACATATCATATGATATGTACTCTTGATTTGTTCGCCCAACCTATGCATGTATCGCAATAGCACCTCATAACGTGTTTATCTGTATGTCCTATTATAAAACTAATAAAATATTTGGAACACAAAAAAAAGCATTACAATGTATTATACTTAAAGTTGCGTTTCTAGTATTGCTATCAAAATAATGTTCAATAGTATTTTAGTATTACAGTCATCATTTAGAGCAACATCATCATTAATTCTCCATCTAAGGCAAGAAACAGGAAAACCATAAAGCTTAACATATAAAGAAATCAAAGTGTGCTCAGTATTATCAATGTGTTAAAATCTGGAGTTGGAGATTAAATGACAAATAATTTTTGAAGATAAATACAAATGATCTATTATGGAGAAAGAAAGGTAAGGTGTGAATTAGAGGGAAAGGTGAATTCTTTAAGTGTAGGAAAGTAGAGGTGCCACTGATACATGAGGTTTATATTAATAAAAATGCTTTTAAGTATGGAAAAGACAGTGGTGTAAATTTGCTAGCTGATAATGGGTATAATAAAGGTTCCATTATTAGATTAAACTCTCCACAAAAAAATAAGTGGAATACTGCCATTTTTAACATAGTTTTTATCAAATGTTCTATGGTGATATCTTTCCAAAAAGTTGGATCATCAGCAGAGAGATCATATATGTTGACCAAATGCGAAATGAATGTACCCAATTTGACTTTAACACATACAAACCTTGCATCACTGACACTGTTTATTCAAAATGTACTATTTAAGTTTCTTTGAAAAAAGAATGGCAGTTCCATCATTTTTCTCAACAGCAGTGGGGACACCTCCATTTCAATCCAAATTTTACCATAGTGGAAAGAATGTGCCCGCGTCAGATGGCCTTGGGGTATGGCTTACAGACAAGCCCATACTCCCAACTCCCCGTGGCTTGCCAGCCACCACTATACATGGCACCCATGAGCAATGGTGCAGCTTTTTTTCTTTTCAGGCTTTTGTTTTTTGTGAGGGTATTTAGTGTTTTTAAAGTTTTTTTAATAGTTGTGGCATGGTCGATGTGCCGAAGAAGTACAGTCTTTCCTGGCCTCTGCTCAGCTTCTGATGACAATGTTTGCAGGTGACCGTTCTAGCATTCTGCTTTTTCTCTCTCAGGAAATGGCTGAAAAACACGGAAATAGTTGTGTTCTCCTAAGGATCCTCCATATTTCCCCAGTGCACATCACCTCTTACTTACGAGGTATCAAAGCAGAAGCAAAACGAGCAGAAGCAAAACGTAGTCCTGCAAGGTCTTTCTGGGAATTGTCTGCAATTGTGTGGAGTAGGTCATCAGCAGAAACACAAAATCTAAATTTCCCAGGTCGCCTCACTAAATGGTGGATTTATACCATTACATTACAAAGTCTAAAATCACTAAGTACTAAAATAAGTAATATTAGGCAGTAATATTATATGTAATCTCATCTGTCAGGTTATTTATATCTGTAATCACATCTGTCACAAGCACTGCATTTGTTGTGGCAGTTCTGACTTGCATGGCTATTGTGTGAGTTATGGAGGGCAGCACTAACCATAACATCTGAATTTTAGTGTTTTTTTGTTTTCATTGGTAACCACAACTGCACTTTGCCTGTGTTTTTTTTAAGTGAATTTCAACGGTTTTTAACATATGTTAATGTGATATAGCCAAATCGAAGTATAACACCCACACCAAATGCAATGGACAATACCTCACTGTAATGTGACAGATTCAATTGCAAATGTCATCAATAATCACACAGATGAGATTGCATATCATATTAACCCTGTGAAAGAGTAGACTTTGAAAGCAGTATTATTTATTGAAGTGGTACCCAACGTGTAGCTCGCGAGAAAAGAGCACCTTAAAATGTTGCTTGCCGGGAGACCATGTCTCATTTTTTAACTTTGTGAAAAAGATCATGTTGAGCCTTTATATGTTCCGTTCTTCCAGTGACTAATCTTACACTTGTTCTACCGGGGTGCATTATGCTGAAACAAGTGTAACATCTAGTGAGCCAAGGTCCTGCTAGCCAGAATAGGCAAAACAGCACACATTCTGCCAACTGCACCAGGATGAAATCTGCAAAGTGTACAAACCAGCAGATTTATGGAAAATAGAAGGATGTGCTAACCGATGCAATATGGAAACTGAAACATGCAAATTGGGCATTATGGAATTTCCAAATGTGTTAACTGCTGCCAACTCCAGACACAGAAGACACGTTTTGGCTGTTCAACAGCCTTTGTCAATCTAAATAAGAGCCATTTAGTTATGATACATATACTCTCAGTGTAATTGAGTTTGATAGACATAAACATACTATAGAGCTCTCGTATGCAGCAAAAACATGTGTCACGTGTAGTATTATACATTTATACACTGAGCTATTGAGTTCAAAAACATTGTACAATTCATGCCGTTCAACATCATCCATAGGTGCAGTATGTTAAACAGTCGAAACAGCTTTGAGTCACATGATGTCATATAAACAAATCCAACATGATTAAATATAAATCGATGAATGACAAATGCCTCTAAACTCAGCAATTAAGATTAATGTGATCCGCACGAATTACAACACTACAACTATTCGCAATACTCATTTAAAGTTTCCAAATGTAGTTAGAGAAAACAATCTGTAATAACATTTTAGTCCGTAGCTGCAATTGGGACAATGTAAATTTCATAACACAAAACGGCTATTCTAAGCAGCCTGTGCCACCCTTCAATCACGACCACGAGGCCACCATCTGCACCGTATTCACTTGTAAGTGAATCACAATGTGCTGTTTTATCGATTACAGAGCTCCTTTGGCAAGGTTGATCGTCCCACACTCTGGAGGAAATTAAGCAAGTGGGGTATCCCCTCAAATCTCATTGGCTATGGTCTCGCTCTACTCAGACACATGGGTCCGCACGAAGACAGGGCCACACACTGTCACCTCCAAAATTCCCATCCAAGGCAGACTGAAGCAAGGTGCGTCCCCGCTCCACTGCTCTTTAACCTATACACAGCAGACCTGGGCAAAGCCTTGGCAAACAGCCTTCTGCCCCCCCCCCCCCCTCCACAACTAGGCCAGACGTATCTACTCATCCTCCGATACGCAGTTGACATCGTAATAATGGACCACACCAAAGTGGGCATACAGCGAGCACTAAGCACAAATACAATGAAAAGAACTATCTCACGATCAACCATGACAAGACCAAAGTCATTGTCTTCGGCTGCCACAAGAACAAGCAACTTATTTCCTGGCATATGGGGTCCTCGACTATTAAAACCGCACCAAAATACAACTACTTGGGGGTTTGGTTTTCAGAGACCACCAAACCCTTGATCCATTTAGGGTCGCTAAAAAAGAAAGTCACAGCTATTACATACGGGCTCGCCTGCCTGAAGAAGAAATTCAAAAGAGCCTCTGTTGCTCCATTCCTGAAAGTCATAAAAGCCTGTCTCCTCCCAACACTACACTACGGGCACCAGGCTTTTCCTGGGGCCTGCGCTCTGAGTCTAGAACATGTGGAGTGTTCAGGTTTGAAATAAGCATTTCAACTGTCCAGGCATCTTCGTAGGTCTAGAATCCGCCTGGAATTCAGCCTGTCAAACCAAACGCTAACCTGTAAGGCTGACATCCTGAAATACTATGTATGTATACGAAAAGCACTAGCCAACTCACTTTAGACCTGCCTGAAAGACATTTTCGAGAGCCCAGGGAACCCATGGCATCGTTAACTACAGAAAGCAATCACATCTTTCCAAATCGAAGCACCTGCATTAACATCCGACACCACCTCTTTCCCGACCTAGAAAAAGGCAATTAACATGCAGCTGCGCTCAGCCTCATTTCAGCGAGGCATCACTTCCCTAAAGTCCTCAGACATTCTAGTCCCTCTGAATACCTCCTATCTGGCAGGGAGAGCACAACCTTACCTCTCAGTAGCCATTGATCGCCGAGTATTTAGAGACATTATGTATATGCGACTCTCTGGCCTTCCAATAGCAGACTTCAATCCAGCATGGGTCAAACCAAGAAAGGAGGGGGCATGCAGACTATGTGATTTCAAGAGGGAATCATGGCTATATCTCCTGTGCTGCTGCCCCTCTCTTGATGCCACCAGACGGTCCTTACTGAAACCAATCTTCTTGATGAAGGGGGCCCGCTTTTGTCAGGAAGCCTCCTCGATATGCCTCTCCCAATTGGATGCAAGATCTTTATCAAGGTGCTGCAAATTCGTCAAAGAACTTACAGCTCACCTCCGACCTCCAACTAAGGACTCTCAACCTGTCAAATATACTCAAAGGCTCATAACTGACTACTGTATTCTGGAACCCAGAAAAGTAATGTTTTAACAGGCTGAAACTATGGGGAAAAAGGAATAGTTTCTTACCTGTAACTCCAGTTCTCTTGTAGGGGTATTTCCGTGATAGTCATAATCATGTGAATAGTCCCGCCCATGTGCATGGACCCCGGAGAACTTCATTAGATATATCTTCTTAAGTTGTCATCTTCTGCTTTTCTTCAGGAAGCGATACCAAAGGGGATGATGGACGGAGCGTTAGAGCAAATCAAACACTCACCCCCAGTCAACTGATCTGGGTTTAATCCATCATCATTCTTTAGCTCACTCCACCACCCCAGTTCAGACATGGCCATATGCAAATCAGTCTGACCCTGTGCCTCATGGGAACAGTCCAGCCCGAACTGCCAAGCCATGTCTTCCCTGGACCGGAAACAAGCATCCTGGGACCGGTTTCGGGTTCAAAACCCTCATCAGCCAGGCTATCTTGAATCCAGTGGCAAAGTGAGCAAGGGACCCACGTCTGGGCATACCCTGCCAACTTAGGGCGAACAAAGCGATACCAAAGGGGATGATCGACGGAGCGTTAGAGCAAATCAAACACTCACCCCAGTCAACTGATCTGGGTTTAATCCATCATCATTCTTTAGCTCACTCCACCACCCCAGTTCAGACATGGCCATATGCAAATCAGTCTGACCCTGTGCCTCATGGGAACAGTCCAGCCCGAACTGCCAAGCCATGTCTTCCCTGGACCGGAAACAAGCATCCTGGGACCGGTTTCGGGTTCAAAACCCTCATCAGCCAGGCTATCTTGAATCCAGTGGCAAAGTGAGCAAGGGACCCACGTCTGGGCATACCCTGCCAACTTAGGGCGAACAAAGCGATACCAAAGGGGATGATCGACGGAGCGTTAGAGCAAATCAAACACTCACCCCCAGTCAACTGATCTGGGTTTAATCCATCATCATTCTTTAGCTCACTCCACCACCCCAGTTCAGACATGGCCATATGCAAATGATCGATTAAACCATCATCCCCTTTGGTATCGCTTTGTTCGCCCTAAGTTGGCAGGGTATGCCCAGACGTGGGTCCCTTGCTCACTTTGCCACTGGATTTGCATATGGCCATGTCTGAACTGGGGTGGTGGAGTGAGCTAAAGAATGATGATGGATTAAACCCAGATCAGTTGACTGGGGGTGAGTGTTTGATTTGCTCTAACGCTCCGTCCATCATCCCCTTTGGTATCGCTTTGTTCGCCCTAAGTTGGCAGGGTATGCCCAGACGTGGGTCCCTTGCTCACTTTGCCACTGGATTCAAGATAGCCTGGCTGATGAGGGTTTTGAACCCGAAACCGGTCCCAGGATGCTTGTTTCCGGTCCAGGGAAGACATGGCTTGGCAGTTCGGGCTGGACTGTTCCCATGAGGCACAGGGTCAGACTGATTTGCATATGGCCATGTCTGAACTGGGGTGGTGGAGTGAGCTAAAGAATGATGATGGATTAAACCCAGATCAGTTGACTGGGGGTGAGTGTTTGATTTGCTCTAACGCTCCGTCCACCACCCATTTTGGTATCGCTTTCTTCAGGAAGGCCTGCATAGACACTTAAGAGATAAAAAGACAATAATGCAGCCTAACCAACTAGGCTACACTGGCCATTACTTCATCTTGAAGTGAAAAAAGATAGGCAGATAACTTTAAAATTTAGCAATTTTACTGAGTTTCAACACATAGAAACTCCCCTTCACAAAATTCCTTTTTTCATGATAGAGATTAAAAGGTTGGACAGAGAAGCCCCCATAGGCTGCCATTATGTGTCTGCAAATGGATACCGTGCCTTTAAGAGTCTCCAGAGACCCCCGGTATCCCATGATGCACAGCCAGAGGCAGTTACTTTCAGTTCTTTTTGAAGGCGTAGAGTAGCAATGACTGCTGAGTCCTGGGAACGTCTGTTTCCACCACCGGGGAGGAGGGCAGGTTGCTTATGACTATCACGGAAATACCCCTACAAGAGAACTGGAGTTACAGGTAAGAAACTATTCCTTCTCTTGTAGGGGATTTCCATGTATAGTCATAATCATGTGAATAGAATAGCAAGCCCATCCCCAAAAATAATTCCCAGCGGTGGAGGAAACAGAGAAGAGCCTCACTATTGTGCAAATAAATTTCGAAGTGAAGCCTGCCCCACCTGAGCATCTACCCTAGCATCAGTGTCTAGGCAGTAGTACTTAGTAAATGTATGGACTGACTTCCACGTGGCAGCCTTACAGATTTCCGCAATAGGAACGTTACACAGTAGAGCCGCCGTAGCAGCTTTACCTCTGGTAGAGTGAGCCCTAGGCTTACTAACAAGAGTCTTGTTGGCTTTCTGGTAACACAGTTGAATACAGGAAACAATCCACCTAGAAATGGATTGTTTGGAGGTGGCTAGACCAGTCCAGACCGAGCCATAATTTACAAATAACTGGTCTGATCTACACATATCCTTGGTTTTGTCCAAATAAAACTTCAAGACCCTCCTGACATCAAAGGAATGAAGCGACCTCTCTGCAGGAGAAGAGGGATTCTGAAAAAATGTAGGCAATGAAATAGTTTGATTTACATGAAACTCTGAAACTACTTTAGGGAGGAATTTAGGCTGAGTCCTCATAACTACCTTAGAGGTATGAAAAACTGTATATGGTTCTCGACAACAGAGTGCCTGAAGTTCGCTAACCCTGCGGGCAGAAGTTATGGCCACAAGGAAAGCCGTCTTCCAAGACAGATGCTGAAGAGAAGCCTTGTGAATCGGTTCAAACGGTTCCCTCATCAATCGAGAAAGAACCACATTGAACTCCCAAGGAGGCGAAGGATGCCTAATGGGAGGAAACACTTTTCTCAAACCTTCCAGAAAATCTCTGATGACTGGGATTTAAAAAAAGGAAGTTTGTGAAGGACATTTCCTATAAGCAGTTAATGCTGCCAGGTGAACTTTAATCGAATGGAACTGTAGGCCAGATTGAGCTAAGTGTAGCAAGTAAGGGAGGATGACATCTTCCTTACAGGAGGAAGGATCCACATTCTTAGACGCACACCAGATGCAAAATCTCTTCCATTTATATGCATAGGAAGTGCGTGTAGATGGCCGTTTCGCCTCCTTCAATATCTCCATGCAGTCCGGAGGGAGATTCAAATGTCCATACTGAATTAACTCAGGAGCCATGCCGCCAAATTCAACGACGAGAGGTTGGGGTGCACCATCTGTCCGCCGAACTTCGTTAGAAGGTCCGGCCGGCATGGAAGACGGAGATGCGGCAGGAGAGACCGGTGGAGTAGGTCTGTGAACCACCACTGACAGGGCCACTCCGGAGCAATGACGATCATCTTGGCCCGTGATTGTGAGAGCTTGATCAGTACTGTCGGGATCAGGGGAATTGGCGGAAAAGTGTAGAGAAAGCCACCTGACCAGTTGATCCACAGTGCATTCCCCAGAGTCCCCGGTCGGTAAAACCTGGAGGCGTAGTTGCAGTATTTGCTGTTTTCCGCAGTAGCGAACAGATGGACCTCTGGAGTACCCCGTCTTCCGAAGATGCCTCATACCACTTCGTCGTTTAAGACCCATTCGTGATTTTCTTGAATGAGTCTGCTGAGAGTGTCTGCCTGAGCATTTTGAACACCTGGGAGGTGAGTTGCTGTAATGGTCAGGTTCCTGGCCAATAGCCACTTCCAGATGGTCTGAGCTTCCCGAGATAACGTCCGAGACCTCGAGCCCCCCTGCTTGTTGAGATAGAACATTGTTGTCGTATTGTCCGTCTGGACAAGCAGGGAACTGGTGCGAAATGTCGGCTGGAAGGCTTTCAGCACCAAATGAACTGCTCGAAGCTCCAGGAAGTTGATGTGATACGTGGCCTCCTTCCGGGACCACTTGTCCCGTATCTGAAGGTGGTCGGAATGCGCACCCCAGCCGTGGAAAGACGCATCCGTCACTATGGTTTGCGTCGGTATCTCCTTGTGGAAGGGAATCCCCCGGAGGAGATTGCGGGGAGAACACCACCAGCGGATGGAGTGGAGGGCCTGCTGCGACAACTGAATCCTGTCTTCCCAATCCCCCAGTTTCTGGTCCTACTGATCCTCCAGGCATTCTTCCAGGGGTCTCATATGAAGGCATGCATTGGGAGTGAGGAAGATACAGGAGGCCATGGTGCTCAGGAGAGAAGATACCTTTCTCACCGTCGGAGAGTGCATGGTCATGAGAGCCTGAGCCTTCCGAAGGATCGATAAGCGTCTCTCCTCCGAAGGACACACGCTTGCAGTGCGAGTATCGATGGTTGCTCCCAGGTACAGAAGACATTGGACAGGAGTCGAGACAGACTTCGTGAGGTTGATGTGGAGGCCCAAACGAAGAAGGAGATTGGAAGTCCAATTGAAATGCATTTGCGCCTCCTGAGACGTAGCTGCCTTGATCAGCCAGTCGTCTAGATATGGGTAGACAAACACCTTGTTCTTCCTTAGATGTGCAGCCACTACAGCCATACATTTGGAAAACGTCCGGGGCGCTGACTTCAGGCCAAAGGGAAGCACGGAGTACTGATAGTGGTTGTTGCCTTCGATGAATCGCAGGAACTTGCGATGTTTTCTCGCTATGGGCACGTGAAAATATGCGTCTTGCAGATCTATGGCACATAACCAATCTCCCTGATGAAGTTGAGGGTAGATTTGATGCAGGGACAACATCCAGAACTTTTCTCTGCGAATCCATTTGTTCGCCTGTCGCAAGTCGAGGATGGGTCTGAACTCGTTCTTGTCTTTCTTGCGAACTAGAAAGAACCGAGAATATAGTCCTGTTCCTTTCTGTGCAAGAGGAACAGGTTCTATCGCCCTTTTCTGTAAGAGGATGTTGGCCTCCCCCTGTAACTCGCGTAGCATGTAGAGTGAGCGAGTTGGAGGAATCGATGGAGGAGGGCTCGTGAAACGTACCGAGTATCCATTGCGAACAATATTCAGCACCCAATTGTCCGGAGTTATTTTCTGCCACTCTGCCAGGTAATTTTGAATGCTTCCCTCCACCGGAGTGGGTAACAGAAGAGGGGGAAGTAACCATTCTGGGCTTGGAACCAGCAGGTGCCTTGTTCCCTTGTCCAGACTGCTGGTTGGGCCGTCCTCGCGGCTGGCGTTTCTGAAACGGCTGAAAGGACCGCTGAAACTGCTGTTGTTGATTAGACTGACGGCCTTGCGATCATTGGAACCTCTGGGAAGAATAACGCCGTTGGAATGGGCGAAAGGCTTTACGCTGTTCTTTAGGCTTCTCTAGCCCCACAGCCTTCAGGGTCTCCATTTCCGACTTCATGCGGGCCATCTAGTCATCCGCATGAGAACAAAAGAGGGCCGTGCCAGAGAATGGTAGATTGGAGATACGCTGTTGCGCCTCTGGCTTCAGTGATGTAAGGCGAAGCCAGGAATGCCTCCGGAGAGCAACTCTGTGGCAATACCCGTGGGCTCACAGGAGTGAAGTATCCGCTGCAGCACTGATGATTTGATTTGACACCATCATTCAGTATCTCCTGAAAATCCTCCCGCTTGTCCCTGGGCAGGAGTTCCGCAAATTGTTGAATCGACTCCCACAGGAATCGGTCATACTGGCCCAGCAAGGCAGTAGAGCTGGCCGCCTTCATGGATGTAGTCGCAGTGTTGCAAACTTTTCTCCCCACCGAATCCAGCTTACAGCTTTCCTTATCAGGTGGTACCGTTGAATTCGGAGCCGTGGCATGTTGTTTCCTGGCTGCCACCACTATGACAGAGTCTGGGGTGGGATCCAGTCGGAGGAAGGCAGGATCCGAATCAGGTGGGTGATACTTCTTCTGTAGCCTAGAAGGCGCAGATCTTATAGAAGATGGTGTCAGGAACAGTTCCATAGCAGGTTCCAATAAACCAAGCACCAACGGAAGCAAGGGACGAGATGTTTGTCTCTGCTGGAGGGTTTCAAAGATAACTGAAGTCGACTGTATAGGAGCAGACAAAGGAATGCTAAGTTTTGATGCTTCCCTGACCAGAACCTCCTGAAAGGTGGTGATATCATCCACGGGAGGCACTCTGTGAGGAGGAGAGTCCATAAGAGTAGGCGAGTACCTCCCCGTACTCGTGGAAGACGTCTCCCTGGTATGCCGGGAGCGAGATCTCTCGTACCGATGGCGATGAGATCTTGTAGAAGACCGGCGGTGTCTACTGGAATGATGTCTCGGCCGAGACCGTGACCTTAGTCTTCGAGGCTCTGCAGGTCCAGGCTGAGGTGGAGAAAGAGCAGTAGGAGGAGGAGGAGGAGGAGGCGGAGGAGGCGGCGGTGGTGGTGGTGGTGGTGGCGTTGAAGGAAGGTCCACCGGTTGACGAGGAGTAGGAGATGCCCTTGATGGTGAATACTCCGAATCTGTAGAAGAGACCAGCCTCCTCCATTTCCAAGCTGGCTGCGAAGAAAGAGCCCTGGACTCAACTCCAGACCTCCCCCTCGACGTCGATCTACTGCTCGACGGCGAACGGCGACGTCGTCTGGCTTGTGAACTCCCTGTCGAGGTCGACAGGCTCACAACGGAGCGAGTCCCGTAACGGAACCTCGACGTCGAACGTTGGTGGTGCCTCTTTGACGTCGACCTTCTCCTTGACGTTGACCTTTTCCTTGACGTCGACCTTCTCCTTGACGTCGACGGTGATCGGCGGTGCCGCATCGACGGCGACCACCGGTGCCTCTGTGACTCCGATCGACGACGATGAAGCCTCGACGGTGATCTTGAACGCGGCAAACTCCTCGACGGCGATCTCGTCCGAGACCTCGCCGTCCTTCGACGTCGCTTCGACCCAGAGCCCTGAGTTGACGGCGAGCATATGGTCGTCATACCTGCTCTCGACGTCGTCGTCCTCGTCGTCTTCGACGTTGATCGGGACCGGCGTCGTTTTTCTGCCGTTTCCGACTGGGGAGCCCCCCAGAAGTCGAGGCATGGGTTTTGAAAGAGGACCTACCCTCTCCTTGCCCAGAGGCTGTAGATGCTGCCTTCTGTCTTCGCTGCTCCAAGCCTTGGAGCGAATCTTCTCCCTGTCACGCAGGGTGTGCCTAGAAAAGGTTTGACAAATAGAGCAGGTATCAGGCACATGAGAGGCAGGCAGACACAGAATACAGACTCTGTGTGCATCCGACTTGGCCTTCTTCCTACCACAGTCCGGACACTTGTCAAATAAAGAAGGCATTTTGACCAGAAGACTGTGGAAATTCTGCCAAAAAAGGACAGCAGAGGGTAGATAGAGGCCAAAGACGTCGAGTGAAAGTACAAAAAGTCAAATACTGAAGAACAATTTGAAGGGAATACCAAAAGGTAGAGCTCAATGCTCCAGGGTCCTGCTAGCAGGAGCCGGAAAAAAGAACTGAAAGTAACTGCCTCTGGCTGTGCATCATGGGATACCGGGGGTCTCTGGAGACTCTTAAAGGCACGGTATCTATTTGCAGACACATAATGGCAGCCTATGGGGGCTTCTCTGTCCAACCTTTTCATCTCTATCATGAAAAAAGGAATTTTGTGAAGGGGAGTTTCTATGTGTTGAAACTCAGTAAAATTGCTAAATTTTAAAGTTATCTGGCTATCTTTTTTCACTTCAAGATGAAGTAATGGCCAGTGTAGCCTAGTTGGTTAGGCTGCATTATTGTCTTTTTATCTCTTAAGTGTCTATGCAGGCCTTCCTGAAGAAAAGCAGAAGATGACAACTTAAGAAGATATATCTAATGAAGTGCTCCGGGGTCCACGCACATGGGCGGGACTATTCACATGATTATGACTATCACGGAAATCCCCTACAAGAGAACTATTCATCCACAGGACCTACCGTCCATACCAACTCTTTGCACCTGATGCATTACACTTCATACTAGGCTAAAGCTGTAAAATCTTTCTGCCACCCAAGTAATGGATAAGAAGTCCCCGAATAATATGCACTTTAGATCATATGCAATTGCTCATCAAAAGATTTGCACATGTTTTGCTGACTAGAAATGTATGGTCGTGAGTCAGGTGTTTTAGATTGTCATCTGCATTAATCCCGTCATCAGGTAATGTTAATCTACCTGTTGAACCATAGGCACACTGCACTTTTGAGAGATCCCCTATTACTTTATCCGTCCTGTCTGGGCTGAACCTCTGGAAAAGAATTACTGTATTTTTTACTTTAATTCTGAATACATGTTCATATTAGCACTACACTGTATTTTAGCTTATAGTCTTTTTTATGATATTTATTTATTATGTTCCTAACGATTGTATTGATTTTAATTAATCAAACAATAAATTAACTCAGACTCAGAATCACAATGTATCCTCGAAACTCCTTAATATCCAGCAGAGTCTTCATTTCCACTCAGCATTTCAAATTATTTCTATTACTGCTAGCCAGAAGCAGCAAAACAGCACGCACTCTGCCAACTGTACCAGGATGCAATCTGCAAAGTGTACAAACTAGAAGATTTATGGAAAATAGCAGGATATGTGAACTGATGCAATATGAAAACTGAAACATGAAAATTTCGAATTATGGAATTTCCAAACGTGTTAACTGCTGCCCTCTTCTGAAGCCATGCAGGGCATCAGAAATGAAACCTCAACGTGAAGCACTTACAAATATAAACATAACAGGTGCCCCAGTGGAGGCTCCACTTCAGTAAAGCACAAACGACCCTAACTGATTGGTATGCTTCCTCTTGTATTTCACGTTGAAAAACAGAAAAACAATCTGAAATCCTAATGGAGGTGACTGCATTGTGGATCTATTGGACAGCAATCTGATCTGGAGTGACTGTGATGAGTGATTTATTTCTCATTGTCTCCTGGTGAGAGCAGAGTCCATGATTCTCCCTTTTAAATACCCTAAGTATGCAAATGCCCCAAAACAATGCATAGCTCCACTCACACACCCACTTGTAGACATAAACAGGCACTCACACACCCACTCAGGCACTCACAAACACACTCACAGACCCACACAGGCACTCACAGACCCCCACAGGCTCACAGATACCAACTCAGACACTCACACAGGTACTTACACACCCACTCACAGACCCACAGAAGCATTCGCGCACCCACTCACAGACCCACAGAGGCACTAACACAGCCACACAGGCACTTACAGACCCACTCACAGACCCACACAGGCACTCACTCACCCACTCACAGACCCACAGAGACACTCACAGACCCACACAGGCACTTATAGACCCAGACCCACACAGGCACTCACAGACCCACTCACAAACACACACAGGCACTCATACAACCACTCACACACTCACAGAGGTACTCACAGACCCACTCACAGACCCACAGAGGTACTCACACACCCACTCACAGACCCACACAGACACTCATACATCCACTCACACAAGCAGAGGCACTCACAGACCCACTCACAGACTCACACCACCACTCACACACACCCACTCTCAAAGGTGACAGGTTACATTTAGGATTAAAAATGTAAACAAAATAGAAAGTCACTAAAAAAAGGGTTAGAGGGACATTATAGTTAGGAAATAGAATTAAAAAAACCTTAGAAATTCACTGGAAAAAAACAAATGTTACAGGGACGTTATAGTTAGGCTCAGATTTTCCTCATACAAAACCAGTGAAATTCAGCAGTTATGGTTACCTGAGCTGGGGCAAGGCTTACGCGTGCAGCATGATGGCGGCAAATTGCTGAGCTCCGTCACCTCACGGAGCTCACGAAGGAGATTTCTGCCGTTTGTAGACCACGTCTCGCATCTCCCTTGATATGCGAACCTTTAGCTTTATGGCGGCACACGTTTGCGCCACATGGTGAATCATAACTCACTATTTGGCTGACTTTTTTGCACCTTCATCTTTTTGACGCGAGCAGCCGCCATTTTGTATGCGCGGCGGCCGCGCTGCTGATATATGATGCTCTAATGAAAATCTCAATGACGGAGTATTGTTATATTCTGTATACTTCATCGTGGGGCTGAACAATGCCTTTTCTATCATATGCCCCAGCCTCCTCTGGTTAAATTGGTGGTTGAAGGAGGAATGCTGGACATCTTACAGGCAGCTATATATTACCGTCTGCTGTGACAAAGGGAGTACATGCTGTGCCAGTGAGCAGTCTGTGTTGTTTACTCTCAGCATCTGAATAAGGTAGTCTTTACTCTACATGCATCTTCTCACAAGCTTTGGAAGGCACCTTCTTGAAGGTCAGAGACGATTGAGGCAAATTAACAACGAATATCAGCACCCCTGTCTTTTCTTTGTCTAGCATGGTGTATAAGCTGTACTACTCCTCGTGGATGGAGACTCCTTCTCCTTAGTATACTATCTTCATTGCTACTCTTCCGGTCTCGACTGAAAAAAACTAAGCATGGCTTTTTACAAATATCATGTGCTTGAGAGAATGTAAATAGATATTCTGTGAGATTTTTACCTTGTAATCTCCTCACACCTTGTCTCCTATCTGAAATTTCCTCCGCTAATCTCTCCTTTATAGCTTGATATATGCTATAATCCCGGCATCCCTGCCTCTGGGATCTGGCTGAGTCACCCTTTAACATTGTGTCTGTAACAGCTCCATATCCTCGTTGAATTCTATACCATAGTGCACATATTTTTATGGGAAGGATCTCTACTTACAAAAAACTCCTCATCGGCAAGTACATTTAATCAAGATGGCCAGCGATCCAATCTCTCTTGCGAAGACATCTTCATCTGGCACTAAACCTAAAAGAGCCAAAAATGATCCTCCATCTCCGGTCCAGTCATCTTCTAATCCAGTCTTGCATTCAATTCTAGATGAACTACGTGCATTGAAACCGTTCATGAATACCACCAATGAAAAATTACAGCTGATTGAGGACCGATGGATCAACATGGAAGGTAAAATGTCTGAAATGGAGCAACGTATAAGTAACCTTCAAGACATGGCAACTAAAGTACCTTTATTGGAGCAAGAAATTTACAAGCTTAAACTCCATACAGAGGATTTAGAAAATCGCAACAGAAGGAACAATCTTCGGCTGTATGGACTGCCTGAAAATGTTGAGGGTCCGGATCTTCTTTCTTTTGTAAAGAAATTTCTCTCCGACCTTCTCAATCTTCATTCCTCGACTCCTCTCAATATACAACGAGCACATCGTCTTGGTCGTCCTCAACCTCATTCCAACAAACCACGTGGTATTATTATGCTTTTTCTAGAATTCACTGACCTGATGCATGTGTTAAAAGTAGCCAGAGAATAACGCCATCTTGTCTGGTCATAACATATTCATTTCACAGGATCTTTCCAACACTACTAATGCTAGAAGTAAAATATTCCTAGCTCTTCGTCTACAATTAAGATCCATGAACATCCGTTATGGCATCCTGCATCCTTGTCTTTTCAAAATTACCCATGAAGGTGTTTCTCGATCATTTGATAATCCGTCTAAACTAAGACAGTTTTTGCAATCGATTACTAGACCACTTATGGACACAAATGCTCAATGTTCTTAAAATTGTTTAAACTGTTAATGCTTTGCAATTTGTTATTTCTTGTTGCGGTCTTTGTTCCTCTATATCTTCACTATGGTTTATGCTGCCTAAATATCTTATAATATCCTACTTTCTTTATTTTCTTATCTCCTTCAGTTCCATCTTCTCCTGTTGTTGCTCTTGTTCTTGAGCGCTGACATGCCCGGTTTTTATTTCTTTCTCTTTATATTTTAGATCTGGCTTTCTGTCCTTGATCTGTCCCTGTTTTTCTTTATCTCCTCCACTCTCTTTCTATTTTCTCTTTCCTTGTACCTTCTCTTTCCTTTCCCTCTTCTTCATCTGTCTTTCTCTCCCCCTTTTTATATTTCTTGGAATGATTGTTTTATTTGCTTCTTTATGTTTTTATTAATTTCAACATGTTTCCCGATTTTTATGACCAGCGTCATTTGACTCCTTTGTTGTCTTTTGCAGTTCGTCATCATTGTGATTATTCTCCTGTTTCTTGAACAACATCGTATTTAATGTTGTTTCATGGAACGTTCGTGGTCTGGGTCATTCTGTTAAGCGCCAAAAGGTACTTACCCATTTATCAAAACTTGATTGTCAGATTGCTTTTTTGCAGGAAACCCACTGTAATGATGTTGAATCTCTTAAACTCAAGCGTCAATGGGTGGGTCAGGTTGTTTTCTCTCCAGCTACCAACCATAAAGGTGGTGTTGCCATCCTTTGTCATAAATCTTTGAAACTACAAATTATATCGACTAAAAATGATACGAGTGGACGATGGGTAATACTTCACGCCTCGGTCCATAATAAATATGTTACCTTTTTTAATATTTATGGGCCGGTTAAACCTTATCTGGATTTTTGGCAAAATATTAAACTAAAATTATCATCAATTACTAACCCCAATATTATTATTGCTGGAGATTTTATTAATTGGCTTGACCCTTTTTTCTGATAGGAAATCAGACTGTAAATTTAAACCTGACAAATCTCATAAAGCATTTCAAGCCGCTATTGCCTCTCGTCCACTCTATGATGCCTGGAGAACTAGTAATCCTGACAGTTAAGAATTAACGTTCTTCTCTAACGTTCACCACACTATGTCTCGCATTGATTATGTTTTGATTTCAAAATCTTTACTTCCCTCTCTCCAATCTTCTGAGATTGGCTCAATTTTTATTTCTGACCATCTCCCGGTTTCAGTTTCTCTTGATTTGTCCCTTGCCACCCCAAACAGACTAGATGGAGATTTAATAATTCCTTATTATCCGACCAAACCTATATTTTAAATGCTACTTCCTTTATACAAGAATTTTTTCAATTCAATAAGTCAAATGACACCTCTGTTCATAACAACTGGGATGCCTTCAAAGCCTCCTTTAGAGCTTTTACTATCGCCTACACTGCTAGAAAGAAAAAGTTACTGAACTCCCAATACATCTCCTCCCTCAATCACATTAAGACCCTTGAACATTCTTACTATACCTCCAAATCTTCTGTTCACCTCCGGGATCTAATCAAGGCTAAATCTGATCTAAACAATTTGGCCACAACTGATGCCTGTAATATTTTACTTAAAATAAAATCCAAATATCATGGGGGTCAAAACAAAGCGGGTAGAATGCTGGCTAATTATTTAAAAGTCAAATCAGAAAGGAAAGCCATTGGCCCTATTCGTATTACCCTTACCAATAGTTTATTGCACTCTAATTTAGACATTGTTAATGCATTCCAGGCTTATTACCACTCACTGTATATGGATGACACCGATCCCAACATAACCAACACGCAGTCATTTTTTGATGGCCTCCCCTTTCCTAATTCTGTTCTGGATGCTATCGCCCTCTTGGAAAAAGATATAACTCTTCAGGAGATCTCTGATGCAATCAAATCCTTAAAGAGAGCTAAAGCCCCTGGCCCTGACGGCTTTTCTATTGAACGTATATCTTCTTTTTCATCTATTTTTGCTCCGCACTTACTTGAGCTTTTTTCCTCCTTTCTATTGCATTCTAAACCCGAAGGCTCCTTTCTTGATGCTCTTATTGTAATTCTTCCTAAACCCGATAAAGATCTTTCCCTTTGTCAAAATTACGCCCAATCTCTTTCATCAATTATGACTGTAAAATATTTGCAAAAATTCTTGCCTCTATATTGGATGGGGTTATTCCCCTACTTATTAAACCTGATCAGTCTGGTTTTATTAAGGGTAGGCTCTCCTCAGATAATGCTAGGATGTTCTCTAATATTCTTAATATGCCGAAAGGTTATCCTGAACATCTAGCCGCATTATTCCTTGATGCTGAAAAAGCTTTTGTTCACATAAATTGGCAATTCATGTTCAGAACTCTCCAGTGGTTTGGTTTTGGCCCCAAATTTATTTTGTTCATCAAATTATTATATTCAGGTCCCCGTGCATGTGTATATATTACTCCCCCGGGGAATCCTTCTGCACTGTCCTCTATGTCTAATTTTCCTACTCCTACTCTTTCTAGCGACCGATCCCCTCCTGCCCCTACTATCCTCCCTTACTCTCCCTCTAACCCTTCTCCTACCCACTTGCCCCCCCGGGGTCTCCTACTATGCTCTCCTCGATGTCTAATTCTCTTTCTCCTTATAGCATCCTTCCCAATCAATCTGAAGTGGTTGATCCCTGCAACCCTCCCTCTCTCTTGCTCTCTCCCAACGCATCTTCTGATTCTATTATTGACCCATCCCACTCCACGCAGATTCCTTTTTACAACAGTCTGAACACTGTTCGGACCCCCTCCCCTGGCCTTACTCCCCCTCCTCTCATTGGGCTGCCTTCCCCTGTCAACATCGACCCCACCTCATCCCCTTCCTCCTTCTCAGCGGGTTTCCCCCACAATTTTATAGCACAGACACTAAAAAGCATAGAACTCAAACTCTCTGCCATGGCTATTGAACTAACACGGCTCAGAGGGGATATCAACACCCTTAACACCAGGGCTTGCCCCAACTTCGCAGATACCTTTCACTCTTGCTCTCATACCTTTCCCAACACACCCGATGGCTGACTACACCTCTTTGCAGACGAACACACAGGCCTCACCGTGCTGTTAGCTATCTCTCCACTTCTGACCTAATTAACCTGTGTAACTCCTATCTTAGCCTCTGAAAACGGACCACCTCCCTTACTCCAGCATCCCAGTTATTGTGGGCGTTAACTGAGTCCCTTCGACTCCCATTTCACTTAGACCTCCAGCACAACTCACCACCATCCACTCTCTTAAACCTGCTAAGGATAATCCGAATCCCCTTTCTTGCATGCTTGTTAACTGCAACTCGGCAGTTCTACATGCTACTGAAATTTAAGAAACCATCCTCAGCAAGGCTATTGACATCGCCTTCCTCACAGAAACCTGGCTCAATGACCACTCGACGGCTATTCTTGACTTACTTACCCCCCCAGCTACGCCATCATTAGGCAGGACAGACCCGACAGAATAGGGGGTGGACTAGCTATAATCTATAAAAATGAATTTCAACTCTCCCTTTTCAAGAACACGGATCACTCGACATTTGAATACCTTGGCGTTGAACTCACTGTCAAAGGCTCTCCTCCGATTAGACTACATAACATCTATCACCCTCCGGGTGAGCTTCTCCTCTTCACCGATGAATTATCCGACCTTCTCACTCACTCCTCCCTTTCTGCCTCAAAAAATCTCTTTTTAGGAGATTTCAACATCCACTGGAATAATTCAGGGGATCCCACTGTTAGGCACCTCATTAACCTTCTTGAGATGAATGCCCTTAAGCAACTATGCCACAATCCAACCCATATCAAAGGGGCCACACTTGACGTTATCATCTCCAACACTGACTTGGCCTCCCTTAACAACATCATCCCCATTGACTGGTCCGACCACCATCTAATTCTGTTTAAGATCGCAACCAGTGCCCTACTCCCTCCTGCAGTAAATAACAAACCCATGATGTGGACCAGAAACCTTAAACAAGGCCCACCTAGTGAACTCGAGTCTAAACTCCAAGCTCAACTTCATCTCATCCCTCTCTTCCATAATGCTAACGAGCTCACTGAACATTTCAATAAGGCCATTACTGATTTCCTGGACCAAGTCGCCCCACTTAAACTAAAACAACAAAGAAAAATCCAATCCAAATCTTGGTTCAATCCTGAACTCAACAACAAAAGAAGACAACTTAGACTATTAGAAAGAACATGGAGACAACACCCCTCACCCTCCCATCTTGCCCTCCTCAGATCTGCAAGATCAACTTATAAGAAGCACATTTTCAATGAAAAGGCATCTTTCTTTCGTGCTCAACTTGATCATGCCAAAAACAGGCCCAGAGAGCTGTTTAACATTGTAAGAAAACAAACGTCATCTGCCCCTCCAGAGCTGATGGCTTCAATAGAAAGATGAGAGGAAATTGCCAACTTCCTCTCGGATAAAATTGCTAAAATTGATCAATCCTTCCCTCAAAGTCTGGCCCTGCCTAGCCCTCAATTCGCCATAGACGTAGCCACAGACATATCTCCTTGTTCGGCGCCGTCCCTACCGCCTAATCCTCCCACTCACCTACCCATTCGAACTTCACCCGGTAACATCCTTTCCAACTTAGAACAGAAAAACAACGCCTCCTGGTATAATTTCTTTCCTATGACTGAGCTCGAAGTCTTTAATATCATTGCTAAACTAAAGCCGACCTCGCACACCAATGACCCACTCCCTTCTAACCTAGTTCATAACCTTAACCACATCATAGCCCCTAGTTGGACAAAAATCATTAACACCTCTTTTGCCACTGAATGCGTCCCCGACTCCCTCCAACTCGGACAAATCACTCCCATTCTTAAAAACCTTACTGCTGAACCCAATGATCCCAACAACCTCCACCCTATCTCTAACCTGCCACTTGTTGCTAAAGCCCTTGAGAAATGTGCATTACTTCAACTAGATAACCACATAGGCAAATTTATCTTACTTGACTCCTTTCAATCCGGTTTCAGGAAAGGCTGCAGTACAGAAACCGCCATGCTGAACATTGTTAATGACATTCACAGTTCGCTAGACAATGGAGAGGCTTGCCTTCTTATCCTCCTCGACCTCTCTGCAGCTTTCGATACAGTGAACCATTCTTCCTTACTTAATTCGCTTAAAGCTCGCTTTGGCCTTAATGGTTTGGTCCTCAAATGGTTCTCTTCCTTCCTCCAACACAGAACACAACAAATAAAAATCAACGCCTGCCTCTCCAATCCTACCCCTGTCTCCCTGGGTGTCCCCCAGGGCTCAATTCTCTACCCCTCCCTCTTCAACCTCTTTATGGAACACATTACTCTTATTTTGAAACAAGCTGGAATCAACTATCACCTCTATGCTGATGACACCCAACTCTACTATAAGATCAAATCCCATTCTGATGTACTTCATTTAAACAATACCCTGAGCAAGATCCAATCCTGGTTCTACTCCAACCATCTTAAACTGAACCCTAATAAAACTGAAATTATTCTTTTCTCTCCTACAAACAGCCGTCTCCCCATCCAAGGCTGGATCTCGGACCTCAATGCCCTCAATTGTCCGCTCACCTTATCTGACTCGGCGAAATCCCTAGGTTTCACTCTTGACAAAAACCTGGCTCTGAAGGACCACATAAATAACGCGGCCAAAGGAGCACTTTTCACTCTCCGACACCTCAAGAAAATCAAACCCTTAATTCCTCTAGATGACTTCAAATGGGTTGTCCAATCACTAGTCCTCTCTAACTTGACTATGGCAACGCTGTCCTCACCGGAACCCCTAAACTACACCTAGCCCTCCTTAGAGCTGTGCTCAACTTGGCGGCCAGGCTCATTACTGACTGTAAATGATTTGACCACATCTCGCCTGCCCTCAAATCCCTAAATTGGCTGCCCATCGAAGGAAGATGCTTTTATAAGACTGCCTGCATCACGCACAAAGCTCTTCACCAACAAACCCCGTCGTACCTAACAAACAAACTCAAAAAAGCGGGCTGCTCCAGACTGATGAGAAGCACCACTGCGCTCTTCCTCTTCCCCCCGCTACTAAAAAAAGAAAACCACCCAATCTAGCTCCTTCTCCGGAAATGCCCAGAACATCTGGAATGCCCTCCCGAGGGACCTGCGCTGCAATCGCTCCTACCTCAGCTTTAAAAAAGATCTAAAATATCACCTTCTCAACAAATATTGGAGTCTATAATCACTCCTTTGACCTTGCTTTCTGTTTCCCCTGCATTGGTTATCTTTCTGTTTACCTGGCTCTCCCTTTTTACACACCCTCCTGTTTAACCTGACTTTATCCTCTTTTGCTCTCCACCCCCCCTCCTACCCTTGCCCCCTAACTCTACAATTTGTTCTTCCCTGTCGATACTCTCTTCTCTTCTCTGAGTCGTTACCCCCTTTTTATTATTTAGATGTATATAACCTGTGAACCACCCATAATTTTGCCCTCCTTAACTTAATGACAGATGTACTTGCTTGTTTTGTTTGCCCTGAACAATTGCTTTTTTGACTGCTTCTGCTCATGTAAAGCGCTCTGATACCTCCGGGTCTAGCCAGTGCTATATAAAACCTTTCAAATAAATAAATAAATAAAAATTTGTTAATGGTCTTCTATCCCCTTATTTTAAATTACATAGAGGTACAAGACAAGGTTGTCCCCTTTCTCCTCTTTTATTTCTTTTATGTCTTGAACCTTTCCTTGAGCGCATTTGCTACAACCCTTCGATAACTGGATTCCTTCATAATTCCCACAAAATTAAATTGTCTGCTTATGCAGATGATATCTTGATTTACCTTTCAAAACCATTAACTTCCTTACCTCCATTTTTACAGGAAATTGACATATTCAAAAATATCTGGCTACAAATAAAAAAATTCTAAAACTGAAATTTTACCCTTAAACTCATTATGTTATCAATTCATGTTTTCTGACGCCAATTTTAAATGGTGTCTATCAAAAATTAAATACCTTGGAGTATGGTTTTCCCCTACCATTCCCCAAACTCTTACTCACAATTTTAATGCTTTGAAAATTTAAATTCAAAACTTACTCTCCTCATGGTCCCCCCTACATTTGTCCTGGTGGGGCAGATTGGATACCATCAAAATGATGATTGTTCCTCTCATTCTATTCCCACTTTCTATGTTACCCTTTAAAATTCGCAATTATTATTTTAATCAAATCAACTCTATTTGTACTAAATTTCTCTGGAACAACAAACCTGCTCGTATTGCTTTAACTAAATTGTTCAATCCAAAGAATGAAGGGGGTGTATGATTTCCTAACTTTGAGCTATATCATACTGTTTTTTTTATTAGATCAGTATATGTTCTAAACAGACATTACCATGATGATCCGATACCTAGCTGGATTAATTTTGAACGCTCTCTACTACATGATTTTTCTTTTTATGATATCTGTTTTATGTCTAATTGCACCTTTACATCTAAATATCCTATTTTAAAATACTCCCAACACTTATTACACTCATTGTTCACAGATGGCTCTAATTTTTATCAAGCTTTCCTTGCCTCTTCTATTTGGTACAATAAATTTATTAAGTTTTGCCATAAATCCTTCTACTTTAAGCACTGGAAAGAGAAGAATATTCTATATGTTCACCAACTTGTATCCCATAATTCCGTTTTACCTTTCAATACATTACAAGAATGCTATGATTTACCGTCTTCGGGCCCGATTCACAAAAGTAATCTGAGACAAAATCCTAAACTTACTACTTCTGGTATTCACAGAAGGCATTTAGTAGTAGTAAAGTTAGGATTCCTAACTTTACTGCTACTAAACTGAGACAAAATCCTAACTTTACGACTTTACGGTATTCACAAAAGGCATTTAGTAGTAGTAAAGTTAAGAATCCTAACTTTACTACTACTAAATCCCTTTGTGAATATCGAAAGTCGTAAAGTTAGGGTTTTGTCTCAGTTTAGTAGTAGTAAAGTTAGGAATCCTAACTTTACCTCTACTAAATGCCTTCTGTGAATACCAAAAGTAGTAAGTTTAGGATTTTGTCTCAGATTAGTTCTGTGAATCGGCCCCTTCGTCTTTATCTCAATACTCTCAGTTATCTCAGGCTCTTCAATCATTTCTCTCATTAATACCTTCCCTACTAACAATACTCCATTTATTCCCTAAACCCCTTTATATAACATCACTCCTGATTCTAATCCCAAAGCTTCCTTTATATATTAAAATTGTCTACTCCTATCTTTGAAAGACCAAAATCCCCTATTGAACTAGCTTGGGAGCTAGACCTATCCATTTCCCTTCCATCACAAAAATGGGACAAATTATGACAACGTTTTCCGCTTCTAGAGCCGCTAACATTACTCAATCTTTAATTTTCCTTTATAACAGAGCTGTTAGGACTCCAGTATTTTTGCACAAAATTAACCCTTCCTCCTCTCCTCTTTGTTGTTCATGCCTTTCCACCAATGGTACATTATCTCATTTAATTTATCACTGTCCAATTTGTCCTAAAATTTTGGGATTCCATTTGGGCCAAAGGTTCCAAGATTTTTCATTTCCGTATCCCCTTATCATTTCAAAATGTTTTTCTTGGATCTATGTCAGTAGATTCTCATGATTCAGTGTTAAAGTTGAAACTGCTTGATCTTTTTATTGCTCTTGCATTTAAGGTTATTCTTTCCTGCTGGAAAGACAATTCCAAAATATGTATGCTAACATGGTGGAATCTTATTTGTGACGAACATAGAATCTCTACTGTTTCATCCTCATATGTATCTCAAAGAATTAAGTCTGATTTACTTTGGTTACCTTTAACTACTTTTCTGTCTACATATTCTTCCTTACAGTAATTCTTACTCGATATTTCTTCTCCCTCCCTCTCTTCTCTCCTTTCTATTCCCTTCTCTTCTCTCCCTTCTCTCTCTTTCCTCATTACTATTTTAAAAATTATTTAAATGTTTAAATAATTTAAGAGGTTCCCCAATCTTATTCTCTTTTAATTGTTACATAAGGGTGTACTTTATAATTTCTTTCCTCCTTATACTGTATTATCGCTTTCATGGATTGCATATTCTGCCATGTTACTTTTCTCCTTATGTTGTTTGTGTTTTTGGTACCTGTTTTATTACTTAATAAAAATTATTTAACAAAAAAAAATAGTTACCTGAGCTAACGATAACTTACGCCCCGCAATGCATTGCTTATGACCTCACATATTACATCACTCATGGTCAGTGACATCACTGATGACATCCACAGAACTACTCACGTACCCACTCACACCACTATACAACCTCTCATACGCCCACTAACACACCCACACAACCACTCACATACCCATTCACTGACTCATACAAAGTACTCACACAACCACTCACTCATCCATAGATCCACTCACACAGCCACTCACACAACCACTCACTCAACTATACAGTTACTCATACAACCAGTCACTCACCCATAAAGCCACACAACCACCCATACAGCTTCTCACACACACACTTATTCACCTATACGGCCACTCACACACCCACTCATTCACCCATATGCCCTCTCAACAAAGTTACTCACTCACCCATACAAGCACTCACTCACACACACATACAACCACTTACATACCCATTCACACAGCCATACAAGCACTCCCACATCCGCTCACTCACCTATACAGCCATTCACACGGACACTCACTTTCCCATACAGCTACTCACACACCAACTCTCTTAACCAAATACCCACTCAAATATCCACTCACTCACCCATACAGCCACTTACACACCCAGTCACTCACTCACACAACCATTCAGACACCCACTCACTCACCCATAGTCACACACACCCACGTACCCACCCATAGAGCCACTCACACAGCCACTTACTCACCCATACAGCCATTCACACAGCCACTCACTCACCCACACAGCTACTCACACACCCACTGATGCACCCATACAGCTACTCACACACCCACTTATTCAAAAAAACAGCTACTGACACACATACTTATTCACCTATACAGCCACTCACACACCCATACAGACACACACACTCACTCACACACAGATACACAGTCACACAGCCACTCACATAATATATGTTAGAAATAGTATCACTGATTAGTAATACACAAAGTATACTAATTTAACTTTTGTAGTACCTTAGTATATATGTTTAACAATCATAAACTTTTAGAAAACACTCACAATCACTGGATGAAATCATCAGTGATGTCATTTGAGATGTCATCCGTGATATCACTGACCATGTCATGAATGATGTAATATATGAGGTCATAAGCAGTGCATTGCAGGGGCATAAGTTATAGTTAGCTCAGGTAACTATAACTGCTGAATTTCACTGGTTATGTTTGAGTGAAATCTGAGCCTAACTACAACGTCCTTGTAACCTTTGTTTTTATCAGTGAATTTCTAAGGTTTCTTTTTTTACTTTATTTCCTAAAAATAACGTCCCTGTAACCTTTGCTTTTTTTCAGTGAACATTATATATATATATATATATATATATATATATATATATATATATATATATATATATATATAAAAGGAAAAGGTTGCCCCTAGGTGGGATGCACTCACAGAGGGCCAGTAAAGATCAAGGAAGGTCCTGTAGTGAACCACACCTCAGCAGTCCTGACGCGTTTCAGGCCATCGCCCTTTCTCAAAGGTAAGCTGCTTGAAATGAACACAAAGGGCTTCCAGTATTTTTCCCTCTTTTATTCAATTAGCCTCAGGTGAGTTACTTGCACAGCATCCTGGGACTGGAAGTCCATACTTCACACCCTTGTGGGCTGCATTCATCTTCATGGCAAATTCACTCCATAACGAGTTCACCACCAGTTGCCTTCCCCAGTGCACACAATCTCCTTATGCTCCGAGTCCCGCAGCCTCTACAGGCAGCAGCGGATCCGCGCTGATAACGCAGCGGTGTCGTCCCGCGACCGGGCTGGCCACATTTATGAAAGGAAAAGGTTGCCCCTAGGTGGGACGCACTCACAGAGGGCCAGTAAAGATCAAGGAAGGTCCTGTAGTGAACCACACCTCAGCAGTCCTGACGCGTTTCAGGCCAACGCCCTTTCTCAAAGGTAGCTGCTTGAAATGAACACAAAGGGCTTCCAGTATTTTTCCCTCTTTTATTCAATTAGCCTCAGGTGAGTTACTCGCACAGCATCCTGGGACTGGAAGTCCATACTTCACACCCTCGCGGGCTGCATTTATCTTCATGGCAAATTCACTCCATAACGAGTTCACCACCAGTTGCCTTCCCCAGTGCACACAATCTCCTTCTGCTCCGAGTCCCGCAGCCTCTACAGGCAGCAGCGGATCCACGCTGATAACGCGGCGGTGTCGTTCCGCGACCGGGCTGGCCGCATTTATGAAAGGAAAAGGTTGCCCCTAGGTGGGACGCACTCACAGAGGGCCAGTAAAGATCAAGGAAGGTCTTGTAGTAAACCACACCCCAGCAGTCCTGTCGCGTTTCGGGCCAACGCTCTTCCTCAAAGGTAAGCTGCTTGAAATGAACACATGAATTCTGAAAAACAACAATATCCTTTCTTTTCTCACCGTAATAATTTTGATACTCATTGGAATTTAGCATGGAGGGAAACTCAAGTACCTCAAATCTTAGTTCTAACAATTCTGGCAGCACTTTGAATGTGGGCATTACTTTAAATATGCCTAAAGAATTCTTGACTAACCCTGGTGAACCAAGCATTCAATGGCAAGAATGGAAGGAGTATTTAATAAATTACATTGCTGCATTGGAAGATAATGGGCGTGTATTATCCCCTGACAGGAAAAAGCGCATTTTATAACATTGTTTAGGTCCTGACGGTCTAAGAGTGTACAAATGAGGAAACCTGAAAGAGGGGGTGACATTGATGTATTTAAAAGATCCATTTTAGATCTTGCGGAACATTATTCACCCATTGTTTGTGTTGCAGTTTCACGGAGTGCGTTCTTTAGACGCAAGCAAGAGCACAACGAATCCATTGAAGATTTTGTCTCTGTTCTTAAAAACTTAGCCATTAAGAGCGGTCCAAATTCATCAGGAAATGATTCTGATGATCTTTTAGAAGGTTTTAGTACCAACAATAGTGATAAAAAAGTGTGGTGTTAAATTTGAAGGGTGGGGATTGCAACAAGCCAATGTGTATGGTTTCTTTTGGTGGTGTTTCTTTACAGGTGGCAGCCGATTCCGGATCTCCATTTACCATCATTGCCGTTCTGTATGGGAGGAAAACTTTGTGGGGGTTATTGGACCCTATTTTGAAACTACAGACGTAAACACAGAAAGCTTCACTGGGGAAAAAAACAACATGCTAGATTATAGAGTTCTTATTTTTGAATTCAAAGGCAAAAGGGCTACTTGCAAATTGGATGTTGCTGCTGATGGTCCATCTGTCTTAGGGTGGAAAGATCAAAGGGCATTGAACATTGTTCTGGATCCACATAGTGCAGAGCAAGCATCGTTGACCCAAGTCTAAAGATGACCGTAGATCGTTCTTGGGTCTTGCTGAGTTTTACACAAAATTTGTTGCAATTTTTTCAGAGAAAACACATACAATGATATCTTTACTTTTTGTTTGGAATAATGCTTGTCAACAATCCTTTCAAGAGATTAAGAATGCTATCAGCAAAGCAAAGCATCAAATCTTCAAGGATTTGATCACAATGCTAATACTATTGTTACCACTGATGCCAGTAGTAAAGGATTGGGAGGTGTTTTAACCCAGGTAGATGAGAACAATAAGGAAATGGTGGTTGCTTTTGCATCAAGCTCACTCACGCCTACGGAGCAGAGAGACTCGATCATTGAACGAGAAACTCTAATGTGTGTGTGCATTAGAACATTTTAGGAGGTTTTTATGGGGCAGGAAATTTACCCTGCATTGTGATCATAAACCTCTCACTAAACTGTTAACTACTGAGGGTTTGGTAAATGCTACTGCAAGAATTGCCAGATTATCTATAAGGTTACAGGATTACATGTATGACATTCAATATGTACATGGTGCAAAATAATTTAAGGTGGACTTCCTAAGTAGGATGTCTTTACCCTAGACTGAGATCGACAAACGTCCTCGGAATGAATTTTCTGCAGCCAATGTGTCGCATAAGGTATCCCAGGACAGTTTCAGTAAAGAGGAATTATTAGAGGCTGAGAACAATGATGAGATTTTACAAGAAGTAAAAGAAAGGATTGTGAATTGTTGGAATGGCATTAACAAAAAATTGTTGAAAGATGAACAAAGAGGTTTTTGGGAAATCAGAGATGAGTTGAGTGTGTGTGATTCATTGGTGTTACGTGGAGAAAAAGTGGTACCTCCATGAAATTTACGTGAAAGAATCATACATCTTTGTCATGAGGATGTAGTGCCTTGAGACCCTTATGGCTGAGTAGTCGCGCTTTAGAAGTCACCTGATTGATTGATTGATGAAGGTCATTCTGGGATCACGGGCACCAAACGGAGACTTAAAGAGTTGTTTTGGTGGGCAAAGGTGGAAATGGATTTTGAAAGATTTGTCAGGTTATGCACAAAGTGTGAAGTGGCGGACAAAAGCCAGAAAACTTCTAATCCACCTTTACGTTCATTAGATTGCCCTAAGTTACCCTGGGAAGAGGTAGCTTTAGACACATTGGGGCCAATAAATTGGCAGGATGGTACATTTTAGTTCTGGTAGATATTTTTTCTAGGTGCTTGGAAGTCAGTGTGGTTGACAAAGTTAACACAAGGACTGTAATTTCATTTTTGTACAAAATATTTTTGAGGGTAGGTTTTCTAGTGATTATTTCTTCCGATAAATTAGTGCAGTTTAAATTCTCTGAAATGAAAGAGTACTTAAAAGCATCTGGAATTGAACAAAGGCTTACTGCACTGTATCATCCAAGTGCAAATGGTATTGTGGAAAGGGAAACAGGAGCATTAAAGGAGTTTTACAACTCACTAGCAAAGGTAATGTTTCATGGGACACAGAGCTTAAGAAAATGATGTGGGCATATAGAACTATGTATCATGGTACTGTTAGGAAAAGAACATTTTCTTTGATGAGAGGCAGAGTACCACATTCCAAGATAAATCCAGGTTGGATGAAGAAAAGTGAAATGGTGTGTGACATCCAAGAACTAAGAAAGTGCATTTTGAATTCTCAATGGAAAAACAAACAGTATTATGATAGTAGACATGGTAATAAAACAAGCAAATTTGAGTGTAGGGCAATGGGTTCGTGTGAAAAGTGCTAAGAAAATAGCAAAGAGAGAAAGCAAATTTAGCGAACCTAAAAAAGTAGATAAGGTAATGTATAACACTGCATTATTGAGCAATGGTGAAGTGTGGCATTTAAGTTGCCTTGCACCTGCTATAAATGCTAGTGACAAAGGTAAAGAGAGTAAATCTACTGCTTGTAACTACTGGTGGTTGGATTGTCTTGGTCTGTCCCCAAACAGAAACACCAACTTTGCTAATAACTCAGATTGTCGCGGTCTGGTCCCAGATAGAGGCACTAACTTTGACAAGGACTCAGATAATTATGCAACCTTAGAGGAAGCTTCTCATTCATGTAAGGCAAGGAAACAGAATTCCATGGATGATGCACAACGCATTTCCATGGAAGATGTACAGGATGACATTAATGATGGTGAGTAAAATTGTGACTCAAACATGGTTAAAACCTCAAAAGGAAGAATTGTAAGGAAACCCAAGAATTTGGACGTTTGTTTGTGATTGTAATAGTATATTCTATTTTTTCTTATTTTTACTATTCTCCTTTAATTAAAAAAAAAAAAAAAAAACGGGGGGTTTCCTAGAATTCATTTAGTAAAGTCATATGTAGAATGTGTGCTGTGTTGTATTTCATGTGCTACATTCCTTGTATATAAATGATGTAATAAGAATGTTGGCATTCATCATTCTGGTGGAGTTGACTTGCGGCTTGCTCTTGGCTGCGGTTGGAAATAAAGAAGTTGAACGTTCAACGTGTGGACAGCCTATTTCCTTGGAATTTACTACATGGAGTTTGGGGTAGGGTAGACTGGAGTGGGGTGGATTGGGGTGGAATGGGTTAGACTGGACTGCATTGTGGTAGATTTTCATGGCATGTGGTATACTGGTGTGAAGTGGAGTGGGGTAGGCTATGCTAGAGTGATTGGAGTGTGGTAGATTGGGGTAGAGTGGAGTGAGGTAAAGTGGAGTTGGGTAGATTGGGGTGGGGTAGATTAGAGTGGGGTGGATTGGGGTGGAGTGAGTTAGATTGGAGTGGAGTGGGTAGATTTGTGTGGAGTGGGTTAGACTGGGGTGTAGTGTTGTATATCAGAGTAGGGTAGATCGGGGAAGATTAGGGTAGAGTGGAATGGGATGGAGTGGGGTAGATTGCGGAAGATCAGAGTGGGGCGGATTGCAGTAGATTGGAGTGGAGTGGGGTAAACTGGAGTGGGGTCACGTAGATTGGAGGGGAGTAGAGTGGGGCAGATTGGAGTGGGGTTGATTGGGTGGATTAAAGTATGGTGGAATGGAATGGAGTGGGGTAGATTGGAGTCGTGTGGGGTAGATTGGGATGGGGTTGGAAAGCATGGAATGGGGTGAAGTGGGGTAGAGTGAAGTGGGGTAGATTGGAGTGGAGTAGACTGGGTAGTTTGGAGTGGGGTAAATTGGAGTGGGGGATTAGGGTAGATTGAATTGGGGTAGATTGGGGTTAAGTGGAGTAGACTGGGGTAGAGTGCGGTAGACTGGAGAAGAGTGGGGAAGATTGGAGTGGAGTGTGGTAGGTAGAAGAGGAAAAGAGTAGCCTGGAGTGGAGTGGGGTAAAATAGGGTGGAGTGGGGTAGAGCGGGGTAGAGCGGAGTAGGGCAGATTGAAATGGCATAGATTGGGTGGATTAGGGTAGGGTAGATTGGAGTGAAATGGGGTAGACTGGAGTGAAGTGGTATAGATTGGAATGCGATAGATAAATGGGTAGTTTGAAGTGGAGTTAAGTGAGGTAGATTGGAATGTTGTAGATTGGAGTGGAGTGGGTTAGATTGTGTTAGATTGCAATGGGGTAGACTGTGGTAGATGGTAGTGGGGTAGATTATGGTAGATTGGCATAGGGTACATTAGAGTGGAGAGGAGTGCGACAGATTGCAGTGGGGAGTGGAGTGGGATAAATTGGAATGCAGGGGGTAAATTGAATTGTGGTAGATTGGAGTGGAATAGTGGTGTTTGGAGTGGAGTAGGGTAAATTGGAATGCAGTGGGGTAAATTGGACTGTGGTAGATTGGAGTGGAGTAGAGTGAAGTCGGGTACATTGGAGTGGGTTGGATTGGGATACATTGGGGTGCATTGGGGTACACTGGAGTGGGGTGGGGTAGATTGGAGTTGAGTGGATGAGGTAGATTGGAGTGGAGTGTGGTGGGGTAGCCTGGCGTGGAGTAGATTGGGGTTGAGTGGAGTGGGATATATTGGGGTAGACTGGAGTGGAGTGGGGTAGATTGGGGAACAGTGGTGTGCAGTAGCTTGGGGTAGATTGCAGTGGTGTGGGGCAGATTGGAGTGGGGTAGTTTGGGCTGGATTGGGGTAGATTTGGGTGGAGTGGGGGAGACTGGAGTGGGGTGGGGTGGACTGAGTGGAATAGAATGTGTGGATTAGAGTGGACTGGATTGGGGTAGATTGAAGTGGAGTGGGGTAATTTGCAGTGGGGTTGGATGGATTGTGGTAGAGTGGAGTGAGATATCATTGGGTAGACTGGAGTGGAGTGCGGAAGAGTGGAGTACAGTGGATTGGGGTAGAGTGGAGTGGGTAGATTGGGGAAGAGTGGAGTGGGGTAGATAGGAGTGGAGAGGAGTAGATTTAAGTGGAGTGCGGTAGATTAGGGTGGAGTGGGATAGATTGTGCTAATTATGGTAGGGTAGATTGGAGTGGGGTAGATTGGACGGAGATCAATAGGAGTGGGGTAACTTGGAGTGGGTTGGAGTAGATTGGAGTGGAGTTGGATAAAGTGGTGTGGGGTAGACTGGGATGGGGTAGAATGGAGTGGGGTTGATTGGGTTAGGGTGGGATAGATTGGTGTGAAGAAGATTGGATGGGGTATATTGGAGTAGGGTAGTTTGGGGAGAAGTGGGGTGACATGGGGTGGATTGGGGTAAAGTGGGTTATATTGGACTGGAGTGAGTTGGATTGGTCTAGAGTGGGGTAGATTTGGGTGGCATTTGGCAGAGTGGAGTGGAGTGTGGTAGACTGGAGTGAAGTGGGGTATATTGGAGGGAGGGTTGATTGGGTTAGATTGAGTGGACTGAAGTAGACTGGAGTGGAAAATATTGGAGTGGAATGGAGTGGGGTAGACTAGATTGGAGTGGGGTAGATTGGATCATAGTAAAGTGGATTGGGGTAGATTTGTGTCGGGTAGATTGGGTTAGAGTGGGGTAGATTGAAGTGGGGTAGAATGAAGTGGCATATAGTGGGGTGGGGTAGATTGCAGGAGGGTGGAGTGGCTAAATTCGGGTGGGGTGCATTGTAGTGGGTTAAATTGAGGTAGACTGGAGCAGAGTGGGGGTGGGGTAGACTGGGGTATATTGGAGTAGAGTGGGATAGAGTGGAGTGAGGTAAGTGGTGTGGAGTGGAGTGGCATGGAGCGTCATGTCGTAGAGTGCAGTGGAGTGGCATAGAATGGAAGGGCATAGAGTGGAGTGAAGTTGCATAGTGTGGAGTATGCATGGTGTTGTAGCGCACTGCCATTACAGATAACACATTTTCAATTGAAATGACCATTACATTTGTACCGAAATACGGTTTTACTGCACACACAATAAAGTGTGTGTGAGAAAGTGCCCTCTTTTTGCATGGTCACCCCCACTTTTTGCCAAACTGTTGATGTGCTTGACTGTGTGTGCCCTGGCGTCCTGCCAACCAGGTACCCAGGGCCTATGTTCCTTCCCTAAAACTGCATTGAGACAGAACCCAATTGGCACTCTTTGGCCACCTGTAAGTCCCTGGTAACTGGTACCATAGGTACCAAGCGCACTGTGGCCAGGGAAGGCCTTCAAGGGCTGCAGCACTTATTGTGCCACCCTTAGAGGCCCTGTACCTTTACACACACACAGTGCCTTTGCAGGCTGCGTGTTTTGGTGCAGAACAAAGTGAAGAGTCAATATGGCACACATCCCTGTGTGCCATGCCTACAACCCACTGCCCTGGCATAGGTAAGCCACCCCTCTAGCTGGGTGCACTATACCAGTGGTGAGGGTACAGTTGCATGAGCCCTGTACCCCTACAGTGTCTAAGTCAATTCTTAGACATTGTAAGTGCAGTTATGCCATTAAGAGTCTATGGTACTGGGACATTACGAACTCCACAGCACCATAATGGCTTTACTGAAAACTGGGAAGTTTGGTATCAAACTTCTCAGCACATTAAACCCACACTGATGCTAGTGTGGGATTTAATGAAAAATGAAAAACGACCTAACTCTAGTGTCCAGGCTGAGTGGCTGCTTGCCAGCTGCCACCACCAGACATGTTTCTGGACCCCTGGGTCAAGAGCCTGCTGCTCTCGCGGGTCTGGAACAATGCACATCCTGGGATGAGGTGCCAAGCCTCCTCCCCCAGGATGGGCAGGGTCCACGACAGGGAAGCTTCAAAGGCTTGCCACCTTTGTGAACTTCCCCAGTACTTTGCTGCTTCCAGCAACTGGCCCCCACCGGTTCTGACCCGCACTTTGGGCGGGAGAATCAGCGGGAAAACGAAGTGAGAAAGGGAGGTGTGCCCACCTTTGCCAACCCCACCCCTCAGGTGGGGGAGGCGAGGTGAAGCACAACTCTCAGTCCCCGCCATCTTGCAGATGGAGAGACCCAGCCAACCAGAGAGAGGCATATGCCCCCCTCCCACTGGAGGGTGGCATAATAGGGGGTGTACCCACCCCAAGGAAGGGACCCATTGGTCCCTTCTTTTACTTACCTGTAACGCCCCTAAATCTAGTATTTAGGGGCACCCCTGAACCTTGCCTCAACGGACAAGAACTGACCAAGAAGAAGAGGAGAAGAAGGACCAAAGAAGCGGTGCTGATCTCAGAAGAGGAGGACACCCACAGACTTGGCCCCAGCCCTACCGGCCTGTCCTCACCTCGAACTTGCTTTAGCGAAACCCCGGTGTGCTCTGCAGCCAGCAGCCCCCAAGAAACCCGGAGGACCTGCCCTGCCTTTCCAACCCAAGACTTTGTCTCCCGGGAGTACCGGACGTACTCAAAACGCAACCGACTCTAACTCCGGCCGACTCCGTGAGTCTGCACACTCCGCTACCAACATCTCAAGAGGGTCCCCCCAGCGATCCTAGCCCGGATCTCAGTGACCCCTGAATCTCCCAAGGGTCCTAAAGCAAACCTACAGCCGATAACTGCAAGGTCCCCTCAACCGCGACCGAAGGCGATCACTCAACCGACCCTGCGACCGCCGTGGTCACAGGACGATGACTCCCAAAGCCCCCATTTGCCTCAACAACGGTGACCAACTCTGAGGGAACCGCGACCGAAGGAACCTGACCGACTTGGAAACATCAGCCAAGACCGCCTCCTGCACCCGGCCGCCCTTGTGCCACTGGTGGTGTAGGTCTCATGTGGCCATTGGGCAGTTTGTGCTAACCTCGACCCACAGGAGCAGTTGCTCCCCAATCTGGTGGCCTGCTAGTCACAGTCACCCAAATCCCTGACCGTGCTTAGCTCGTTGGCTAGCGTGTGGTCCTTGCAATCTGCACCCGGCCGCCTCTGAACAGCTGGCAGTGCGACCCGAGTGCCCATTTGACTGAACCGCACTCACAGGCCAGAGAACTCAGTTCTGCCTTTTTTAGGACTAACTGTAGCTTGTGAGTAGTATTGGACAGCTGTATTTTGATTGTAAACCCATTTTTAATTTGTTTTTCCTTCCCTCAGGAAATGCACCAGCCTGGCATCTAGCGATACCTGGCTGAGTAAGAAAAGTAACTGTAAAATAACTCTGACTACCCAGTATTTATACTGTAACCAATTCATTGCATTCAATCAGTATTCTAAACTGCATATGCCTGCAAAGTAATTCTATATTGACCTGTACCAGGCTTGGCTTGGTTCTAGAAAATAAATATAACTAAAATAATATTTTTATACAAACAAAATTGGGATGAGTTCAGTCTTTGCGTGTGTGACATCATTTGCTGATTGAGTGGGTACAACAAATGCTTAACACTACCCTCTGATAAAGCCTTACTGTTCGCCCACACTACACAAATAGAGAGTAAGGTGCTATCTACTTTTACCTCTGCCTACCTTTGAGGTTCCCCTGGACTCTGTGCACACTATACCTAATTGTGTTATAGTATATACAGAGCCAGCTTCCTACAGTGTGCAAATGTCATTATCTATTGTATTGATGTGTTTTGATCGTGTTCAAATATTTGTTTCCACCGCACTTAAGAATTACAAAAAAATGTGCTTCACTTGTACTAATTATGATCTATTCTGAAACATCAGCACAGTTCTTTTTTTTTTTTTTTGTTGTGTGCTGGAAAAAAAACTTCCTACACCCTCTTCTCTTACATGGATACTCAGCAGGATTGTCACATAAATTCTCTCACTTTGAAGTCAGAGAAATAAAGTAAACACCAAGCTCCCTTGGAAGAGAGAGCTTGACATTTGACCTCGGTCTTTGAATGCACAGCAAATCTGACAAGGTAAGAATAAGATTTATAGACCTATATACAGAAAGTGAGTTCCGGGCACTTCCGCAGTGCTGTATTGTTGATTGCTTTGAAAACGTAAATAAAAAGATTTAAAAAAAAGAAAAAATGCACGGTTTGGGCAACGGGAGGGATGAACTTAAGATGGACAGCCTAAAGCACATAAAGCCAGCAAGGCAATGTTATGCAAAGGGCTGAATGCATTCCTAGGTCGGCTTTCTAAATGTCCCCAAGATGTCTTTAGCAAAATAGACAGCTACGTTGACTGCTAGGCTTCGACCTAAAAAGAAGTGATAGCTCTCTCACAGTGTGAACTTATTCTCCTGAAAAGCCCTTTCAGGGCTGTGGTACTGTTGCAGATAGAGTGCCCATTCAACTTAATAACTACAGGCCTTTCATCCAAACTGTGAAAGTAGAGCCTTAATAGGGGGAATTTCATAAGTGCATATGAATATAAATACCGAATGAAGAAAAGGTTAGTCTCTTCATTGCCCTGCTTGTTGCATTATGAAAGACTGCTTTGTTTCCTTCTCCGTCTTCGGTTTTACCCTATATTCAGGGTCTCAGGAATTATGTGTCAATGGAAGATGAAATTATGCATCAGGTTTGAATACATTTTACAGCAAGAAAAAGTCATATTTTGTAATATAATGTGGCACATTTTGCATTATTAAGCTGTTTATTTCATTTTACCACACATTAATAGTGTTTAGGTAAAAGTTTCATCCCATTAGTACCAGTGTATTTGCTGACACAGCAAAAATACCAACTAAAAGGGGATCAATTAACCTTTTAAAAAGGCCTGCAACTGCTTATCACCAAGTGGTGTGCTTTTTCAGTAACTTTAGAGGTGGGAATTTTTTTAATGAAATCTGCAAACTGTGCAGCAGATGATGTATTATGTTGCAAGCCAAGGTAAAGGCTTAATTATGTGGAAAATATTGCTGCCATAGAATCAGCTAATTCCAGCCTTGCCTATAATGAATTATTCACCGCCATGTTTTGCAAGGCTTTTGATTTGTTCTGTTACTGAATGTGCTCAGACCTATCCTGCTGGAAGTTAATTCCTTATGTTATACCTAAGTCTCACTCTTCACTCCTGTTCCCCACTGTTCGGGAGATGTTTCACAACTACGGTTGGCTTAAATTATAATTTGCTTTCACAAAGAAAAACATAGTGTGTTATTTAATATCGCCAAGGAGTAGGACCCTATTTTTACTCATAAGAAATAGTCATATGTTTCAGTACCAGAGTAGAGTCAGCTTTTCCACTGCAACTGGAACAATAAATTTGATTGTCTCCCTTCATTTCGGAGCCCCTCAGAAAATGTTCCAGAGCATCGGTCTGCAAAAGAAAAATAAATATTCAGCATTCTATTGAAATATAACAGAAAAAGCATCTGAAAATGTGAGGACTAGCAGGATCATACATAATAAAGGCAATAATGTAGGTGCTTTCTAATTGGAAACGGAAGATACAGCTACTTTGGTGCGCTAGTAACCAGGGACTAGAAAGCATTTTGTGTTCCTTCTCCTCTATCAAACGCCTGTACTACTACAATTTGAAGAAACAATGCTATACAAGGAATGTAAATAGTAAATAAAGCTCATAACAAAATGGCAAAAATGATCATATCTGTCCACATATTACTTTCTAAACACAGCTTAAAATATTTTTGAAAGTAGAGGCATCATTAGAAAGCTTTAGAAAGATCAACTAAATACATTCCCTAAAACTGCCTCTCCAGTCCTGAACATCAGGACAGCATGAGACAGAATGCGTGAGGGTGTGAATAAAGAGGACAGACTAAAAATGGCATCAGGCTTATAGTTAGCATGAATCTGCTGCTACCATGGATCCAGCCCTCCAAATAAGCCAGACCCTATCTTCGTGCCTCTTTCCTTGCTGCTTAGCAGTCAAGATAAGTATAATCGATTTGACTCCAAGCTTTAATATTATATTTAGCTGATGATTGCTGGTGATTGGCAGTTTGTACAGTATGCTTCAATAATTGTTATTCTATCATATTTTTAATATTGATGTGGATCGCGCTTTGTTGTGTTAACACCAGGGACACAGTGCAACAAGGTTGGGCCATGTAGACCCGCGACGGATTCTTCAGACAGACAGTGATTTGGCCACCCAGGCAAAGTTTATTGTGGGACATGAGCTGGGGTTAGAACTACACCCGTAAGGCTTATTGCCGCAGGTAAAGTACTTTTTTAATTTCCATGCCCATGCATGTGCACCCAGCAGACCCACGTCTGGTCATCATGGAGATATTGAGATGCCACTGGGTGTGGTCAGAATAATAGGGTCCAGCACAGACTCAGGTAGTTCCAGAACAAAAACATTTTCTGTTGGTCTCATGGTAAAACACCTTGGATGCCCACTTAATTTAACAGCAAGGGTTCCAATATTTCCATGAGGAACTAATTCCTGGAGCTAAGGCTAATCCCTCCACTATATATATTTATAGAAATATATAAGAACTTGATTGTCCTGCTTTCCCTGGGGTGGCTACCCCTATTCCGCTTTTGGGTGGCAATAAGTTAAGTCTCTAGACAGTACAATGGCAGAGTCACAACCATTTGATATTGATGCAGTTGAGGAATATTATGAATGTATCCTTTTTATCATTACTTTGAGGAAGATATGATATTTTTAAAAATTCATTCCAGCTCAAGGGAAAAAAGAACTCTTGCCGGTGATTGTGGGACTGTAACGTATAATGGTGATGTAATTACTGCTTGGCTTACATGGTAATTGTTATTTTAACCTGTCACGTTTAATAAAAAGATTTAAAAAATCCCCCAAAAAATAATTCCAGCAGTCAGTGAACAGAGCATTGGTTGTGACCGTTGAGCCGTTTACAAGTCAACTGAGGCACTGAGGCAACGACAAGAGGCCAAGTAAGCCGCAGGTTCAGAAGACCAGTTTAAGATTGGTTCCAACAACATGCCTACTAAGGCTAAAGCTAACGCCGCAAATTGGCCTCACTCTAAGGACTTAAAGAAACTATCTAAGACCTATCTTTCAGACCATGGCTACAGTGTGCCGACACCTCTTCAAGGCACTTCATGGTTATAAGCCACCATGAAGACAGACAATACGGATGATTATGAAAAGAAAAACTTTCTATCCCGAAACAGACACAGACACACCAAACATTGATCTGAACATGGTCACCATTATAAAGAAGTTTTCCAGAAATGGATTGATAGGTTCTGGTGAGCATGTATCATGGTAGTATGCGCAAGCACAAAACATTTTCCTTTTTACCTCCACCTCTTATATAATTGTGTGATTGGTGGGAGAATGATGTATAATGGTGGTAACTACAATTCCCAGAAACCCTGGGAACGGTGTTCCAGGACTGGGAGATGACACCCCTGTAATCCTAGTGCAGATAAGCCCTGCCCAGGAAGAGGAAGGTGCTTGACAATTTTAGGTTGTTTGCTGGATGTTCATGCCTCGAGGAGCAAGCCGGCTGCTTGCCCTTATATTCAGCTTTTCACAGAGTAATTATATCGGCTTAGTTAGCAGGACACTAACTTCTTCGTGGGCCGACACCTCCTCGTTTCCTGATTCGGCCCGGTGTGGGCTCCCCTGCTGAGACTATTAATTTGCGGTCTTTCGTTTTACCGCAAGCCGTCTCCAGTGGCGTAATTATTACGTTCCTCTGTTCCGTCGTATGTCCGAGTTTACTGCCCCCCCACCCTGCCCCTCGCCCAACCCTCCCCCGCCCCACCCCCCCGCAGCACGCCCTATGCAAGCCGCCACTGGCCGTCTCCCCCGCAGTGAATTCCACTTAAGGTATTTGGCAGGAGCCGTTTGCCTTTCTTTACACAGTGGGTGAGCGCGGTGGCTTTGCGTTCACTTCAAACGCCAGAATTGGGCGTGTAACCACCAATTAACCCGTTCCTCTGCTGACAAACGGATTTATGGATTTTTGCTTTGTGTTTGGCTCCGTCGTGAGGCTGCAGCTAGACAGTTTCTAAAGCGAGTAAAGGCCACGATGAGTTCAGTCCCTAACGAGTATTTTGACTCCGATTTTCTGGTGAAGGCTTTCTCGTTGTTTGTTCTCCAATTACCAATAGAGGTTTCAGAGCATCAGGATTTCTAGCATTCTGGAGATAAGTTTTGTATAATTATAATTCCTGCACTTTTTGGATTCTTGTTTTACTTTATGCCATTCGGAACCTTCAAATAAATTTTTCGTTTTGAACTATAGTGGATTAGTGCTACAGTGTCTCCTGCGAGAGGAAGTTCTTTTGACAATTTATTTACACTTCTCCTCAGTATGCCATTGTTAAGGTCAGGAATGACAGCCTGGCGTAAGTGCATGAGTGGATGACCTTTTAACTTCTTTCTTCTGCATATGTGAGAAGTGAGTATGAAGCTCTGAGACATAGTCTAGTATTACAGTGAGATACTGTTCTTTTTCCTTATGAATGTTTCTCTCTATTTCTATCCTTCTACAGGGAATACACGTAGTTGGGACATGTTCCAGGAAGCACTTTTCCATGCTAGAAAGGAAGCTTCGGATGAAGCCTTCCTGTTCGCTTCAGCAGCTTTTTCTTGTTTTATCCCATTCTCCTTTTCCCCTGAGTGGTGCCTTCTCGGGATAGCTTTGCTATATGCTCTTGAGAGGTATCACGAAGGGTAAATTGGAGACTTAGCTTCAAACATAGCCCCGCTGGGTAAAGATTCAGGTTAGTGGTACTCCAATTGACTATCTGACGGATCTGACAGCATGTGAGGATGAGTTGCTAGATCTATCGGGCCCTTTAACCAATATTTTGGAATTAGCCTACCAGGAGAAAGAATCTCATTTGCCTATAGACCTGGACACTTTAGCAAGATGGGCTCAACTGACTATTTGCCAGTTAGGCAACACCAGTTGCACTATTTCTGGAAAGCAATGTTGCTCTATTTTATTAAGTAAAAAAAAAAGGGTTCCCTTTGGTCAAAATCTATGTAGAATCAGTCATATCCCAAATATAACCACACTCATATCTCCCAACGAGCACTGCTTGACAACCCACTCAGAATGTATCAAAGCACTTATATAACAACAAATTGTATGAAAAATATATATATTTTAATCAGTAAAAATCCTATCCACATATTCGATTTACACCATAGAAGTTATTAAAAACAATTTAAAAACACATAAGTCCTAGACACAATGCACGATAAACACAATAAGCCAAACAAAAGGAGAATAGACACAGACAGTCTACTTTGTCATATGAACGTTAATTTGGATTCAATATAGACAGCTAAAAAGCATGGGTCATAATTCCCGTCTCTTGTTGACTGCTGAATTATCCAAATTTAACAAAAGCTGGGCGTCGACGTATGTATGTATATCATAATGTCGAAATATGTGTATATAGATTGCCTGTAATTATGTAATGCATTAAAAAGATCATTATTGTTTTTGTTTTTATCTCATATTAGGTGAGATTAAAGACTTCTATACAAACTACTTTAAGGAGAAAAATTTGTTTTTTGTCCTGAAGAAGGTGGTCCTATTGAGTATGTACCACTGAAACGCGTCGACGCCTCAGCTTTTGTTAAATTTGGATAATTCAGCAGTCAACAAGAGACAGGGAATTATGACCCATGCTTTTTAGCTGTCTATATTGAATCCAAATTAACGTTCATATGACAAAGTAGACTGTCTGTGTCTATTCTCCTTTTGTTTGGCTTATTGTGTTTATCGTGCATTGTGTCTAGGATTTATGTGTTTTTAAATTGTTTTTAATAACTTCTATGGTGTAAATCGAATATGTGGATAGGTTTTTTACCGATTAAAATATATATATTTTTCATACAATTTGTTGTTATATAAGTGCTTTGATACATTCTGAGTGGGTTGTCAAGCAGTGCTCGTTGGGAGATACGAGTGTGGTTATATTTGGGATATGACTGATTCTACATAGATTTTGACCAAAGGGAACCCTTTTTTTAACTTCATGGTTATTGGGAGCTCCATCCCCTTGGTTTACAGAGCCCCCTCTCCTTGATTTCAAGGCTCTATTTTATTACACTTTAGTTTGAAATTGACCACTTTAGCCTCTGCAAAGGTGAGTCCTGTGGCAGACGGCATACTCTTTCATTATCCTTTCGTAAAGGATCTTATAAAATGTTGCAACACCTTCATGGCACTTGATAAGGTGCAGTTATCTTCCAAAAAGTTTTTTCAGCCTGACCCTTTGGGAGAGGTGGGCATTCATCAGGCAGTTCATTCCTTCAAGATCCACAGAAGGGGTTTCCGTCTCACAGGTGCGGAGACTGGTATGATGTCTCTAGGTGGGGAACCTTTTTCCCCTCCAAAGGCACAGGTGGTAGCACTAGATTTAGCAGAGGTAGCTACAGAAGAGCAACTGCCGGAGGTTCAGAACTTACATTTGCAGGAAAACAATATTCCTATGCCAATTAAGATTCTGCGGAGCAGAGTGTGCCATTTTCTACACAATGAGCAAGTGATAATGCAGGATGCTTGGGTGCTAAAGACAGTTTAAGGTTTTAAACTTGAGTTTCATGGCACACTAATGCAACATGTGACCTCCAGGCAACTGAATTTTTCCCATCAAGAACAGGGTTTTATAGACTCCGAAATTCAGAGTTTACAGACAAAGCACCAATATTATTTTCTGAACCTCACCTCAGGAGTTTTTACATCAATGCTTTTCAGGTGAAGAAGAAAGGATGAGGTTACAGGTTGGTGCTGCACCTGTGAGATATCAAAGGTTGGATTTTGTGCAGACACTTCAAGATAGAGGGTATCCATCTACAAAGAGATCTACTCAAGCAACAAGACTGGATAATCAGATTAGATCTCAAAGATGCCTATCTGACCGATCGAATTTCTGTGCAACACAGGTGTATCCTTCCTTCCAGTTTCAATGGGGAACTCAATGGTACAAATTCACCTTCCTAACATTCAGCCTTTCATTGGCCCAGGGTGCTTCAACAAGTTGATGAAACCGGTGGTCCAAGCTCTCCATGCCAGGGGAATATGGCTGATAGTGTATTTGGAAGATCTAATCATTCTAACTGAAGATCAGATCACTGAGACTGCATCTACCCTGAACAATTCAGGAATTGGGATTTGTGATCAATGTCACAAATCGGCCCAGGTTCCGACCCAAGTTATAGAATTTTAGGGCTTTCAGGTAAATTCGGTGAAAGCTCAGCTGCAGCTTTTAACGTAGAAGATAAAGAGTATCAAGAAAGAATTGAGGCAAGCATTGACCAGACAAACTTTATCATTGAGACTGTTGGCCAGGACTGTGGGTCTACCGGCATCATCAATCCAAGCAATATACCCAGGTCCTTTACAATACTGGGCCGTCCTTTACATTACTGGCCCTACAAAGATTGAAGATACAACCTCTTTGCAGGGGCTGTCATATGCTGATCAGTTCAGTTTGTCAGCAGAGGCCACTACCGAACTTTACACTTTGTAATGTTCTGCAACTATTTTAGCAGGCCCCAAAAGCAGTTTATTCTCCCACTGTTGAAAGCTCTGAACTTCACTCAAGTACCTCCTGCCCTAGTGTACCTGCAGATGTTCCCCAATCAACATGTTTTATTTGTTGTTTCTTATGAGGAGCACTGATGTCCAGGCGATCGAGATCCGAATGATTACTGTATTGTTGCATATAGGGTGCATTTTACCAGTTTTTATTGCTACCTGATTTTTTAACTTATTTGTAATTTCTGTTTACCTAAAAGTATGATTTTATCTGATGTTCTTTGTGCTCTTATATGGCTGTTGTTGTCAGCCAAATAAAGATTTTATGATGATGATGAATCTTATTGTAATTAATGCACAAGTTACTAACTTGTGTAACGATATATCTGTAAGAGACAGTAGTTAGTGACAGATTCCTTACCTTAGAATATCCCCAGGCGTCAGGCTGGATCCGGAAAGTTTTTGCGTAGCAGTACCCTTGCGCGTCGGTAGGCGGCGTCGTGCGGCTCCGCGTCCGTTGTCAGCGTCGGGACCGCCGGGATGACGTCGCGGGCAGTACTTAGACGCCGCCCCTGCGCGCTGACGTCAGTTCTGTACACGACTTTCCGCGCCAGGAACGCAGAGCCATGCAAGAAGCTGACATACGTGTCTGAAAAACACTAGGGCCCTGAAAGGGATGTCCTTAACCCTAGAAATCAGTTCGCAGAACGGGGAGGATGGGTGGGGCGGTAAGGAATCTGTCTCTTACAGATATATCGTTACACAAGTTAGTAACTTGTGCATCTGAAAGAGACACGTTAGTGACAGATTCCTTACCTTAGAATAGATACCCCAGCAATACCAACCCCGGTGGTGGGTCTGCGAACAGATTCAGACAAGGAAGTCCCGGAGGACAGAACGGCCAAAGAAGCCATCCCTCCGGACCTGACTGTCAAGGCAGTAATGTTTGGTAAACGTGTGCAGCGAGGCCCACGTAGCTGCCTGACATATATCCTGTAACGGAACACCGCGGCCTAAAGCCGTGGTAGCAGCTGTAGCCCTGGTGGAATGGGCACGCAGCCCAACAGGAGGCTCCTTCTTAGCCAAAGAATAGCAGGCTTCGATACACAAGGTGACCCAGCGGGAGATGGTCCTTTTGTGTACCGCCCGACCTTTTTTGGCGCCCACGTAGCCAACAAAGAGCTGATCATCCACCCGGAACTGTTGTGTGCGGTTCAGATAGAAAGAAATCGCACGTTTTGGGTCCAGACGGTGGAGCCTCTCTTCCTCTCTGGAAGGATGCGGAGGCGGAAAGAAGGTGGGCAAAGTGATGGTCTGCCCAATGTGGAAGGCAGTAACCACCTTTGGCAAGAAGGACGGACGCGTCCTAAGAACAACCTTGTCTGGATGAACAGACAGAAAGGGAGGTTTGCATGAAAGAGCCTGGAGCTCACTCACCCGCCGAGCAGAGGTGATGGCCACCAGAAAGGCTGTCTTCAAAGTGAGAAGACGAAGAGGACAGTTATGTAGAGGCTCAAAGGGAGCGCACATTAAGAAGGTAAGAACCAAGTTCAAGTCCCACTGAGGCATCACAAACGGAACAGGAGGAAAGAGGTGTGTAATGCCTTTAAGAAACCTGTTAACCACAGGGGACTTGAAAAGGGAGGGCTGATCAGGAGCCTGAGGAAGGCCGATATCGCACAAAGATAGCCCTTGATGGTACCCAGGGCAGAACCCTGTTGGGCCAGAGAAAGAAGGAACAGAAGAACCTCCGAAAGAGGGGCAGAAAGGGGATTCACAGCCTTTGCTGTGCACCATGCCACAAACTTGTTCCACCTACAGGCGTATACCACCTTAGTGGAGGGACGCCTGGCTGCCAGAATCACATCACAAATTTCGGGAGGCAAGTCGAAAGGAATCAACTGCCGCCGCTCAATCTCCATGCAAGGAGGTGGAGACTGGACAGGTTTGGGTGGAGTACCGTCCCCTGCTGCTGCGACAGATGATCCTCCCGAAGAGGCAGACGGATCGGGGGATCGACGCTCATACTGAGTAGCTCGGGATACCAAACTCTTCGAGCCCAGTCCGGAGCCACAAGAATGACTTGGGCCCGGTCGCGCTGAATCTTCTTCAACACTCTGGGTAGAAGTGGTATAGGCGGAAAGGCGTACAACAGACCGCAACTCCACTCGCGACGTAAAGAGTCGCCGAGCGAGTGCCGCCTTGGAAATTCCAACGCGCAGAACTGCTGACATTGCGCGTTCTCTTTGGTGGCGAACAGATCTAACCAAGGCTCTCCCCACTGCTGAAAGAGACCTTGCGCCACCTCCGAGTGAAGACGCCATTCGTGATCCATCATGCACCTGCGGCTGAGTTCGTCCGCCCTGGCGTTCAGGGAACCTGCCAGGTGTTGAACCATCAGGAATATGCCCTGATGTTCCAGCCATGTCCAGAGGCGCAGAGCCTCCTGACATAGGGTCCACGACCCCACCCCGCCCTGTTTGTTGCAATACCACATGGCGGTGGTGTTGTCTGTGAACACCTGCACTACCGTCCCTTTGACAGAGGGAAGGAATGCCTTGAGTGCAAGTCGGATCGCCCGGAGCTCCAGAAGGTTGATATGGAACCGGGCCTCCGCCGGAGACCAGAGGCCTCTGATCTCCGCCTCTCCCATGTGACCGCCCCATCCCAGAAGGGACGCGTCCGTCACAACCGTGTGCTCTGGCTGGGGAAGGGAGAGGGATCTGCCCATGACCCATTGCCGGTTCGAGAGCCACCACTGCAACTGTGTTGCAGTCCCCTCCGAGATCTGGACGTGATCGGACAGGTTGCCCTGGTGCTGCGCCCACTGGAACTTCAGGTCCCACTGCAGAGCCCGCATATGCCATCTGGCATGATCGACCAGCAGGATGCAGGAGGCCATGAGGCCCAGCAGCCTCAGGGTCATCCGTACCGAAACCCAGGATAAAGGCCGAAAGATGGGAATCATAGCCTGAATATCCCGGACTCGCCGTTCGGGAGGAGAAACCCGAAACTGCGTCGTGTCCAGAACTGCTCCGATGAAAAGGAGCTGTGGAGAAGGAATCAGGTGCGACTTAGGCACGTTGATGGAGAACCCCAGCGAGTGCAGGAGTTCGGCCGTTGTCTGGAGGTGGGAGACGACTGCCTGGGGCGAGCCCGCCTTCAGCAGCCAGTCGTCGAGGTAGGGAAAGACTGGAACCCCTGCCCGGCGCAGATGGGCTGCGACCACCGCCATCACTTTCGTGAACACCCGAGGGGCGCTGGTAAGGCCAAAGGGAGCACGGTGAACTGAAAATGCTCGAGGCCTACCGTGAACCGCAGGTAACGCCGGTGGGCCGGCAGGACGAGGATGTGGAAATATGCGTCCTGCAAGTCCAACGCTACCATCCAGTCTCCAGGGTCAAGAGCAGTCAAGACCTGAGCTAGGGTAAGCATCTTGAACTTCTCCTTCCGGAGGAAGCGATTGGCGTTCCGGAGGTCCAAGATAGGACGCATGTCCTCCTTGTCCTTTTTGGGCACCAGAAAGTAGTGGGAGTAGCAACCACGTCCTACTTCTGGGGTCGGAACGCGCTCGATGGCCCCCTTGGCCAAGAGGGCCGCAACTTCCTTTCGAAGAAGCACCAAGTGATCCCCTGACATGCGGTGGATTTGAGGTGGCATGGCTGGGGGGATGGTCACGAAGGGGAGGGAGTAGCCCCTTCGGACAATGTCCAAGACCCACCTGTCCGAGGTGATGGCACGCCAGTGGTGAAGGTGATGGCGGACCCTGCCCCCTAATGGCGTGCTGTGCACCTGAAAGGAAGGACTAGGAGGGCTTGGAGGCCGCGGACGGGGCGGGGTGTGTGGCCTGACCGGCACGCTGGTTGCCTGACCCGCCAGGGCGGGAGCCACGTCCTCGGCCACGCGAAGACGCTTGCTGCGCGGGCCGGTGGCTGGGCAACGGACGTGACTGGGCGCCCCTTCCGTGTCCACGAAAGGGGCGAAAAGCAGATGGCTGCGGAGGGCGTACAGCAGAAAGGTCCAGGGACTTAGCCGTAGCCCGCGAGTCCTTAAAACGCTCCAGCGCATGGTCTGCCTTGTTCCCAAAAAGACCGACCCCATCAAAGGGCATGTCCATAAGAGTGTTTTGGACATCACCCGAGAAACCAGTGGTTCTCAGCCAGGCGTGACGGCGCAGCGCCACTGTCGTCGCAAGCGATCTGCCCAGCGAGTCGGCGGTATCAAGGCCACATCTAATGGTGTACTTTGCCGCATCTCTTCCCTCAGCAATGACGCGGGTAAGCAGTGTCTGGACCTCCTCAGAACACTGGGGCAGAACTTGCGCCACCGAGTCCCACAAGGGGTGGGAATATCGGCCCAAGAGGCAAGCGGTATTGACGGACCGCAAGCCAGCACTGGAGGAAGAAAAGACCTTCTTCCCAAATTGATCCAGGCGTTTGGATTCCCTATCCGGGGGAGCGGTAGGGAAGGCGCTTTGGGAAGCAGAGGCTTGGACCACCAAGCTCTCAGGGGTGGGGTGTTGGGAGAGGAACAGGGGGTCACCCGGAGCAGGGCGATGGCGTCGGGCCACGTTCCTATCCACAGGAGCCCCTGTGGTGGGCTTGGACCAGGTGCCCAAAAGAACGTCGGAAAGCGCCTCGTTAAACGGCAGCAGTGGCTCCGAGGAGGTAGCCGCCGGCTGAAGCACTTCCGTCAGGATGTTAGTCCTGACAGCCACCGTAGGCAACTGGAGGTGTAAGGCCCCAGCTGCTCTACGCAACACCGTTGCAAAGTTTGCTCCCTCATCCGTTGCCACGGAAGGAGGAGACAGCATGCCAGGGTCAGGGGAGGTGTCCAAACCACTGGCATCCCCAAGCTCCTCAGCCCAGTCCTGATCAAACTCACACTGCTGTGTGAGAGGGTCATCCGACCCCTCCCAGTCCTCTGCGTCCTCCAATTCTGGTTCAAAATATGGAGGAGGGACATGCAGGACCCAAGGTCCCATCGGCGTCGGAGCCGGCGTCGAGCGACGCCGGTCCGGCGCCATGTCCGGATCCGGAGAGAACCGGGGAACGACGTCACCCGGAGCCCCGTGAACGGCACCGGAGAGATCGGCGCAGGTGGAGGTGTCGTCAGGTCAACCGGCGTCGATCGGGGTTGCGGCAGCACCGGAACCGGGGTCGAGGCCGGGGCCGGAGCCGGGGCTGGTGTTGCTGGCGGCGCCGGGACCGGAGTCACCGGTGGCGCCGTAGGAACCCCACTAGGGCCCGCGGGGCCCGAAGGCGCACCGGGGGGAGCTTGAGGCCCGAAGAGGCGGGCCATGGCCGACAGGAACTCCTGTATCTCGGCCGGAGTCGCCCCCGAACCCGGGAAGGACGGGTAATGCGGGGGCGGCTCCATAGGCACTCCCGGCGCCGCGGGGGCGGGGACGGTGCCGACAGGACCCTCAGCCGAGTCGCGAGACCAGCGAGGGGAAGTCATCGAGCGATGACGCTTCTTAGACTTCTTATGCTTCGACTTACCGGAGGAGTGCGAAGACTTGGATCCCGACGACTGAGGAGGACTCCGCGACCGGCCCCTTGACCTCTCACGTGACCAGGGCTTGGCGGAGCCGACTGCCGGACCTCGAGGAGCTTTCGAGACCGCTCTCGCAAAGCCTTCGGGTGCAAGGCCCGGCAGTCGGGGCACGACTTCGTGTCGTGGTCGCGGCCGAGGCAGTAAAGACACTCCTGATGCAGGTCTGTGATCGACATCATTCGACCACAGGCGTCGCATGGCTTGAAGCCGGGCATCCCTACCGACACCTTCGGAGTCGAGAGACTTCATGAGAAAACAGTGAAAAAATCACCCAAAAACTTTGTAAAAAAATGACTAGGGCACTGCTCTTCCCGGATCTGCGCTTACTGGCGCGGAAAAAGAAGAACTGACGTCAGCGCGCAGGGGCGGCGTCTAAGTACTGCCCGCGACGTCATCCCGGCGGTCCCGACGCCGACGGCGGAGCCGCACGACGCCGCCTACCGACGCGCAAGGGTACTGCTACGCAAAAACTTTCCGGATCCAGCCTGACGCCTGGGGATATTCTAAGGTAAGGAATCTGTCACTAACGTGTCTCTTTCAGATATTATTGTTAGAAACATTATTGTTATTTTCAGCTTGATATCAAGTTGATATTGCTGGGGTTGCTACTGAAGCTGGAAAGACGGAAACTGAGAAGGAAATGTCTGCTCTTGGGGCTGGTTCTGGCGAATCAATGCATTACCATTAGATGGCTGGTGCAGTACCTTCCCTGTCTGAGGGGTTGGCTCAGGGATATGTCGGAGTGGGCATTGGCATAAGAAGTCCACATGAAACAGACCAGACGCGGCGACAGGGTTGAAGATGACTTACAAGCATGAGCAGCTATGTCGGCAGCTCTGAAGGACCACCATGACTCCTGACCACCGTGAAGGTGTGGACAATGGAGTTCATACAGCGTGATATGAGGGACTGAATGCTTGGATCGGAGGGGGGTGGAGAGTTGGCTTAAAATGAACTGGATGGGACTGCTTAACTCCGATGACATTTTCTGTGGGAGGCACTGCGAATGAGTACCCTGGGTGACCAAGGTTAGGTTCAGCGAAGGTGGACTTTATTACTGGTGTGGTACAGCCAGTGTGTTAGGGTGACAACAGAGAACATTAGGGGGACGAGGGGAGTTAGGAGAGTTGAATGCTGATTATTCGTATAGTGTAATTATTGTATTGAACTTGAACTGTATTCTATGATAAAATGCAATAACTCTATATGAAGAAAAATAACATTATTGTTATTAACTGACTGAGCTGGAAGGAGGCAATAGTAATGTTCAAGTTTCTATTTCAGAGAATGAACAGAGGCAAGAATAACTATGAGTGTCCTGGAAAAGCTGAAGTTCCAACATTAGATAGGAGCTTGTTGACCACTGTCTCCAGCAAGGGTGAAATGTTTCTAGGGAACATTTTGGAGTGTGAAGAGATGTCGAGAGGAGAGTGGCATGGGATGGGTATATGATTGCATTCTACAGCTTTATTTTTCTGTGGACTTTAAGACTTTATGTTCATGCAAACGAAAGCAAGGACTTTGCAAAGAAAGTGGCAGTAAGATGATGTCTGTCGTATTTGGAAGCCTTGATCCATGGTGATTGCTAGTTGCATTATGACGAGTTTCTGTTGTGATAGGAAATATTTTTAACGGCTGCTGTGATTTAAAGCGAAGCATAATCCTCACATCCATGCACTCCATGTTTTTAAGAGAGGGACTGTTTGCCTGTTCATATGCCTGATCGCGTTGTGTTCTTGTCACAATCAACCAAGGGGGCACTTCTTTTTGTGCTACAGGTTTGTAGGAGGCTGTTTCAGGCAAATAAATCAAGGACACCTAACTGGGTTATGAACTCAGTGTATTGAATACCACCTTCACCAGCCCGCTTTCATTTATGACCACATACAGATCATGAGCTTAACCATCCTAAAAAGCCCAAACGCATTGTGTGACACCCTTCCCCTTCACAAGACAGCCCAATCATACCACAACCCATAGTCAACATTCCTCCCAAAAATACCGAAACATTAAAACATAAACCTTCAAACACATTTTCCGGCATAATGAATATACTTGCACCTAAGCGTCATTCTGTCATAAAATCATGATACTTGGTGGAAGGCTTAGGGTGAGTGCACAGATGATACAGAAAATTCTGCCTTCCATCAGAACCGATTCTATTCCATCACACACACCTTCTCCGCCCCTAAGGGTGTCTACGGTCAACCATGCAGTGGGCTTGTTCCTGTAGTAAGGCGATCAGACTGTTCACAGGGGTCTCCCCCATTGGCCACCAATATCAAATTCTTGTTCACAACCTGAGATGACTGTCCCACAAACTTTCTAGTCAGTGAAGCATTGTGGGAGAAGGTCACTTGGCCTCAGCGGGCAGTTACATAGTGCCTTCCAAGGATCAGGCTCAAAAGGAAGTCAGAACTTGTTTTCTGGGTTGCGATCTCAGACCAACACAGAATCCCCAACACTTAGACCCACAGCTTTGGCTTGTCAAAGTCAGCTCATTACATCATTGTGTCACTTATGTTGGGATGCAATGGCAATACCATCCACAGGCCCAAGGCACCATATGGAGTGGTGAGGTGCGGATTCTTGTACGGGCCGGCCTATGCATAATTGACTGGAAAACTGTCCCATAGCAAAACGTGGAGTCTGGCGGTAGACCCACGCAAAGGAATACAATGCCCATTCCAAGTGATGGTGTTGAACATGAGAGATTCAGACTGCCTTGTTTATAGTCTTGATCAAAGTCTTTATAAATCTTTCTACTTCTCCTTGTACCTGCAGTAAACAGGGTGTGACATTCAGATATTTGACTACTGTTGAATGCAGGTACTCTGCCATTTCATGTCCTTGAAATGGGAGGACAGTTGTTGGTTTGTTAGTTCTTGTACTAAGCCATGGGTGGCTAGGATCTTCTCAAGCTGATGTCTGACCTCTTCTGTTGCTCTGCTGGCAAGCAACTCAACTTCAGATTATTTTGAAAAATAGTCTCCAACCACTAACAGGTATCTTGCATCAGGAAGCCTTCTGAAAACCACATTAGCACGCACCCATGATTGTGTTATGTCTTTCGTGATTACTGGAGCTGGCAGGTTGGTTGCACGCGCCACCCGGCAAATGGTACATCCTCGGATTGCTGTCTCTACTCCCTCATCTGGGAAAGTGAACCACACCTTCCTTCGCAACTAGTTCATAGTTCTCACCATCCTCTGGTGGCCATCCTCTGGTGACCAACTGAACCACACATGACACTAAACTATTGGAAATGACCAACCGATGCCTCCGCAACAAGCACGATTCAGCCGAAGCTGCTAGCTCATGCCTCACATTGAGGAGTGACACCAAGATTTGTTGAGCTTCGACACTTACGATAGGCAGATTCTGTTTAAGTATGCTCCAGTTCCCTGACTGCACCACGTCCAGTGCTTGTTTGGGCAGTGGTAGTCACAATTTCAGAGAGAGACAAAGGAAGGGCAATGACATTTCCATAACCAATCTCACATACTCTTCAGTCTCGAATGCACAGCTTTCTTCTTCGTGGGTAACAGCTTTGGATCACAGGACAGATCGTCAGCAGGATTTTGAGATTGTGGCTTATACACTATATCAGAAGAGTATTCCTGAAGCTTTAACGCCCACTTCTCGAATATGGAGGAGGTTTTGAGGCTGAACCTTTGAACAGTGGAATGAGATGTCTGTGACCAATGTGTACTGCGAAATGTTGACCATACATGTAAAGATGGAAATACTGGCACTCCCAATGCATGGCAACAGCTACCATGTTCAATCTGCGAGTAAGGTTGCTCTGTTGGCATGAGTGATTAGCTGGCATATGCCATGGGAGCCCACTCCCTGCACGTTTGACATTGAGACAGGGTTGCCCGCAGCCGTGTGGGGCAGGCATCCATGGATATTTGAGTCTCTTGGATCGAAATACGTGTCATTTCAGCTGACAGCGCTTCCTTCGTCTTTTGCAATACTTCTTCTTGCGTCGCTTGCCGCGGTGAAAGGGTCAAGGTTTTGTCCAGTTCCGGTACATGGGCAAGGAGCGATGTCAGATTTCGAACAATCTGCCCACAGGAGTTCACCATCCCTAAGAAACTCCACACCTTGTGGCAGAGGATGGGGAGCTGACTGCTTTAATGTGTTACACCTTGTGTGGGACAGGAGATACTCCCTCTGCAGAGAACCGGTACCCGTAGAAAATGATTGATGCCTTTAGGTATTCGCATTTGGCCCAATGGAGTGTTACACCACTGTCCTGGAGCCTTTGCAACATACATCTTAGACACCCATAGTGTTCTTCCCACATGGAGGCATATATCAAAATATTGTCACTTACATTTAGGACTTCTAACAGTCCTGACAGAACCTTTCTGACCATGTTTTGGAAAACGTCTGCTGCACTGGATATCCCAAAATGAAAACATTTATATAAGCATAGGCCTAGGTGCACCCAAAAAGTAGTAATGTACCAAGGCTCTGGGGCTAGGAGGATCTGATAGTATCCTAATCGTAGATCTATCTTCGAAAACCATCAAGCTCAGCTCAGTTTACCCACAATGTCAACTGTTGGAATGAGGTGCCGCTCCCTTTTGATGGCTACACTTGAGAGGTGCATATCTACACACAGTCTCACCTCGTTGGGCTGCTTGAGTTTCCGAGTCATCATGATGAGGAAGGCTCACAGGGTGAGACCCTCCACTCCCTCTATGATGCCTGCCTCCTTTAAGTTTTTGCGAACTCTTCTTCCATTTTTGGGCAGAGGTGAAATTCCACCTGCTGGTGCCACAGCACTGTCAGTTGTACTGTAGGGTCTATGTGGAGTCTTGCTTGTTTGCCTATCAGACATCCAATGCCCTGGAACAGACTGTGGCATTCCTTGAGCAGCTTCTTGAGCTCAATGGTGTGGACATGGAAGGCAAATTGGACAAGCTGCGGTTCTTAGGCCATCTGACAGCTTAACAAGATCCCTCAGCCACCCTGTGTCACATACACTTTAGCCAGGGTGGTCATGCCATTATGTTGAATGTTTGCCACAAACATGCTAGCAAGTAGCAGAGGTTTTGGTGGTCCATAGGCACATATTTTAACCTTAACGGCCCTAAAAAGGGGTTCGTTTTCTAGGGTGTAGAACAGCTGCATGGCCACCACATTAACCAACGCCGCTGTGTCAATTATGGCAGTCACTTGAAACCTCCAAGCTGAGTGAGTTTTATAGGCAACTCTGTCCAAGGGCATGCACAACATAAACGGTTTCTCCTTTTGCATCTTCGTTCATATCTCTTATTTCTAGTTCGTATTCTAATGGGGAGAGGACTTTCACAGCTTACTTGGTGGGTTCTTGCAGACTAAGAGAGGAACTGCACACTTTTGGAAAATGATTGACTTTTCTGCAAGCCGTGCACTTCTTTCCAGTGGCAGACCACGCCCCCTGGAATGGGAAAAGAACCCCTGCATTGCCCGCAGGGTGGCTGGACCATTCTGTTCCCTCCACTATTCTTCCTTGGAGTCACTCCCTTTGAGATGGTATTCACTGGTTCACTTTTGATAGGTGTGCTCAGCATAGATTCCACATGTGAAGCTCTGGCATTGGATATTTCTTTGGATCGCCCCAATATGAGGATGTCAGGCAGAACCTTCCAAGGTTCTTGCATGATCAGTTGTCATAATTTTGCTCGGCCTGCCCCTGTATTTTTGTGCTATTATTTCTTTGTGTTAGTCTTTGAAAAAACAGGTACTGGCCAGTTCTTTAAGTTGGACATAGAAAGAATCAATAGATTTCTCTGATTCTTGTCTTGCTTGAAGTAACACAAACCTCTCATAACCTGGATTGGTCATGGGCTCGAAATGAGCATTGAGCGCTGTTACAATCATGTCATCTGTGTCCATGACAGTTTTTAGATGTCGACTCCTGCTGGATGGAGGAGTAACAGGCATTTTCGGTCATCTTCAACAGCGTTGTCTCAAAGTATACATTCAGATGCCTGACCCATAACTTACAGTTTGGGCCCTACGCTGAGGGGGGGCCTTCAATGATGAAAAGCTGTAAGGCAAGTATATCTGCAATATTTTCCAGTCCTAGTCACTCTTCTTCACAACACTTCTCCTGCTCCAAGCATGATATTCGTACCTTCAAGGGGGGCCTCAGTTTTTTCTGGTTACCCCCTCTTCAGTCTTGTTGTCCATCTTGTCCCAGGGTTTCAATACAGACCTTGGGTTGTTGCCTGATATATTTTGTTGTATGTTAGCCTTCCTGTGTGTCTTTTGTTGTTGGGGGTTGTGGCTGCTCTGAACAGCTTACCTCCTGCAACCTCACTGTAACAGAAGGAGAGCCTTCATGCGTGGCCATGCTGTCATTACAGGCACACGTTAAGCCTTGTGTCCCCTGATGTGTGATCACTGCCCAACACTGCTTTGCGGATAGATCCCACTCATTGCTTTGTTGGGTGAGTACTCTGCCTGTGGTGACAGATTTTATCTGCTCTGCTCCTGGTCCTGGACAGCCTTTCTCTGGTACAGATACAGGCATCTTCGATTGGCTACTGCCCTTTCACCTGCCCTGCCATCAGTGGTGTCGTCCACATGGCGTTCCTGAAAACCGGATGATGTGAGGATCAGGGCAGGAACTGTGTTTACTTGGGGTGTGGGCATCTGTCTGAAATCCACGTCGCCACAATGTTGTGTAGCAGGCCTGCATGAGGCATACAAAGGCAAATAAATCACGGCCAATGGACATGCATCTGGCTGATGTACACAGTTTATTAAATACCACGTCCACCAGTCCACTTTCATTTATAACTCCGTACACGTCGTAGGCCAAACCATCCTAACATCTCCCGCAGCCAAATCATATCAAAACCCATACTCAACACTTCTCTCCAACCTCTTCCATCTCATGGGGCTAAAAGGGAACTTTAGGTACTTGTTCCTCTCTTGCTGACTTGAGAGCTTAATTTGTGCCAATTAAACAAGCAAGTCGCTTTTCTTTGTATGTTTTCTGATGTTATTATCCATTGAAAAATGACCCTGTGCTATTTAACCTACACATGGAAATAGTAAGAGGCCGTATATCAGAGTAGACATTTCTGTTCATCAAAACGCTGATTACATCAATCTCTACTGCAGGGTATTGTTCAATTGTGGTCATTCATGGATGGTATGAGGGTAAAGAACTGAATGACCTACTTCTACCTGAAATTGAAGCCCTCATAAACTTAATGCCTTCTGTTCTGCATCTTACCCCATGATAAGGCCCAGCTATCCTGAATAACCTCACTTGAAAAAGCCCCACACCTAAATTACACATGTTTGAGTTTTTAATCAATGGCTCCATGTAATTCCTGAGGGCTAACAGAGCTAAGGTAGGAAACAGTGTACTACCTGTATTATTTTCTCTGCGTGATAAAACTGCTTATAACCTCCATCACCCTACTAACTGAATTTCAGTGCTTAGTCCTATCTAAAACTTTGTCATGCTAACACTTACTCAAGGTTTACCACAAAAAGGCATTCAGCCCGCTGAAATCTATGCTCTGTCATGTCACATAACACCTGAGCAGAACAAAGAGATAGTGCTGTGTCACTAACTAGCTGTTTGTTTAATTAACATCCCACAATGTATTTCAGAGCTGCCACCTCACACAGTGCCCCCATCTGTCACATGAGTTCAGCTCCCTTCACACGGTGAGGAGGCGAAATCACACAAGTGGCAGGGAAAAAGAGCTTAAAACCACTGATTTTCAACTCGTTTTCAGAGGCATTAAGCAGCCAATGTCCATCAAAAGGTATGATAACACCCCAAGACATTGGCGACAGCCTCAATGACCCTTTGTTTTGTTTTTTGTTCTTTTGGGAGGGGGTGGGAGGGCTTGGTGAGGGGCAGAGTGCCTCTTTGGTAGCTCCCGATTAACTGCTTTGTTGATAAACGTGATCTATGGAACTGAATACCCTAGCTGCAGCAACTATTTGCTCCTTTTGGACCTCTACAAAACCAGAAAGTCAAAAATCTCCAAGCAAGCCTTATGCTTCTCTCCCTAAGGCCCTGGAACATGCTAACCTGTGTAATCCAACTACTTTTCAATCTCTTTTCTCAACACAAAAACAAAATTATATTTGTTATTGAAATACCTCTTAATTGAGGGCACAGCTAAGCATTTTTGGGGAACGCAGAGCCCATAACAGACTTCTGGCTCGACAACCCTTCAGTCGCCCATTAGCCAAGTTCTGAAACCCACATGTCATAGCTATGAGTACCGGTGTCAGTGACTCGATCAAGCCAAGAAGTAGTAGGACTGGTGTGTGGTGTAAAAGTAAATGTGAGCCTGGTGACAAGATAGTGGTGGCCATCTAAATATTAATAAAGCAGATGGAGCTCTCACTGGTCAGAGCATGGAGTCCTAGGTACTTGAAGGAAAAGATATCAGAAGCTCACAATTTGCCATCGAGCTGGCATTAGCGGAAGATGCACACTGACGGCACCAGGTGGGGTCAGAGTTTTATGTTTAAATCATGTTTATTGGAAGGAAACATTTTGGCACTACACAGCTTACTGCCTACATCCGTTGGCCGGCAGAGCGTTTCTAGGAGGTCGATACACAGCGTTATTGCCACAACCCGGAGGCCGACCGCGTAGATGAGTGATCCGTCTGAAAGGCTGGTTGCCCCCTCCGTTTTCTCCCAAAGAAACAAAACACCCAACAAATGAGCTAATATAATAACTATCCCCCTCCCTGTCCCCCCGTCCCTCCCCCCCCGAACCGATGTGCTGATTACTCCCAGTATTGGGTCTTATGTTCTGCAGGACCTCAGTTATTTGCTCCATGGGCTCCCTCCTCAGCTGGCCTATCTGTGAGACGTAGAAGGCGGAGGTACTTCGGGCAAGTCACCTCATTAAGTTCCCTCGACAACAGTGCCAGAAGTGGGCTCCATATGGTGTGGAAGGATTCTATTGAGTTTGTAAGTGTCGCCTGAATGCGTTCCATCCCCACTATATACCAGAGTTTATGCAACCATCCTGTATGTGTTGGTCTGGTCTGTGTGCCTCATAGTGAAAGTATATGCTGTACCGCCGCTCCCATCGCCACCCCCATCTGCTTCCCCCTTATGGATTTCAACGGATATGTGAGTCCATTAGGCAGGCCTAGTAACGTGTAAGCTGGGAATCTAGGGATTTCGGTGTCCAAGCAGCTGTCTATATCATCTAAGACCTCCCTCCAATAATCTCGTACTTCCGTGCATTCCCATAGGATGTGCGTCAGTGTTCCTTCTTCATCGCAGCCCCGCCAGCACGTCGGGCTACGCTCTGGGTTCCCTCGATGCAGTCGGACCGGAGTCAGGTACCAGTACGTGGCTACTTTAACAGCCGTCTCCCGGCTGGCCACGTTCCAAGCTGTATGTGCAGCCCGATAGTAGATATCTCGCCATTCCGTTTCCGTAAGGTCCCTCTCAATTTCCTTAGCCCAGCGCCTCTGGCCTGCCGAGGGCGCAAATGGGGTCAAGGGTCGAAGCAGACCATATATTTCTGAGATTGTTTTTTTATCGGACGTTTTATCACGAAGCCACCTTTCGTATCTAGTGAGCCTCCGACCGACGAGGGGTTTCACTTCCGGTTGAAGGAGCCAGTGCCGGAGTTGAAAATATTGGAACTGCTGCGGAGCGATAATATCATAAGAGTGTTGTGCCTCGGCCAGGGACAAAAATCCCTCGAGGTTAAAAAGGTGACCCGCTGATTTGCATCCCGCGTTCCTCCATTGGGGGAAAGCTCTTTCGTTCATCCCTGGGACAAATTCCGGATTATCAAATAACGGCGTCATTGGGGAAGGGAAGGAGGTAAGGCCCCGTTTCACTGCCACTGTATCCCAGATGTTTAAAATTGTATTCGTAATTGGCGAGCCCTTTATATTCGGGGGTCTGTCACGTTTTTTTAAAAACGGCACCTTCCATAACGAGAGTTTTGCCAGTGCCCTATCTTGAAACAGCCACTTCTTTTCTGATTCGGGTCTGCTCCATTCCACCAGGTGTCGGAGTTGGGAAGCCCTATAGTAGTCCAGGAAGTTCGGGATACCCAACCCCCCCTGGTCTAGGGGGCGATGGGATATCTCTCTACGCATCCGGGGTCACGCTCCGGCCCAACAAAAGTGGTTGACTTCTTTCTGGAGTTGCTGGAGGGCACCCCCCGGCGGTCTGGCCTGTATGGTTTGAAATATATATAGCGCTTTGGACAAGATGCTCATCTTGATCGCCGCGACTCGACCTAGGAGCGAGAGTGGTTGCTTGCGCCATTGTTGAAGACACCTCTGGACCTGGGAGAGGAGCCCTGCGTAATTCCGGTCGACCGTCTGTGTTACCGTGGGAGCTAATTCTATGCCCAGGTATGTGATGGATTCCCTTGCTCGAAGGTTTCCATAGGATGGTCAATCTAGATCCGCGGCTTCTGCATATCGACCCAGGTGTAGCAATGTGGACTTTCCCACATTAATTTTAAACCCGGAGACGCGGCCGAAGGAGGCCAGCTCCTCCAAAAAGGCTGGTACCGAACGTTCCGGCTTCTCCAACGGGGCCAGAATATCATCCGCATATAAGCTCACTGTATGGCTCTCCCCCCCAAAGGGAATCCCCCTTATGTCCGGATTATCTCTAATTTTCTGGGCGAGCGGTTCCACGTATAATGCGAATAGGAGTGGGGAAAGCGGACACCCTTGTCGTGTGCCCCTCTGAATCACTACCGGCCGTGATGTTGTACCGTTGACTCGAACCATGGCCCTAGGTTCATCATAACAGCTCGCCACCCAAGCCCTGAAGCGTTCCCCGATTCCAAAATGAGCCAGGGTATGGTCCAGGAAGCTCCAGTTGACCCGGTCAAAGGCTTTTTCCGCGTCCACTGACAGTAGCAAAGCCTCCATCTTGGTTCGGTGCGCCTTATCTATCAAATGTAGTACCCGCTTGGTGTGATCGCTCCCCTGTCGGTTATAAATAAAACCGGACTGATCCGGGTCTATAATGCCCGGTAATCGCGGTCCCAGTCGTGCCGCTAGTACTCCAGTAAACAGTTTTAGGTCGAGATTGAGAAGAGAAATCGGCCTGTAAGAGCTGCATTTTGTCTTCTCCTTTCCGGGTTTGGGGATAACTACAATGTCTGCCGCTAACATATCTGGGGGATAGACCCACGCCCCTGGAAGGCATTGAAGAGTCGTGTTAGTATAGGGGCGATCAGTGAACAGGTTTTATAGAAACCTGCGGAGTACCCGTCTGGGCCCGGTGATTTGTGTGATTTAAGGCGAGCGATGGCCCCTATCACCTCTTCTATCCGAATCGGCGCCTCCAGTGCCTCAGCCTCGGTCTGATCTAAAGCCGTGGTCGATACTCCCTTGAGATAATCCTCCCCCTCGGTTGAGTCGGGTATCGACTCCCTATAAAGAGAGGAAAAAACTCCCGGAAAGCGTCTGCTATTTCCTCATCCTTGACCACATTCACTCCCTTCTCATTTATTATTGCGGGTACCCTATCCCGTTGGACGCGGGCTCTAAGTTTGCTGGCCAGCAGACGGCCTGTTGAATCCCCCCCAATATAATACGAGTGCTTAAGCCTCAGCGCCGCATACTCCGCTCTATCGATATCAAGAGCAGCCAGCTGCAGTCTTGCCGCTCTCACCTGACGCCAAATCCTAGGGGCCCCTGTGCGACTATGGATTCGTTCCATTTCCACTACCTGCTTTGTGAGCTTCTCCCTAACCTCTCTACGCTCTTTAGCCTCCGCCGCTGCAATGGCGATTAATTCGCCGCGTACCACTGCCTTCAATGCCCCCCAGAGGGCCGTAATGGGGGTATCTGCGAGGTCGTTGCGGGTTAAATAGTCAGTGATGCTTTTGTGTAGCGTTGTTACCACCCCGTGCCTCTGAAGCAGCGTTTCCCTTAATCGCCATCTCCCCGGGGTCCTGTGTGTTGTAGGTAGAGAGAGTCAGTGTCACCGCATCATGGTCGGAAAGCGCCGCAGGAATTATATTTACCGTGTCCACTAATGCTGTCAGGTCCGACGACCCTAAGAGATGGTCCAGTCTAGCATATGTTCGGTGTGCGTGAGAGTAGAATGAATATTGTTTATTGTGTGGATGCTTTGTCCTCCAAATGTCTGTCAAACCCCGCTCCCGTAGCCAGTCCTTCCCTGCAGTAGAGAGTGCACCCTCCTGTCCGTAACGCTGACCGGAGCGATCTATCTCCGTGTCCATGACTAGGTTCAAGTCCCCCCCTACCACCATCATCCTGTTTTGCGTGGCGAGTGCCTCTGAAAGTGCTGTGGTAAGGAACTTCTCCTGTCCCGTGTTAGGGGCGTACAGGGAGCCTACCACCAGTGGGACCCCTCCTACCCAAAATTTGTATGCCAGCAGCCGTCCTTTAATTTCTGCCACCTTCTCGTTCACCAGGCCCTGAAAGGATTTAGATACTAATATTGCCACCCCTGCTTTTTTCACCGCTATAGAAGAAAAGAATTGCTGAGGAAAGGCTCGAGATCTCATGCGATGCCAATCTTTAGCCAGGAGGTGTGTCTCTTGCAGGAGGCAGATAGCCGCCCCCGTGTGCTCCAAATAGGATAGGATGGCCCTTCTTTTAATGGGGCTATTTAACCCTTTCACATTAAGGGTGAGAATTTGGAGTTTGTGAGCCATCCCGAATGTTGGACCCTGGTGGGCGCTGAGTCTGGTAGGGCCCGCCCATCAGCTCGTTATCCCGTAAGCCTCGCCCTGCTAGGGCTAGGACCCCGATTTTCGGGAGTCCACCCGAACCCAACCCCTTGCAGCACATCGGTTCCACCCTCCCCTTCCCCCCAACCCCCCAACCCCCCCTGGCCCCGTCCTCCCCCTCTCCTCCCCCTCCCCCTCCCTTCTCCCTAACCCCAACAAGAAACCCCAAAAACCCTAACATTGTCCGTAGCCCCAGGGCCCCATGCCCTGGTACGTGGAGAGACGACAATCGGGGCATGTGTGGACCAAGTGTTCCCGGCTCCCCGCCCCCACCTCCCCCAGCCTCTAATATGATAGCGTTACTGACCCCTTCCATGTTTTCAGTTCACTGTGTCGGGGCAGTATCCTTTAAGACGGCTTCCAGAGCTGCTTGCCTCTCATGCGCCATAGCGTCAGAGTCTGGTCTTGCTTCCGAAGTCGGGGAGCGTCTGCGTCCCACTCTTCGCCATCCGTCCCCCGTCGGTCGTTTCGTGGATGGGGGCAAACCTTCTGCGTCGTGGACTTCAAGGCCCAGGAGCTTGCACGTGTCCTCCACTGACCTAAGTTGATGTACCTTGCCGTTCCACTTAAAAATTAGCCTAAATGGATGCCCCCAGGAGTAGGCTATCTCTTGTTCTCTGAGGTGCCGGGTGACATCTTTGAAGGATCTCCTCTTCTGTAGCGTTATGGAGGCCAGGTCTTGATATAAAGCCACGGAGTGGCCCTGATAGATGATGGACTGTTTCAGACGTGCCTCGCGTAAGATGCGTTCCTTTAACGGGTAGTCTGGGAGGAAGGCCAGGATGTCCGGGGGGGGCGCCGGGGCCCGCCGCGGCAAACCCACCCTATGCGCTCGATCTATGCGGATCTCAAACTCTTGGTCCTCTCCCAGGACCTCTCGGAATAATCCCTGCAGATAGCTTGCCACATTTGTCCCTTCGGATTTCGGTGGAACCCCCTGCACGCGGATGTTATTGCGTCTGGAGCGATTTTCCAGATCCTCCGTGTGGGCCTGGAGGTCGATTTGTTGCTCTTTGAGTCGAATGACCTCCTGCTGGAGCTGAGCGAGTTCCTCCCCCGCTGCGTGTTCTCTGTCTTCCAGCTCCGCCACCCTTTCCCCCACTGCGTCTACATCTCATCGGATTTCCTTTACCTCTCCTGCGACTTCGCTCTTGAGCGCCTGGAAATCTTCGAGGAAGTCCCGGGTGATCGGGATCGTGTCATCTTCTGGGGCGACCCCGCTAGTTCTGACCTGGGGGGATTTACTGCCTTTCTCCTCTACCACGTATGTTTTGTGAGCATCTCCCTCACGGACCTTTCCCCTTTCTTCTTTGCCGTGGCCATCTTGCTCCTGCTTCCCCTGCAGGGCCTTGGGGGAGTTTTGGGGGTCTTCTGTGATCACGACTCGATCTCTTAGCGGGGCCCAACGTCTCTGCGGCCCACTCCTAGGGTTGAGAAAGGCCAAGAGGCACCCGTCCCACCAGCCCTCCTAGGATACGTTCGGCTGGTGCACGTCGCAGGACCAGAGTCGAGGCCGTGTGTTCGTCCACCCTTCTTGTGTGGTCCGCCGCTTTCCTCCCCCGTTTCCGAGCAATCTGGCCTTCGTACACGATCTCGCGCCCCTGTCTCCCGGCTCTCTGAAGGGGGGCGCACCTGAGCTTAGTTCCTTCGCATCCCTTGATCGCCTTCCTACTCCTGCCTCGAGGTGTGGACCTCCGTCACTCCTGCCTCGCTGAACGCCCCCTCTCCAGCCCTAGGGGTCTTGTGTTCTTTTGGTTAGGGTGTGGGTTCCTCAGCTCGTGCCTTGCTCTCATTCCCCCGTTAATTCCCTCAACCTCGGAAGCGCCCACCGATGGTGTATGCACCACACCCTGCTGCTCCTTGTACCTCCGCCAGGCGGCAATCCTGGCCGGGTGTCTCCCGTCCTGTCCGTAGCGTGGGGCCCTGTACCAGCCGTCCACACCGCCTATCTCATGTAGGCCGCTGCCCCAGGCCTCGTATCCTGTGTGCCCTTGGGCCTGCTCCCCCCGCTCAGCGCTCTATTACCATCCGGGGTCCCAGCCCAGCCTCACCTCCGAGTCGGCGGGCCCAGCTTCCCGTCTCCTCTGGACCCTGGACGAGCTCCTGAGACTGCTATCGTCGGGACCCGTGAGTCGTCACCATGGGGGCCTCTCTCCCCCTCTGTGCTGTCGTCCACCTCTCCCCCCTATCGCCTTCACCAGGGGGGAGGGGGATCGCTCGCCACCGGCCCGGTGGCCTCCGCTGCTCACCGCAGTTCTCTCTCCCCCAGTATCGAGGTCTGCCGGGCGTTCTACGCCGTCCACTGGTCCTCTGCCCTGTGACCCGTGCGTCTCTCAGCGGGCCCCGGGCTGCCGAAGGCTGCTCCCCCACCAGGGCAGTGCCCCGCCGCCCGCTCTGTCACTCGGCGGGGTGCCTCCTCCAGACGCGATACCCCCGTTTGCTGCTGGGGTCCCGCTTCCGCCCCTCCGGTCCTCCTACCTCCCTCGGCTTCAGTTCAAACGCGATGCGGCGCCATTTTGTGCGCTCCGCTGTTCGCCGGCCGCCGCTCTCTTCAGGAGGATTCGGGGGTCGGCGCCCCTCAGCGTTGCGGCGGACCCAGACCCTTCGCCTCCGCTTTCGCCGTTACCCCTTCCTGCGGGGTTTTGGGGCCGCAGGCACCGTGAATGGCCAGGTGGGAAGGCAAGGGACGAGGAGCCTCCGGAACTTGCGACTGTTCAAGTCGCCATCTTGGCCACGCCCCTCAGAGTTTTGTACTGTGAAGGGGCAGTGGAGTGGGAGACTATGATGGTGGCCCTCCCCCTGTCCGCCAAGTGGCAGCTAAACCTCAGCTACCTTTGAGGCAGTAGATGGCTGACAGAAGAATTTTACTGGCCTGCAGCAATGCCTTGTCTTTTGTAAACATACAGCGGAGAATGGGTACACACAGCAAGAGGGGCATATCTCACGAATGGGTTACCACTGTGAAATGGAGCAGAGACCTTACTCCTTCTAAACAGTTCTTCCAGTACCAAGTAACCTGTAAACTTGAAAGCAACAAGGAAGAGGAAGGCAAATTCTCCACCCTCGCCAAAGATGAGAGGCTGCTCATGGCCTATACAGCAAATGCCCAAACTCAATTACATGCCACAGAGCAGGAAACTACAGCTTTTGAGAGCAGGTTGGAATTATTGGATAGGCAACTCTTGGACTCTGACAAAAGAATATGAAGATGAAGAAAATGGAGACCACCATGCAACAAACAGAGACCTGTCAAGTGCATCTAAGCTCCAAACATGAGTTTGAAGGAACAAGTAGAAATGCCTGAGAATCTGTGCAGAACCAATGCAATTTGTGTTTCGTGGTAGCCCTTGGATGAGCAGAAAATAGACATAAGGAGGTTGCTTGTGATTCTCCTAGGGCATGAGGCTCTTGAGAAGAGGTCTACTGCTCTTTTTGCCACCCCAAGTTAGTAAGGCTAGGAGGCTTCCCATGTCAAAAAAATATGAGGAGATGGCGCACAAGGTTTAATGCTGGAGGAAGAAGACTTGAGAGAGATGCTCATAAAATCTGAACCAGTCAAGAGAAAATCTAAGACCAAAAAAGCATGTTCCTTTGTTTCCTGATTTAAGCTTAATGACCACAACTAGAAGGCAATAAATGCATGAATTGCACAAGGAAGTGCTCAAACAGAAGGAGGGTGGTGGACTTAAGCTTATACTCTGTTTCCTGCATGTCTGACGATTGCTCTGTGGAAAAATATCCATCTCTGCATAAGTGGACTAAGCTGAGGTTTACATGGGATCACTGGATAGAGGAAAGAGTAAAGACTAAAGAATAACGGACCTGAGAATGCAAGATTTATACCTGCTGAATGTGTCACTGAGGAGTTGCTTGATGGGCTCATTGACTGAAAGTGTGTGACTCTGAAATGTCCTAATTTTGATGCCAGCATAGTGTACCAGTGACCACATCAGTTTATTTGTCTTTCATTTCCTCCCAGAGACGAGCTTGAGTGTACCTTTTGTGACGGAAGCTATGTTTTAGTTCCCTATAGAGTACACACTAATGTTTATTTCTGTCTCTTCCCATATGACATTTTGCGCATGCAAGGAAGTGTGGCCCCTGTCTGGGAACTGCTCCAATTTATTGTTACCTCTTATGTCCTACCTAAACTGCCCTTGCTTTAACCACTTGTTTCCAACACTTTTCCCAACCTTTTCATTTATGTTTTTGAATCACATAACTCAAAGTTCCCCTCCTGAAGAGGGCTCTGGGTTGGGCGTATAAGGAATATTCCTACGTAGGGCTATGTAGTGTCTTGTGTATTATAGCGCACTAGACCCGTCTGGTCCCTAACAGACTCTGTAGTCTAGTGATGTAAGTGTTTGGGTGTGGTTAATAAAATCCATGACGCAGTACGTTTCAGTTAACAGTAACACTCTGAGGAATAAAGACGTGTAATACTGAGCTCCATGTGTGGCGTGATTCATTTACATGCAACTGGGCTGGGGAGGAGTTACAACTGGCAACAAGATAGGGGATACGTTAACCCCACAACCCAAATCAAGAATGCTCTCCCAGAGAGTTCGTCAAGGTCCAGGAAACTGCTTGGGCATGTTACGTGTGCCTCAGTCACAGTGAGAATCGACAGTTGGTGTATGTGGAGTCAAAGCACAACTCCAGCCAGTATAAGACCTTCGAAGAAAGTGAAGGCCCTACAGTAAAACTCATTTGTCATCGGTCAGTAACTTGCCAATATGACGAGATAAGAAGTATGATGCCACAACCAAACACAGAGCCATCATTCATACAGTACGATAACGCTAAAGGCAGTGACAACTAGGTACTAAAAGCTCAACAAACAGCAACAGCGAATTGCAACATAACACTGCTATTAGAAGTAGATAAATGCCAAGAAGTGCCAAAAGGCTGTGAGCAACAATTTATAAGAAAGTGCAAATTGATGCCAAAAGCGAATCGGTTCAGATACAAGAAACAATCATCTACTTACCAGGTGCAGTGACCCAAGCGCAAGCAGAGGGATTGTGCTTGCAAGGCTGTTGATTCTGGCAGAACCAACAAAAAATGCCATGAGCAGCAGTCAGAAGAGTGCCGTTGTTTTATTTTCATGGTCACAGAAAGGAGTGCCAGATACAGCACCGCCACATTCCTTAAACCACCGCTTTCATTTGAAAGTGCCAAAAAGCAGAATATTTGTGACAGATGGACTGCCTGGATTGAAGTTTTGACAAAAAGGTCATCAAATATCTCAAAAACATAGCAGGTGACGGAGTGAAGAAAGTGATAAAGAAAATATCACGAATTGAAGAAACCTCATACTGTCAAATCAAAGAAGTGTTGAACACCAAATTCAATCCGACTCAGAACGTTGACTATGAAATGTACATCTTTAACCAAGAGAGCTGGTGAAACGATGGATGAATTTGTTGAAAGACTTGAGATGCTCATCAAACACTAAGTTCAACGAGTTCAATGATAAAGAATCCATTTGTCTCAGAGTCATAGATGGTTGCCTTTCCGATTCCTTCAGACACCGAATGCTGAGAGAAACGCTCAGTCTGGAGCATGTACTCATGGTGGGTAGAGCTGAAGAACAGGATGACAAACAAGCCACTGACAGGGAGGCCGGAGGTACCCAGAGAGAATCAGCGTCGACTGTGAAGAGGAAGAAAAGACACAAGGTAGAAGGCCACAAAGTGATGTCTCCGAACAAAAGTAAGTTGTGTTTTCGATGTGGATTTTCCTTTCCACATGAAGGTAGATGTCTGGCCAGTGGACAGATATGTAAAGGCTGTGGGATAGAGAGCTATTTTGTAACAGTTTGCAAAACTAAATGAACAAGCATTGGCATAGCCAATAGGTCTCGCTTTTGGGACCTTATAAGTGTTTAGCCATGCAACAGTTGATGTTGTTGCACCAAGGATATTGTGCTGCATAACTAAATACTTATAAGGTCCCAAAAGCGAGACCTATTGACTTTGCCAATGTGTTTAAGCTGTGCTGTAGAGAAGTGTGGCTGCTGTGCAGCATGCTGAAAAGTTGTAATAAAAAGTGCCAGAAGCATTTTTGTTACCTTAAATATGACCAAAAAGGCATTATGTCCAACAGAACGACCATATTAAACTAGGAAACGGTGAACGCTTACAATATATTCAGGGTCACTGGATTATGTAATTCTGAAGCTGTGGCATTTTCTACATAATTTTGGATATATTGTGCTTACCAAATAATACACCATCTTTTGTATAGTTTGCATATTTCTGCACAAAAAATATTTTAACTCAACCAATCAAATGTTACTAAAAGAAAAGTGACACATAAGAAACTGTGGGGTGGCAGATTGCTTGCAAAGAGTAGCTACTTACCTGTAATTTGCCCTTTGCTGTAGCCAGGTATTAAACTGCTGATGACGAGGAGAAACTTTCGTCCAGTGTAAATGTGTACTTAATAGGCAAAACAGTGAAATAAAACTGCCACATAATGTGACGCAATACACTGAATAATTTACATTTAATTTTCTTGCAGCGTAATTGTGTCAAGTTTGCCGCATATTATCGTCCTTGCTTGCTATATAATTCCTCTGTAGCATAATTTAGCACCAGCCTTCCTCTTCCTGTGACAGAGTAGATGAGCACTCCCACTCAAACATGAACACATGCACACTTGCTCTGTTTTTATTCGTGAGTTTATTGTTTTGTGCATGAGATTTGCGGACCTAACATCACCCATGAAGACCTGGCCACTTTTCTATTTCACATGTATACATGTTTAGTGAGTTCCTTTGTGCTCTACAGAATTGTTAATTTTTTTCGCCGCGTGGAGTCTGAAATTTTAAGCGGCACGGTCACCACCTTTTATAAATATGTTCTACTTGTAGACAACCACTGCTGGACTGGGAAAAGAAACCAGCCCTGGCAATTCCACTGGACTGGCCCTGTTGGGGGAGTGGGAGACGGGGGTGGCACTGAGAGGCTCCAGTTGTGAGCACCGCTGCCATTTTAATTTTGTTACAGGGGGCCAATATTGCAGCACTGCTGCAAAACCGCCTCCCAGTGAGAAAACCAGCCCCCACAGCCGCAAAACCGCCTCCACCCCTATGGCCCACGAGGAAAATGCCCAGTGCCCGCTATGGCCAGTCTGACCCTGTAGACAACAGCTTATGGTGAGCATTTTTTAAAGTTTTATATAGGGCAAACTCGACCCGAAAGTATTTGAGAGCTTCATATGAGCACTGGTCCTACTCTTCTCACGAGACATTCAATTAAAGATGTAGTGAAGAGGATGAACAAATAGCTTGGAGTATACATGGTAATTAGTATTCCTGCAGGAACATAAGTCTAAGGAGCACTGCGCCCAGTTATGAAATAGTAAAAAGAAAAATACAGCCTATTTATTTTGTCACATCAAACTCTCTCATTCAAGCAAATGCTCTTAGTAGTGCTCTTGAATATTGGATCCAGCTAGAGTGATGCTAGAAAAATGTTAATTTTCAGTTTTGCAGTCCCTATTTGGAACCACATAGTTTACCGTTTAATTCACCAAAGTGGGTGAAAACAGATTTTATCCCAAACACGCATGCTCCACTAGCTCATTTAGTAACAGGCGGAAAATGTGATAACCAAAACCCTGATTTCAATTTGTGCACACACCATGTTAAAATTAATGGTTGGGATGTATTAGTTATAGCATTTGGTTGCAAACACTTTGTGACAACATTTTCTTCACACCTGTCTTGAGCGGCAATTCCAAATGTGCAGTTTTTGGGTGCTCACATGTTAGAAAGTTTGACATATTTCTCTCAAACTCATTCTTCACCACACGGCCACTAAACACAAACTGCAGTGCCATTCCTCTATCTCGTTATTTCTTCGCACATTCCTCCCTAAAGCAACCTCATCCACTACTACCACTTTAAAAAGTAATTATGAAGGTTAGAAACAGAAGCATATAAGAAGTGATATAAGAAGCATTGCGTGGCAGAGGCGAACAGTTGCTGTGGTTTAAGATCCCACCACACACCCCGAAACACAGCACTGGCAGATGACGCAGCCCACCTGGCACCCTGCGCTTTCTATTTATAGTGACCACTCTCATACACAGGGCAGTTCCCACCGCCATGAGACACACAGACGATATAATATATCATGACACGGTGGGTAGAAAAACAAAATTTGGGGGCACTCAGTGAGGACTTTTAGAGCTCACAGCGGCTTCAGCACTTGTGCAGGCCCCTTCGTTCACGGCCCAGGTGGGACAGTTAACTTTTGAAGACAGGTCAAATTCTATTGGCTGAACATACCCAGGGACATGTCGATCTCCTTCATGGCTGCGACTCACCATCGCTCTGTTCCATTACCTCGCCGATGCCAAGACTAGAACCGTGTTCAGCAGTTCCAAAGTCTGCAGCTGTGCTGTAATGCCACATCCTCGCCATTTTTCACAACCTATGCACAGTGTACGTGCTGAAGCGATACAGTGACACCTATCTTCTGTATATGAGTGGACACTAAAAGCACTTGTAATGTCCTTTGTGCACCAGCACACAGTTTGTGCACTCTGGCCGCATGTGCAAAACCTTCCTTTCAGAAGCGGCTTGCATTAGGGGCAAAAAAACAACAGGAGGCAGGAAACAATTAAAATAAAATAAGCGGGCACCATGCTAAAATGTTAAGTGCGGCGCCCATATAATTAAATTATGTGCATGGCGGCCGGGGAAGCAGGCGCCATTGTGATAACAAAACAAGCAACAATGGGGCAAATGAGTGGAAAGACGCATCAGTCAGCTAGGTGTTGGGGAGAGGCGGGCGACAAAGAGGAAAAGAGAGTGAGCCATGCTGAAGAGAGAAGGGTGGGAGGGAGGCTACAGAGAAATTAATAAAGACGTGCAGAATCCACAGTGCATCTGTAGCCGTCCGTTTGCTCCCCATCTCAGCAGCAACTGGGACTGCCATGAGCTGCTAACCCTGCATTACCGTGCCAGTCTTAGCACCAACCCGCCAGCAGCGAGGAAAGGAGTGGGGCAGCAGGTGCACAAGACCCTCTTCCAGCCCTGGTATCACCCGGAGGTAGCAGCCCCTGCACCCTGCTGGTTGGGTGGCCGTGATTACCACTAGAGCATCCTGGCAGCGGGCAGCTTTTGACGACCGCAGGACAGGCTGCTTGTGTCTGCAGAAGCCCTGGAGCTGAGATGTGATACCGCCTGCCCTCTCCGGCTCTGGCCAGCAGCATTGTGAGTTGGCGCGTGCCCCTAGATGTGACCGCACACTGTGGCCAACTTTTGTTCTGTAGTCCTTCAAATTGCACTTAGAGAGCTCGTTCCAGGCACCTACCTGCAGCATAAAAGGGGCATGTCACCCATGTTTTGGGAAAAGCGCTCTTAATGAAAAACAAGCGCCGTGTGGGTGGGAAGCAGCAAGGTGGGAGGGAACCAAGCTATGTGCTTTTTACGAGGCAGCACCAAAGTGGATGCCTGCTTGTGCCCCAGGGGGACTGCTGAGTGCGTGCTCCAGCAGAGTCTATAATTGCTTTAAAAACAAGCACGGAATCGAAACGGAGGAGCGGGGGCGAGCGAGCGCGGCAGCCTGCTCAGCTGACCAGACGCTCGTGCGTCATGGCCTTTTGCCGGCATGTGTTTCCAATTATCGCGCCCGCGTCTGGGCACGATAATGGGAAACACATGTCTGCGTCGCGCGTAACCGCCCGAAAAAGGCCACGACGCACGAGCGTCTGGTCAGCTTTTCAAACCCCCTTACATAAAGTCTTCGCCTAGCAGCGCTTGCGCGCTACTCGAGGCTCGACCTAAAAAGCAACTGCGTCACGTTGTGAAAACAAAATGGATGACAGAAAGTTCCATGAGCATTCTAACCACGCCAACCAAAGTAAACAGCAACATCAGTTGAGGCAAGCAGAAACTGAAAGACGACAATGTCATATGATTCCTCATCAAGAGGTTCTTTGATGTCACTGTTGAGCGACAGTGAAGAAGATGGGTGTGCAATGTCAATGCTGACTACTGAAAGATGTGCACATGTAGGTCTGGCTTCCTGCAAGGAAGAATATAAGTCGAAAAAGGATTGACAAGTGTGTTTTTATCTGACTTATTTTATTACCTCTTGTGTATGATATTTTATTGAAAACTGTGTTTTGTGCTTTTATGATCTATGTCCTTTTTAGATCGAATAAAGTATTTTTATTGATTGATTGACAAGTGAAATCAGGAAATTCATTTGGACATTGTCCCAAAATCAAATTAAAGGTTAATGGTTGCTGTATGTCGTTTATCATAGACAGTGGTGCGTCAATAAATACGCCTGCTGAAAAGTAAAATGAACTGTCTCCAGTGCCCCGTCTCACACATCCAAAACCAAGGTATTCATGTGGGCACCCTCGACGCCATTACAAAGTCGAGGTTCATTTATAGCGACCATGAAACACAAAAAGACGAAGGTACAAGCCCCAATCCATGCCCTTCAGGGCGCTTCGTCAAGTGTATGTTTACTCAGCTTCAACACTGCTGCTAACATACGACTAATTTCTGTGAATTACAATGTCAATGCTCATCATGACATATCGAATCAGTTTCCATCGCTGTTTCATGGATTATGAAAACTTAAGACAATGAAAGTGCAACTCCACATTATTGAGGACATGTGTCCTGTTGCTCAACAACATTGTTCAATTGCATTTCATCTTCAAGAAGCTGTTGAAAAAGAAATTGAGACTTTGCTGAAACATGATATCATTGAACGCTCTACACTTCCTGCACCATGGGTGTCACCCATAGTGGTGGTACCTAAAAAGGACGGTGCAGGATCAGTGCAATTTTGTGTTGACATTCGTCAAGCGAATAAGGCAATAAAAAAAGAAAGTCCAAACAACAAAAGAGTGTGCCTTCTCAGGAGAAGAGCTAGCGTAGAGAATCAAATTTGATTCTTATAAAGCCCTCACTCACCAACCTAGTTGGTGACATGCTTCATCATCGGGCCCCACCAGGAAGGTCGAGTACCTCCCCGGTGTGCTTCAACGCCAGAATTACTGCGGAGCGGGTTAAAGTGGCAAGTGCACGTGATTGTGAAGTGATTTAAAAGTGACTAGGCTGTATCCGAAAATGATTTTATTCGTCGGTCAGTCAGGCACAAAATAAAAACAATGTGAGTGATATGATCGCTGAAAAGATTGGTCAGCTAAATCTCACTGTGTGTGGTCAACATGTTTCTGCCTCTATGATGCTACTAGCTAGGCATTCGTCAGGACCAAGGTGAAGACCCCGGCGGTATGAGCACGCTAAGGCTCACCCTAACCTGGAGGTCAAATACGTGAAAAAGTAGGAAAAAATGTCTTTAAAAACCTACTATCACTGCGGGATCCTTCTTACTTATTGGGACCCTGCAGATCTATATAGGGTGATCACCAATCACACCCTGGGTCTCGGGAGGGGGGTGGTGGCTGATTTCACACCGCCGAGAAAGCCAAACACCCGCTTGGTACCTGGTCGAACCCTCTGAAAACCGGACCCCGACGGGGTCTTGCCGGCAGGCGGTCCAGTTCACCAGTAAGCACTGCGTTGCAGTCTCCCCCAATGAGTAGCTCTCCCTGTGGCAGAGTGACGATATATGAGCCGAGGTCTGCAAGTGTGGGAATATGGAGTCTCGGGGGATTTAAAGGGACATATTATTGAATGGTCGGCCCTCCCAGTATCCAGATAGTGTTACGAAACGGCCATGAGAATCATGTGTGACTTTTTGTATGGTAAATGGAAAGGATTTTCGCAAGAGGATACCCACCCCTCTCGAACCCCTAGTGTAGCCTGCATGTACTACCAATTTGTAGCGCCATCTATTGAGTGCACAATAAGTGGTGCCCTGTATGTGGGTTTCTTGTAACAGGACTATATTGGGTGAATTCCGCTTCAGGTATTGCAGCATTACTCCCCTTTTAATTTTGTCCCCCAACCCGATCACATTCCAAGAAAGGATTTTAAAGTTACCAGACATTCGTATTGTATCCATAGTGCCTTACATCAATAATGTTTGGATGGTCAGCCCGGGGGTTGGGCGACCTCAAAGGGAACCCCATTTCTGTAGATAAGCAATTGAGCGCAATGGGGAGCAGCTGGGGGGGGGATCTTTACATAAGCTCTCGAGCCACCCGAGAGAAGTCCTGTTTAGCTACACCCTGCTGCATAAGACATGTGTCATGTGTCTGTGTCACTCTGACAAATGTGTCGTCCCATAGAAACATATTAATTGAACTAGCTTAACATTTCCCTCCCTCCCCCCCTCCCTGCATTGTGGACTTAAAACTGCTAACCTCCCCAACATGCAGAGCGCCTGTGTACCACACCCCTCACCTCCTAGTGTCAGGGAGCGTGTCTCAACCAGCTAACCACCCATTGCACCCCCCCCCCCCCACCTGTACCTATAAAAACTTTTTTACCACACAACAACATTTAAATTTAGGATCCAAGGGGATCATAGGTCCTCCCATTAATTCTTCACAGAGTCAACCACTTCGTGTCTTAAGGTGCAATAGCCGGGTTTCTCAATGTTTGAGAATGTTGTGACATATGCAAATAATAAGCACCCGTGGGCTATAACCTTCGCACCTCCATCCAAGGCATTGTCCAACATCACATGAGGCACCCGACCCCGAGTTCTCAACAAGAATCAACTAATATGAATGGAAGTCTTACGGCGGCTGAGAGTCCGGGGAACCCTCAGCAGCAGAAGCCACCTCCCCTCTGTTGCAGTTCCTGGTGTCGCTTCTCCTTGTTTCTCCTCTGTTGGCTTGCATTGATTTGTCTATTCTTAGGTTGTCGCCAGCCATCCAGCCGTTCCCAGGTTTCCTCAGGGGAGTCGAAGAACCATGACTTTCCCTCCGCTATCACACGGAGTCTGGCCGCAAACAGCATTGCATATTTTAGTTCTTTTTCATGCAGTACCCTCTTTACCTCCAAATAGGAGCGGTGCAGCTTTTGGACCTTGAGCGTAAAGGCCAGGAAGAAGGTGACTTTGGCACTGTCATATTTTAATGGGGGGGGGGGGAGAGTTAGCAGTTTGTAATATTACATCTCTGTCTATAGTTGAAGATCCTCGCCAGCATTGGACGTGGGGGTGCCCCCGGCCACGATGGGCCTGTTCCACCGAAAAGTAGTTGGAAAGACCGCGGGCTGTAAGTGTTTCAGGATGAGGTCCTCAACAAACAGGTCCGTGGCAGGGCCTTCCGCCCGCTCCAGAACCCCCAAAATTCTCACCATATTTCTGTGTGCACGCCTTTCAAAATCTTCCAGTTTAGCCTCTAAGGTAGCGGGTGTGGTCTGGAGATCTTTAACATGAGTTTCCAGCGCCTTGGTAGAGAATTGGAGGGTAGTTATGGAGTCTTCAGTGGCTTTTACATGGTCACCGACGTAACTGATGGAGCAGGGTAAACTTAACCCGCATGAAAATAATTAGTACTTTGCTCCACCAACGCCCAGTAACATTGCTAACTACGAGTGAAAGTAACATTACTAAAATATGCATCTACACGAACACGGGGAAATGCTTTTGCACATAATTATGCTAACGCGTGGACTAAAACGGAAGAAGGCCACAATACTGAGGCCTATGCTGCATAATCGACTTTTGCTTTAAAATGCGTATTTACTAAAGCTAAGCGCCAAAAATGCTTTTGCTAGGCATTAACCACGGGTTAGTAATTGGTGGGTGGTAAACAGTGAAAACTTGTTTTCGTTTAATTAATGCGTGTCTATTTTCCTTCCATTAAAGTGAATGGCAGAGGCCTACTGGGATTTACTATATTAGCCTAAGACGGGAGGGGTTGTATGAAAGGAGTGGAAGCATCTCTTGTGAAGAGCTGACAAGTCTCCGTGGACTTTATTTTGACATCCAGCCAAGGACTTCTTGAAGCTGTGACCTTATCTCCGCACTGGAACAATGAGACTACAGACAACGTTGTCATGTTCTGTTATTTTGAATGTGTGAGAAACAAATGATTAAATACAATTGTATATTAATATGTGGGAAAGGAAGCCGTGCTAATAATTGTGCACAACTTTTAATAACATGGGGAATTAGGTAATGGGAAGGGAAGAATACAATAGGGGTATGCAAGTAAGGATGGGAATGTAGTGGTGTGACTAGAACGCCCCCCGAACCAGCCAATGAGAGAATTAGGAAGTACGAAGGTTGCAACAATTGTGGGTTGGATATGCTAGTGGAACCCTATAACTGGGATACCTGAATGGGTGGAGTTTATGTCAAGCACGGGAGAACCTGAGAGAGAGAAGGGAGAGAAGAGAGGTGACGTCGCTGACCGTCAGTGCAGATTGAAGCCTGTCCTGAATCCTGTCCTATATCCTGATCCTGTCCTGTCCTTTGCTCCCAGACTCTATATCGGGGAACCCCCATCTGTCCCATGGCCAGGGGTAGATTTTCCAGTAGAAGTTAGGTATCTATAAATAGGTTAGGGTTAACTCAAGTACTTTGCATATTGTTTGCATTGTATTTTTCTATGTTTCTGAATCTGATGTCTCTTTATCTATCCACTCCCTCAATTTGCGAGTCATTGTCATTATATATTGATGAATCTGCAGTTTTATTCTTTATGCTTTTCATAACGTGTTTTCTCTCCCAAATGATAATCCTAATGAATTTGCATTATTAAGACTGTATCAAATGAACTTACATATTAAGAATTTAGATAAAGATTGTTAAACCTTCATTGTGTTGCGTATTTTCTTTTATAGGTTATGATATATTTTAATGTACATAATAATCAGGGTGTCATCAACTAATCATACTCTTTTGGTCCATTGACCGGGAGTTGGGTGAGCTGATGTACACGGTAAATTAGAATAAGCTGAATAACAGCAACCATCCAGGGATTTGTGAGTATGAGTGAGTTAGGGCCCAGTGAATGAAATCTTTGTGAGTGAACTTGTAAAAAGTCCCTGGGTGCGCGCTGGACCATTACGAAGGTCTGCATGCATTAATGTTACTTCCAAAGCGACCGTGTCAATTTTGTTTTCCAGTGCAGACCGGACTCCTTGAACCGCCTCCATTATATCTTGGAGCGTGAGGGCTCCCTCCTCCGCCATCACTTTTTGCCGCTGATCGCTTCCCCCCTCCATCGGGGTATCTGACTTAGGCTGGGCAAATTTGTCGAGTTTCGTTTGATGCGTCAGTGTGGGCCCCTTATAACACGACATCGTTTGAGCAGAACGTAGCTGTCCCTAATAGTAAGTGCTCTAGGCCCCCGTGCACTATTACTGATTTTGTGGTCTGTCTAGGGCCTTTATCTCTGGAGCGGTTGGTCTAACCCCAGCGTTGGTGTGGATGTGCGAGTGAGCTGCCAAGCGATCGAGAAACCGGGCCCATGTGGGGTCCATGGCCTGGGGCCTGCCCACGCTTTTATTGCATAGCCGGGAGAAAGGACGTCCTCCCTCTCATAGATGGCAAAGTTCCAGGCTGTGGCGTTGTTATAGGGTCTCGAACGAAAGCGGAGGGGCCAGGGGAGGTCCCCTCCTGCCTCACTGTCCCGGGGATTAAACTCTCTCCGGTCTCCACTATCGAGGCCTCGCCTTCTCTTTTCCCCTGCAGTGTGGTCTGCTTGCTGGCTCCAGTATCTCACACGTGCCGCCAGGGTCCACAAAGCTTCCCCGAGGCCGTGTCCCAGGCTTGGCAGTTGGACGCGCCCACCGCCGGCGTCGTCGTCTCAGTGCAGCCTACCCATCGATCATGGCCAGGATCAGACGCACTCCACAAATCATAGGCCGCCGCCCACCACGTCCTGGAGGGCAGGGCCGCTGCGGCAACCTTGTCTACTTTTTTAAGTAAATAGGGCTTAGCATCAGAAACTTTGGGTGGTTGCATGGGAACGCCCATGCACCGCCCATGCACCACCCATGGTACTCCCCCTTGGCCCAAAGTAAAATTATTTTCCAGCGCAATACAGGCTTTACGCTGGAAAGTAAATAGGTGAAAAAAGATTAAGCGTCGTTTTCCATCACTTTTGTGACGCAAACACTGCGTTAAATCTACCTTTCATTCGTAGGCCTGGTCATGTTGTTCTGTGTTACACAAACAGTAAAGGTAGAGTAGCATACATAACATACAGGGCCTAAAACTTAAAACTATTTGAAAATCTAAGACTGACTTACCCCAACAAACAGCTTGATTTGCAAGCACAAAGCCACCTTTGCAATTCAGAAAACCTGGCTTCACACTCGTACATGGATTTATTCACTTAATATTCCTGGGGAGTGGGAATTCCTAGGCAGGAAAGCTCTAGAGGTTTATGCATACTCACAAGCTTAAACGTGTGTTAGTATTCACAATGCATGTTCTGACCCATTCCAACCTTAGAAATGTTTAGCGATTTATTGCTGTTATGGGAAGTAATTCAGCATTAAGGGTGCAAAAGATACTTCCCTCAAAAATGGACGTGGAGGTAGAGGACGGGCTTTCTGTCATCTCTACTTGAATGTGGTTTTCCAGTAGGTCACACAGTCTTGGTGTAAGGATCTTTAGCTGTATGTCATGTCTTTTAAGTACATTCCATTCAGAATGCCAGTACATTGGGAGCATCAGTGAATAGTAGACAAACTGAAGAACTGCACAGCTCTTGGTGGGACGCTGTATCTTTATATTAAACATTTAACTGATCTACTTTAAAGAAATAAATCATCTTAAACCTACTTTTTTGCTTGGACAGAGTCACAATACTCCAGGTAGAAAAAGGTTTTCCACATGAAAAAGCAACAACGTTTGCAAGTGCAGTTTGTATATCTATATTTTCAACATGAGAATATGGACATCACAAAGGGATCCAGGATTAAGCCTGGAAATCTGCAGCTCTGAGGGTTTCCTGGTGTAACTTCTCGAGCCCAGGCCACCTTTACACTGATGCCTGTTGCCCACTGTCACATATCGGATTACTACCAACTGCAGGCAGCTCCATGGCATCCACTTGTGAGCACATATCTATTGAGCCATTTTCCTATAGGAATTTTTCCTATGTGTTACCTCCCTAATCATATATATTTAACCTCTTACAGGACTCAATCCACTCCTCCTTGAATATGCGTGAGTTTCTGCATAAGTGTCCCTTTCTGCACACAGCTACGAGTTTTTCACTGGAGGCACACATAAAATTATATATATGATGTAAGAAATGGGGGTCTATGGTTGGCAGGTTTGTACCCTGTCCAAGTTGGGACTCTTCCTTCTAGTCAGGGTAAGGGGAATTACACTTGGCACAAGCAGTGAGGCTTATCTCAGAGGCAATGTGTAAAGCATTTGCACATAACAATTACTAATACAGTGAAAACACTACAAACGGACACCACACCAGTTTTAGAAAAACAGCCAATATTTTTCTGTGTAAAATAAGACGAAAATGATAAAAATCAAACATACAGTAATCAAAATCCGAATATTGCAAGAATAACCTTAAAATATAGTTCCTTTAAATCGATAGCTCCATCCTGAGCTATCATGGTGCCAATCCAACAGTTCAGGCCGGCCGTGGCATCGAGGGCCAGCCAAGGTGTCGGGGAAACCCGCAAACAGTACCTTGGAAATGCAGGGTGTCATGGACGTTGTAATGAGCTCCGAAGGGGTGGCGTCGACAATTCTGGAGGTCGGTGCAGGAGTCAGCAGGCCCTAGAAGTCACACGCGTTGCAGATCGAACTCGGTGAGGTTGAAGTCAGGAGCGGCGGCATGCGGCGGGACTGCGGTGCAAAGTGAAGCAGTGCCCTCAGGTCGTGGTGTAGGCAGCGACTGTATAACGGCGTCCAGTGGCCTCGGTGACACCAGGGCTGCGGGGCAAAGTGGGGCAGTGCTCGTCGTGGTGCTGGCAGGTCACGGTGCAAGCAGCAGTGTAGTTAGTAGACGATCTCGAGTTGATGGTGCCGGCGGGCCATGGCTGCGGTGTGGGACGGGGCAGTGCATCGTGTAACTTATGAGCGGTGCACCCAGGCCACAGTGGAGGCAGCAGCATCAACGTTGGCATGGAGCAGCGTTGTCGGGGATACCAGGGCTGCGATGTGAAGCAGGACGGTGTGAAGTGTGGTGCCCTCAGGTCACGGTGCAAGCAGCGGCTTGGTGGTGGTATCGGGTGTCGTTGTCGGTGAGACCAGGGTTGCGGTGCGAAGCGGGGAGGTGGTTTCTGCGGTGCCAACATGTCACAGAGCTGGCAGCGGCATCGTTGATGGCGTTGGATTGCTTTTTCTTCTGTGGCAGCTTAAACACGCAGTTCCAGATGCGGGTACCCAGAGGATTGTGAAGTCTTTGGTGTGCCTGAGACTTCTAACAGGAGGCAAGCTCTGCTTCAAGCCCTTGGAGAAACTTTAACAGCAGGATTCAAGAAAGTTCAGTCCAGTCCTTTCACTGCCCAAGCCAGAAGCAACAACTGCAGGCCAACCCAACAAAGCAACAAACAGCAAAGGGGCAGTACTCCTCCTAGCAGCTATTCTTCTTGGCAGGGTCCTTCGTCCAAAAATGTTCTAAAGTTTTGGGGTCAGGGCCCAAATATTTATACTACTTTTCCCTTTGAAGTTTTAGGCAGCAAGTCCCTCTTGCTCAGCAGAAATCAGTTCTGCCCTCTCTAGTCCAGCTTTACTACAGGAGGTGGAGACAGAATTGTGCAGAGCAGACACAACCTATTCAGGTGCTAGCGAAAAATCCTCCCACCAATCTCAATGCAGAAAGGTCTATTCAGCCTGGCTTTGAGTCACCCAAGAAAGGCAGGACACACCTCAACCCACCTTATGACTGTCAAGAGTTAATGCATATCCCAGCTCCTGTCACTTTAAAACCAGATGGTGAATGCACAAACAGGCGGAGGCACACAGGATAGTTAAACAAGAAAATGCCCACTTTCTAAAAGTGCATGTTTAGAGAACAGTGGTCCCTTGGGAATCTACAATACGGAAAGGTATAAATGTAGGCCCAATCAGTACTATATTGTCAAACAACGTGTCCAGCCGGACAGAGGTCTAATTTTTAATGTAGCAAATTTTAAAAGATTTTTCACAAACAATTTAGTAAGTGGGAAACAGGCCTGTGGCCTCACTACACCAACAACAAAGAACACATACAATATGAAAGCAAAAGGAGAGGTTCAGGCAAGGCTGTTGATTTGTTAAGCATGGAATTAAGACAATATGACCAACAAATCGTGTTTGCACACCTTTACATAAATAATAGCATTTCAGAGTAGTGTATAAGGTGGTTTTTGTGTCGACGACGTTTCGATCCATACACGTGATACAAGGATCATCATCACGACTTAAACATGAGCATGCCTGAAAGTAAATGCCTGTAATAACATGAGTTACACATCGGAGAGAAAGGGAGAAAAAAAGGGGTTTTCAGTTAGTTTTATAGCAAGACAACACACTAAGTTTTTCATTAGTGACGGCTACATATATGGTGTATCGGCACCTGTAAAGTAACAATTGGCAGATCACAGTGATGAAAATGCCAGTGCAAATTGTGGTGGTCGAGCTACATGCCACTCCGGAGCAAGCCTGTGAAGAAAAATAGAATAAACAGAGGGTCGTGCCATTGGTGAAGGAAGCTGTGGAGAATTATTTAGTTAAGGCGGTGTACGTGGTGTGCCTGTGTGGTGAGTGACACAAGAGAAAATGCACTTTGGAAAAAATGCAGTGGATGAAATTAACCGCCGGTGATGAGGATCACTGTAAGGAAACAAGGATCAATGCAGGGCGTGAGTTTCGAAAGGCCAAGAGTTAGCGCTGAGGGAAGGGGTAGAATTAAACGGTTCAAAGCACCTGGAAGTGAGGCAGAGTGCTGCTCGTAACAGATGGGCAGAGTCAGGAACTGACAGTAGCTTCGAGGCGAAGGGAGCAAGACCACTGACTCATTGTCAGTGAAATTGCTCTCCCACCCTCGCAGCTCCACCATTAAGTGAGGCCTGCCCCTGCCCCTGCACTCTCGAGTGTTGGTGATCGAGGCCCTCCTCCACCCGCAGGTTTCCCTGCGCCTCATCACTGGTGGTCCAGTGGACCTCTGTCTCCTTCCTCTAACTCTGCTCTTTCACTCGTTTTTCTACCCTTTTTTATCTTTCACCTTTCTGCACTTTTCTGCATCTCTGCTCTTTTGTGCCTTATTTCTGCTCATTTTCCCTTCCTCTCGCTCTGCCCTTTCACTTGTTTTCACTCGTTTTTCTTCCCTCTTTTATCTTTCACCTTTCTGCATCTCTGCTCTTTTGTGCCTTATTTCTGCCTATTTTCCCTTTTTTCTTTATCCCTTATTTCCTCCCTTTACCTTTCCCCGCCGCTGCTGCCCCCGCGGCCCCTCCCCCCAGCGCGACCGGCCCAATCCAGCTCCCTCCCCGCTCCCGCCTCCCAGCTGTCCAGCCCTCCCGACCCCTACTTAATGGCGGCCACTGCGGGGACAGGCGAGCAAGACCACTGACTCATTGTCAGTGAAATTGCTCTCCCACCCTCGCAGCTCCACCATTAAGTGAGGCCTGCCCCTGCCCCTGCACTCTCGAGTGTTGGTGATCGAGGCCCTCCTACACCCGCAGGTTTCCCTGCGCCTCATCCCTGGTGGTCCAGTGGACCTCTGTCTCCTTCCTCTAACTCTGCTTTTTCACTCGTTTTTCTACCCTTTTTTATCTTTCACCTTTCTGCACTTTTCTGCATCTCTGCTCTTTTGTGCCTTATTTCTGCTCATTTTCCCTTCCTCTCGCTCTGCCCTTTCACTTGTTTTCACTCGTTTTTCTACCCTCTTTTATCTTTCACCTTTCTGCACTTTTCTGCATCTCTGCTCTTTTGTGCCTTATTTCTGCTCATTTTCCCTTCCTCTCGCTCTGCCCTTTCACTAGTTTTCACTCGTTTTTCTTCCCTCTTTTATCTTTCACCTTTCTGCATCTCTGCTCTTTTGTGCCTTATTTCTGCCTATTTTCCCTTTTTTCTTTATCCCTTATTTCCTCCCTTTACCTTTCCCCGCCGCTGCTGCCCCCGCGGCCCCTCCCCCAAGCGCGACCGGCCCAATCCAGCTCCCTCCCCGCTCCCGCCTCCCAGCTGTCCAGCCCTCCACGACCCCTACTTAATGGAGGCCACTGCGGGGACAGGCGAGCAAGACCACTGACTCATTGTCAGTGAAATTGCTCTCCCACCCTCGCAGCTCCACCATTAAGTGAGGCCTGCCCCTGCCCCTGCACTCTCGAGTGTTGGTGATCGAGGCCCTCCTCCACCCGCAGGTTTCCTGCGCCTCATCCCTGGTAGTCCAGTGGACCTCTGTCTCCTTCCTCTAACTCTGCTCTTTCACTCGTTTTTCTACCCTTTTTATCTTTCACCTTTCTGCACTTTTCTGCATCTCTGCTCTTTTGTGCCTTATTTCTGCTCATTTTCCCTTCCTCTCGCTCTGCCCTTTCACTTGTTTTCACTCGTTTTTCTACCCTCTTTTATCTTTCACCTTTCTGCACTTTTCTGCATCTCTGCTCTTTTGTGCCTTATTTCTGCTCATTTTCCCTTCCTCTCGCTCTGCCCTTTCACTAGTTTTCACTCGTTTTTCTTCCCTCTTTTATCTCTCACCTTTCTGCATCTCTGCTCTTTTGTGCCTTATTTCTGCCTATTTTCCCTTTTTCTTTATCCCTTATTTCCTCCCTTTACCTTTCCCCGCCGCTGCTGCCCCCGCGGCCCCTCCCCCCAGCGCGACCGGCCCAATCCAGCTCCCCTCCCCGCTCCCGTCTCCCAGCTGTCCAGCCCTCCCGACCCCTACTTAATGGCGGCCACTGCGGGGACAGGCGAGCAAGACCACTGACTCATTGTCAGTGAAATTGCTCTCCCACCCTCGCAGCTCCACCATTAAGTGAGGCCTGCCCCTGCCCCTGCACTCTCGAGTGTTGGTGATCGAGGCCCTCCTCCACCCTCAGGTTTCCCTGTGCCTCATCCCTGGTGGTCCAGTGGACCTCTGTCTCCTTCCTCTAACTCTGCTCTTTCACTCGTTTTTCTACCCTTTTTTATCTTTCACCTTTCTGCATCTCTGCTCTTTTGTGCCTTATTTCTGCTCATTTCCCCTTCCTCTCGCTCTGCCCTTTCACTTGTTTTCACTCGTTTTTCTACCCTCTTTTATCTTTCACCTTTCTGCACTTTTCTGCATCTCTGCTCTTTTGTGCCTTATTTCTGCTCATTTTCCCTTCCTCTCGCTCTGCCCTTTCACTAGTTTTCACTCGTTTTTCTTCCCTCTTTTATCTCTCACCTTTCTGCATCTCTGCTCTTTTGTGCCTTATTTCTGCCTATTTTCCCTTTTTTCTTTATCCCTTATTTCCTCCCTTTACCTTTCCCCGCCGCTGCTGCCCCGCGGCCCCTCCCCCCCAGCGCGACCGGCCCAATCCAGCTCCCCTCCCCGCTCCCGCCTCCCAGCAGTCCAGCCCTCCCCGACCCCTACTTAATGGCGGCCACTGCGCGGCTGCACGCGGGCGCGCCACTGGCGCGCCGAAGGCACGTCAAAGGCAAGCTCGTCTGCGCCCGTCCGCGACCCGACCGCGACCAGCGCCAGGAACCCTGGACCTCCGCCCCGCCAACGCTACGACCCAGCAGCACTCCACGCACTCAACCCAGGCCGCAACAACAACTGCAAGCTAGCATCACCAGCCAACTCCCACGGACCCTTCAGCTGTCACCGCTGCCGGCACACCTGCAGCACCGCCAAGAACACGGATCCAGCACAACCCGCCCACAAGAACACAACCGAACCGAAGACCCTGCAATGCATCCTCCTCAACGTCCGATCACTCCACAAACACGCCACAGAAATCTGGGACCTCCTCGACAGCACCACCCCGGGCGTAGCGTTCTTCACCGAAACCTGGACCAACACCACCTCGGGACCGGACATCGCCATCGCCATCCCCCAAGGATACAAGATCTCCAGGAAGGACCGCCCCACCCGCCCAGGAGGAGGAATCGCCATCGTCCACAAATCCAGCCTCCGCCTGAGCACACTCCCTGACGAGCCCACAGAACTGATGGAACACCTTCACTTCAAGATACTGGCCAGCCCCACCGCCACCCTCCGAGGAACCCTCATCTACCGACCCCCTGGACCCCGCGGACCCTTCGCCAACTCCATCACGGACATTATCTCCCCGCAGGCCATCGCATCCACCAACTACACCCTGCTGGGAGACCTCAACTTCCCCTCGACAACCAACTGGACCCCAACACCACATCCCTCCTGGACAACCTCCACAACATTGGACAACGCCAGATCGTGACCGAGCCCACGCACTCAGCAGGACACACCCTCGACCCCCTCTTCACTACAGGAAACTCCATCACCTTCAGCCACACCACCGAACTCCCATGGACCGACCATCGTTGCGTCCACTTCACCTTCAGAACACCCACCATCCACAGACACCAGCACCTGCTTCCACGAAGAAACTGGACCAAAATCACCGACGACCAGCTCACCTCCTCACTCAACAACTCCACCCCAACCATCGCGGAAAACGACGACCCCAACACCGCAGCCCGAACCCTGCATAGATGGATCTCGGACAGCCAACACCATAGCCCCCCTCAAGAAAAACAACAATACCCGCGCCAAGAAAGCCAGATGGTTTACCCACCGAACTTCGAGAGTCCAGAAGCACATGCCGCCGCCTCGAAAAGGCCTGGAGGAACACCAAATCCACAGAAGCCCACGACAACTTCAGAGCCGCCACCAACAACTCATCAGAGAAACGAGGAAAAAAGCAATTGAAGACAGAATCTCCACCCACACGCACAACAGCAAGGAACTCTTCAGCATCATCAAGGAGTTCGCCCAACCCACTAGCGAGTCTACCGACATCCCTCCCTCACAAGACCTCTGCGACAAACTCAGCACCTTTTTCCACCACAAAATCAAGAGCATCTACGACAACTTCGACGAAGACAACCAACACACTGAGCCTCACCAACCACCCCCGACACCCGGAAACCAGCGATTGACGACTGGACAACCCTCACCACCGAAGACACACTGAAGACAATGAAGTCAATTCACTAAGGGGCCCCCACGGACCCCTGCCCCCACCACATCTTCAACAGAGCCGCCGACACCATCGCACCCATGCTCCGCCACACCATCAACCGCTCCCTGGCGACCGCCTCGTTCCCCGACGACTGGAAACACGCCGAGGTCAACCCCCTCCTAAAGAAACCCTCAGCGGACCCCACCGACCTCAAAAACTACAGACCCATCTCCCTGCTCCCGTTCCCAGCGAAAGTCATCGAGAAAGCCATCAACAGCCAACTCGTCACATTCATTGAAGAACACAACATCCTCGACTCCTCCCAATCCGGCTTCAGAAAAGACCACAGTACGGAAACCGCCCTCCTCGCCGCAACAGACGACATCCGCACCCTACTGGACAAAGGAGAAACAGTAGCCCTCATCCTCCTCGACCTATCAGCGGCGTTCGACACAGTCTCCCACCGCACCCTAATACGCAGACTCTACGACGCAGGAATCCAGGACAAGGCCCTCGACTGGATCCGCTCCTTCCTCTCCGGCAGGATGCAGCGGGTCAGACTCCCCCCTTTCCTCTCGGACCCACCTACCACCTGCGGAGTCCCCCAGGGCTCCTCCCTCAGCCCGACGCTCTTCAACGTCTACATGGCTCCACTCGCCCCCATCGTCAGAACCTACGGACTCAACATCGTGTCATACGCAGACGACACCCAGCTCATCCTCTCCCTATCCAACGAGCCCAACACCGCCAGACGCAACTTTCGAGAAGGCATGGAAGCCGTCGCCAAATGGATGAAAAACAGCTGCCTACAACTAAACACCAACAAAACAGAAGTACTCATCATGGGCCCAAACCCCGATGCCTGGAGCGACACCTGGTGGCCCCCCGCCCTCGGAAACCCGCCAACCCCCACGGACCACGCACGCAACCAGGGAATCATCCTGGACTCCGAGCTCAAAATGGACCGCCAGATCAACTCTGTCTCGTCTTCCTGCTTCCACACCCTCCGCCTCCTTCGTAAGACCTTCAAATGGATCCCCCTCGAACACCGAAAGACCGTCACTCACGCCCTGGTCACCAGCAGACTCGACTACGGCAACGCACTCTACGCCGGAATAAACAAAAACCTCACCCGCAAGCTACAGAACATCCAGAACGCCGCCGCAAGACTGGTCCTCAACCTGCCAAAACACTGCCACATCTCCCAGCACCTGCGCACACTCCACTGGCTCCCTGTCGAGGCGAGAATCACCTTCAAGATGCTCACCCACGCACACAAGGCCCTCCACCGCACCGGACCAGCATACCTGAACAGCCGACTCAAATTCCACGCACCCCAAAGGACCCTACGATCAGCCCAGCTCTCCTACGCCGTGGTCCCCCGCACCAGAAAGACCAGATCGGGAGGCCGCTCCTTCTCCTTCCTCGCGGCCAAAGCATGGAACGCCCTTCCGCTCCACCTCAGACAGACAACATCGCTCCCCATCTTCGCAAGAAACCTCAAAACCTGGCTCTTCGACAGACCCCCTCCTTGATGGATGGAACCTGCACCCTCCCCCCCCTCCCCTAGCGCCTTGAGACCCTTACGGGTGAGTAGTCGCGCTTTAACAAACCCCTGATTGATTGATTGATTGATTGAAGGGAGCTGTAAAATAGTGCAGGAGAGGGTCAAGTGTGCATCAAGCAGATGAGCTGGCGCAGGTGGGTAAGGGCAGTGGACTCACCAGTCTCGCTCCAGGGAGGAGACGGAGTAATGGAGTCCTTGCGTATGCAGTCGCGGTGGCGTGCTCGATGGGTGGTTTCACTTTACCAGCCTATGTGGAAAGATATAAGAATGATAAGGACCCGGGGGGGCGTGGAGGGCCGAGCAGGAAGGGAGTCCGAGGAGGGAAAGCTTACCAATTGTGAATACGGGAAGTGGAATGGTTCCTCGTAAGTGGAATCGCGGTAGCGTACTCCAGATCAATGATTTCGAGTGCCAGCCTAGACGGGAAAAGGTTTTGGTGAGATGGCGGCAGGCACGGACATGAAAGGTCTGCTGGCTACAGCGAGCTGAATTGCGCTTACCTCAATGGGGGATGTCTGGATACTCGTGTGCCGGAGCCCGGTCTAAACCGTAAGGTGAAAACAGCCTGGGCATGAAGAAAGGAGTGCGCGCGCCTGATTGGTCGGAGGCGGGAGGTGCAAAGAGAGGAAGGACTAGAATTAGAAGGATGGCAGACATGTTGGAGTGTGGAAAATTCTAATAAAGAATGGCTGCCATAGTGGAGTGTGGAATTGGAGATCCCTAATTGTACAAAACAGTGCAGGAACAAGGTAGCAAAAAGAGATTCGAGCTAGTCAGGAGGAGTTAAGTAAAGTAAAGGTGCAGCCAGGGAGGGCATGAAACCAAAAGGACATAAAACCATTGCATTAGAACATATGTACAAGCAGTGACGCAGCAGAGGGGATATCAAGGAGCTGTGTATGTTATACAAGGGTAGTCCAGTCTTCAAGTCTGTTCAAGCCAGTACGAAGGCTGTTGGTCTTTAAGATCCATTTCAACTCTTTGTTCAGTAATTTGGAGACGTCACCTCCTCTTGGGGGTACTTTGCTTACGCTTATCACAGTCCAGCGTATATCGTTCTCAGTGTGCCCAGTTTCCTCGAAATGTTCAACTAGGGGTGCATTTGGGTCTTGCATCTTATTCTGCTGCGGTGTTGGCACATCCTGACGCGTATCTTTTGAGTAGTTTGCCCTATGTAGATTTTATTACAAGGGCACAGGATGGCATAAACAACATTGTGTGTATTGCAATTCGAGAAAGATTGTAATGTTATTTTAGTTTTCTCAAATACAAATTCTTTACATTCAATGGTATACTCGCATACACTACAGTTGCCACATTTTGCATGTCCTAACAGAGGCGCGAGTCTCCAATGGTCATTAAGGTTGCTCGGGGATTTGTTACTGGGGAGGGCAGCACGAACAAGGTGATCTTTAATGTTTTTGTTTTGTTTTGTTTTTAATATTGACATTTAAGAGAGAAAGAAACAGGAAAAGTAATTATACAGAAAAATTCAAAGATAAGTTAGAGTGAAAATTTACTTTAAAAAGAAAGTGTAAAAAGAGGTAAGAGAATGCAAAATGTAACTGCTCCACCGTTTTTTATGACTAGTCCAGGGGGACCACCAGTAAAGTGGCAGAAATGGAAGAAAATATTTGAGAATTATGCCAGAGTGTGTGGGACAAATTTGAGTGCGGAGAGGAAACAGGCACTTTTGCTTCACTGTTTAGGTGGTGAGGGGCAGGAGGTGTTGGAGAATTTGCCTCAATTAAGCCCTGTGAGTCAAAGAGGACTAAATGAGTATGAAGTATGTATAAAACAGTTAGATTTACATTATCTACCTAAAGTGAGTACCATCATGGAACGTTATTATTTTGGTTTAAGAGAACAAGGGAAAGAGGAAACTGTTGAAGAATATGTGACCGCTCTCAGGAAGTTAGCGTCAAGTTGCAAATTTGGGGAACTAGTGGAAGAGAGAATACGTGATCAATTAGTGTTAAAATGCTGCAGTGACAAGATAAGAGAGGAACTTTGGTTAAAAGACGAACCACCATTGGATGAAGTGATGGTTATTGCAAAGCATGTTGAGCACATGTTGAAATGTGTGAGTGAATTAAGCAAGGCTGGGAAAGCAAGTAATGCTGCAGAAAAAGTAGAAGAAGTTGTGTGTCATGCAGTACACAAGTCGGACACAACAAATAAGGAAGAGAAGAGAAACAAGAGTGGGGATGAAGGAAAAAATAATATTATGGTCTTTCAAGGAACTTGTTATCGTTGTGGTAAAGTTGGTCACAAAGCCAACGCAAGTTTTTGTCCTGCTCTCAAGGTGGTTTGTGATTACTGTGGAAAAAGGGGTCACTTTTCAAAGAACTGCCGTTTCCGCAACAAAAGGGATGGCAGGAATGAGGTGAAAGAAGTAAGTTTTCAAGTGAATGAGTGTGGTGTAGAACATCCTGCTGAGTGGGTAAAAGTAGGAAATGTGAAGATAAAAATGAAATTTGACTCTTGCTCACACCTCACGTTTATTTCTAAAGAAGTGTTTGAGAAAGATTTTAAAGATAAGGTTAAACTTCTGAAATCTGATGTGAGACAAACAGGTTATGGAGGAACTCCCATAAGAATGTTGGGGTATTTTCAGGCATGTGTGGAGTGCAATAAGAGATTTACTGATGCAAAAATCTATGTGGCAGAGAAGGGAGATAACTTACTGAGTTGGACACACCAGGCTCGCCTTGGAATTATACTAAATCCAAATGGTAATCCCCCTGTGCAGGTGCAGTCTGTCGGGAATGTTGAAAATAAGTATGTGAAGAAGTTTTCAGAATTATTCAAGGATAAGTTGGGGCGTTTGAAGGGATATACTCACAGAATTAAGCTGAAGTTGGGTGCCAAGCCTATTGCAGCAAAGGTCAGGAGGATTCCACTGAGTGTGAAAGAGTCTGTACAAAAAGAGATTAACAGACTACTTGAATCTGGTGTGATTGAGCCTGTGGAAGCGACAGAGTGGTTGGCTCCCATTGTCGTAGCGAGAAAGACTAATAATGAGATTCGTTTGTGTGTTGATCTACGTGCGCTCAATAAGGAGGTTGTTGTGGACAAGTTCCCGCTGCCTAATATAGATGAGATGGTGTCGACAATGGATGGTGCATGTTTTTTCAGTACACTAGACTTGGCTTCAGCATATCACCAAGTGCCTCTAGATAAGGATTCTCAGGAGCTTACTGCTTTCATTACTCCTATGGGGGCGTTCAAGTTCTTAAGAATGCCTTTCGGATTGGTTTCAGCGGCCTCCGTGATTCAAAGGATTATGAGTGATGTGGTCAAGGGAATTTCGGGGGTTAGGTGTTATCAGGATGATCTTTTAATTTATGGTAAGAGCATTGAGGAACATGATTGTAGGGTGGAGAAAGTGTTGGAGAGATTACTTAAAGCAGGTTTGACTTTACGTTTTGACAAATGTAGATTTGGGGTCACTGATGTAGATTATCTTGGTCACCACATATCTGGGTGTGGTGTAAAACCAAAGAAAGATTTGGTAGATACTATTGCTAATTTAAAAGAACTGTGTTCAAAGGAAGAACTTGCATCGTTCTTGGGAATGGCTGAGTTTTACAGCAAGTTTATAAGAAATTTTGCAGATAAAACTTGTCATTTAAGAAGTTTATTGTGTAAAAAAACTGAGTTTGTGTGGGATGAAGTTTGCAAAGAAGAATTTGAAAAAGTTAAGATTGATCTCAAGAATGCTCCAGATTTACAGGCTTTCAAACCAGGTGATCTGACATACATTGTAACAGGTGCGAGTAAAAAAGGACTTGGGGCATTGTTGATTCAGGAAAAAGATAGTCAAGACTGTTTGGTTGCATGTGCTTCAAGATGTCTAAGAGGTGCTGAGGTGAACTACTCAGTCATTGAGAAAGAAGCGCTTGCTATCTTCTGGGCTTTGAATAAGTTTAAAAAATTTGTCTGGGGTACTCGATTAATTGTTCGGTCTGATCACAAGCCACTTAAAGAGATTTTTGAGAAGAAGGGTTTGGACTGTATTTCTTCTAGGATCAGGAGGTGGGTGATTGCTCTTCAAGATTTTGATTTTGGAATGGAATACATTCCTGGAGCTACAAATGTTTCGGCAGATTGTCTCTCACGTTTAGTGGACTGTGTGGAATCGGAAGATATAAAGGGAGATGATGATTTTATGGATGATTTTGATGTCAAGGTGTGTGAAATCACTTTAGGTGCTATCAAAGAGGATGAATGGAAGGAAGAGATAAAAAGGATCCTGAAATGTTGAGAGTCATAGAGATGGTTTCACAAGATAGAGGAAGCAAGCTTGATAAACCTTGGTCGTTGGTGTGTGATGAGCTAGCTATTTACAATGACATTCTAACAAGAGGGACAAGATTAGTTCCTCCGGAGAGTCTGAGGAACAACATTGTAAAGATGGCTCACGAAGGACACATGGGTATTTGTAAAACCAAAGAACGTATTAGACAAGATTTTTGGTGGCCAGGTTTAGATCTCATGGTGGAACGGGTGGTGCGTGATTGTGTCCCTTGCTCTTTGAGCGACAAGATTCTCAAGCCCAGACAATCTCCAATGGTATGTAGGAGATTACCCTCATGTCCGTGGGATGAAGTAGCCATTGATATTGTCGGTCCTCTTCATGGTGAACATCAAACTCCTTACTTAATAGTTTTAATTGATTTGTACTCACGTTGGATTGAAGTGAGCTCAGTGCGTGATATCACGACACAGTCTGTTATAAAATTTCTGGATGCAATTTTCAAGCGAGAAAGCTTTCCAAGTTCTTTGCTTTCTGATAATGGTCCACAATTTTGTTCAGGTGAAATGGAGGAATATTTAGTAAAGTGTGGAATTAAACATAAAAAACTTCTGGTTTGGTTGAATAAAACTATGAAGGAAAGCATTCAACTGGCAAGAGTCAACAATTTGAATTGGAGGGATGAATTGCAAAATAGGATTTCAGCTTACAGGTTTACTCCACACTCCTCAACGGGGAAAACCCCTTTTGAGTTATTCAAAGGAAGATCTGCAAATACCATCATTTGTCCTGGCTGGATGTGTTTGGACAAAGGACTTAAGGATAATGACATTGGTCTTTGGAGAGAGAAAGAATTGGCCTTGCAAAAGAAAAGGAAGATTTATTATGACTCTCACAAATCGGCTAAGCCTGTGGAATTCAGTGTTGGAGACAAAGTTAAAATCAAAGCGCCTGTGGGCTGTCTGAACTGGTCTAAGTTCACTGGTGTAAAGTCTGTGGTAAAATTGTTCAAAAATGCTGTGAAGACAAATGATGGTCGGATTTGGAATCATAGCCGTGTAGTTCATTTTGGACCAACAACAAGTGGTGGTGTCTGTGAAAAAGGTAATTCTGAAGCGTCTTCTTCTGAAAAGCTGTCTTTGGAACCTGTACGCAAAAGTTTAAGATCTTGCAAAATTCCTGTTTATCTCAAAGACTTTGTAAGAATTAGCATATTTTTTTTTTTAATGTAAAGTGGTGATTATTGTTCTAAATTTAGTATGTGTTATAAGGGAGGAAAGGTTTGGGATTCTTATTGTTCTGTGGTTCAATCTTAGGAAGTAAAGTGTGTGTTGTTTCTTTTGCTATTTTGTTTAAAATGTAAAGAGGAAGAAGTGTGATGTAGCGTAATTCCATGTTAGAACATGGAGTGTTGGTTGATGGGGGTTCTTACCTGGGGCAGTTGGTTGGAGGCACCGATGGATGAGGTTTGACAATAAAGCCTCTGTTTAATTCCACTCACTTATCTAGTGTCGCAACCTTTATTACAACAATCACTTGGGGCGCTCTGCAGACAGCCCAACAATTGGAGAGGCATGGTGTCTGAGCACCTTTATGCACCTCTGACAGGCACCATGAGAAACTCGTACTCCCCTACAGACTCTGCTCCAGAGCTCTCAATCATGCCCCATCATTAACATTGTTCCAGTAGAAGACATTAGAATGCCTTTTAGCAGCATGGCACTTCTGAGGTCACTGATCTGGACCTATCAGGGGGCCTGTTGCCTTGTCTTCAGTCTGATGGTGTCCTGGCTCTGTGTATGCTGAGACGTACGAAAGTTGGTGATCAGTTGGTGATCATCTCAGGGAGGTCGGTGACGATGCTGATGGCTTTTCAAATGATGGAGCTGGTTTTGAAGATGCTGCGGGATAGGAAGGGGGATCAGTGGAGTTCCATCAGGATGGAAGTGATGTGATGAGATATGTTGCTGCTTGTAATTTCCCCTTAAAGGGGGAAGTTACTACATATTAGCAGTTGACACTTGCCAGGGTCAGGGGACTCTAAGGGATGACAAGGCATTGTACTTTTACCCGAAGATTGACAAACAAACATCTATCACCAAAGGGAGTCTCAGCCAAGCACGGTTTCCACAGAAATCTGCAGCACCACTTACATAGGATACACTACATGTATATTAGACGTAAAGCATTGAATGGAAACCGTAGCACCATTGATGCAGACCAGCTCACAAACCAGATGTGCACGTGTGTTTGCTAGATGTAGAGTTTATTAATATCACCTGCCCCCTCCCCCCCTTCTCGACTGCTGTAATAGATGCATGTTATATGGCCAGTGCAACACTGCAAGGCACCTTGCTGCACATGGAGAGGCATACACATATGCTTGTACGTGGTGCACATCAGGGCACGAGTCGGGGGTACACGGCGTCCATCCACTATTTTCACAGGGTGGATGGCGTCCACCCTGCCAAGAAGTTGGGCCCCACAGAAATATGTTGAACTTGTCACTGTGTCATTTTCAGACACTGGAACACGTTCAGCCGCTCCTGCACGTTGTCTGCTTTCCATTCCCAGCAGGAACGTGCAGGAAGAGAGGGGGCTTCTTTTTCACCTCCAGCTGTGCCAAAGAAAAAGCCAGAAGTTAAGGGGCCATCAAGCCTCATTTTTATTGAGTATCGGACTGGAGGTGGCCTGGAACCTCACACTTAGATGCAAATGCAACGGAGAGGAAACCAAAGCACACAGCTTGTTATCTCTTCACAGGTACTTAAGAGATGCATGATTTTTACTTTGTTCATTCCCTGTATATAAGTGCATGCACTGTAAGGATGTCAGATGGGTTTGTCTGTCCCTGTATTTACACAAATAACAATTTAAATAGCACCATTTTATTTATTTTATAGCGCTACTCATCCCAATGCAGAGTGTTAGAGCGCTTTACATAACATACACATTATCCATTCAAAAAAAATCATGTCAGCGTGCAAATCAATGTACAAGATGTGTTACATGAGACAGTCAGGGTTACAAGGTGTAGGAGTCAAATGCCCTTCATAGCTCACTGTGGTCTACTAGAAGGATTACAATTTATTAACTGCAAGTAACAAAAGGATCTCTGTGTTCAAAGCAGTAATCCACTTACCTATCTACATAAAATAAGAATCTGTGATCTGCATGTTACATGATGTGCTTTGCAGGAGAGTTTAAAAAAAACAAAACATTTTATTGCATTTTTAGTTGGCATATGTTCTAACATACACATATCAGAGCATTATTGCATAATTAAGTGGTACATTTATGCTCACAACATTGTATAAGATGCACACCATGTGTGTTCCAATATCATGAATAACAAACCCGAAGAAGATAGCAACAAAATAAAGGTTCAACAATCCCCAAACACCCCACCCCAAGAACATTGGGTGATTATGTTTTGCAGGAGACAACTTCATCTTCTACACTACATTGATTCAAATTTGGGACTACACAAAACACAGATCTATCCAACAAATGCGTTAACCTCCAGAGTAATATCACCATTATTATTATTCCCTGAAATTTACTGGGCACCTCTGCAGCAGATGTCTTAACCCCATAAAATATTTTAAAATGCAGACTTTGCAAACAATTAAGCAGAACAGATGTACTACCATGCTTTTCCTTGTTGCCAATTTCTTTGTGGCAGGGTTTTAAAAAAACGTATTAGTTGAGGCACAGATTTTGCGTCAGGATTGCGCCACTTTTTTTGGCACAACCCTGACTCCAAATCGAATTTGTAAAATATCATAATGCACTTAAATGTACTCATGATGCACCCGATAAACATATGTGTGAGAGCTTAGTATCTGATGTCACTTCTTGTGATGTCACTTACTGTGATGCCATGTGGACTGTCACGCGTTGTGACGTCATGTGCTGTGATGGCACGCATCAGGATATCACTCGCATACTGCCTAACTTGGTCAGTCCCCCCACTTCTTTTTTTAGGACTTGTGCCCTGGTGCACGTGCTGCACGTGGAGAGGCATACACAAGAAGATGCTTGCTTGTACGTGGTGCACGTGCTGCATGTGGTGAGGCATGCACAAGGAGACGCATGCATCGGGAGACTGTATAGTATCACACTGCTGAGTGACAGCAGAATGAGAGCCCTGAAGCCCCCGTCACGTGATCCTTGACAACACATGTGGCATTAAACTGTCTACTAATGCTTACATGCGTCATGTCAGACTCTTCTAAACGGTACATGCCAAAATAACAGTGGATACTTTTTTTACAACAGATTCCAGCAAAATAATTTATTATCGGTTATATCTTCTCCACATTCAATGTAGTGTATTCAGTACTGTGGGTATGGGCACCTCTACTCAAATAGCTTGTGTACTGATGGCCATACTTTACAATAAAGATTATCGCTTATCTCACTGTATGTACTTAACCCCTTGTGCTCTATTCATAATTAAATGCTTTTGCTTATAAATTATTATGCTACTAGAAATGGAAAACCGCATGACATAAATAACATATGTGTGGGTGTGTCTGTATAGATAGACAGACAGACAGACAGACAGATAGATAGATAGATAGATAGATAGATAGGACATGTGTGTCTGTACGCCCGCCAGTGACCAATGTAAATAACATTATCTATGTATCATTAAAAAAAGGCAATTAAGTTTGCACTAACATCGCTACAACAGTCACCTATGATATATATAAATAAATATATATGTATTGCTCTCCTCGCATCTTTTCATACTATTGGATAACCACGTCCCTTTAAGCCACGAGTAGCCTGCTTTTTAGTTTTGAACTCTTTGTATGTTGTGCTTAAAAATGCACGAGAGGTTACGTATATATAGTTAAAATGCAAGCCCAGGTGCCGGGTGCGTTTTCTAGAGTTTCTGCTGCAGTGTCAGGGAAACCTCGATGTAGGCAAACAGGTTAGGGGCGTTTATTTACAGTCCTAACCAGTATAGAAACAATGTTACTGGCCCAATGCACTTAAAAATACACCCTTTGGCACAAGTTTTCGCGAAATTGTGCGCCCAGGTACTTCCGAAGAGTCTTGAATCCGAGTGTGTGAACATGGATCACCTTTGGTTTTCGAGCCAATGGCCGTTTTTTCGCTAGTGGCATACTTTGGATGACACCCTCCCTTTCTGAGCAACAGCATGTGAACAAACCCCTGCTGGTGCTCAAGAATTCCACATTTTCCGGACATGGTCAACGATCTATGTGGGAAAACGTGAATCGCGCAATAAACACACGCCACGCTGTATTTGAAGCGTAAAAGGCCATTTATTAGGACAAGGTTGTAAAACACGATAATTAACCAAAACCTCAATTAACCATAACAATACCCAACATCAACCTTCATTCACTCCATCCATTTCCCATTGCTCCAATTCTCTCTTCCCATTCCACTCCGTGACCCCCTCCATCTCTCCATCCACTTCTTCACTTATCTTCGAACATCCTCACCTGTATCTCCTGCCATCGCTCTCATGCATCCCGCACCCCCATCATCCACCCTTCCACCCCCCCGAGGGGTGGGTGTGCCCATCAGTGACTCCCCCACCCCTCCAAAGTACTGCCAACCAGAAACCTACAACCTGTCCTAAACTGGCATGCTCCAACCAACCCGTCACCTCAACCCCAAATTCTGCAAGGTGGGCAGGTGGTCCAAACAATTCTCCAACCCTCCCCGATGGTGCTGGATACAGGAAGAGCCTTCCTCCCCTGCACCCTTATACTCCTCCCAAACCCCACTCCCTTATCCCACCCCTTGACCCCAAGAGCTTGTCCTTCCTGTGCGAACACCCCGGGGGAAGACTGGTCTGCGACCCTACTTCCCCCAGGGGCCGTCATTCTCAGAGGTTAGGAGGAACACCAGACATTCATCTTCGTGGGCCCAACTACGGCACACCTGGTGCAAGGTACGGAGGATACCTGCGCATGCGCGATGTGGGCAGCATATACTATTTCCCTAGCTAAGCTCTTCATTTAACAAACTAGTGCATTCTGGGAGTTGCAGTCTTCCTAAAGCTTCAAATAAGACAATTGCACCAGAACTCATGAAAACAATAATTTGTAAAAGGGATGCCCAGTACTGTAGAGGTGTTATCGCCCTCACATGGAGCCATTTGGTCACAATGAGAAATGTCTGGAACACCAATAGAGCGGTAACAGATGATGGGATAAAAAAGGGGGTGTCCAACTTCCATTGCATGGCTAAGCCAGGATGTGCACGTGACAAAGCACTGCTGACGTCAATGTTTGCACTGATCAGTGTCATAGGTCAATATCCAGTATTACCGGTAACAATTGCAGCCTCAAAAATTCCGATAGGTTATTGAAACCAAAAATATCTATACAGCAGAGGAAAAATAACGGCCCGTTGCAAACATCAAACAGGTGTTTTCAAATATTATTGGGCCGGAGACGGAAGAGTAAATGAGCCCAAACTTAACCTGTCCTTTAACGTTTGTTATATTTACTTTTAGAGTTTCATTACATACTACTGAATACCTGGGACTACTTTTGAAAAGTGTGTCTTTTGGTTTTTTTTTTTGGGGGGTGGGGGGAGACCTATTTTCAATATTAGTAGGTGTGCAGTATCTCAACTGAGGCTGGGAGCTTTGTGTGGGGCGATCATAGCAAGGTGAGATTTGCCCAGATGCGGCCACTTCCGGTGCTTACCCAACACGGAGGCAATCGAGAAGTGCCCCCTACTCTAATAGCAAGTCTTTCTTCCCATCACTTTATTCCACCCCTCTCTCCCCCCACTCCTGTATTGTACTGCGTCCCATTACTTAGTAACTAGGGTTTCACAAGACGTAAGAACACACTCACAACCCATGGCCCATTCACAGAGGCCGGAGCCTTAGCACCTAGAAAACCCTTGTTCCAAAGTAAGCGCTACATTGCCAAGGCTGCCCGGGGGGGCCACGTAGGGGACCCTCCAACAGGGCGGCCGCCTTAGTGCCACAGGAAGGCACAGAAGTCTGCAGACTAGGCTCCCTGGGCTAGGGACCAGGGGGTCGGCTGGCCGCGACACTTCCGGCCGTGGGAGGGGGACAGGGGTACAAAAGCCTTCCCCCGCCCACTGGAGGGTCTCTTGACCGCTGCCCGTCTTGCTGTTTAGACGTGTCCGCTGGCCGGGTCCGGGAGCTGTACGACAGTGCGGTGAGTGTGCCCCCTTGCCGCCCCACTGGGCGGGACACCAGGTTACCTCGCTTGGCGGGGGCTTCTTTATCCGGACCTTAGATGGTCAAATCTTCTCCGCGGCATGGCGCACTCCGCAAACGCCGTCGCCCCATGCCGTCGGGTCGGACTCCTCCGGTTTAGCGCGGGAGGAGTGGCGGCTGGTCAGCCCATGCGGAGCAGCGGCAAGACGGGTCTTCCCCCCCCCCGTTTGGTACCGTTCTCCGGGGGTCACTCCCCACCCGTAACAGCACCCCTCCCGCCAACGTCCGTTCCCTGGCTGCCCGCAATAGGTCTGAGGGGGCTGGGTGGTGTCGGGGCCGGTAGTCGGGCATCTACTCCCGGGTACGCGCTGAGAGTGGGGCGAGGTGGAGTTCCGCTTCCAGCTTACTGGGCGGCCTTACTTTGCGTTAGCGTTAGCGGTGCCAGGAGCTCTGGGGGCCCGTTCCAGGCTACCCCCAGCACTTGACGAGGTAGTGGCCTGGCTCCGCCTGCGGGGTGTCCCATGTTTCCCTGGATTGCGGGCTGTCCGTTCCCAGTGCTCTCGGCGACTATCTAGGGCCGTTAGGTCGGGGCAAGCGGGGCAGGGAGGGGAGCGCTGGGCCTCCGCCCTTGCAGTCCGTTTCCCGCTGCCTGACCATCCCGGACGCATCCGGTGTGAAGCGACGGGGTCTGCAGTTTCTGGGCCCACCGCGCGACCGCCTGATTCCGGTTCGGAAACAGCTCCCTGGCTGCGGGGCGGCTTGCGCCGGTTGCGACATTGCAGGCTTCCCGGGACCGTGATGCATGCGTTTCCAGTGGTTGGGGGGGGGGGGGGGGAGGCATGGTCAAGTGATGCCGATGCGAGCATGCTGCTGGTGTTCACAGCTGACCTGACTATGGAGAGATCCACTAGGAGAACATCGCATCTGCTATCCCCCTCCTCTCTCCGCAGTTACTGGGATAGGGTTCACTGCACCGGATGGAAACCGGGCCCTTGTGGGGGGCTCTTGAAAACGGCGGTCCACAGGCGGCGGTGTGTTGAGGGGGGGGAGCGGTGCGCCTTGCTCCCCTGCGTCGCCCCTCATGCTACTACGGGCATGGCAGATTGTGATGCGAGACCCCAGTCTAGCACCGGGCCATCCCGGCATGGGCAGAACTAGGCTCAAGGGGGTAGTTTACCGTGTCGTGGTGCTTCCCACTTGTGTAGGGTGGGGGTGCGGGGTCGTCGAGTCGTGCTTGCGCTCCCTCCCAGTCCAGCACCGGGCCATCTCGGCATTGGGCAGAACCAGGCTCTAGGGGGTGGTCCACCGTGCTGTGGTGCTTCCCACCTGTGTAGGGTGGGGGTGCGGGGTCGCCGAGCCGTGCATGCGCTCCCTCCTCGGGTTGCTTAGGGTTTATCCGGATGTTCTGCCTTGTTTTCAATGGGCGGTTGGGGCTCCCCGCAGCTGGCTGCCAACTGGTCAGAGGTGTATGGAGCGGCTTGATTTGCACAACCGGGTGGTTGTGCGCACAGACGCGAGTAGGCTGGTGCACTTGGGGTGGAGAGTCCGCCTCGCGGGTACCTCGGTCTTGAGGTGACCGCAGGGTTCTGGGCCAGTGTGCGAGTCGCCCCTGCCTGCACCCCAAGATGTCCACAAGGTTCAGGGCTGAGGTGTGGGTGCGGGTCACCTCGCCAGGGTTGGCTCTGGGAACTCCAGGGTTCCTCTGGTCGTGGGAGGGACCAGACCGATTGCTGCCGTTTGCGTCCTCTTCGCCGCCGTGGGAGTCCCATGCTGTGGGGCATTCCGCCAGTTGCATGTTGGGGCTTTGGGTGGCCGGCCTCTCGGCGCGTGGAGTTTCCGGTAGGGTGCAGGCGGCCCTCACCGCTAACGTTGTTCAACATGTAATGTCAGTTGGGGGGGGCAGTCGTGACGACTAGGGGCGTGCTTCCTCCCTCACCCCACACACTGCCTGCGTGTGGCAGTACTCTAGATGGGCCGTCACAGTGTAACGCGATTGACGGATCTCATCACTAGACTCCTGAGAGCTACGTCTGTCTGTAGAACTCAGGAAACAGTTGTTCTCCTGGATAAGCACCGCTTGTCTCCTCATTCAGGGCCTCTTAAGGCTGTTAAGCGACCCATACCGGTTCAGTATCCTCAGCAACATGGAGGTAGCTTCCATTGTTAGGTTGGGAATGGGTTGTTTTCCTCGTGTAAACACAGGTTGAGGGTAGGTGATGAAGCATTTGCCTGCTTTTAAAGCACAGGTGGCATGGTTCTCAACTGGTAACTAAACAGGTGCTTTTCAGCAGCGCCGGCCTTCCTTTGTTATTTTGGTCATGCCTCTGGGATGTTTGCGAGGATGCTCCCTTCCCTATTGTTTCGGCGGGTGGTCTTGATGTGGCCCATGGGGCATGGTGTGGGTCCCTCAAGCCAGTGGCTGGCCCTTAGTTCTCGCTCTTGGGAGCAGGCCTATCGCGGTGGACACACTCAGCCTTCTTCCTTCTGGGGTCGGCATTTGAGTACCTTTGAGCTTAGTTACTAGTTCACCTGTTACGCGCCAAGCTGCCAATGGGTCACGTGCGCTCCGCATGTCACGTTGCTGTATGGCACTTCGTGCGGGCAGACAGCACATATTTTAGCCTCCGACATATGGGCGGACCCCCCACCCCCTTTCAAGCACTTTCTGATTGGGGTGGGCTGCGCCCAGCTTGCGCTGTTGTCCCTGGGCAGGTTTCGGGGGTATATCAATGGGTCCCGTGGGGTTTGTTTGTGGGCCATGCCTTGGTCTCAAGTTATATTATGCGCTGGGCGAGCAGTTCTGCAGGAGAAGGGCCGTGCTTGGGATGTGCAGTTGGCCTTGCGCCCGGGGACCGACCGTGAAGAACTTGGCGTATCCCAGGGAACAGTTCTCCAACCTAGCCATGCCTCTAGTAACTCCTACAAGGGGTGGGCACTACTACCCTCCGAACTACAGCCAGAAAAGGGAACAGGAGTGCACCTGAGGATAATTAAACGTGTTGCCAACTGGGGTTTGCAACTCTGCGCTGGGCAGCAGATTATGCGATTAAATGCTTTGGGACACAGCTCGAATGCATGTGGTTATCACTAGTAAAGATGAGTTTTCGAGCAGGGGACAGGTAAGGGGTGTGTCCCTGGGTCACGCAACTGGTGGTCACAAGTGTAGATACAAGGCGTAGGATAGGGGATCATTCCCATTGGCCGCGGCAGTAGTCCTTGCTGTCCACGCAGCGTGAGTCAAATAGAAGCGGGGGCGCAACTAGATTTTCATGAGCTCAGGAGGGTCTTTACTTTGTGTCAGTTATTTTAATGGAGGGAGTCGACCGAGCCTCGCACTACGTGTGCCATCAACAGTGGTAAGGCAGCTCCTCTCAGCCAGGTCACTGGAACTAGGCATTGCCACGCCTTATGGCCTATATCCATGGACCTGCTGCAAAATCTGTCATCTCCAGCACAAGTTGCAGTTAATGAAATAAAGTCAGAGATGTTACAGCTCACACAGAGCAACAGTCTAAAACGCATCAACGGGGGCTCACACGCAGTAGAAGGCCCATGGCTAGGTGCACTGGAAATCTGTGTTCCCTTTACAGTTATTTATTTAGTATTTAACACGTACTAAGGTGGGGATACCTTTGGCATTATTTACATGCCTGAACGTACGTAGTGATGAAGTAAGTGTCCCAAGTTGCGCAACATGATACCCTTGTGTATAGGAAGCTTGTTAGTAGCTTCTTTTGGTCTATCAGTGCTAGGTTATTGGGGACCCTTGTACAAGAAACAAACAGGAGTGGTTACCCAACCTGTGGGTTAGAAGGGATGTTGCCAAGAGCAGAACTCAAACTTATTAGCGTTAAACACATGATCAAGTTGATTTAAGTGACATGCCTAAAAGCTGTAAATGTTGTGCTATAGGGATGGCATGCCAAGGAGATATCTTCCAGATTACACGGGATCCCCTCAATCCAACATCCCTAAAGTAAGCGGAGGATGCCTGATGGATTTGTTAGACCTGTTATTAGTTTTATTAACACACCAGGTACCATAAGTAGTGACAAATGTACTGTAAAGCATAGGTACTTCCAGGACACTGGTCGTCCAATACATACACCTCCAGACAGGACTGCCTCCCCCCCCCCCCTTGAGCAAAGGGAAGTAAAACATGATAGGGGTTAGCATGCTTTGACAGACGTTTGTGGCGAGCTCGCACATGTGCGTGTCCCGCTGAGTTGGGGGCAGGTTAGCAGGCTTCACCTTGTCACTGCTCTGTCAGAGCCAGCAGACCCCTAGGGTGACAGCGCGCTAAAATACATGTCAGGTTGGAGGTAGGTACAGGATAAAAGGTCGTGCTTGGTGAGGCTCAAATCCAAGCGGTTGGGGTATCTTTCAATGGGGCACATCGGGTTGGGCAGTACAACAATTTTCAAGTGCAACTGGGGATCTCCTCATTTATGTCAGATCCTGCTCATTTGTTGTTTCCGCAGAGTTTGGGGCAGGGTAACGGGCCGCACCTTGTCTCTGTGGGTTTGGTGTGTGGCCGGGTTTTTTGACCGAGTAGAAGCATTATCGCGGGGTATTCTGGGCATGAAGGAATGCCAGGCAAGAATAGAGCGAAGGCAAGTAGCGGTGCTTTTTGGGGCATTTGTTGTATTGTCTCTCTGGCAGACCGCCATGCTGGGGACTGTCTTAGGTCACGCACATCAGGCAGAGATGCCCAGTGGAAGCACATGAGGGGGACTGCACAGAACAGGACACTGCACAGGTTAGATGCCGGCGAATGGTGGCTACACTACTGCACAGGGCAAAGTAAACCTGGACTGAGTCTCATGAGGGGAGTGGTGGTGGTGGTGGTTGCTACCTCAGTACACAGGATCACTCCCTGTTGGGTCTATCGATCATCTCAATGGGCATTAAATTTACAGCCTCTCTAGTCTCTGCCATACTGTGAGTAGGTTCGCCATGGACTTTAATAAAGTGCTGCAATGACCCTCTATTGCTATAGTACAGCATCTAGTTTACCGGTGCTTACTGGACCATCTTTAGCACCAGCAGCGACTCACACGGGCAGCGGTATAGCTTCCTTTTATTTCGCCTGGGTTTGGGGCTGGCAGGGTCATCAAACTTTGCAGACAGAAACAGAATAGGCAAAGATAGGCATACCTGTGATTGTTCAACGCGCACTCAGCAGTAGGTTTCAGCATGATCCTGGTATACCGTTGGTAAAAAACGTAAGGTTATGGGCTACACACGAATAGACACTTTGTCAGCTGGGGCGTGAGTGTGCCATTCCCAAGAGGGTGCGGGTTGCCTTGATAGTACTGATATGGAGGGGATGGAGCACTAATTCGGACAACTACGAGGGCACATTCTGCAGTCATAGTTATGGTTAAATTGATTGCATGTTACCAGTTGCTCCAGTTAAGCAATTTTCCTTGGGAGTTGTCAGCAAACTTTCGGTCTGCATTTTTGGTGGTTAGCCGGTTGGCAGGCCTTTTAGATGTGTGTTTCTAGTTCAGGCATGCCCAAGTATGGGTCAAGGCGCTGAGAAGTCTGCCCTGGGAGACAAGTTCACAGGCATGTGGAGCGGTAGAACTGAAAGGGGCTTGGGTTCGACCTCTGGTCACAGGTTCAGATCCTGGTAGGTTCACTTAGCATTTCATCCTTCTTAGGTCGATATATCGAATACCACTGAGTTGAGTAACAATAAACATGTGCAATTTCTCCCGCCCTTTAGCCTTGGCTGGCAGCCATGCAGGTTGTGGAAGTTGTCATCCAACAAGTGTGCTTTGGTCCAACGGGTCTCCGGTTACAAAGTTTCAAGTAGACCACATCATGCAGGCATGCTTGCAATGTCAGGACAGACAGGGGAGACAAGAGTTCAGCAGCCACTCCTTCAGGATTGGGGCGGCAACCACAGCCTTCCTATCAGGGATGCCGCCAGAGCGAATTAAGCAGGTAGGGCGCTGGGAGTCGCAATGCTACAAACGATATATAAGGCCTTGAGCTGAAGGATATGGCGAGAGGACTCTTAGGTACTATGCTGCAACCGACAGTCAAGTGCTTAAAGGTGTACGGTTTTGGCCCGGATTGACTAATGATGTTGCAGTGATGTGGTTTTGTTGTGCAAGTGTAGATTATTAGAATTTAAACGTTACAATAAGTATGGTTTTCAAACACAACATCTCTTTATTTACCAGGAACAAAGGTCTGGGTAATTGGCCATTCAAGTATCGTTAGAGTGGCACAGTGGGCTGAGATAAGAAAGTGGCGACATGGCTGCTCCGCCACAGAGATCATGTGGCTAGGTTACCCGGGTATGCGCTGGAACGAGCTGATGAAGCTGCAGCAGAGACTTGGGGGAGGGATCGGTCCACCTCACATTCTGGTCATACACTTGGGAGGGAATGACCTGACGACTCTGGGGAGGAGAGGACTGCTCCAAGACATGAGGGACATCATGTGTCAATTGAGTATTCAGCTGGGGGCATGTGAACTGTGGTGGTCAAAATTTTTTACCTCGCCCAGTTTGGCAAGGAGCCCGATCTGGAGACGCCATTGAGATATCACGTAGGAGAGTGAACAGCGCCAGGCGTAAATTCACGGAGCAAAGGGGATTTGGCTTCATCAGGCATGGTTGTCTTTATGCCAAGTCTACTGGATGCTGGGAAGTGGATGGGATTCACCTCTCAAGGGTAGGCATGGACTTATTTTTGCTGGACCTTGGGGAGGCCTTGGAAGCAACAGGCTGTAGGTAGGAATATCTGCCTTGGTGGGGGGCCCTGGTGGTGACGGCGGCCACCCCCAGAGCTGTGGAGGAGTTACAGGGCGATCCAGAGTCTGCAAGGTACAGAAGGGTACTATATTGCAGCAGCACAACATGGTGCTAAGCCAAGGATACCCAGGGATGTCTTAGCGTGTCCCCTGGAAGAACTACGGCGCCCCGTTAGCCTACAGGCGGTTGTGGGTCTGAGCAACCGGGGCTGCCTGGAACGCTCCGCCCACCTGTGGGGGCGTGAGTAAGGGAGTGGACTGGCGGTCCACTGAGGGGAGAGGTGGCCTCTCCCAATAATTGGTAACCACCGGTTGGCGACGGCCACGGTGCAATTTGGCTCATCAGGCGGGCAGGCGGCATAGGGGCTGGCCTGCCCTGGGATCGCCCGTAAGATAACCCACCATGTTGGCATATTGGTTATGCAAATAAACCTGCAGCAAAAGTTCTCCACTAAAAAGGTGTCGTGTGGTTTATTTATGTATGTCACTGTATGAGAACTGAGTGTTGCCGACATTGGCACTATGCCAAGGCTGCCCGGGGGGGGCCACGTAGGGGACCCTCCAACAGGGCGGCCGCCTTAGTGCCACAGGAAGGCACAGAAGTCTGCAGACTAGGCTCCCTGGGCTAGGGACCAGGGGGTCGGTTGCCGCGTCACTTCCGTCCGTGGAAGGGGGACAGGGGTACAAAAGCCTTCCCCCGCCCACTGGAGGGTCTCTTGACCGCTGCCCGTCTCGCTGTTTCCCGCCCTACCGCTTACCCTGCGGACGGCCAAAGGGTGGTACGGGGAGGGGAAGAATCTAACTTATTGTTTTGTGTTGCAGGAGGAGTTACAGGGCGATCCAGAGTCTGCAAGGTACAGAAGGGTACTATATTGCAGCAGCACAACAGGGTGCTAAGCCAAGGATACCCAGGGATGTCTTAGCGTGTCCCCTGGAAGAACTACGGCGCCCCGTTAGCCTACAGGCGGTTGTGGGTCTGAGCAACCAGGGGCTGCCTGGAACGCTCCACCCACCTGTGGGGGGCGTGAGTAAGGGAGTGGACTGGCGGTCCACTGAGGGGAGAGGTGGCCTCTCCCAATAATTGGTAACCACCGGTTGGCGACGGCCACGGTGCAATTTGGCTCATCAGGCGGGCAGGCGGCATAGGGGCTGGCCTGCCCTGGGATCGCCCGTAAGATAACCCAGCATGTTGGCATATTGGTTATGCAAATAAACCTGCAGCAAAATTTCTCCACTAAAAAGGTGTTGTGTGGTTTATTTATGTATGTCACTGTATGAGAACTGAGTGTTGCCAATATTGGCACTATAACCCATACGCTGTTCCGTACAGTATTGTCAGACGTTGAAGAGGGTTCATTCTGATGGTCGTGAGAAGCCACTTGTGAGAGTGCAGAACTGAGTAGCCATCGTGCCAGCCCCTCCCCATCCTCCCAACCCGCACAGATGTCTTTGACCCCCAACCAGCCCTAAAAGGAACTCTTGTGCTGCCTGACAGATCTAACAGCATTTACAAATAAAAGTTCTTCACGTCTACACACTTTTAAACTAACTTTTAGAGCATCGAAGTGTTTTGAGGGGCGGAGGCGCTATACAAATGACTTCCACGACAAGATGGCGTGCAGGTGCCGCCCAGCGCGGGCTCCCTCAACTTCTCTTCGAAGCTTGTCTGGAAGTGTTACTCGAGCTGGATATTGGTCAATTAACACCAATGTGAAGTTCACTCACTAATGGGAGAGAACCCCCTTCTCATCTGGCAGTGGAATTAAAGGGGACTGGACCAATCACAAAACACACTTTAACGAAGTGCCGGAGCAATGCCAAAACTGCAACCAGGGCAAAGGCAAGTTGCAATGCTAGTAGTACGCGAAAAGCAGGCAAGCGCCCCAGGTGCACTGTCAGGCATGGAGGGTGCACGGCTCTGCTGTTTAGAGGCACAGGCCAGGGAAGCCCGGGTACTGAGGAGCGCTCGAGCCACGGAGTACCTCGGGCTGTGCAGCAGGCATGCCTAGCGCACATGTAATACTGTCTGTAACACAGGAGAGCTGAGCAGTAGACCTGGTGTAAGGCGCCTGTGTGTAGCCATGGTGCTGTGAAGTGAACATGCCTCGGGACAGATTTGGTGCTGAGAAGCTGGAATCACTAGCAGCAGAACTGTGATGGACCAGAGTAGCACGTTGGCAAATCTGCTGCTGGGAAGCAGGCGTGTATAAGCAAGTCCGGAGCTATGCAAGCAAGCATCAACGTGTGCCACTCAGGTGCTGTGCAGCAGGCACGTGTGCAAGCAGATCTGGTGCTATGCAAGCAAGCATCAATGTGTGCTGCTCAGGTGTTGCGAAGCAGGCATGCATGCAAGCAGATCTGGTGCTATGCAAGCAAGCATCAACGTCTGTTGTGACGTAGGCATGTGTGTTAGCAAGTATCAACGTGTTCCGTTCTAGTGCTGTGAAGCAGGCATGTTGGTGTGCCGCTTCAGCGCTGTGAAGCATCAGGGGTATGCGTGCACAGGTAGAAGGACCTGGTGCATGGAAGAGGCATGCCTCCTCTAGGAGCTGTGGTGATGTGATGCAGGCATGCTTAGGATTGTAGGTGTTATCACGAAGAAGACAAACTTCGAAAGAAGCTCTGGTGCCATGAAGCAGGCCTGCTGTGTGGCAGCTCTGTTGTTGTGGAGTAGTTATGCTGGTGGAGTAACTCTGTGACAGTGACGCAAGAGATACCTGGGCAGCAGTTCTGGTTCCGTGAAGCAGGCATGCCCACGGTGCTTCTCTCGTGCTATGAAGCAGGTATGCCCGCGGTGCTTCTCTCGTGCTATGAAGCAGGCATGCCCACAGTGCTTCTCTGGTGCTATTCAGCAGACATGCCAGAAGAGTTTCTCTGGTGTTGAGCTGCAAGGGGTACCTGGACACCAGCCCTGATGTGGAGAAACAGACAAGTCTTGGCAAGTGCTCGCGGATCAGGCAGACCCGGTGTGAAAAAGGAGCCCGCGAGGCAGCCCTAGTGCTGGTGAAGCAGGCATGCGCAGGGGGCGGGGAGGAAACGCCTGGCTCTGAAATGCAGTTATGCGTGTGAGAAGCTGTGGTGCTACAGAGCAGGCGTTCTGGATAGGACTGGTGTGCAGCAGGCATGCCTCACGAATAGCACTGACAGTACGAAACAGGCTTAGCTGGGGAGCTCTCAGAGTGCTGCGAAGGCACGGAGCAAACATCGCTATGGAGCTATGAAGCAGACACCACCAATGAGGTTCCTGGAATGTGAAGCAGGCATGTTTCTCATTGGAAAATTTACAGAGCACAACCACTGTAAAGTTGATTTACCAACCTAGTTGTCAGTGGGGTTTAATAAACACAGCACCATGCAATATATACAATACAAAAAATATTCGTAAAAGGTACAAAGGCAAAAATCGTGTAAAGTCTTGATGAGGTTGACACGAAGTGTATATCGTGGATGCAGACAGCCGACACATGTTTAGTTGTGTAAACAACTTTTTCAAGGCTTGAAGACTTTTACAGTAGATGGTAAGTAAGTTCCTTAGATTCCTCAATTGTTCAGGAAGCACAACAGCAAGAGTAGCGATACGAAGTCTGAATTCTTAAGTCGAAACTAAGACTTCAAGAAGTACTATCCAAAACGTATAAATGGTTATGTAGACGACGTGTAGAAAAATAATATTAAGATACTGTGTCCACAGAACCCAAGTTTAAATGCTCTTGTATACGTAAAAACGATGAAGATCGTGAATGCCCGGATTATAATAGATCGAGCACTCAAATTCGTGTTGATATGTTTAGTGATGCAGCATCGACAGTGATAGCTGTGACAGTCGAACATGAAAAAGCACGTCCCGCCACATGTGGAGAAGTACAGCTGTCTAGTTCTCTGAACCAGGCCCGTGGAAAAGAGAAGGGGGTGTTTTGAATGACATAGAGGAATCTAGGGAGGATCATCATTTTAAACAGGGCGACCCTCCCTAGGGGATTCAGTGGTAGCGTCTGCCATTTGCAGAGGTCTTCCTTAGCTGTCTTCACCAGTGGGGTTATGTTGAGGGACCAGGCGAGATCAGGGAGTAATGTGATCCAAATCGCCAAGTATTTAAAGGACTGCCGCCTGATGGGTATTGTAGATTGCCAATCGAAGCAGTCTCTAGTTAAGTGTAGAGGGACCAAGACCGATTTGCTTGGGTTCAGTAACAGACCAGAGGCCTGTCCGAAGGAGTGCAGCGCCTGGAGACAGTGGGGTCCAGATAGGGCCGGCTCCATGAGGAACAGTAAGACGTTGTCTGCATACAAGGCAATTTTGTCTTCTTCCGTGTTTGGCCACTTCCAACCCCGAATCCGGTCATCCGACCGAATGAGGCTCGCTAGGGGTTCCATCGCTAAGGCAAAAAGAAGGGGAGAGAGGGGGCATCCCTGCCTCGTCCCTCTTCTAATGGGAAATGCTTCCGACAATAACCCATTGACAAGCACTCGTGCTTGAGGCCGAGAGTAGAGGACCTTCACCCGGTTGCGAAAGCATAAACCGAAACCCATCTCGGCCAGTACGTCGTCCAGGTACCGCCAGTCCACGGAGTCGAAGGCCTTCTCGAAGTCAATGAGAAGTAGTGCCAGGTAGGGAGTTAGTAACTGGCGGTTTGCCAAGGCCAGATGGAGACGTCGGAGACAGAGCCTGGTCCCCCGCATTGGCATGAACCCACATTGGTCGGGGTGGATCAATTTGGTGAGGTAGGGCCTCAACCGTTGGGCTAGGACCGCGGCAAATATTTTAACCTCTGTATTTATGAGAGAGATTGGGCGATAGTCCGCACAGTTAGATGAAGGTGGTTGTATTTTAGGGAGAACAACAATGGTGGCGACATCTGTTTCGGAGGGAAAGGAGCCCTTCTCGAGGGCTTCAGCAAATAGATCAGAGAGGTGCGGGACGAGTATCTCCCGGTATGCAGCATAGTATTCCTGTGGGAGACCGTCAGGGCCTGGGGTTTTACCCGATGAGGTGCGTGCAATGGCATCATTGATCTCCTCATGGGTAATAGGGAAGTCTATATCGGCAGATTCAGCTGCGCTGAGGCGAGGGAGATGGAGATGACCCGAGTTGAGCAGTTCTGGGAGGGAAGTTTCAGGACGTTGCGCTGAGTATAGCTCGCGGTAGTAGGAGGCAAAGGTCTGGGCCAGTCGAGTTAGAGGGTTCCCCAATGCTCAGAAGTACAGGTGAGTGGTCCGAGATGCCCCTGGGAAGGATGGTGATATCTCTAATCCTTTGGCAATCAGTAGGGAGGACAAAAATGATGTCTATACGTGCGTGGGTGCGGTGTGCCGCTGACGTGTGAGTAAATTGCCTACTCTGGGGATGCCAAATTCTCCAAGCGTGGCACAGGCCCAGAGAGTCCGCCCAGTTCGCCAAGTGTTTGGTGTGCGTGGCTCTTACAGCGGAAGGTGTGGTTGCAGTGTCAAGGAGGAGATTTAGAACCGCGTTAAAGTCGCCTCCAACTATTGTCGCACCCAGAGGTAGGGACGTGATGAGGTCGGTGGTGTGCTCCAGGGACTTTGTGAGCATCGACGGAGGTGAGTATATGGAGACTAGGTTGAGAGGGTTTTCTCCTAACATTCCACTCAGAGCTACAAAACCTCCCTGGGGGTCGCTAGTGGCCTGCGTGAGCACAAAGGGGAGATTGCGCCACATGAGGATCGCTACCCCCTGAGAGCCCCGGGTAAACCCTGAGTGCCAAACTCTATCAGAGCCATACCTCGCTAGAAAGGGGCAGTGGTTGCCCATGAGATGAGTCTCTTGGAGTAGGAGTATGTCAGATGCCTGGCGCTGGGCGTAGCGTAGGACTGCCGTTCGTTTAACCCTGTCGAGGAGCACGTTGACGTTCCAAGATAGTATACGGAGGGAGAATCAGTTACTGTTCATATTCCTCATGGTAGGTGCAAGTGGGGTAGGAGGCCTGCAAGACCCGGGTTGGCTGTGGGAGTGACTGGGGTCTGGTTTGAGTGCAGGACAGTAACTGTGACTGTAGATCGCAAGCTGTATGTGGGTCTATCGTAGTGTACAATAACAAGGCTGGTGTGACAACATGATAAAACAACAACAACATCAGGATAACGGTCCCAGATGGGCTCACTCCACCGCAAACCACGCTGAGAATGTGTCTTTGGGCATCCAGGAGGAAAGTCATGTTTCGATGAAGGTGGTCATCTGCCCCCTCTCGGTACCCTCCGGAAATCCCACCAGGCGGAGATTATTGCGGCGTGAGCGGTTTTCAGCATCCTCCGCACGCCTGTGTAGTTCCTTGGTGTGGGATTGCAAGCGGGTCATTTGTTCCTTCAATTGGTGGACATCGTCTTCCACCGTGGAGAGGCGAGATTCGGCCTCCGAGATGCGGGCCATGGCGTTGCACAGATACTGTCGGATAAGGGACAGCTCGGACCTCTCGGATCTTTCCCTCCACCGAGGCCTGGGACGCACTAATCGCCTGCAGGATTGCGGCCAAATCTTTACCTTGGAGAGAAGGGCCGCCCCCGTCTTGCCCCGGGGGATCCTGTTCAGCCGTGGTGTATTGGTCTATTTATGTTTGCGTGTGGGTAGTAGAGGCTTTAGGGCCCGGTCTTTCCCCATGGCTAGAGCTGGGGAGAGTTCCGGCAGGGGGCCGGAGTCTGGTTGTTTCCAGTGCAGCTCCTCACAGGCAGAGGTTGCAGCCTCTCCAGGCCTCTGCAATGTGACTAGGCGGGGCGCCCCTGGCTGCGGGTTGGAAAGCCTGTAGCTGTCGGAGGCCCGGGCCCCAGAGTGTGTGTCCTCCCAGGGGGTCACGGACGTAGATTCGGCTGTAGGTGAGGACCCCCTAGCGCCTGGTTATGTCCAGAGCCAGACGGGGGAAGACGGCGCCCCGCCGAGTCAAGGCACCGAGCCGCGGGCCAGGGTCACACCCGCTGTGCTGCGTCCGGGGTCCCGTACATTCCCAGCAGTGAAAGCGAGTCAGAGGCAGGGGGGAAGAAGATCTGTGGGTTCCAGCGTGGGTCTGTGCTCCCGACCTCGGGGGCGCAATCCGCCGTTGTCCCAGACCCAGGCAGCAGGCCCCAGCTCTCTCTATGACCGGTGTTGTGGGGCAGAACTCCAGGCGAACACCGCGGGCACCAGATCAAAGGCCCAGTGGCCCCCCGGGAGGTGTGCAAAGATCACCGCAGCGGGAGGGGGCTCAAGTCATGAGCACATCACAGGAGCCCCATTCAGGCGGCCTCCGTCCCCAGCACTCAAGGAGATGTTGTCAAGTGGGGCCCACCGTCGGGCCCGCTGCCAGGGAGCAACTTGCGGCTGGGCTCAGGGATGACTGCAGGGAGGGCGAGACACAGCGGGCCGGAGCCGAGGTGGTCACCCCTAGGCCGCCACTCCGTGCCTCTGTGTACCAGGGGTGGATCAGGCCTCTCGGGTGCAGTCTCTTCAGTCAGGCCCCCCCCGGGGGTCCAAGGCTCCGCTAGGACCCGGGGTCAATCTCACAGCGCAGAGGGAGGGGCCCACTCACCGCCTCATTGGGAGCTCCGCAGATCTTGGCAGTTTTCGGCGCCACTCGACCCGGCCGGGCGTGCCCCAGGCCCTCAGGTCCTTCACCGCCACAGTCCGAAGTCATCAGCGCTGGGGGGGGGCCGCACAGGGTCACTCAGGTGTCTCACCCCCATCGGCTGTCGGTCGTTGCCAGCGATGCCTCTTCGCCTCCGGATGGGTGCGCGGCCTGCGCGGGCTCGTCGGCTCGGGGGAGGGGCCGGGGAGAAGGCCGAGGTCGGGCCGGCGCAACGCCCGCCCCACGTCAGGACCCCTCAGGCGCTCAGCATGGATCCGGAGCACCGCCAGCCGGTGTCAGGAGCTCCGACGGCAGGTCTCGCCCCCTGGGACTCTGGCAAACCTCAGTGGGCGTTCCCGGGCCTCTCCGCAACTGGTTAGAGAGGAGCCGGGTCCGCCATCTTTGTTGCTGCGTTGTAGGCCGCTAATGAAGGAATGGCTCCCAGGCGGACTCAGTCAGCTCGCCAGACCTCCCAGGGCTGCCGCTCCGTTGCAGGGAAGGGAGATCTCCTCGCCCAGATGCAGGTAAGGCACCGATGGCAGTGGATCTTGAAGCGGATGACGGAGGGGTCCAGAGCACTCCTAGAGTGCGACCGCCATCTTGACGCTCCAAGCCACGCTCCCCATCTATGGTTTTTTATGTACAAAAATCCTTCATTCCTTCCTGAACCTTGAAATTAAAAATACCCTAGAATCTGCACATACTGTATTGTTCTTTTCACTGTTCCTCGATTTTATTGTGATCACCATTTGTGCGTCATTTGCACGAATTCTTGAGCACTGTATGTTAACTTGACACTGTGCACCCATTTCATGATTTTAATGTATGTGTGCTGCTTAAATATATATTTAGATTTATTAATTTTGATATGAAAAGTATAGTCAGTCAGTCACAACTTTATTTCGGTTCGATGAACCATAAAAGTGCACAGTATAGAAATTAAAAACAAGATAAATACAGATAACAGTGCAAATGTATAAGATAAAGTACAATCATATTACATTCATTAATAATAAAGTGCCACGGAGTTGAGACAAAACCAGACGAACAAAAAACCTACAAATGGTCTATAAAGAAGGGCTCATTAAGTGTCCTCTATGTCACTCAGGATGTCTAAACAGTTTACTAATGTTGTGTGGCTGAAAAAGCACTTGCTAGGATAAATAAAGCTAAGAAAAAAGTGCAATACAGTTCCAAAACGAGTATACATATAAATGACAGAGCCATAAAAGACAAGTAAAATGCATATATTAAAAAAAAAAACATAATTAAAACTTAATTACTTTACAGACCGGTTTTCCTAGACCTGTAAACGCATTGAATATAACTAACAATAGCAAAGCATGAGTTCATAGAAGGTATGGTCTGCAAATAAAACATAGTTATCTTATAATCGGAAATGTTCTCCTTAAAAAGCGGAATCAAAAACTTTTTCCTAAAAAGGCAGTAGCATTTTCAGAACAATATTAAGTGCTGAGTTGATTGCACAGAAAAATTGTCACAAGGACACAAAGCAAGAGCCGTTGGGTACCTAACAGGGTCAGGGAAAGCAATGCAGAGTGCTGAACCTCAGTTACTAGGGTCCGCTGATAACTGTTACGGACCCATACGAGGTCCGGTTCTATTGCTGGAAAAGGATTGTTCTGGGCATATCTTCTCTCTTTTTGTGACCTGTGGTGCCATTCGATACACTCTAGGTATTGTAATAAAAATCACGAAGTGTAAACACAATTGATAGCTGATTGGAAACTGTTGCATGTTGTTGTTTGTTACCCCTGTCCTCTTGGGTCTATGGGTGGCTCCTGTTGTTCTTACAGCCTTTGCTATTCTGACACTCTCCTCTTGGCTGTTTCTGTGTTACATTCTCCGTGCTATGTGTCTCCAGCCCTGTGAGGTTTCCCCCATATTTCAGTCTTTTCTAGTTCCATTTCTGAAGAAACACTAGGACAGGGAGATAAAACCGCCATCTTAACCACAACGAATATCATCAGATTCTTACCACACTCCAGCGCTTTTCTCCTTTCCTCACTGAGGACACAGGCAACGGCAGAATCACAATGTTACATCCCGTGTCAAGGCCATCTTTTGTTTCACATTGAGTGCACTCCGTGAGGCTGACCATTGTTGACTCGTACAGCTGGATGGGGGATACAAAAATGTAACAGGTGGAACTTTTTCTTGACTTAGTACATTTCACATACACTATCAATTGCATTCTTCCCACCTCCCTTCCCGCTCACCTGCATACATCTGAAAGATGCTGGTACAATTTACCTCAGGTAGAAACCCATTTACCTTCTTTTCTAATTATGTTCTTAACTAATTACTCAAACTACTTCTCTCCTTATACTGAACATTATCCATGCTTGCTTGTTTGCATTGTGTGATATCAGTTAAAAAAACATAGCGATGCCTACACTGCAATTTGCTTTTACTGCCTAACGTCCATAAACTCCATATGAAGCAATAATGTAAAAAATAATAGTAATAGAACTTCTCAATAGGATGAGACTATCTGACCACCTTTGTCCTGTCCTGCCAGGGATATTTCAGAGGTTACCTTGGCTCAACTGAACCGAAATCGTCTTAAGACACTGCATACCAAATAAAGGTTTATCTTTGCAGTCCAACAATCACAGGGGTAGAAAAGTCCTTTCATCTTACAGTGGGATTTGCAATATGGGGTAAGCATCCTTCCGTCACTTCAAACACACGTCTGTAGTCTCAAAATTGTTAATCTGATAGAGTAAGATAGTCCTGCCTCCATGATGGAAGTGATTTCCTACTAATTTTGGGCGAGAGTTCTCAGAATTGGGCTGTTATACTGTTGAAAAGTGGATTACTAGTGGTCAATATAAAAATCTACCACTGGCAATAATGCCACTAACACAATATTGGGCTCAGAATGGGTCTCAGAAAATTATTCCCATGGTAGCTTAGCTGCGAGCAGGCAGGCTTAACTTTATAGACCGGTATGTGAAGCATTTAAAAACACCAATTTAGTAAATAATTAAGACAAAACACACCATAAAAATCCAACACCAATTTATAAAAATAGGAATGATTTGTATCTTTAAAATGACACCAAAACGAAAAAAAATCCTATGTACGGAACCGGAGATATGAATTTTTAAAGATTTAGCACTACATAGCACACAGAAACCTATAGCGCCAATGAGAACATCTGGTTGTGTTAGACCAGGACAAAGTCAAAGTTTCAGGCCGACCGCAATGGAGCCCTGTACGGCTACCCCTGATGGTAGGTCTAAGTCAAAGTTTTTACCTTCTGACTTAGAAACTTTTCAGGAGCTTTTCTTCCCGGGGGTCTCTCGAAGTTCTCAGCCAGTACGGATTCGGTGAGGGTTCGCTGGCTTGACTTACGACGAGCCCCCTGTCAAACTTATGGAAGTCAGACCTCCGGAGCTTTCCAGCGGGACGAATCAGAGATCCAGGCCGGCTCACGGTTGAAGGTGGGCGGCTTGACACTCGTGTTTGGTCCCAGTCACCTTTCCTATGTTCGGACTTAGAAACTTTTACGGAGCTTTTTTCTCCCGGGGTCCCTCGATGCTCTTCACCAGGCCAGATTAGGTGAGGGTTCGCCGGCTTGGGCTTCGACCAGCTCCCGGATAAACTCTGGAAGTCGGACCTCAAGAGCTTTTGAGCGGGAAGAACCTTGAGGGCAGGCCGGCTCGCGGTGGAAGGTCGCTGGCTTGGCTGGCCAGGTCAAGTCGGTCCACTTATGGATCTTTTTTTCAAAGTTGCTCCAAATTTCTGGAACTTCTTACTGAAGTTCCTTTGAGGGTCCCAAAGTGTCCAAAACTTAATCCAAGGGTCTAGAAGCTCCAAGATGGTCCTTGAAAGTTTGGGACTTCAATTCCCGGAATCCACTTGGACAAAACCCTTACAAATCCATTGGTAGTACTACTGGGAATTCTTTGGTGGTGATGATCCAGGTGAGTTCTGTTAACCTGTAGCTTGCAGGGAGTCCACTCTCTTGTCTTTTTGAAACAGGTTTGATCCACAGGGCTGTAGTTGCAGATTGTGCAGCAGGCACAGTCAGTCAGAGTGCAGGGTCTGGTTGGTGCAAATCAAACTTCTCAGCATGGACCCTTCTTCTTCCTTTAGTTTCAAGCAGCAGATCTGAGAGGCACTGCCCCTCTCAGATACTTATTTAGTGTTCTGTGGGATCACACAAGAGGACACCCCTGTCCAATGAGGTGCAGGGCAACACCCCAGAGCATGACCATTTCCTCCAAAGTGTGGCACAATGGTCTCCCAGAAAGCACTATTTCTACTATGGCTGAAGTCTCAGCAGAGAGGCAAGAGCTGGCTAAACCAACCTCCAGGCTGGCTTATCTCCATAGACTCCTTCCCCCTGGCATCTGCACATTCCTTCCTTAAGCCTGCCATCTGGCTGGGTTCAAAGAGTAGGGGTGTAAATGAAACGGGCTAATTCTGCCTGTCTCCTCCTTCTTTTGAAGATCATGGTTTACGACCCCCCACTGCTCTGGCATTCCTATGCAGCAGAACCCTCTCCTCGCAGGATGGCTCTTTCACCCCAGGGGCTACTTATCACCTCATCAAAGCAGCCTGGCTAATCCACTTAACTTTGCTGAATTGTGGCTTACAGACAAGAAAGTCTTATAACTTATTGTCTGTACATTTTAGGATAAATTCAACAATAGCATATTGTTGGATTTATCAATACCATTCTAATAAGTCCTTGAATTATATTTTTCGGTGCTTTCTGATGGGAACGTCTTGTGGCTGGGCATCTGCAATGGGGAGAATGAACTGGGCTATTTTCTCCAACACCAGGGGTTATAAAACATCTTTTGAAGGACCCTGCCTTTATCTACAGGATCCCCCACCCCTGGAACACCTAGGGGAGACTTTAGGGGTTCTGAATATGTAAAACATATTGCAGATCCTCACTCCATAGTGTTCCTAGCACAAAAGTAGTTTTTGGGAAGCACTTTACTACAATGTGGCAAGTGAAATGTGCAATTTCACTAAACCCAAGGCATATAAAACCTATTTTATAAGGGTCCTCCTCATAAGTACTTGGCCCCCCACCACTGGGACACCTAGGGGAGACCCTGGGGGTACCTAATATACAGAAATATTGTAGTTAATTAATTTTTAAGTGCCCCAAACCCTAAAGTCGAGTTTGGGCACAATTTACATTTTAAAAGCAGTGCTGCAACACAGGGCTGCTTTTAAACTCTTGTGCCTTAGCAGTACACACATGCAAGTGCAGAAAGGGCTGCTGGCCTCTAAACTGCCATGCCCTATTATATTCTAGGGACTTAAAGGTAGTTTTAATCACCCTGCCCTATTATGTACTAGGGACTTATAGGGGAGATCATGCCAATCAAAGGAGTGCCCTGACCCATAGTGTACCCTAGTGTATGTAGGTGTTTTCACTGTATTCTAAGTGTGTTTTCAGGATAGAACTGGCCCTGGACCTAGTTAGACAGAGCCCAGGGACTGTCAGAGTCAGTTACCACCAGTACCAGTCTGCAACAAATGGGGGTGCCCAGGGCACAGGATGACTTTGCAACATATACATTTCGGAAAACATCTGTATTAAGGTTTTGTATCTGTGCTCCACATTTTCACATTACGAATCTGGTCCTAAACTGCACTGGCTAAGGACTGGTGTTTTAACAGCTAATGCAATGGGGGCCAGGGCGAATATTAGTGTCTGTTATGGAGATTTAGCAAAACTCTATATTGTTTAAGTAGGCAGCCACGTGTTAATTGTATTTGCATAATCCAAGAAAGATCTACTGGGCTCAACTGAGTCCAGAAAATTTACTTCAGAGACCAGCTGGTAAGCGTGAAGGTTATCTTCAATGTATTGAATATACCATTCTAAAATCTGGTGTGTGATTGTGAATCGAGACACCAAAAGAGAGTTTGTGTAAAGTACACATTCCTATCCAAAAGAGCACAAGAAAGGTTGAGTAATTACAAACTCACAACACACCTGCAAATACACCCTTCATAATACAGTATCCGACAGAGCACCTTGCCATCCATCATCATCATCAAAAACTTTATTCGGTTTTACAAATAAAACCATAAAAGTCATATAAACATCAATAAAACTTCACCAGATTACAAATTTGCAATACAGTACAACCAGGGTAGTCCAATTACAGGGTAGAGATTGATGAATCCCAATGCCAAGATTAATCAAAACTTGACCTGAGTCTAACAGCAACCTGTATAAAGTTAAGCGTGTACAAAACGGTATCATTAGAGAGGAGTTGTAAAAAGATAAAAGCTGGTCTCACCCTCCTAAAACATTAAAAGTGCATCAAGTCCTGAGGAGACTGACCGTCGGAGCCACAGGTCATGAGGCCCTGACCTCTATGAGCGCCACGTGGTTGTGCCATGAGATAGTGGAAAAGATCAAGCCGAAATCTCGACAATAAAAATCGATCATGAATGCTTTTAAGCCCTAAAAGATATGGTTCAGTGGTTGGTACAGTTTTTAAGGCAATGTACCTACGCACGCTGGGCTTACACAGCTCTGTTTCCTGTCTTTCACAGCAGCTCCTACTTAAAAAACACTCTTTAGCCCAGGCAAAGTCCCTCTTGCATATAAGCTCGGGGTTATCAAATAGTTCTACCCTACCTAGCCTAGAGAGGCCTACTCTTATATACTGGAGCCATCGGATGCGCATGACATTGTCAAGAGAAAGACAATCCTTAAAAATGTCTTTACTGAGTGCGTTTTCTTGCTTAGCCCAAATCTTTAACCACAATGCTAGTGGACGGAAAACCAATTCTTCTGAAAAAAAAGGAATCCCCAGCTCTTCATGCACAACGTAAGACGGGATGCTTTGCGGTACTGAAAAGGACCTGTCGCAGGACGAATTTTTCAGCGATTTGCAGGGCCCCTACCCCATTATGACTCCATATCTCGTTCCCGTAGCTGGCCTTTGAAATACATTTCGTTTTATAAATCTTCAAAAGGGCCCCTATTGGTTCCCCCCCCACTCTGGAAGCAAAGTTAAAAACAGCTGCAGTCGCTTTGACTAGGTCCCCTCTCTTACGAGTAAGCAACGGGCCCCAACTCAAGGTATCAACAAACACTACTCCCAAATAGGAGAAGACGTTAGTCTTAGGTATTGATGAGGTTCCTAACTTAAAGGTAGACTGCTTGGCTTTACGAGTTCCCACCTGCATGACAAACGATTTGGTATGATTAACCGTCAGGTCCAAATTTTCCATAAAATGAACAAAAGAGTTCAGCAGGAGTTGTAGACCCCTGGCTGTCCTCGCCATGAGAACAGCATCGTCTGCATATAGGAGGACCGGCAGGCTACGCTTGGCTACCTGGAGGCAATCAGCTTTTATGTCCAAAAGGGCCTTCTCCAGGGAATTGATATATAAATTAAAAAGAAAGGGGGCTAGTATGCACCCCTGGCGCACCCCTCTCTTGATGTCAAACTTGCGGGTCACTTTGAGGTCTTTTGAATAGCGAACAACCGCTTTTGAATCTCTATGAAGGCCCCTAAGAAAGAAAATGATATCCCTGTCAATGCCAATAGAGGACATCAACTGCCACAGCTTTGATCTATTTACATAGTCGAACGCTGAGGACAGGTCCATAAAGGCTAAGTGGATGGAGCTGGAGCGGGCCACGGTGTACTTATTCAAAACCATATACAGGTTTAAACATTGTTCCACTGTGGAGCGACCTGGACGAAAACCATATTGTATCTCGGCTAAAAAGCTGTTTTCATCTGCCCAGGATACAAGTTTATCCAGTATCATATGGCCCACCGCCTTCACCACAGAATCCAAAAGAGAGATGGGCCTGTAGCAAAGAGTGCTGTCCTGATCCCCCTTTTTAAACACCGGGACTATGGTCGATAGGGCCCAAGAGTCTGGGCGACCGACCTGGACAGATGCGTTGATAACAGCTGTAAGTACAGGCTCCCAGGTTTCCAAATGGGCGATGTAAAGATCTGGCGGAATCCCATCTGGCCCTGGGGCCTTGTTTTTAAACAGTCCCAGGATACCGGCCCTTACCTCTTGTGAAGTAAAAACTAGTTCCGTTGCCGTTCACCCTTTCCTGCCTTTCAGTTAGCAGAGTGTCCGACTGAAAGATACCCTCAAAATGGTTCATCCAATCACCCTGTGTAATATGGGCATCCAGTAGGTTGCCACTGTCTCCAGCTAAGAAGGGACTGATAATAATACCCCAGAACTTTGAGCTATTGCTCAATGTGCTGGCCTCTACTAAATCGATCCAGACCTCCTCCTTCAATGCCGACTTACAGTTTGCTAGAGCAGCCTTATAGGCTCTCCGTAGGCTTTTAACAGCCACCTGATCTCGAGGCGTGACTCCCAAGGCCTGTTTCAATTTCCTGGATGCCTGGGAACACACGGAGTCAAACCATCTTCGTCCTGGGTGCTTACAGTCCCCGCCTGGGACCCGTAATAACTTCCCAGTGACACTGGACATATTTCCAAATGCATCCATGATATCCGATGCACTGGCCTCACTATCTTGACAGATGGCAAACTCTCTACAGCACTGGGTTAAAAGGGACTCAGGAAGTTGCTCTGGGACAATTTGCCCCCACTTTAGATTCCTCCCGCTTCTACCACTTTTAAAGGAACTCCCGACCCCTCCTTAATGTGTCTGTGTACACGAGACCATCCTGTAGAGACACAAATGGGATTGTGGTCACTATGTACACTCACCTTAACTAAAAAATCATTGATCAGGGAATAAAAAGGTGTAGAAACAAAAATAAAATCAATAATTAGGGCAAAAAAACAAGAATGTAGGCGACAGGAAAGACGCTGGAGAAATGACTACAATGCCAGCGAACTCTCCACCTACAAATCTCTACTGGCCGAATATAAAAGCCTGATAATGTTAGAAAAACGCTCCCATTTCACTAAACAAATTGAAGAGGCAAAGAACTCCACTAGAGAGCTCTTTCAAGTGGTTTCAAAACTATCAGGTCCCCTAGAAACAAATTTAATTGAGCCATCACAAAAAGTTTGTGGCTCTCTAGCACAACACTTTTTGAAGAAAGTGGAGCTAACTTATGACACATTTGACACTAACACTCGCCCAGACAATCACATCTCTACCAATGTTGGCTCTTCTGATGCGCTAAGCTTCTCCAAATTTGATCCAGTCACTAATGAGAAGATCACCCCTCTTATTCAGCAGGCCAAATCAGGCTCCCCCCCATGACCCTCTTCCCCCCAACATCTTTAATCAAGCTCCCGAGTTGCTGGCTCCCAGCCTTACCGATATTTTTAATGGCATGTTCTCGCTGGGTTCTTTCCCTACTATATGGAAAAAAGCATCCATATTGCCACTACTAAAAAAAAACAACCTGGACCCCACTGAACCTAACAACTACTGGCCAATCTCCTGTCTTCCTCTACCTGCTAAACTAGTGGAGAAAGTCATGAATGAATAGCTAACCTACTATTTACAAAACCACAACAATCTAGATGAAACACAGTTTGGATTTAGAGCAGAACATAGTACGGAATCAGCCCTAATTAAAGCCACAGATGAAATCAGAGCAACTGTGGACACAGGGAGAGCTGCTGCCCTGATTTTGCTCGATCTATCGGCAGCTTTCGATACTGTCGACCACAATCTTCTGCTAAATTGCCTAAATTCCATCGGCGTTTCCGATAAAGCACTTACACTGTTCTCATCTTTTCTGTCAGGCAGAATACAATCAGCAGCCCTGGGCAGCTACGAGTCTCCTCATTTGGCCCTCCCGTACGGAGTCCCTCAGGGCTCATCCTTGAGCCCTACACTCTTTAACATTTATGTATCAGAACTGGCAAAACTCATAAGATCTTTCGGACTGTCGCTGACATCTTATGCAGATGATACACAAATTGTACTGTCAGTATCAAAAAATACTACACCGCCAATGCAAAACTTTAAGGACTGCATGCTGGCAGTCAGCTCCTGGATGAGCTCTCATTGTCTGAGATTGAACTCTGACAACACAGAAGTAATCACGTTCGGCAACTTTCTGCCAAACTGGTCACAGAGCTAGTGGCCGGACGAACTTGGAACAGCACCCATCCCAGCTAACAAGGCAAAGAACCTTGGTGTGATTATTGATAACAAACTGAATTTCAAAGCACAGGTTAATGCCGGCTCCTCATCGAGTTTTTTTTGTTGCTAAAAACGATCAAAAAAATACTATCTTTTATCCCCACGGATAGCAGGAAAACAGTGATTTCTTCTCTGATTCTTGCAAAGCTGGATTACTGCAATGTTCTTTATCTTGGCATGCCTGATAAACAACTTAATAAGTTGCAAATGATCCAAAATGCGGCAGCGAGGCTTTTGCTGGGAATCACTAGGCACTCATCAGTTCGAAAACAGCTGCATAAGCTACACTGGCTCCCAGTCAGGAACCGCATCATCTTTAAGGCCCTCTGCATCACATATAAAGCACTTCAGGATACTGGCCCCATGTTCCTGAGACGCCTACTTTACTGGTATGTCCCAAAAAGACATCTGCGCTCTGAAGGAGCTAAATTGCTAACAATTCCGAGAGTCTTCAAATCCAGCTGGGGTGGCAGTAGCTTCAGGGCAAATGCCCCCAAACTCTGGAATGCTCTCCCTTTCAGGGTCCTCGATCTTACTCACAAGCCCTGCGATGTTCCAGGAAAGAAATTTACACCCTTCATACTCATTAGATACCTGGTCCGAGGGCTGTGCCTTCCCCTGTGGTATAGGTACCACAAGGTCCAAAGAACCAGCACACCGTCAATCACATCCTTCCAATGAGCTCAGAGGAGCGAACCTATTTGCTAAGCTTACTCCTGTGGACGCCTCCATACGGCTCCTATGGCCCACCTCGTGACTCCGCTCCTGCTGATACCCTGATTGATAACTTCTGGGTTGTAAAAGTATCCCAGCGGGAGTGCCAGGATTGCTGAATTCAAACACCTGTATTTGGTTTGCACAACTGCACTTAAGATTCGAATTACCATAAAAGAATTGTTAAAATCAATAACAACGCAATCCCCTGCCCAGGTTTTGTTGGCGCTACCCACCCACTGTGTCCTACGCACCATAATGATTTGATTTTCCACCCTAGGCCCTGGAGCAATATTTGAATTTAGCCAATGCACCATCTTGTTCTTCAATTGAATAAAATCTTCCTTTGTCCCAGGATCGAGACGGGGTACATTGGCTAAAACCACCACAAGCGGGGTGGACTCTGGTGGGAGGTAAACAGAGCACAGACTAGGGGGATGGTTATTCAATTTCCCAGGGAGCATGCCTTCCCGCCCTTCCCACCCTTCATCAGAGCTGTAGAAACTGCCCCCTTTTTTGAGTCCCTGAGCTTGGTGAAACTGAGAGAATTCTGGGTTCAAGAGACTCTCCCCCCTATAGTTATCTAGTCGACCCAACGGATCATTCCTATTCACGGGTGGTACCATTATATCAGAGCGGGCTTTGGCTACAACATGACTTGACTGCTCCATGATGGTCACATCTCTAGCTCCAGACCCCATACCATTACCACATAAGCTATTAATAGCATTTGGGGAGGGGGGCTTGTAATGGGAGGGGTACAGTCATTTGCAGTGAGGCAGTCAATAAGGATAGATTATTTTCCAGTGCAGATAATCGAAGTAAAAGAGGGTCCAATTTAATATCGGGTGCCGACAGCAGGGCTGCTTTGAACATGTCAAACGAGATAGCGTCCAGGTTGAGCCCTGCTTGAGGTACTGCTGAGGTTAACTGTGGGCCAGTATTCTTAAAGCGTTTACAAGCCCCCCCTTAAGGGTGCTTCCTCTTTGCACCCCCACTCCCGTCCCAATACCAGGGGTCACACCAGAACTTACCCTCAGAGCTGCTGACTGGGCCCCGACCCGTGTAGAGACCTCTGGCGTGGGGGAGAGGTATTCCCAGCCTGGTCTTGTACCATTTCCATCAGTCCTACGCGAAGTGTCTGTGCTTGGGTTTGGGAGCCTTCTTGTAGGGCAACAAAAGAACCCGGTTGGTGGGGGGGGGATGGGGGAACTGACAATCGCCTGGCAGCCAGTTCGATCCCCTTGTCCAGCACCCCAACAGCTCGCTGCAGGAAAGCATCTCTAGTATTAGAGGGCTCTTTACATGTAGGTCCTGCCGCCCCCTGCATTTTCCCATTGTCGAAATACTTGAAAGCTTAAAAAAGTGCCCTGTCTGACCCAGCAGACATCCACAACAGTCGAAATATCTTGATTAGGGAAATGAAAATATTAAAAGTCCACAAAACCCCGCAGTCACAGGTAAAGCTTCTAGAATAAAGGGAAGGGTAGGTCCAACGCAGAGCCCATGTGCTTAAAAAATAAACGGGAGACATTACTCTTACCTGCAGTCTGACCGGGTGCAAATCCTGGGGCAACTGGAAATTCCAAAAAGTCCAAATAATTCACTGATGATCTGAGGCAATAGTTCAAGACCCAATTCCACGGTTCTGGTCGAAAACAAATGACTAAAAAGCATGAAAGCCAAGAGGGGGGGCCAGCCCAGCCTCCTCCAGGCTCTGATGGGTGCGGATGGGCCCGCCCTTAGCCCGGGCTTTGCCCGGGCGCGGCCTGCGTGTGTCCCGTGCCGTGGGTGCCTGGTAGCGTTTATGAGCGAGTGGCCCCTCCCTCCTGGGAATAGTGTATCCTGTGGCTTGTGTCCCAAAGCCGCACGGCAAAATCTATGGCAGCGGCAGAGGGAGTGCCGGCGTCCTTGCCATCCAATATCCTACCTGGGTGCTGTTACACCACCCTGAGAGTATCCAGTCAGAAAGCAACCACAAAATACAAAGAACAAATGTGCAGTAAACAGGCACACAAAACAAACATTGTGCACCTACACCAATGATCACAAAATAATACCACTTCACCATCACAGAACAACCACAAATTGAGAGTTTACTTAAGTAAAATCACTCACTCACAGAACAGATATGCACTTATTCCAAAAAGTCATACAAAAATTGGAAGAGTGGGTGCAGAGCTAGTCACAGTCCAAGATGGCCACGGATGTATGGAGCTTCCAACCGGGATCCCCTATTTGAATCTAACTCCAGCATATCTGGCATTAAGGGGACAACCATGACCCCCATTGGCGTGACTTACTAATTGGGCTTGGATGAGTTTTAGCTGGCGATGGCAAAATAGCAATGAAGGCTTATCAGGAGCGAGAAGCTATCGGTGGCTGGAAAAGTGTTGGGGTGGAGGTCTCCGGAGATCCTGCATCCCTTATTTGGTCGTGACACAGCTAGAGCTGCGGGCTGGTTATGTGGCTCTAGAGGTTGGCATGGCCAGACAGGAAGGAAACAAGGGACTCTGGGGCTGGTAGGGCTTGTACTCCTTTCCACCAAGAGCTAGAGACCCTAACATAAGTGTGCCATGAGGGGGGATGCCTGTCACACATGCGGGCCCCCAAGGTGAGCAGCCCCTCATTAATGCTCTGCCCGCACGCTTGGGAAAGATGACCACTATGGCATCGGTGGTGAGGAGTGTAGAACAGAAGATGCTGTTCACTTGCAGGGAGAAGGCAAATAGCTGAGCAAGTGCTGGAATCAATGGAGAGCTGAAAAGGATTTTGGAATCTTGCACTTCTAAACTTGCCACAGACATGGGTCAAGTGCAGACCTCTAGGTGCAAAGCAATGGGTGTCTTGCTAAAACTGGAGGAGATATTTGAGAGTGTAGATAACTAGAGGAGGAGCACCCTATTGAGGATGCTAAATATAACACACAACATTGCTGCAGGTTAGAATGAAGGTGGTGATTGATAATCTGCCACCTATTCTGCCTTGTGAGGTGGAGAGACAGGTAATATGGGAATGCAGGCAGCATTGTGATGATGGTGCTTTCCATGAGTGAAGAGTGGGATCCGATTTGCAGTAAGACCATCTGACGCAAAGAGAAGAACCTGGGAGACTAAAGATTTTTTCCTGGCCTGCACCAGGTGTCCTTGGTACGGAAGAAACAGGTGTGCTAGCTACAAAGCATGAAATAGAAAAGGAGGGACTGTTGGCTTCTGTGAGTTACCCTACTACATTGACGGTGTACTTTAATGAAAAGTCCCATCAAATAGTGCCTCCAATCATGGAAATCTTCTGTATGGCCAAATGTCAAGGATTGCATAGGCTTGGTATTGAAGTAGAATATGGGGCTACTGTGTGACTTTTTGTTGCCAAGATGTGTGCAACTGATGGCATCTATGCCAAGTATTAAGCCACACATTTTGTACAGGCCGGTCTGAATGTTGTATCTGTGTTGGAGTCATAGGGGAAGGTGACATGTATAGCCAAGTGAAGCTTTAGTACACCTGTGACTTGCCATTGTGCCTTGCAGACAAATGATATTGATGTGCCAATGTCATCTTCAAAGTGTGTATTGTAGTTTTGTTTCAGCTGGTATGCCATGTGGTGTGTTCTTTAGGGACATTATGCAAGTGTGACTAGGTATCGCAGGTTGTTTCTGTCCTTGGTCCGTGGGAATCCTGTAGAGCTTCCTGGTCCATATAGTTAAGAGTGTTGGCCTTAGCATGACCATTACTTTTTGAGCGGTCTCTTCCTTCTACTGGTGTCTTGCATGAATATCTATGTTACGTAAATTTATGTTGAAGCCCTCTCATTCTTTCAGCAGTAGAGGGATGTAGATCTGGTTAAAGTACTGAAACTTCCATACTCCAAATCAAAGATTATTTCTTTAGGATTTCTGATGAAGGCAAACATCAGCATAATAGTACACACTGACCTGCCCACAGTCCACTCTAGTATTGACTACAACATCCTCCTCACATACAATGAAAGAAAAGCAGCACAGAAGTTAATGCACGTGGCTGGTTTAAATCATCCCTCTCCTGCAGAATTCAAAGCATCAAAACAGGTAACTGCTTCTTTGCTTCCATGGCCACCCTATGCAGCATACCACAACCAAGCCTCTTTAGTGCTCAAACAAACCGTATAGTGAATTACTGAGGAAATATTTCACAAAGTCTGGCATTGACTCCCACAGAGGTTACATTTATACACTTGCCCAATCCTCTCTGACACTAGCTCATGGACGTCCTGGGTGAAACTCAAGCTCAATGAAAAAGAAAGAGGTTTCACCTAACAATTTAAAGTCTTTCCACATTCTGGAATGTAAACTACAGGCCGTAAACACCTCCCAAAGACTGACAAATCAGCCAAATCACTCTGCTTAGTGCTGAATGGAGCTCTAAATGTTGACATTCATATTAGTAAAATCAACACAATTGCCAGATTCCAAATGAAGGTACTCTTCAACATTAGACTTTTCATTTGCAATATTATTTTTCAGAAACCGGCGATAAGGCAGTGGTGATGTCTTGCTCTGAATATGGGAATGCTGTATTAAGTCACAAACCCTAGGATTCGCAAAAAATCACACGGTTTGTGACTGAAACAATGTTATTTCTGCTGTACTAAACCCATTTTACGAGTCAGAGAAGTTTATCGTAATATTGATGTGGGTTTTTCGGCCCATTCTAAACTACAATTTTGAAGGGGTGTGAAAGGGGTGTTCCTTTCAAATTGTGATGACCCTTTTGGACCTCTTTACATTTGGAAATCTTGTTTGCAGCCTCCGAGGGACCACAGACTCATCTCCCTCAAGTTTTGCAAAAAGGAAAACTTTTTTTAAAAAGAGTTACTGGTTCCTTTAAGGAACACAGGCTGTTGAAAGTAAAATAGTTTTGAAACGCAACGAAAGGGATGCTGGTCTGGTGTTCCTTACACGCCACCATCTCTTTGATTATAGGCAATCGCAGGGGTTGTAAACTCCAAATTGCTTAGCGAATATTAATTAGGCAGTTGGTTCTATGAGCCCCTGTGGTTCCTTATTTTTGAAACTGATATATTAGTATCTAGGTTTGCTCACTAAATAAGATTTAATTTGCAAAAAGTCAGTGCACCATTTGAACCCACTTTTTGCGAATGGAATCTTTGTATATCGGGTTGTCGATTATTTAAATCCTGTCTTACCCATCTCAAAAGCCATCCTTCAGCTAAGTTCACTTCCCCCCAAAAATTTGGCTGAATCACATCCACCCTCAACGCTAGGATGTACAGGATGCAGGAATAATGTCCCTAATTTTAAGACTGTAAAATCAGCCAGTACAATTGCCTTGGGAAAGGACTTCCCTTCCTTCTCTTCCCTTACCCTTCCATTTGCCTCATCAGGGCTAGGAAGACCTATTCAACTGCAACTTTAATACAGCCCAAGCTACCTTGCACTGAGCATGTTTTCCGATTCGCCAACTTCTTGACTAACCCAATTACATTGGTGCTTGGTCAGAAGGGATTTATTCTTGAAGGCATTGCATTCTGAAGGGTGCATATCTGATGTTCTGGGATGTTGGTGTCTCCTCCTCCCTCCTCAGGGTGCAAATTGTGTTAACTCAAGATCAGGGGCAGCTCCTCTGTTATGGTGGAGGAGCGTCGCCCCACTAGGAGGCAGCAGATTTAAACAAATGAAAAATAAAATGATAATAACCAATTTTATTATCATTTTATTTTTTCTTCTTACCTTCAGGCTGTCAGCGAGCAGCATCATAGGGCAGGGCCATGCAATCTATGACAACAGTGGGGAGGAAGGGTGATGGGCACTACTAAGTGCGCATGATGGTTTGGCCAGCTGTCTTAGGCCAGCTTAACGTCATGCACACAGAGGGGTCGATTCCGATTCGGGCCGGAAAAAGCACCGACCGACTTGGAGCCGGAAAAATTACCGACCGACACGTACCAGTGGCGCCCGACACGCCAAGTACGATGCAAGCCGCGATAAATCCGACCGACACGTTAGGAAACCAAGCCGACCGACCGAGCCGCTCGGAAAATAGCAATCCGGCCGGAAAAACACGCGAATCCAACCGACCGACACGCACCCGGAACAAATCCGACCGAATCGTACCCGCCAACTCCAAACCGCAAAGTACGATGCAAGGCGCGAAAAACACGACCGAGTCGGACGGAGGACAAGCCGTACGACCGACACGCATACAAAACCGAGCCGAAGCAACACAATACACCGCGACCGACGCGTACGCAGCATACAAAACTGCACAAACACAGCGTGAACGAAACGGAAAACACCGTACGAGACCAATGCAGGGTCCGACTCGGTCACAAGAACGTTTCCAACATACACAAACAGCACAAAGGAAAAATCAACCAAAAAAGGCCAAACAAGCAATTACCAAGCCAATAAATACTGGGGGGGTGGGGACAGAGAACAAAGACACACCCACAACTCCACCTATATAAAGGACACAAATCACTACCATGAGCCTTTGCAAATGCCATTCCACTGCCAGCACCCAAGAGAAAGCAACCACACACCCACAGCTCATCCCTCACACAAGCCACACACCAGCAGCACACCAACAAATACCTACCTCACATACACCCAGCACAACACACACCCACACACCCTCACCTGCACACCAACACACACATCACCCACCATCACCACCCATCACCATGCCCCCCAAGAAGAATCACAAGTTCCTAGATTGTGAATTGGAAGTCCTGGTAGACGAGATCCTCAGGGTAGAGCCACAGCTGTTTGGCACATTGGTCCAACAGACCCCCATGTCGCAGAAAACCAAGATGTGGGAGAGGATCATCAACAGGGTGAACGCCCAATCACCATGTCGGCGCACAAAGACCGACATCCAGAACAGGTGGTATGACGTGCGCAGGAGGGTACGGAAACTGCTGAAGCAAGACTACATCAACAGCCAACACACCGGCAGTGGCCCTCCTGCCAAGCCAATATACCTCAGGCCCTGGGAGGAGAAGGTGCGGGCCATCCTACCGCCAGTGAGCATATATGGACTAGAGGACATCCCAGAGCCTGGTGAGTACACAACAAATGTACACAATATACTGCCACAAAACACACACACATCACTGTCAAGGGGAGAGTCAAACCATGCACTCATAGCAATCACACAGCAACCAGAACAGAATCATCCCAAAATGTGTATGTCAGTCAGAGAAACACAACACATGCCATCAAAAAAGTCACATCCAACCGTGCCAACACATGTACAAACACAACCACAACTACAGCTAGGCAGTGGCACAAATAGAACTAACAAACACATCCACACATGTAGCCACCACAACAACACCAACACACAGTGAAGACCACTCAAAGGAAGGAATTCTGTGTATGCTGGCCAAGTCAGTGTAGCCAATAGCATCATGGGAGTCGCAGTCACACATATTGCCCCCCCACAACTGTCCCATCAACACCACCCTGAACCATGCCCACATCACAGGGAGTGGAGAAGGACTCACAAGATGGCTGACACTGGCTACTGCTGTGGGGAGCACAAGGCCCTGCTGCCAACTGTGCACCAACAAACAGCAGGACACCACTGACTGACATCCTGAGAGACAACTTACACTCCCTGCAATGCAAGCACGTTCCATGGTGGGATATCTGGCTGGCTGGCTGGGTGGGAAGGGGGACTTGCAGCACTGACTATAGTCACCAGCACCTCCCCTCACCCCCTCCCAACACAAACTCCACAGTACCCACCTGGTAGAATGCAATGCCCTCCATCCTAACACAAGATCCCACAAAGCACCACCACCCTGGGTTATGTTGTGTGAAGCACAGGGACACTCTTGGGACTCTTAGCCAAACAACTGCCAGGACAACACTCCCAGCCATCCTGTCAGCACAGCCAGCCCACCCCACAGGGAAGCAGAGTCAAAAGGAAGGAAGCATGGGCATGCTGGGAAGGGGGTGGAGGCAATAGCATGATGGGAGTCGTAGGCACAGACATTGCTCAGCCTCACAACTGGCCCATCAACACCACCCTGAACCATGCTCACATCACAGGGAGTGGAGAAGGACTCACAAGATGGCTGACACTGGCTACTGCTGTGGGGAGCACAAGGCCCTGCTGGCAACTGTGCACCAACAAACAGCAGGACACCACTGACTGACATCTTGAAAGACAACTTTCACTCCCTGCAATGCAAGCACGTTCCATGGTGGGATATCTGGCTGGCTGGCTGGGTGGGAAGGGGGACTTGCAGCACTGACTATAGTCACCAGCACCTCCCCTCACCCCCCCCAACACAAACTCCACAGTACCCACCTGGTAGAATGCAATGCCCTCCATCCTAACACAAGATCCCACAAAGCACCACCACCCTGGGTTATGTTGTGTGAAGCACAGGGACACTCTTGGGACTCTTAGCCAAACAACTGCCAGGACAACACTCCCAGCCATCCTGTCAGCACAGCCAGCCCACCCCACAGGGAAGCAGAGTCAAAAGGAAGGAAGCATGGGCATGCTGGGAAGGGGGTGGAGGCAATAGCATGATGGGAGTCGTAGGCACAGACATTGCTCAGCCTCACAACTGGCCCATCAACACCACCCTGAACCATGCTCACATCACAGGGAGTGGAGAAGGACTCACAAGATGGCTGACACTGGCTACTGCTGTGGGGAGCACAAGGCCCTGCTGGCAACTGTGCACCAACAAACAGCAGGACACCACTGACTGACATCTTGAAAGACAACTTTCACTCCCTGCAATGCAAGCACGTTCCATGGTGGGATATCTGGCTGGCTGGCTGGGTGGGAAGGGGGACTTGCAGCACTGACTATAGTCACCAGCACCTCCCCTCACCCCCCCCAACACAAACTCCACAGTACCCACCTGGTAGAATGCAATGCCCTCCATCCTAACACAAGATCCCACAAAGCACCACCACCCTGGGTTATGTTGTGTGAAGCACAGGGACACTCTTGGGACTCTTAGCCAAACAACTGCCAGGACAACACTCCCAGCCATCCTGTCAGCACAGCCAGCCCACCCCACAGGGAAGCAGAGTCAAAAGGAAGGAAGCATGGGCATGCTGGGAAGGGGGTGGAGGCAATAGCATGATGGGAGTCGTAGTCACAGACATAGCTCACCCCCACAACTGTCCCATCAACACCACCCTGAACCATGCTCACATCACAGGGAGTGGAGAAGGACTCACAAGATGGCTGACACTGGCTACTGCTGTGGGGAGCACAAGGCCCTGCTGGCAACTGTGCACCAACAAACAGCAGGACACCACTGACTGACATCCTGAGAGACAACTTCCACTCCCTGCAATGCAAGCACGTTCCATGGTGGGATAACTGACTGGGTGGGTGGGTGGGTGGGAAGGAGGTCTGGCTGTCAACCAAACACAATCAATGCAGACCATGTTCACACCCCAGAGAATACATAGAAATGCCCAAATAATGCAGGACTATGTGCCACACCAATATCAACCCCTGACTTTGACGACTTAGGACAATACAATGTACAGGCCCGCACCCCGAGGCACAGTCACAACTGTCAGGTGTGTCAACCACTGATGCCTGCAGAAACATGAAATACATTGTTTGTGTCTCCCAAAAACAGGTGATGATAGGGACACAGCAGCAGACGCTGAGGAGTCCCAGTCCCAGGCTCAAGAGGATGCCGAGCTCACTGGCGTCGTACAGCCTCTGTCCTCCTCGGACGATGAACAACCTGGCACATCCGGTGCAAGTCAACTTGCTGCACCAGCAGGACCACCAGCTGCAGCACCAGCAGGTCCACCAGCTGCACCCTCTGCACCCACCCCTCCAACGACTGTCACCACGAATACCATCCCTGCCGACATGGACAGAATAAGGAACAACACCAGCGCAGTGACCCTGGACCAACCTGGGGCCATGGACACCACCACCACCACCCCCCCCAAGGTGGACCAGGGTTATCTGTGCGTGCAACTGCACACACTGCACATGTCAGCAGGGGTGGTGGGAGGGGTGGGAGACAGAGGTCGCTGCTTGCAGACGTTGCTGGTGTGCATGAAGACCCACAACTGGTACGCATAGCTGATGCGTACCAGTCCAGCACCGGAGAGCTCAGCCAGGTAGTGGGGCTCCTCAGAGACATCAAACAGCAGCAGGCTGCCCATCATGCCCGCTTGGACTCCCACATGTCCCACGTGGAGTCACACATGTCACGTGTGGACTCCCACATGTCCCGCGTGGAGTCCAAGTGGGATGTACTACATGAGATGACGGCGGTGCACAGGGACATTTTACAATGCCTCCGCCAGATGAACAGCAACCAGTCCACACCTCCCTGTGTGCCAACAACATCTGGTACCTTACAAACTGCAACTGCCACAGGGAGGGAGGAGGACTCTGGCGGAGAGTCCCCTGCACCGCAGCAGCCTGCACTTGAGGGCCCCCCCCAAGAAGAGGGGTCGTCCGAGGAGGGGAAAGTGAGAGGCTGATGGCCAAGCGCAACTCCCAGGAAGCCTGAACCTGTTCTGGATTTTCGCCTTTGTGCACAGACTGTTCACCCTGTTGATGGCAACACTACTCCCACACATTGCATGGGGAGTACAAGTTGGAACAATGTGTCAGACAACTGTGGCCCCGATACTGGGGATCCTGTCTACCTGGACTTTCAATTCACCTAGGAACTTGGGATTGCAAGATTCATGTACAGCACAACCCATCCTATGCACTATTAACACAGATGTATCACAATAAACACACTAATACACCATACTTGCCTCTGTCGTGATTCCAACGTGGGTGCTGTTATGGGGATGATGAACTGCAAAATTACACTGTGTATGCGAACTGCAACAGCAAGGACAACACAGGCATGTGAGTACAGGCAACGTGACACATATGAGGGAGACACACCACCAGGGCTACACAACACATACACACCTAGGCCATCTGACTCATTGCCTACACTGATGTTGCCAGGGAAGACGGTGCAATGCACAGACACCACACCCATTCCCAGTTGTAGTCAAGTAGCCCACAGGTGCAGTAAGCAAATGGCAGTCAAATGTGTGACCACAGACAACGCACATCACTAAGTGAAGCACAGGTTTATTACACAGTAGCAACATGCCGTAACCACTACAGATGCAAGGTAACCCCACCTGGTAGCGGGCACACAGTCAACAACTGTAGACGGAAGGAAGTCCATGGGTGTGGCGCACATCACCTGTAGGGACACAACAGCTACCAGCCTGGATGTGCAATCACGTCGTCGGTGGACACAGTTGACCAAACGAATCTGAAAGTACCCTGTGAAGGACAGAAATGACACACAGTCAAAAGCAATGCAGTACAGGACAGATCAGCAAAACTCATGCACAATACATGTTACAAGATACCCACCCAGAACCAAGTTAGCATGTCAACACTGTTGGGGAGTACAGCCCACCTGTCACCACACATCGCAACACACATCCTGTCAAGTAGCCCATGGACACACTCCAACAGCACCAGAGCACCACCCACACATCATGCCAACTCACATCATTCACATGACACCTCAGGATACTCACATTCAGCTAAAGAAGTTGGTGATGAGCTGTGTGCGGACATCACCATCACCATCATCATCATCATCATCGTCACTGGCATCGTGGTCCAGGCCAGGATCCTCCACAGGTGGCGGATGTTGGTCATCGTCATCCTGGATGAGAGGCAACTCCTTCCGCACTGCCAGGTTGTGGAGCATGCAGCAGACGATGATAATCTTGCACACTTTCGCAGGGGCATATGGGAGGGACCCTCCGGTCTTGTCCAGGCAGCGGAAGCGGCTCTTCAGGAGACCAAAGGTCCGCTCAATCACTCTCCTGGTCCGACCATGTGCCTCATTGTAGCGCATCTGGGCAGGTGTCACAGGGTTCCTGAGGGGTGTCAGCAACCACGGCATGTTGGGGTATCCCGAGTCACCTACGGACAGACAAGTGCACATCAGCTGACTTGGAAAAGTGGGCGGAATACTACAGATCAGATCACACACAATGGCACAAAGTCAGTACACACCGACAAGCCAGGCACGCTGGTTCTGCATCTGTGCCATCAACCTGGGGATGCGACTACTCCTCATCACAAAGGCATCGTGTGCTGAACCAGGGAAACGGGCACACACGTGTGTGATGGTCATGTCTGCAAGACACACCACCAGTGCATTGACCGAGTGGTAGTGCTTGCGGTTCCTGTAGGCCTGCTCCTGGGCCTGTGGTGGTACCAAAGCCACATGTGTCCCATCAATGGAGCCAATGACATGCGGCATCCTCCCCAGGGCATAAAAGTCACTCTTCACGTCAGTGAGTCGTCGCAGTCTAGGGAAATAGATGTACCGGTTCAGGAAGAGCAACATTGCCGCCAAAACATCGCGGATCACACGGCTGAACATGGTCTGTGACATCCCACCAGCAGACGCCACAGTATGTTGGAAGGTACCGGTGGCAAAGAAGTGTAGGGCTGCCATCACCTTCACCTTGGGGGTCAGCGCTGTAGGATACGGCCGGCCAGGCTGCAAATGTGGGGACAACTGCACTGCCAAATCCTCAATCAGCTGCCTGGTGAAGCGGTACCGTCGGATGCTGTCCCGTTCCACCATCGTTGCCAGGTCTGGGAATGGCCGATGGACAGCAGGAGCCCTGCAGTGCAGAGGAGAAGTAAGCAAGATCGTCAGTCACCCCACATATGCGGCATTGAACACACTCAAGATCCCAACATACATCATCATGAGGCACAACTACATGAAGTGTGCAGTACCGGAACGACATGTATGGTACATACATGGCCAACATCTGTCAACACGGTCCTACAGGTGGCATCAATTTGTCCCAGGTTGGCCCATTGGATATCATGATGCTGTGTCACAGTCACCCCCCAGTGACATGTGAGGACAGATGTGCCCCAGGCACCACAGCTCAACGACAGGCACATTCCCAGGGACCCTGTAATGCCACATGGACACTGGCATCACCTGGAGTATCATGTGTACACCACAGCAAAACAAACATGACCCCCACAGGTAGTGGCCACACTTGCCATGGCAGGAGAGCCATGGACGTCTGTGACACACACGCACAACATCAGAGTCCATGCACACACAACGTGGATGTGGAGACTGTCTCCCATTGTGCACATGAAATCAGAGACATTGTAAACACTACATGCACAAAGACTGTGGAGGGCCATCACTATTGTGCCACTGGGACACCCTGGCTCAAACATACCGTCCCACATGGGACTCACGGGGTATGTGACATGACATACACAAACACCACTGTGAAATGTGACCATGACACATGCACAGATATGAACAGTTGCACATCACAGTGGTCACGTACACGTAACACCCAGGATCCTGTCCCCATGAACACGTGCACAGCCTGGGGGTGGCTGCCCACAGGTGACACCCACAGGACAACATGTACACCAACATACACACAATAGGAAATGCAGCCTTACATACCTTATGATAAGGTTTGGACAGGCTGTCGTGATGTAGGTGTGCCCCTCACTCCCTGGGAGCTATCTGTGGCTGGCATATGTCCATCTGAGACAGGCATGCTGACCTATGCCAGTCACATATACAGTGATGCGTTGAACAGCAATGGACCGATCGGTGCCTCCGGCCGGCCCATTGCTTTCAATGTGTGGGGGTACGCGTTGTACCCCTGTGCGCGTTGAACTGCAATGGACCGATCGGTGCCTCCGGCCGGCCCATTGCTTTCAATGTGTGCGGGTACGCGTTGTACCCCTGTGCGCGTTGAACTGCAATGGACCGATCGGTGCCTCCGGCCGGCCCATTGCTTTCAATGTGTTCGGGTACGCGTTGTACCCCTGTGCGCGTTGAACTGCAATGGACCGATCGGTGCCTCCGGCCGGCCCATTGCTTTCAATGTGTGCGGGTACGCGTTGTACCCCTGTGCGCGTTGAACTGCAATGGACCGATCGGTGCCTCCGGCCGGCCCATTGCTTTCAATGTGTGCGGGTACGCGTTGTACCCCTGTGCGCGTTGAACTGCAATGGACCGATCGGTGACTCCGGCCGGCCCATTGCTTTCAATGTGTTCGGGTACGCGTTGTACCCCTGTGCACGTTGAACTGCAATGGACCGATCGGTGCCTCCGGCCGGCCCATTGCTTTCAATGTGTGCGGGTACGCGTTGTACCCCTGTGCGCGTTGAACTGCAATGGACCGATCGGTGCCTCCGGCCGGCCCATTGCTTTCAATGTGTGCGGGTACGCGTTGTACCCCTGTGCGCGTTGTACCTCAATGGACCGATCGGTGCGCACCCATTGACAATGGGCTTGCCTGGCAACGGACGCGTTTTCGAATTTCGAACGAGTCGGTTGCTGGAAAATCAGTTGGTCACCCACAACAATGTTGCAAAATCATGTATGTCATGAAGTTGAAGTTTTGAAGGATGCTGTGGGCGTGTTTTGGTGCTGCTATTCCATGGATTGGCCAGATTCAGAAGATGCAAACGACTTGGACCTATCACTTTGGACACAAGGGACAGTATCTGCCTCTCCAGCACATATATATTGCTGCCTGTTCCCCTGAGAGCCCACTTGCCTGCACTACATGCTCCAGGACGACATCTGCCACTGCACTGCTGCTGTCTCTGCCCCTCTGGACCCTGCAATGGCACGTACTGTGGAGAGAGCCCCAGCCTTCAGCCTTGAGGAGAACCAGGCCCTGCTGGACAGCCTACTTCCACAGTACAGCAAGCTGTATGGGACACCAGGGGAGCAGGTGAGTGTTCTGTGCACTGCCTTTCTGAATGTGCATTTTGTCTGACTAGCAAGGCTGAGAGTCAGCACACCACTGGCTAGCAGGCTCACTGAGTAGTTGTCACCCCCCATAGTGTGTAGTGACTTGCACTGGACAGGTATGGTGCAGTGACAGTGCTTCTGAACAGGGTTTTACTCCCCATGCAATGATACCATGTAGTGACTTCTGGAAAACTGTCCATGGGCAGCCGTGCACTGCCTGGGTACACCATGTGCCCCTGTGATTGCGACATGTATATGCAACTGTGTCATGCACGGATATGTTGCATGTGTAGTAATGGCCTTATCACTTTGTCATCCTGACAGGCTTCTGCCCATCGGAAGCATGAGATATGGAAGGACATCGTCCGGGCTGTCCGGTCCGTGGGGGTCTACAAGCGCCGGATCCGCAACTGCCAAAAGAGGTGGCAGGACCTTCGGGGCTGGACCCGGAGGATTGCACGGGTCCAGCTGAAGCTGTCGCCTCCTCGCAGGAGGGGCGGAACACGGACCCTGACCCCCACATGCTCAGGATCCTGGCGGTGGTCTTTCCAGACCTGGATGGGCAGCTGAAGGCCAGAGAGCAGCAAGGAGGGGGTGAGTCAAAGACTGCACTGTGTACTCTGTCTAACATGCTATGTGCCCTCCTCGGGCCTGGTTAAACTGCCACAGTACAGCAGTCATGTTGTCCAGGAGCCATGTCCCTCTATTGTGCACTGCCCACTCCTCATCTGATACCCAGGTGTGGCCCTTACATGCAGGGAATTCTGTCACTTAGGACTGTGTCCTTGCAGTTTGCTTGACTCAAGGTGGGAGACAGCATCTGTTTCCCTGACTCTGTGGTGGGCATCATGGGTGGGTCCATTGCTTACACAATGCCTGTATTCTGACATGTATTCAGCGTGTTACTTTGATCTGTGGTCCAATTGCTGAGCTGATCCACCACATGTGGCTGGGGTACCTGGCACACACCCATGCTACGGGTGGGAACAATGTTTGGGCCCCAGGAGTATGTATATGACGTGTGTCACACATACTTAGCCAGCTGCCTACAGTCCAGGGCTCATCCCTCATTCATGTGGGGCTGGACAGTCATGCCTACTCCAGGCCATACAATACACTCTGTACTCCCACTCCCGTGTATCAGCGGACACATTGTGCACAGTGATTTGACCCCTCAGGTGTCTGCCTCTGTGTCAGTGTGCTGTGGATTAGTCGCCAGGACTGCTGTGGAGTTTCTTGGTAGGGGCTCAGCATGCCACTGGAGATGTGACCATAGGAGACGATACTTGTGTGACACATAGGTGTCTGATTAGCTGCCCATGCAGACTGGGGCATGTAAATGTGAAGTTCAGGCAGCTGTTCCCCATGCACAGCAGAGTGTGAGGGGCTCAGGTTCAGAGGGTAGTGTCACAGGTCTCCCATATGTCCAATAGGTATGACCTGGACAGATGAGGGTTAAGAGGATGTGTTGTGGGGGGATGTACATGTGCACTTGTGCAGCTCCAGGACTTGCATTCCCCATGACCTACTATTGTGACACAGTGCAGAGTGTTGTTGTCTGGCTGCAAAGTCATACATCACTGAGCCAGTGATGTATGACTTTGCAGTCATGCCTCCGCCATGGCATGTGTCTACTGATTGGTGAGCCTGCAGGGGAGTGACATGTGCTACATGCACACCATAGTGGCGCTGGCTATCAGGACATGGGTGCATCATGGTGTCTGTCGCTGGTATGCATCACATGCATTTCCTATTTGACTCTGGGCATCCCTTACATCCGGAAACCTGTACTGACTCAGTGGCAAGAGCTGTGATGTGTCCACACCGTGTCCTCTGCACTGTCCAACTACTGTGTACTTGGTGCATGTGTCAACACTGGGGTGTTGCAATCCAACAGACACCAGACAGATGGGTGCAAGGCCATGTGGGATGTGAGTGCCATGCTTGGCATCAGACTGACAATTGACTTCTCCTGTTCAATTAGTGCACTTTTAGCAATGTACAACTAATGATGCCAGGGCTTGCTCTGTGATGTGCTGTGCTCACAGTGGTGTGTGCGTTATGTGCAGGTGACTGATGTCTGTCTGTTTCCCCATTGTTTGCAGATACATCCACGGCCACGGAAGGGGACAGCTCCACGGACCAGGAGGAGCCGGAGAGCCAGACTGGGTCAGCAGCCGAGGAGTGGTCGGAGGGACCCAGTGGCACGGAAGGCGAGGGGAGCCACACCGAGGAGTCCTCAGCAGCATCCACCTCAGCTGAGGACCAGAGCAACTCGGAGGATGACTCCCTTGTGGAGGCGGGTGTCAGCAGCCACCACACCCCAGCTAGTGTTGCTGTCCCCGCCACCACCAGCACCACCACCGCCCTCCCATCGGCTCCCATTCCCCAGGTCCGTGGAGGCTCCCATGTCCGGGAGCGTGTCTCCTTTGGGCCAGGCACCGCACCCCTGCCCCTGTGTCCCCTGCTGCCCTGAGTGAGGAGTCTGTGTACCTCCTTCGCCAGCTCCATGTAGGGCAGACAGCCATGCTGAGTGTCCTCCATGCGCACACCGCGCTGTTGACTCAGCTGGTGTCGTTCATGGAGGGCATCTCATCGGGCATGTCTGACCTGCAGAGGGGCAATAGGTCCATGGACTCCTCCCTGACGGCAGCAGTGTCCCTCCTCAAACGGTCCCTCACCCCTCCTGCCTCTGCTCCATCCACACTCCCCAGCACCTTACCCATCCCAGGCACACACACACCGGCACAGGCACACACCAGCACACACACATCCAGCACACTGACACACACGCCAATGACAAAACGCACACGCACGCACATTCAGGGGACTGAAGCCAGACTCACAGGGGATGGGGCCCTGGAACACACACACGCATCCACATGCACTGCGCAGTCCTCAGTTCCCTCTCCCTCCAAAGCACCCTCCCTTGCCTCACCTGCAACCCCAAAGTCACAGCAGCTCTTCCTCTGTGACCTCGGCCTCTTCCCCACCGATGAAGCTGCCCCAGCATCCCGGGGGAAGAGGAAGCCCACCCACACGGAGCAGAGTGCCCCTCGCCCCCGGACACCCTCCCCCAGGCGCAGACGGACTGAGGCCCCCACCCGCAAGTCCCCCGGAGTGGTAAGAGCAAGACCCCGCCACCGCCCTGCAGCTCAGGCACAAGGTCTCCGTCCTCCATCCCTCAGGCCCCCACTGCACAGGTGCCCCCACCACACCCTGCCCCAGGTTCCCCCACCCACAGATATACCATCCCCAAGATGCTCCGGCCTTCTCCCCTGCCACTTGCTCTCCCAGCACCACACCCCCGCTGCGCTTGTCTGTGCCACTGATGTGGTGAGGGTGTCCTCCCCCTCTGTCCAACCCACCTTGCCTGTTCCCCATTCTCCTCCCCTGGAGGTAGGCACTGCAGTGGAGTCCACTACCGCCCTGTCTGACTTGGGCACTGCAGTGGCGGACCTGTCCACCCCATCTGCAGGGTCCACTGCAGTTGTGCCGGCACCCACGACATCTGAGTCATGCCCCCAGTTGTGCCGGCACACACCATGTCAGACACCTCCACTGCAGTTGTCAGTGGCTCTCCAGCACCCACCACCCCTTCCCTGACTCCCCCTGGTGAGCCCTGATCCTGTCCCTGCGGTGCCTGGCCTGCCCCCCGGTTGCCCCTCCTAGTGGATTGTCCCTGGTATTGTGCAGGCATGCGTAGGGTGACATCTGCCAGTGTCACCCTGTTTGAACTTTGACAATGGACTGGCCATTGGCCTTTGCTCTAATTTCTTCTGGACGTCGTTATCAAACAACACATATGCTGAATAAAGCAACTTTCTTTTCTCTAGTGCTCATGCTTCAGATGTACATGTTGTTGGTGCAGCTAACCATGCCCTTGCTGCAGTGATGGTGATATCTGGTCTCATGATTATGAAGTGTTACTGTGCAGGAACCCATGTGGTCCAGGGGGAATGTGTCCTATCATGTGGTGTATCCATGTCATCAATAGCAGCATCTGAGGGTGTCATGTGTTCAGTATTTGGCAATGGGTTTCCTACTTACATTGGCAATTTCATATCTGTGGCTTCCACCCCTGCACATCTGTTGTGCCTGCCATCGTTGCATTTGTCTACTTCCCTGACCGTGTTGCCATCTCCAGTGGACATGCAGGTTTGGGCATCAATGGGGAGGGACTCCTCCGTGTAGTCAGTGCAACATTGCTATACAAGTGTGTTGGATCTGTGCTGATGATTCCGTTGGCACATCCATGACCAGGCTGATGTGATGGGAGCCCTCATTTGGTGCTAATTGTTGATTGTGTGACCAAGTGCTCAGCTGACATGATGGGGCCCTACTGAGGCAACATATGGCACAGCTTTCCTCACACAGGAGTGGAGTCCCCTCATGGCAGTGTGTACACGTGTGACATTGCCTGCGCCCAAGGTGTGTGTTGTATGTGCATGTCTGTGTGTTCACTTCCATTCATCTGCGCATGCTGTGATCCCTAGTGTTGTACCTGTTTGTGATGCTTGCTGACTTGAGCTATGTTCCCCCAAAGTCTTCTCCCTGTGTTCTCTGTGATGTGGGTGCATGGCACATTACTGGTCATCAGGGTGTCACCCATAGGTGTGTTTGCTGTCAGGGCAGAGTTTGTGTGCAGACGCAGATGGGTCACAGTCAGGTTTCCCTTTGGCACTTGTTGTTTGCCCCTGTCATGTGATTTCCAGTTTGTGTTATCTTTCAGTGATTGTGACACGTTGTGTGTGTGACTGCTGGCACTCCTTAGGGTCCGGGCTGCAATGTTGGTTGTTGTCTATGTGTGTTCTTTGTGGGTGACCTTGGCTTCTTCATTGGTGTGTGACTGTGGCTGGGATCCCATTGGTCGGTGTGGTATTGCCGTCATGTCCATGTACAGCGTAGTGTGCAGTGTGTCAGACATTCAGGAGTCTTGTTGAGTGTCCATGTGTGATGTGTTTCTACACCTTGGTTCCCACCCACCACCCTGGAATAGTCATGGGTGCATGTGCAATGTCACCAGTGCATGTGTACTTCACTGCTGCACATTGTTGGAGGTCGAGGGGTGTGGTCTTGAGTGTGTGCAGATGAGAGTTGTTGCCCGGCTAGTCCCCTGCCTCCATGTTGGCCTTGGCTTACTGGCCATGCTGATTGATTTGTGCTTGTGTAGGTGTGATGGTAGTTTGTTGCTCAGGACACCTGACTGTGGTTCACAGTGTGAACGACATTTAGCTTTGTCATCACAGTGGTATTTTTATTCAGCCCAGGGTCACCACATTGTGGGGGCCCTGGGGGTGGTGCTGTGGTGTGTCTGTGACTTGCTGTGTCAGTTGTTGTTCCTACGTGCCTGTGTGACATGTGTGTTTTGTGCTCCCTCTCACCTGTCAATGCCTGCTTGCCCACATAGGGGATTTGGATCCATGAGTTACCTTAGTGTGGCAGTGTATGCACATCTGTATGATTGGTATTCAGCTCTCCTCATGTGTTGTGTTGTTGCCTGGGGACACTGGCACCCCCACCCCTCACCTGCTGTGTATGATGACAGTGTTGGTCTGCCTGTTTGTGTTTGTGCATCTGCACCACTGCATTGGCATATCTTGGGTGTGCCATTGGCTGTATGTTGTTTGGTGTGTTTCCCCTGCTGTCCCTGGGACTCCTAGGTCATCGGTCAGCACAGTGATCATGGTTTGTGTGTCCCATTGCTGCCATGGTATGGTATCTGTTCACCTCACATCTGCTGTCTCCACAGGGTATCTGCATTTGTGTGCCCATTGGTGCAAATATGTGGTTCTGCATTCTGATGGTCACTTCTGTCATTGTGTCATTGATGACTGTTGACGGTCTCAGCCCCCATGGGTGTTGTTTGTCTGCACATGGCCAAAGGAATGTTTCATTTGCACTGCAGTATTTGGCTCCCCCAATTTATGTTGCAATGGGACACATACACTACTTTGCCACAGATGAGTTTTTGGTTCTGTGACCAGGAATGATCCATGCAGTTTGGCAGTTGCAGCTCTTTCTTTGTCAACAATTACCTTTTGGTCACTGTGATGATGAGGGTGTAGACCCCATTGCCACAATGGTCAAAATGTGCTTCAGCTATGGACCCCACACTTGCCTTTTGGTCACTGTGATGATGGGGTTTAGACCCCATTGCCACAATGGTCAAAATGTGCTTCAGCTATGGACCCCACACTTGCCTTTTGGTCACTGTGATGATGGGGGTTTAGACCCCATTGCCACAATGGTCAAAATGTGCTTCAGCTATGGACCCCACACTTGCCTTTTGGTCACTGTGATGATGGGGGTTTAGACCCCATTGCCACAATGGTCAAAATGTGCTTCAGCTATGGACCCCACACTTACCTTTTGGTCACTGTGATGATGGGGGTTTAGGCCCCATTGCCACAATGGTCATGGGCTGCTTGCATTGTGGCTGCCACACACATATATGTGTGGCACATGTGCTAGGGGGTCACATTGTATGTTCAAAGTCATGTTCGGTGTTGTAGGCATTTGACACAGCCTGCTCACACGCTTGTCATGGTGGTGGGGGGATGTCTTAATCTTGCATTCCCTAGGTTGTGGTGTGCTTGTTGTGTCATGCATTGTCCATCCTATGAGTGGGGGTGGTAGTAGTGGTAGGCATCCAGCCCCCCCTGGGTGAGGGTGGTAGTAGGCATCCAGCCCCCCCCTGGCTAAGGGTGGTAGTAGTGGTAGGCATCCAGCCCCCCCTGGGTGAGGGTGGTAGTAGTGGTAGGCATCCAGCCCCCCCTGGGTGAGGGTGGTAGTAGTGGTAGGCATCCAGCCCCCTGGCTAAGGGTGGTAGTAGTGGTAGGCATCCTGCCCCCGTGGGTGAGGGTGGTAGTAGTGGTGGGCATCCTGCCCCCTGGCTAAGGGTGGTAGTAGTGGTGGGCATCCTGCCCCCTGGCTAAGGGTGGTAGTAGTGGTAGGCATCCAGCCCCCCTGGCTAAGGGTGGTAGTAGTGGTAGGCATCCTGCCCCCGTGGGTGAGGGTGGTAGTAGTGGTGGGCATCCTGCCCCCTGGCTAAGGGTGGTAGTAGTGGTGGGCATCCTGCCCCCTGGCTAAGGGTGGTAGTAGTGGTAGGCATCCTGCCCCCTGGCTAAGGGTGGTAGTAGTGGTAGGCATCCTGCCCCCTGGCTAAGGGTGGTAGTAGTGGTAGGCATCCTGCCCCCCTGGGTGTGGGTGGTAGTAGTGGTGGGCATCCTGCCCCCTGGCTAAGGGTGGTAGTAGTGGTAGGCATCCTGCCCCCCTGGCTAAGGGTGGTAGTAGTGGTAGGCATCCTGCCCCCCTGGGTGAGGGTGGTAGTAGTGGTGGGCATCCTGCCCCCTGGCTAAGGGTGGTAGTAGTGGTGGGCATCCTGCCCCCTGGCTAAGGGTGGTAGTAGTGGTAGGCATCCTGCCCCCCGTGGGTGAGGGTGGTAGTAGTGGTGGGCATCCTGCCCCCTGGCTAAGGGTGGTAGTAGTGGTGGGCATCCTGCCCCCTGGCTAAGGGTGGTAGTAGTGGTAGGCATCCTGCCCCCCTGGCTAAGGGTGGTAGTAGTGGTAGGCATCCTGCCCCCTGGCTAAGGGTGGTAGTAGTGGTAGGCATCCTGCCCCCTGGCTAAGGGTGGTAGTAGTGGTAGGCATCCTGCCCCCTGGGTGTGGGTGGTAGTAGTGGTGGGCATCCTGCCCCCTGGCTAAGGGTGGTAGTAGTGGTAGGCATCCTGCCCCCCTGGCCAAGGGTGGTAGTAGTGGTAGGCATCCTGCCCCCTGGGTGAGGGTGGTAGTAGTGGTGGGCATCCTGCCCCCTGGCTAAGGGTGGTAGTAGTGGTGGGCATCCTGCCCCCTGGCTAAGGGTGGTAGTAGTGGTAGGCATCCTGCCCCCTGGCTAAGGGTGGTAGTAGTGGTAGGCATCCTGCCCCCCTGGGTGAGGGTGGTAGTAGTGGTAGGCATCCTGCCCCCCTGGGTGAGGGTGGTAGTAGTGGTGGGCATCCTGCCCCCTGGCTAAGGGTGGTAGTAGTGGTGGGCATCCTGCCCCCTGGCTAAGGGTGGTAGTAGTGGTAGGCATCCTGCCCCCGTGGGTGAGGGTGGTAGTAGTGGTGGGCATCCTGCCCCCTGGCTAAGGGTGGTAGTAGTGGTAGGCATCCTGCCCCCTGGCTAAGGGTGGTAGTAGTGGTAGGCATCCAGCCCCCCTGGGTTGGGGTGGTGGCGCGCATTCAGGCCCCTGTGTGCATATGTGGCATTGGTGATGGGCATCCCGCCCCTATGGTGCTGCTGTTGCTGGTGTAAGTATATTCAGATTCCCAGTGTATGTGTGTGATGTGTCGTGTACGTGTTGTATGTGTTTTGTGGTTGGTGTCTGACTTACCTTCTGCGCCGTACGCGTCCGTGCCTGTTCCGGTAGTAGATGTAGAATATTGGTATGATCGGGACGAAGGGATTCATGGTTGGTTCGTGTCGTTCGTCCTTCTCGTTGCTTCGCGTCGTCCTCGTCGCTTCGCTTCGTCCTCGTCGCTTCGCGTCGTCCTCGTCGGTGCCGTGTTCGTCTCGTAGCCGTGGATCGTGTTGTGGCGCGATTCGGAGCTTATGTGCGCCTCTCCCGGATGCTTTGACGTGCCGTGCGTAGCGACGGGTTCGGCGCGTACGGGAAGCGCATCGTACTTGTCCGGCCGGACGGGGCTGCATTTTCCCTTCCGTGCGACTCGATTCGGCGTTTCCGGATTCGCCTCGGTCGGAGAACAGGACCTGGTTTGGGTGAGTACGGCTCGGCCGGAATTTTTGCTGTTGTGCGCATCGTACTTGCTCGTTCGGTGTGCTGTACGGATCGGTCGGGAAACTGGCTTTCGCATGGCTTTTTTCCCGACCGAATGGTATTGGGTGCGCCTCCGACCGAGATCGGAATCGGCCCCTTAGCATTTCTCCACCTGCCTGTGTTGTACAGCCGGGTCGAAAAAAGCCAGAGGCTTCCAGGCACTGTCTGAGCGGCAAACCAGGCCACTCAGACCAATCCCAGCGCTTCTCTCATGCTGGGAATAGTATTCTTAGCATGAGAGCAGCATCAGGATTCGCATCTGGGAGCCTGTGCAGTGTGCACCAGTCCTGGAGTCGAGGATCGGGAGAGGAGCAATCAGCAACCGCAGCAGCAGGTAAGTAATATTTTAAATTTTTTATTTCTTTTTTCTTCCGTGTCTGTGCTTTTTTTCGTATTCCCCCTAACCCCTCCCCCCCCCCTCCCCCCCCGATACCCCACAACTTGGGATTCCGAGCAGCTGCCACTGTTTTTCTCAGTGAAATCCATTTATTTTCTAACAAATGCAGCTTACATTTTCGTCCTTACGAACTGTGGTGCCGTGGCTGGTCAAAATGCCAGAGCAGACATGGCTGCTACATGGCAGTTGCAAAGGTCGAGAATGACAGCAGAATTTCCTCTGCCTTCAGGAAAACATGGTCTTTTGTCTGAATTCAGAAGAACATTCTTCAACCATTTTTCAGAAAATGACTGATGCTGTGTTGTAGCACAAACTGGTAGCAATGTTGATGAACAGGAAGACTAAAGACAACCTGCAGCCTTTTAAAAATACTTGAAGAAATATGTCTGTCCAAAGAGCATTTTCGTCCTCTTTGAAGGTTGTTGTAAAAGCATTGAAATTCTTTCAAAAAGGCTCAACCCTCTGCATCCAGGACCTTTCTTTCTAGTCATAGCAGGGTCTTGGTATCTCCTTTCTAGCAAGAGAAGTCACATTTCTAAGAAAAACAAAATCAAAAGGGTTCCATAAAAATATTTGACCAACCAAAAACAAATGTATATTTATTCAGGATGTGTGTGACAGAGGCCTCAGTAATTTTCATTTCCGACATTGTCGAATACTTGATTATCAGAAGTACTCCTCACACTGATGTTGAGTTACAGCATCAAAACGATCTTTTTGCCAGGAGAAGGATAAAGAGGAATTCATGAGATTCTTAACTGCTGTAGATGTATGGACTTAGACACAGATTGGATGTTGTCCTTTATTCTAGATACAGGCACAAACACTGATGATTGTGCATTGATTTGGAACATTAAAGGAAAAAAACAGGAGGGTGTCCAAATTCCTCAATGAAAGCATCACAGAGAGCAGTAAAAATAGGATTATAGAAGAAACCGGGAGCCCTTATTGAACCCTCTTTAAATCAACACCCTCAGTTTACAGATCATTAATAGATAATGTTGCTAACTAAATCAGGAGTCATGTTCATACTCCTCTGGATAAGACTGAGGAATAGAAGTCTGAATGTCTGCATACATCCATTCTGGAAAATGTAGTCTCTAGACCTACTATTGAACCAAACATTTGACTTTCATTTTCAAAATATGAAAAGGATCCCACAAGGGGTTCCAGTACAGCCTGTTCTGCATCCCAGGACTAATTCCTTGATGCCATGGGCACCATTGCAACATTTTAGATGAACCAAAAAGTCTAAGATGGTTCAGGTCAAATCGACCATTCAGAACTATCCAATTAGATTCAAGTGTTATCTTTCATAGCAAATGAGAATGCTGCCTTTCCTTAGGAAAGATGCAAAATGTAAACAAAACTGTATACTAGGGGTGTGGCCAACTCAAGACTAGAGGAGGACGCCAAGCTGTGAGGTGAGGCTCCAGCCCAGCTATTAAAGCATCTTCAAAAGCACCCTCTTGATGCTTTATCCTACCGTATCCATGTACACCCCAACAGCTCACGAAACCCAAACACTCAGGCTGTGACTACTTCGGAGGGAAGAAAACAACAGCAACAGTCTACGAGTGCAGGCTCCCCTGAGTGGCAGCTGCCATTTTGGAATTGCAAGGCTTCTAGGCAGGTGACTCAAAGCACCTGACCTAGAGAAGCTGGGGGCCCTCCTGGAGGGTAAGCCGAGGCTCCCCAATCAGATGCTGACTCATTGCCGGACCCCTTAAATGCAACAGAAAGCATGCCACATGGGGAAAATGCTTATGAAGAGAGGGGGTAGCCAGGAGATGTCCCCAGACATTGAAGCCCTAGCCGGCAACAGCGCTTTGCTCAAGAACCCCACCGAGTCCCGGATCAAACTAAGCACCAAAGGCAGAGGCCTACCACTCTGGGCCATCGAGAGACGCCCACCCAGACTAGGGGTGGTCTTGAGGCCCAGTAGAGGTAGGGATGAGACAAAGACTGCTGTTGTGAGTGCACCTGATTGCAGATGTGGACAGCTGAATCTGGAGAGTACTTGATCACAGGCAATTGGGGCAAATGGCTGTGTGGTGGCAATGCCTGTGGACAACCATCACTAGAGAAGCAGAAATAGGGCCACAACCCACATTCCACTCATGACTTCCATGCAGTTAGAAACGCAGGGGAAAGCAGGGCTCCTGGAGCATACAGAGGTGCACATGAGAGCTCGCTGAGTCGAATTGGAGGACTGGAAGCTCTGCCTCTAGTCACTGGGTGCCCCCATCACCACCAGAGTCTTGGACAAAGGCCTTCTCTAAAGACAAAGTGGAGGTCACGGTGGGAAGGTGGAAGAGACTGTCGCCAGGCATAGTGCCAACAAAATTCCACCTGGCACTGACAGAGGACAGCAAGTCTTGGAAAACTAACGTAGAACTACAGATTCTCCATCCTCAATAGCAACTGAAGGACTCACTGGGAGACATTTGACCAGAATATAATACCCTCTTTGAGGGATGGAAAAACCTTGCGCTGAGGAGAGAACTCTGAGGCATGGTTCAAGGGAGGAAGTCAATAGAATATTCAGCATCTGACATGTGATCCTTCTCTACCAAGAAAAGGTATGAGGCGGGATCTAGCAGACCAAACATAACTGTCCACTCCTAATCATCTGAGCAAGAACCTCCAGTATCATGGTGGCCTACCATAAATACTTCCTAATAAGATTCACAAGGAGGCAGAGTCAATTAAGACTGACCTAAAAACATGCAACCATGAACTGCCAAGCAAGACGACAGAGCTTGGTGGGAGGGTGGACAATCTAGAGTCAGAAATGTATGAAGGTCAATAGAGAAAGCACAACTCGGAGTAGGATCATGTCTCTATATTTGGAAAATCACATACAATGCAACAACATTAACATTAGAGGAGTTTCGTGAGGTGCAGAAAAGGTTGGTATCCAGGGTTTTATACGCAACTATTTGCATGCCGTTAGTGAACAGCCAGATGCACCTGTGGGCTGAACACATAGAGTAGATATGCAACAACACAGCAAAGATTTTCCTCCCAACGTTGTGAAGAGGGTGTACTTCTTTGAAGAAATCGGATGCATTATGAGAAGAGTTAGGGAGATGGAGACTTTCCTTTTCAGGAGATTTAAAATTCAATTATAGCAAGAGTTGTCAGCGGTGATCTTGAGGAAACGCAGGGATGCATTGATTTCTGCCCAATAACATTCTTCGTTAGAGACAAGAAAATCCCCTATCATGGGGCACATTTTTCGTCTCCTATTTCACTGAAAACACAAACAGGGCTTCTCAAACGTAATAAGAAGCAACACTTTGCTTGACCTGCATACCAAAGGAAACAAGCTTTGCTGGGGTTCCCCTCGGGTCCTATGGTAGACAATATGCAACAAAAACAAGCAAAGGTGAATACTCCTCTTGAACACTGCAGCATCAAAAGAAGTCCTGGTTTAACATATGGAAAGAATGGGGGCAGCTAGGGAGCCCGCGCAAAAGCCGGGAAAAACAAGTAAGTCAAGGTGGACAAGTTGAACAAGTGAAAGAAACCTAAACTTCACTAACCCTTCAAGGTCCATGAGTAACTGGGAATGGAAATGGTGGACAACTGAGGAGTGGTTGAGGCGGTCCAATGGACTCGGCCATCTGTATCCCTTACCACCGGGAACTGTACAGGCCATATGGATCAGCCCATCCCATGCCTCACTAAAACATGCACTTACTAAGTGGGGCAAGAAAATACTAGCCAGGAAATACTAGCAAGAGCTTGAGATAAGGTCCCACCTGCAAACAGGGAGATCTTGTACTTGATCCCTCCAAACAGATTGTCCTTAATTTCTCCCTTCTGTTGTGCCCTTGCTGCCAAAGATTCAGTAATCATACCTAACAACAAAGGAGACAGTGGGTAGCCTAGGATTGTAGCCTAAGTTGTTCCCTTAGCCAAGTGTTTTGGTCTTGAAAAAGCTTTGTCTACCGTAACTCTAGTCTTAGGACAGCAGTAACTTGTGAGCACCATGTTTATAAAAGGTGCACCCAAAACAAACTTGTTCATAAACACTGACAATAAGTGACCAGCTCACACTGTCAAACGCTTTCTTGGTGTTTAGCACCAAAAGTGCAGTTTTGGAGCTTATTATTTTGCTTTTTTAACAAGATGAGAAAGTTTACAGATGTCGAAATGTCCGCCTCCACAGGACACACCTGAGACATCTTCATGTGTTTAAAGAAATAGGTTTTTCCAGGATTCAACCTAACTTTCTGCCCCACTTTTGGGTACCTATTGACTGATGCTACTAGTTTTCGATTCCGCAGTTGCAGAGTCCTGCCAAACAATCCTCAGTGGCAGTAGTCAGACCCTTTAAAAGATATATGCCTATTTGGTTCATCCACAATTGACATAAGTTAACTTATATATAAGTATATGGTACCAGGGGTATTTAGGGCCTTACGTTAAGTGTCCCTCCTGGACTGCAGCACTGATTGTGCCCCCACGAGGGTGACAAGGTAAAGAATGACACCCAGGCTGCCATGGTAGACTGGCAGAACACTTTCTAAACTGCTAACTCAACTTTGCAATTTAAACTAATGGCAAAGCCGAAACCTTCCTTTTTTAAGTCAATCAATCAATCAACCAATCAATCAATTAAATCAGTTTATTTCGGATACATAATTCATAAACCCACAATAAAACAAACCATGCATTACCCAACCTGGCTAATTTAACAGACAATTTAAAAAAGAAAAAGATACAGTAAATGAAACCATATTTACACTAGTACCATATGCCAGTAAAAGAGGTACAGCAAGTGCAGCAACTTGCCAGGCCCTAACCTTCCCTTTCCTTACATGTAAGCCACCCCTAAGGTAGGCCCAAGATCCCCCATGGGGAGGGTGCAGTGTGTGTGAAAGGTAGGACATGTACTGGTGTGTGTTACATGTACTGATAGTGAAAAACTGTGCATTTTGGTTTTCATTATTGCAAGGCTATCTTATCTGTCCCATAGGCTAGCATGGGAGTTGCTTTGTAACATCTTACAAGCATAACTTTATATTGGGACAAATGGAGTTTAGGCTTCCTGAACTCGGAATTTAAAAATACATCTTTTAGTGAAGATGATTTTTATGTTGTATGTTTGAAAATGCCACTTTTAGAAAGAGGGCATTTTCTGGCTTAACCAACTTGTTTGCCTCTGCCTTTTGTGTATTTCCTGTCTGGGTTTAGAGTGACAGGAGCAGGGGATGTGCATTCAAACTAGACAGACACAAGGGGGGTTGAGGTGTGTCCTGTCTTTCCTGGGTGACTCATAGCCAGGCTGAATAGACCTGGCTGCCTTTAGAATAGTGGGAGGAGTTGTTGCGTTCATCTGAATGGACTGTGGCTGCCTCTCACAAAACTGTCTCCCCCTCCTGTGGTGAACCTGGCCTGAGCCAGGCTGAACTGGTTTATGTGTGCCAGAGGAACTTTGTTTCTACCACCTTGAAAGGAAAATGTGGAATAAATATTGGGGCCCTGACACCAGAACTTTAGATTACTGCTGGACTAAGGAACCTGCCAGGAAGAAGGGCTGGAAGAGCTGCCTGGAGAAGTACTGTCCCTTTGCTGTTGTGCTTTGTTGGGTTGGCCTGCAGTTGCTGCTTCTGTCTTGGGCACAGAAAGGACTGGACTGTGCTTTCTGCATTCAAAGTATCTCCAAGGGCTAGATGTAGAGCTTGCCTCCTGTTGGAAGTCTCAGGGAAATCAAAGACTTCAACATCTTCTGGGTACCAGCTTCTGGAACTGGATGTTTCAGCTGCCACAGAGGAAAAAGGTAACGGGACGCCTTCAATGACGCCGCTGCCGGCCCCGTGACCTGAAGGCACTGCAGAGGGCACCGCCACACTTCGCACTGCAACCCCAGTCTCACTGACGACGACGTCCAATGCCGCCACCGAGCCGCTGCTTGCACCGTGCCCTGTGGGCACTGCCCTCTGCATTACCTTGCTTCAAACCGCCACCCTGGTATCCCTGAGGATGCCGCAACGTGGTCACCGACGCCGGTGCCCGCAGCGTGACCTGTGGACACCGCTCGTGGTGAACACGGAGCACTGTCCCGCTTTGCCCGCAGCCCTGGTCTCACCAATTACGACGCTCCAAGCTGACAACAACGCAACTGCATGCATCATGGTTTGGGGCCACTGCTCGCAAGTTACACGACGCACCGCCCCGTCCCACACAGCAGCCTGGGCCCTTCAACGACAGCACCATCGACTCCAGTTCGTCAACCGACGCCGCTGCCTGCACCACGACCTGTGAGTCCCGCACACCGCATTGCCCTGTCTCGCACCGCAGCCTTGGGTCTACTGATGACATCGCTTCAGCAACGACGACGATGCTGCCTGCACCGTGACCTGAGGGCCCCGCACATCGCACTGCTCTGCTCCGCTTCACACCGCAGCCCCGACGCCTGCCGACGCCGGTGCTCCTGACTTCAAACTCAAGGAGTTTGACCTGCAATTCATGTCACTTCAAGGACCCGACGACTCCCGGAACCGACGCCTGCAGATGCCGCTCCTCTGGAGCTCACCGCTAGGTCTAATGCCCTGCATCTCCAAAGATACAGTTTTACGGGTTCCCCAACACTGTAGCTGGCCTGCGACGCCGCGGTCGGCCAGAACATTTGGATTTGTTTGCTCACGATGCCGTGATAGCCCCGGGCGGAGCTATCGACTTCTCTGAACTGTTTTTAAAGTCTATTTTTGCTTTATTCGTAGTTTGATCACTGTATGTTGGTTTTTTATCGTTTTTGGACTTGTTCTACACAGATAAATATTGGATATCTGTCTAAAACTGGTGTGGTGTCCTTCTGTAGTGTTATCACTTTATTCCTGTTTGTTATGTGCAAATGCTTTACACAATGCCTCTGACATAAGCCTGACTGCTCGTGCCAAGCTACCAAGGGGTGAGAAGGGGTTCTTTTAGATGTGTAATCCTCTTATTCTGACTAGAGTGGTGGATTCTGCCTGGCTTAGGTGCATACCCTAGCCAACCAGAAAACCCATTTCTAACAATCGGTCATTTTAGATTTTAGGTTTGCAATGTTCCAAGAGAGTAAATTCCAGATTTCAAAGTGCATACTTGCGGTGGCGGGCATTGGGATGGGTCTGCTGAGGGAATTGGCAGTCAAGTCTCAGTTCATTCCGTACCCCTATGCTGACATGTACTCATGTCAGTGTCAACCACAAGTATACACAAAAGAAGCTACCCCGAGGCTTAAAAGGTACTTAGTAGAGTACCTGGCATCTCACAAAAAGTGAAGGACTGTCCTCACACACCACCAGGTGTCATGCTTCATCATTGGCAGTCCTCGCTCTCTAAAAACTTGGTTTGATAGAGAGTTGGCCTACAGCTGGAGACAGGGAGGCACTTCTAAATCTAAGTGGGGGCCCGTGATAGTGAGTGATTATTAAAAACCAATATAATTGCCAAAATGCATTTATTTTAACAGGCAACTACTTGATATTAAAAATTGAAAAAACGGTGATTAGGGGAATTAGTACCCCATCACCATAGTGATTTAAGTCGGCAACATGTTTCTGCCCTTATGGCCCAAGGGGTCTGCGGCATACATCAGGACGGAAAAAAAGAATTGTGGGCTCCTATCGTACCAAAGAGTTGGTATGAAATTACCACTGGGTAGGTTGACCTGTGTCAAACTCTACCTGAAAGAGTTTCCTGAAACCTGTAAATGTAAAGAAAGTGAGATTGCCATCAGGGACAGATTAACCTGAGATGAATTCTGTCAAAGCAAAGTGAAAATTGCCCCACATGCATCAATATACATATAGTGGCTTTTGTGTGAAACACTTGTCACTGCAAACGTGAAACACACACAATTTGTTTTGGCACAGAAGTGTGAGACCAGCTCACAGCCTTACCCTAGTTTAGGTTCCTACACACCCCATGGGAGGATGGTGAAGGAGAGACCCCTGTAGTCACATTCTGGAAGAAAAAATACAATTCACTTGTTGGTAATTTTGGAATTACGAGTTTCCTTATGGGAATGGTAAAGTTTCACACAAGCATGCATCCACACATCCACTCATACTCTTACTACATCAAGGTGCGTCTCTCGCTGTGATCCTAGTTCTGTTCGCTCCTCTTCCCCGTTGTGGAATGAAGGATGCAGGATTGTAGCCTTAAGTAGTTCCCTTGATGAGTAAATTGGTAGCACGTGTGTTCGCAGGGTTTTTTTTATTTGGTTTCCGGTGTCCGGAAAGCCTCCTGCTTGTTAGAGATCGGATGCCTGATCTTCGTGTCGGGAAAAAATGTGTTGGGAGGCCCTGATTGCAGCCTGTCCATGGAACACCTGTGAATTCCCCGGTGTCCCATCGGAGGCTGCCTGGGCTTCACGTCAGCTGTGTGCATCGATCGGCGCTGCTCTACTGAGCTGGGGCTGCCTGGGCTTCGCGTGTTATGAAACGTGCGGCTGATTGTAATGCGTGTATTTCTTACGTGGGGACACAGGGGTGCGCACCCTTTTGCAGCTTATGATCGCAGTGGCAATTTCTTGCTTATTACGTGTAGTGGCATGTTGAAACGTGGGATTTTCACAACGAATTGGCCATTATTAGTTAATATTTACATCACTGCAAATAAACCCAGATGAAACGGGAATCCATTTTTGAAAATTTAAAAATGGAAACCCTTTCACAATTTAAAAATTGCACTGGCAGCAAATGCTTGCAACTTTTTACATGAGTGCAATGGGCCAGGGTAAAACAGGAGGTTGGAAAGTGAACTTTGTGCACTAAATCATTGCACTGGAATAATAACCCACCAAACTATAAAGTCTGCCTCAATACGGTGAGACATTTTCTCTGACCCCGTAGCCAACATGGAATTAAATAATGAACTCACATTTGACGAAGCAACGATAGCGGAAATACTGAAGGCACCCTCTCTACTAGCAGAAACAGTGGCTTCCCAGACGGTAAAAAATTGAGATGAATGGGATACCCTCTCTGCGAAAAAGAAAGAACAAATACGCACAGCCCTACATGGTGCATTCATGACTGAATACCTCCGGAAGAACACGGCACCTCGAGGTCTAATAGTCACCAATGAACCTAGACTTTTTTTGAACAACAAAGAGTTCCGAAAAAACTGGCCATGCATTGCGTGGAAATGCACTAAAGATTGGTTGGTATTAATTATTAACACAGCCAGGAAACTAGCGGATGCATTACTCGTGGAAATACAGCAGAGTGAGAGCAAACTGAAGACAACAGTGCACATTTACGTCTTCAAGAAGAAACTTGAGGAAATCAACAACAACCATTCCCAATATAAGGAATATCTTACACAATCCAAACATACCAAACTCAAAAAGGATGTCCAGAAATTCAGCCACGAAATAACCTACCCATATGTCACAGACGAGTACTATGAGAAACCACAACCACAAACCACCAGAAGAAGGCAACAGAAATTTAGTCCCACCCCACAGGACTTGACCTTGAGTTCCGGAGAAGAAAGGAGTGGCAGCGACAGCAGCGGTGATGAGAGCATGAAACACCCCCAGAGACAACACTTTCCGGACTATCAACAGCCACCCATGCATCCACCGATGCACCCATTCGGTTACTGTCCGCAACCCTATTACCCGCCAGGGTTTCCATTCCAACAAGGTCCCCCGCCTTTTTTATACAGGGTCAGGGGAAGAGGAAGACAAAAACAATCAAGACAACAAGCCAGAGCACATTGGGAAGACCAGGCACCCAATATAGTGGTCACACGGAGCAAAGGGAAAGACCAGGGGCCGACCACGAGCAGGGACCGACCAACATAGTCAACCTGAGCGGCCACTCATTATCCCCAGATGAGAACTCTGTCCTTTCTAAAGGATTAGGGTTCGTGCCAACACAGAGAAATTATCTCTTCGCCCTTCGCATTGAACTGGCCCAGTTCTTTAGAAGGCTCAAACTGAAAAGCTTCTTTGACGACTTAGAACCCTACCCACAGGAGACATCTAACACAGGACTAAGAAAGAAATCCATGTTCTTACCACCCACGCAGTCCATCCCCTGTCATGTGATGGCCTTCGAACAGGCGGTGCTAAAAGAGATAGACACAATCGACTGCCAGAACAACAAAGGCTTCCAGAACGTTAAGAAGGGTGAAAGAAAAGCACTTATGGACCTCAAACAGAACACCAAACTTATTATAAAACCAGCCGACAAAGGTGGGGCTATCGTCATTATGGATAAAGAAATGCACCATGCAGAATGTATCCGTCTGTTATCTGATGAAGACAGCTACGAAGTGTACCAGACTGACCCAACGCCAAGGCTTATAGACAGAATAAAGAGCATGGTGAATGAAGGTCTTATGAATGATTGGATTACAAAACATGAAGCGGAGTACCTCGTCTGTGAAAACCCTTGCACCCCGAGGTTCTATACTCTCCCCAAGTTTCACAAGAACAGAATGCCCCCACCAGGAAGACCTATAGTGTCAGGCATTGGCTCAGTTCTTGAGCCCCTGACACAATTCTGCGACTGGTTCCTGAGAACAATTGTACAAACATCCACCTCCTACCTGTGAGACACAAAAGATGTCCTTTGCCTTCTCAGAGATCTGGAAATCGACCCTGTAGAGGACCTGATTATCACAATGGATATCGAGGCCCTGTACACTAGTATACCCCAGAGACACACCTTAACCGTGGTGGAACACATCCTACTTGAGAGAGATTGCAATTACATGACTCCAAGGCATTTCATCCTGGAGTGTGCGGAACTAGCACTTACGGAGAACTTTTTCGAATATGGGGGCACAATTTACCACCAAATCAGAGGTACTTCCATGGGGAGCACATTTGCTCCCAGCATGGCGTGTCTCTACGTACACCAATTCGAAGCAGATCACATCTTCCATCAGGACAACCCCTACAGGATGCAATTGAAACTCTGGCGACGGTACATTGACGACGTCATCATAATTTGGCACGGCAACAGAGAGCAAGCCGAGGACTTTGTCCAATGTGTTAATAGTAGAGACGAACATCTGAAGTTCACGCGCTCAATCAGCAAAGAAGAGGCTGTTTTCCTGGATCTGGAAATAACATTGACCCGGGGGGGGGGATCACAACTAAGGTTCACAATAAAAGTACAGATAGGAAAATCCTCCTCCTTTTTGAAAGCTTCCATCCGAAGTCACTATGGCAAAACCTCCTGGTAGGCCAGTTTCTTAGGATCCGAAGGAACTGCTCCTCAACTGAAACATATGACAAACAAGCGGAGACACTGGAGAACAAATTGGTAACACGTCACTACCCCAGAAAAATTATCAAAAAGGCAAGAAAAAGAGCCAGAAATAACAATCGAGAGACACTGCTTGAGAGTCAAGAGAAGAAGGAGAATGAAAGACTAGTGTGTGTCACCACATACACCCCGATATCTAACAAAGTACAGAACATCGTACGGAAACACTGGCACATCCTCAATGGAGCAACAAAACACTGGCCACCGCCACTGTTTGCGTTTAAGTGGAACACGAGCCTACGGGACGAGCTGGTCCACGCCAAGACACCGTCCCCACAGATCCAGAATCAGACCACTATATGGGGCAACCTAAGACCAGTCGGTCACTACCCCTGTGACAGCTGTGTGGCATGTAACTACACCAGTACAACTAAGGAGGTGGAGATTAAAACTAACAGACCATGGGTAATAAAGAACTTCAGTAATTGCAATAGTGAGAATGTCATTTATCTTATCATATGCCCCTGCAACTTGATGTATGTTGGTATGACCACCAGAAAGACTAAGATACGCATTAACGAACACAGGAGCACCATCAGGTGCAAAAAGACGAATACCAAGTTGACCCAACACTACCTGGACAACAACCATAGAGACGTGGATCTGAGATGGGTAGTGCTTGAAGTCATTAAGAGGACGAGTCCGGATATCCAGAGAATACTCCACACCAGAGAACAACAATGGGTGTATCGCCTCCAGACATGGGACACTGTATTGAATGATGACATCCCATGGTTACATATTGGGAAATAATGTGACTGTGGACACGTGCTCACAGGAACACATAACACTGCTAGGATGAGGTGTACGTACAGGCAACATGGTCTCTCTGACCCCGTACATGGCACACCTACAGGGGCCTCTGTCTAGCTTGTACGAGCATTCAAAATAAAATGATTTCATTACATTATTTAATAACACTGACATCTATTACCAGTGCAATGATTTAGTGCACAAAGTTCACTTTCCAACCTCCTGTTTCACCCTGGCCCATTGCACTCATGTAAAAAATTGCAAGCATTTGCATTTGCTGCCAGTGCAATTTTTAATTGTGAAAGGGTTTCCGTTTTAACATTTTCAAAAATGGATTCCCGTTTCATCCAGGTTTATTTGCAGTGATGTAAATATTAACCAATAATGGCCAATTTGTTGTGAAAATCCCACACTTCAACATGCCACTACACGTAATAAGCAAGAAATCGCCACCGCGATCATGAGCTGCAAAAGGGTGCGCACCCCTGTGTCACTACGTAAGAAATACACGCATTACGATCAGCCGCACTTTTCATAACACTCAAAGCCCAGGCAGCCCCAGCTGGGACTGCTGGGCTCGCACGCGCTCAGTAGAGCAGCGCCGATCGATGCACACAGCTGACTCGAAGCCCAGGCAGCCTCCGATGGGACACCGGGGAATTCACAGGTGTTCCATGGACAGGCTGCAATCAGGGCCTCCGGACACATTTATTTCCCGACGCGAAGATCAGGCATCCGATCTCTAACAAGCAGGAGGCTTTCCGGACACAGGAAACCAAATAAAAAAAAACTGTGAACACAAGTGCTACCAATTTACTCATCAAGGGAACTATTTAAGGCTAAAATCCTGCGACCTTCATTCCACAACGGGGAAGAGGAGTGAACAGAACTAGGATCACGGCGAGAGACGCACCTTGATTTAGTAAGAGTACGAGTGGTTGTGAGGATGCGCGCTTGTGTGAAACGTTACCATTCCCATAAGGAAACTCTTAATTCCAAAATTACCAACAAGTGTGAATTTAATTTTTTCTTCCAGAGTGTGACTACAGGGGTCTCTCCTTCACCCTCCTCCCATGGGGTTGTAGGAATCTAAATTAGGTAAGGCTGTGAGCTGGTCTCACACTTCTGTGCAAAAACAAATTGTGTGTTTCACGTTTGCAGTGACACGTGTTTCACAGAAAAGCTACTATATGTATATTGATGCATGCGGGGCAATTTTCACTGCAGTTTCCACTTTGCTTTGACCAAATTCATCTCAGATTAATCTGCCTCTGATGGCAATCTCACTTTCTTTACATTTACAGGTTTCAGGAAACTCTTTCAGGTAGAGTTTGACACAGGTCAACCTACCCAGTGGTAATTTCATACCAACTCTTTGGTAAGATAGGAGCCCACAATTCTTTTTTTCCGTCCTGATGAATGCCGCAGACCCCTTGGGCCATAAGGGCAGAAACATGTCGACGACTTTAATCACTACGGTGATGGGGTACTAATTACCCATATCACCGTTTTTTCCATTTTTAATATCAAGTAGTTGCCTGTTAAAAAATAAATGCATACTGGCAATTATATTGGTTTTTAATAATCACTCACTATCACGGGCCCCCACTTAGATTTAGAAGTGCCTCCCTGTCTCCAGGTGTAGGCCCGCTCTCTATCAAACCAAGTGTTTAGAGAGTGAGGACTGCCAATGATGAAGCATGACACCTGGTGGTGTGTGAGGACAGTCCTTCACTTTTTGTGAAATGCCAGGTACTCTACTAAGTACCTTTTAAGCCTCGGTCATTTTACACTCAGGGTAGCTTCTTTTGTGTATACATGTTTAGTATGGAGGCCAGCTCACCCTGAATACCCCGTGCCTCTAGTTCTCTCCTCTGGGACTCCACAGGGTTAGTGTGTTGCACAGGGTCAACCACAACCCTGGGGGCATTGAGCTTAAAACAGATCTTCGTTGTCATGGGGCAAGAGAAACGCACCTCCAAAGCAATGATGTTGCCATCCAGGTCGCCGGAAGCCAGATGTATCTGAACAGAGTCAAGATCACCCCCAGGTAAAGTACAGCGTTTCACCCCAACAATGTCTTGACGGATGACTGACGGACATTTCCGCACACTGGTCAATGACTCTTGGTCTTCTCTCACCCCTTCTGGCAACCTTGAAACGTTGTGCATGAAGATGATACCACCACTCTTGGGCTTTAACATCCATGGAATAAGAGGCATTGGGCTGCCAGTTGGAGTATTGTGGGAGAAAACAGATGCCAGCTTCGCCATCCTTGACCACTGCATGAGCAATAGAATGAATTTCCAGGCCCTATGTGTCCTGGCTCAGATCTCACATACTGTCGCGGGCAGGTGGGATGTTGTTGTAGGGTCTATCCACACTGTCAGGATTTTCCATCCTCTTCCCAGACCTCTGGAAGTTCTGAGATGGGCAGGGTTCCTGAATTATGCAGGTGGCTGGCCCAGGGTGAAGCCGAGAGTACATTTTATCAGCGTGGGGAGCCTGATGTTCCGAGCCCACAGATAGCAAGTTTCCCAGTGTCAGGTGTTGATATGGGGGAGATATAGTTTGATGTAACTCCATTAAGGAATTGATTGGCACCCTCAAATCTTTTACCTTGTCCTTGAGTTCAGCAACTGACTTTATTAGAACTTAGATCAAATCAGGCAAGGAGTAGTCACAGTTTTCTGTAACCCTGAACCCTCCACGGTGGCTGGCTTACAATTGTCATCGAGCTCTGTGCTAGCTAAAAGGGAGTATTGATTGCTGCATGGAATGCTAAACATAACGGGGGGTGACAGGGCGGGCTCTGGAGCAAGTGTTATGTGTAAGGGTTCCATCAGACTGCAGCTGTGTGTTGCTCCCAGCATCTTACAGGACTGTGTTTGAGTGGTTTTAATCCCTTTTTCCTGCATTTTTAGTAAATATTCCTGCAAGGGGTTTCCCAGACCCCTTAGCTCAGACAAGGGTTTAAGCGGAGATTTAGAATTCAACATTGTTTCCAGCAAAGAGTATCAATCTCTGTTTGGGTGTTTCTACTGGCTGTCACACTGGTCCTTTTCTTGGAGGTGGATGCCTTCATAGATGTTCCCAGCAACTTTCTTTTCCCCATATTGCTACACCCCAGCACACCAGCCAAGAGGAGGGACACTGCTGTAGTAGCTTTTTCTAACCAACCTGAGAGATGCGTTAATGATAATGTTCGTACCTTAATGCCTTGCAGATGTCAGGGGGGTGGCCCAGTCCAGCTTCCTCTGGGCGATGACGGGCGCAATACCGACCCGCCCTTGGCCTGCATGAGTCCCTCGCAGTGGGAGTGCATGGCACACTTTTAAGCACTGGTGAGGGGTGTGGCCGCCTCCTCCCCCCATGAACAGTGTTGGTGCCTACTGGAGCAGATGTGCCTGGGACTCTAAGTCCCCTGTAGAAGGTCCTGAGCAGCGGGAGTGCATGGCGAGCTTTCAAGATGGATGGTATGGCCATCTCCTCACCCTGGTACAGGTTTGGCGCATCCTGGCACAGATATGCCTGGGACTCAAAATCCGCTGTAGAAGGTTCACGCAGTGGGAGTGCACGGCGTGATTTCAAGAGCTGGTGGGGGATGTGGCGCGTCCAACCCCTGGAACAGTGTTGGCGCCTCCTGGCGCTGATGTGCCTGGGACTCAAAGTCCCCTGTAGAAGGTCTGCGCAGCGGGAGTGCGCGGCATGCTTCCAAGTGCTGGTGGGGGTGTGGCTGCCTCCTCCCCCTGGACCAGCGTTGGCGCCTCCTGGCGCAGATGTGCCTGGGACTCTAAGTCCCCTGTTTTCCTAAGGCAAGCCTAACGAGCCCTGAGGCAGGGTGCTGAATTTAAAAAGTAGGACATGTGTTTTTACATATCCTTACAGAAAAAAACCCACATTTGCATTTTTACTCTAGAAAGGCAAGTAGCCCCTTTGGCAAATACAGGGTTACACGCAGATAGCTCAGAGGTGCTAACTTCTGGACTGCTACAAATGGTACTTCAAGGTATCTAAAGAATTGTTGCATTAAATCTGACTTGTTGCTCAAGTCGAATTTAATGTAATTTTTGCACAAATGGCAACTTTGGAAAGTTGCCACTTTATTGCCCAAATGTTTCCAGTGACCATCTACGGTTGCACACAAGCTGCTGGCCTCGAGACAGCCTTCTGCCTTCCTGGGGAGAGGTGTAAACGACTCTCTGGAAGAAACACATAGGATCTGCCAAGGCAAGAAGTGTGACCTCCTCCTGTTAGGAAAGCCAAACAGGGAGTGAGCCCAAAAGACGAGTTTCAAAATAGAAATGGTTGTCACACATGAGAGGGGCTGCTCTTTCGTTTTAGCAGGCAGGCTGGCATCTCAGACAGAGAGGGAGAAGCCATTCCAAACAGTTTTTTTCATGGGCGTTTAGCCCCCCCCCAAGAAGCCACACTCTGGGATTTGCTAGGGAGCTCCACATACAAGAGAAAGGTTTTGCCATGTTCAGTGGTCCGAATGGTGTAACTTGGGATAGTACACTTTACAGGAAGTTGACATCAGGCAGGAGGTACCTGGTAGCCCGATTGACTAGTTAGCTGCCCCATCCCCTCCGCTCGTAGTGGGCATAAAAGTGGCACCCCTGGGACCCAGACCTCAGTTCACAGCTGTACTATAGAGAGGACCGAAGATGGGCTGCCATGCTGTTCCCTGGACCCAGCAAAGAGAGGCTGCACCAAAGACTGGACAGCACCTTCTGCGCGTTGAGCCAGCAAAGAAAGGACTGTGACTTTGGTGTCCCACTCAAGGGAATGTCATGCCCGAGCACCAGACAGAAAGGATTACTCTAAAATTCATTTGGCTGACTCCCTGTTACAGCCACATGCCCATTAAAGCTGAAGAAGCCGGCGTTGGTGAGTGGGTAGCCAAGAATGCCTGATTGCCACTGACTGCCGAAGTGCAGCCTGGGAGACCAAATCTCGACTTTTAAAAGTTGCACCGAGTCTGCTGGACCCGGGAAAGTCATCAGAGTGCAGTTTGGTCGCCCAGCACGGAAGTTACAACCAGTTATAGGGAACCACGGTTTCGCTGTAACCGGAGACCAGTAGACCAGTAGCAACTGCTTTTTTGACTGGACTTCACCCAGACATATGTGGCCAATGTCGCCCCACTGTGTTCATGGACTGAGGGTTGGCCCCAGGAAGACCCCGACACCGGCTCAGCATCCTTGAGCATCCTCAGCATCCTGCATCCTTTGCATCAGAACCACTCCTTTGATCCCGGTGGTGTTAGTGTACTTAGAAATAGGGAGGTACCCTTACCCTGCATACGGTGGAAGTTAATCCTGACCTCCCTCTAGACTGTCTCCTTGATAATGACCTTCCAGAGTTAGGTATAGAGTTGGAGGGGTGGCCGCCCAGTGCACCCCAAAACCCAAACATTCTTGGGGGTCTTATTCCTAAGTGGAGGAGGCAGAGGCCACAGAGAAGAGGAAAGGGTAGGAGAAGGAGGCCACCCTTAGAGAGAAGACCAGAGAGCGAAGTTAACCCACTCAGGTAGGAAGGGACCCTGGTAAGGCCACCACAGTCCTTGAGGGAGGCTGTATGTCAACCCTAGAAGTCCTAAAGTGCCAGGGAGCTGTTCAGTCACAGGGCACTGCTCCTGAACTGACAGAAGGTAGAGTGGAAGAGGGGTGTTTGCCACTTGAGGTGGTACCCCCACACTCAGAAAAAGAAGAAAGGCAAGAGGAACCTGAGAGGGAGGTGGGTGACTCTTGCCGGCCAAGAGGCTGAATGGGAGGCCTGCTCCTAGCCCAAAAGATAGCTTATACCCTTGCCAGTGTAGAGACTGAGGTTTGGTTTCTGACACTGACAGCTGTGTGTGGCCTTTTAAAAAATGTTTTTATTAGTTTTGCTTTTAAGGATTCATACATTCATGCCACACTAAAGCGGTATAATCATATCAAAAAGGGGACTACATGTTGATGATTCTGAATAATGTAAGTATACTGTACAGATAAAGGAGATCACAGTCCTTTTAAATGCATAGAATAGGACCAACTATAACACAACTAGCCCAAAACAATTGCACTTGTCTCCATTTTAATGTAGTTGAGTTACATTAATATTACTCCTCTTGCATTCTCCACGTACTAGTCAGCATATATTTGGTATGTAGAAGTATGGTTCTTCTTTAATATACACACCACTAGACATATTGGCTCTTCTCAATTTATGTCTACCATTCTACAAACCAGCCTGCAGGCTCTCTCTTCCCCTAATATAGAAAAAAAATCACAACACATATTCAGGGAGACCTAGCACCAGGCAGGTTTGTTGGTGCGCAGATCAAGCTAGACCAGGTCTCAAATTTTTTGCCAGGCGTTCACCCCACCGTACTTTTTTCATGTGCATTTCCTCAGCTGTTATCCATTCCATCATGTTCTTAACTAGCTATTGTGTGAGGGTGGGCTATTGCTCACCCATTTTGTTTTTTTGCAGTTTGTTTGCAGTTTTATATAGCGCGAACTCGACCCGGTTTTGGTTGGAGGCATAATAGGCAACCACTGTCAAGATCTCTTTCCCAACCTTTCCCTTTACTATATCATTTCTCTCCTACTTGTTCACTTATGTTACCAGTACCCTGAACTGGAACGAGTGTGATAGCAAGATACAGCCTCCCTTACCCTTGTGTTTCCGGCAGTATACCTATATCCAAATTCTCTGATGCTAAGGTGATCTGTATCCTCTTGGTTGGGGGATTAAACCCCTTCACATTAAGGATAAGACCCAGAATGGTTTTACTCGTACTTTGTTTCATTGTGTCAGTAGTTCCTCTCTTATCCTTCTGTCCAAAAACTTTCTTGCCCTTGTCTTCCAAACTCTCCCTTTATGTGTCAAACTTGAAGATAACATATTAAGATAAAAAAATCAAACAAACAAAATAAACAAACATAAGAACAACAACAAAAAATCAAACCAACAATTCCTTAAGGTTATTTCCCCAGAGACATCTACAAATTTCTCTATGTTCCAGTTCCGGCTCAGGGTAATCTCATTTTATCTCTTTACGGTTTGGGATCTCTCTTGCTATGTCTTGGTTGAATGTCATTATAAGAATTGAACAACAATACTTTCCCTGTAGTTGGGGTCCCTCAGTTGTTCTAGGTCTCAATCATCTCAAGAGTCTCTGCGCCTGCCCACAGTGTAAGCTGTTGGTACTGGGCAGCTCTTTATATTGGGTTCAGCTTCGCCGTTGTAAATAGAGACGCTTCCTCACTTAACTTTCTCTCTCCTTGTTGCATTGACCTTTGTTTAAGATGTGACCCCGGGGCGCACTTCCTGCATTCCAACGACCTTCATCATTTGAGTGTTCAGGGAGTCTTCCTCATCATGTGGCATCTGCAGCTTTTAAGGCCTTCCCACGTTGCGTAAACAACATTTTACTTCTCTCCAAAGTGGAAAATGTACCTCATAGAAATGTCCATCAGAAACATATTGCCTTCTTGTTGAGAGCGTATGTTACTCGCTTGAGAATCCATCTTTTCACAAGGATAATTTGTGAAATATCTTGTATCAAGATCAGTTGCACTTTCCAGTACAGGAGGGTGTGCAATATACAGAGAATAGTGTGCGGAAGACATTGTGATGTGAAAGGGTTGATTTGCTTAGGCAGTGTTGATGAGTCAAAATCCAAGCAGAAAACACATGCACCACGCTGAGATAGCAGATGATCTTGTGACGCTTATTTTTGCCATTCCTAATAGACATAACTAGATGCACTGCGAAAGTGCTGTATTTCTTCACCAGGCCAAGGCATGTGGATGAGGGTAGACATCCCGTTGAGGTTGTACTGACTCTGAACAAGACTGGGAGTAGTTTGAAGGCCCTGGGGGGATGATTGATTGGTGCCAAGGAGAGTAAGAGGTGAGTAGAAGTCGGGATCATCCTGAGTTAGCGAAAACACTGATAACATCTTGAGTACCACTAGTGAGGGAAAGAAACATGATGTTGTGTAAGCCAGCTTTAAGTGTATAAAAGGAGGGGTGCAGATGCCTCTGGGAAGCTCACAGACGGAGTCGTGCAGATTTGCCGTCGCGCCCACTGCTGCTGCCCCTGTTGCACGATTCCCAGAGAGAGAGGTCAGAGTAGGCTTCCTCGTGTTAGCTGCTAATGTTACGTTATCCAGAGGTGAAGGACCAGACTTCTGCTTTATCTTGAGTTACAGAATCATTACTGTGCCTTTGACTTACTGCACTACAATTGCTTCAAGACTATTGTGCTCGTTTGCCATAACATCATTATACTATATATAGGACCTAGTTTCCATAGGAAAAGCGGTTTTTTATTTGCCAATATCTTTGGCGCCGTTTGACGAATCTTCACAACATTTTCAAAACTAATGGGGCGCTCCGGTCAGCTCCTGTTTTGAAAGTTTGGGGTGATTCGTCAAGCGGGGGCCAAGAAAAAAGGGGGGTCCCAAAACACGTTTCCCCATGTTAATTTCAATAGGAAACTTTAGACACGGCTTTAGCCCGAACTGCTGAACGGAATTACACCAAATTTGAAAAAGGTAGCTCTTGGTTCAGAAAGCGACCTTTTTTTTTAAATGGTGTAAATCCGTTCAGTAGTTGCTGAGAAATTAAAAAAAAAAACTTATATATCTGAGCACCGAGGAGGGTTTGTGAACCCTCCCAAGCACAAGCTTAATTCTGATTGGCTGCCAACACTTCAAACCTGAATGTGTTGGCAACCATCTTGTCACTCGGTAACCGAGTCACAAGAAAACAGTAAAAAAAACATTAAAAAACAAGAAAAGGGGGCAGGGTAGAAACCCCCTGACCCCCTAGGCCTCTTCAGGGGGTCCCACAAGGACCCCCAGTGCCCAAAAAAGAATAAAAAAAAAAGAAATTGGCCAAATTCACGATGGGTGCGCAAATCCGGCCAAATTCTTTTTTTTTTAAATGAAGCGCGGTTTCTATAAGCCCCCAGGTGGGCCAGGTCCCGGGGGCAATGCCCAATTAATTAGCAGGGGCCCCCGCAGCCCCGAGGACCGCCACCTCCCCGGGGCTTAGATAATTATATGCGGGGGGCATGCAGCCCCCCCACAGCCCCGGGGACTGCCACCTCCCCGGGGCTTTTTAAAAACAATGCGTGGGGGGTTCCTCCCCCCCAAGCTGCCCCGGGGACCGCCACCTCCCCGGGGCATTGTTATTTTAAGGTGGGGGCCTCACGGGCCCCCCCAAGCCCCAGGGACTGCCATCTCCCCGGGGCTCCAATTATGTAAAAGAAGTGGTGGGGGGGGCTCCTGCCCCTCCCCACACTGCCCCGGGGACCACCACCTCCCCGGGGCACTAATTATTTAAATGACGGGGGTCCGTTGCTGACCCCCGGGGACCACCACCTCCCCGGGGCTAAAATCAGTTGGGAGGGGGGCCATGCGGCCCCCCTCATGGAGCCCTCAATGGCCCTGGGGACCGCCACCCCCAGGGCCAGCTCCTGCAATGTCACGGGGTGCCCACGCCCGGGACATTGCCGTTTGCTATGGCATGGCGGGACCCCGGCTCCCGCCCTGCCATAGCAAACACTGCTCTCGCTTCCAAGAAGCAAAGCAGAATTGCTTTTGGACAAGGGGAGCTGCATGTTAGCAGCTCCCCTTGCCCAAAAGCAATGCCTGCTCCCGCAGGAGGCGGGGAGCCGGCTGAGACCGTGGGGGCATTGGGGCTCCCCCCATGGTCCACCAACGTGAGTGCCGGCCCCGGGGGATGGGGTCCCTGGGGCCAGAAGTGGCCCGGGAGGGGGGCCAGTCAGCCCCCCTCCCTTTATAAAAAAAAAATGAATGGCGGGGCCCCAGGGGATAAGGTCCCCGGGCCTGAAATCGGCCTGGGGAGAGGGGCTGCGCGGCCCCCTCCTTTAAATATTTGATTTTTAAAAAACAAAAATAGAAATGGCCATGCCCCAGAGGATGGGATCCCCGGGGCCGAAATCGGCCTGGGGAGGGGGCCGCACGGCACCCTCCCCTTTGAAAAACAAATAAACCAAAAGCCTAGCCTCGGGGGATGGGGTCCCCGGGGCCGTAATCTGCCTCAGGAGGGGGGCCTCGCTCCCCCCTCCCTTTTCAATGTATTTTTTTTCAAATGGCTCAGGACCGGAAGGATGGGGTCCCAGGGGCCCAAAAGGCTTAAGGGAAGGGAGGCCACACAGCCCCCTTCTTAAAATAAAGTTAAAAAAAGAAACCAGCAACTCGCCGGAGGCCCCACCCCTCCCTGCACGACTCTGCAAATGCGCCTCCTGGCGCGCTCTGCGTTGGGGGATTAAGTCCCCGTTGCTAGTGAGGGTCCCTGGGGGCCAACTAGGCCACCAAGAACCTCCAGTAAGCCCCACACAGTGGGATTGCTGAGAGGTGGTAGGAGGCCACGCCCCTTTTTACACCACTCTGCAAAAGCGCCTCTTGGCGCACTGCTGGTGGGGTGATGAGGTCCCCTTGTGTCCTGAGGACCTCAGGACTGAAGTGGACTTCATTCCCCGAGCAGCAGTGCGTCCGGCGGCGTGTTTGCAGAGTGGTGTAAAAAGGGGGCCTGGCCTCGGACCACTCTCAGCAATCTAGCTGTGTGGGGCTTACTGGAGGTTACAGTTGGCCCCCGGGGACCCTCAGGAGGCAAGGGGACCTCGCCCCCCAACCAAGAGGGGACCAGGAGGCGCATTTGCAGAGTGGTGGACAAAGGGGGCGTGGCCTGTGTCCACCTCTCAGCAATCCCACTGTGTGGGGCTTACTGGAGGTAACAGGTAGGCTAGTTGGCCCCTAAGGACCCCCAGCAGTGAAGTGGACTTTAATCCCCATGCAAGAGCGTGCCAGGGAGCGCGTTTGCAGAGTGGTGGGGAAAGGGGGCGTGGCCTGCTATGAGAACTTAGCAATGCTGCTGTGTGGGACTTACTAGAGGTAATCGGAGGGGTAGTTGGCCCCCAAAGTTGTCCTTGGGGGCCAACTACCTCTCCTGTTACCTCCACTAAGTCCCTGTAGTGCTAGAGGCACTCTTGTGGTCTGACACCCTGTGATGACCTTTGACTACCATTATTTTAATTGACTCTGGTGTGTTATTTTATCCTAGCCTTAATGTACAACGTCCTGCATATGCCTGTTTCTCTTAAAAGTTTCTTTCTTGTAATCTTGCAGTCTTTCAGTGGGAGCTGTTACGGTGTAGGACAGCCTTGCCAAGAACAGAACGTGTGGGATGTGCATTCGAAAGCATGAGAGGGAGAGAGGTGTGGAATGTACTTTTTGGTCTCGAAGTGCAGTGTTGTGAGCAGTGATGCACAAATGTGCTCGGTGTTGTACATTAAGAGATGAAGTATGTGAATCTATAAGCAGTAGTGCACAAATGTGCATTGTGTTGTACATTGATAAGTATTATGAAGTTCTTACTATTGGCTTTGACATGGCCTCATGTCATCCTGTTTTCTGACTCTGCTTGGCTTCAGCTTTTCTGTGCGTACAGCAACGCTTGCAAGTTGTTTGGCTTAATCACGTTCAAGGATTGTTTTTGTGAGAGATTGTTTAATGTACCCTGGAAGGTTTTCGTGAGCTTCGGCAAGATAAAGGTTGGAACATGCGAGATTGGAGCGGGAACATGGGAACTCCTTCCTGCCATTGGAATGCTTGCTTGGAAGCTGGCCAGTTCTGGTAAGATTCCTCTGGCGCGGGGGGACAGTTTTCTCGAACCTTCTAGTGCGAGTTTTGAGATTATAAAGCTGAGGGTTGTTGACTTAGAAACCGGGATTTTGTAATCCAAACGGGGACGGACGCGTCTACTTCGGAGCGGAACTCTGGTTGCTGAGGCTCTTAACCACGGCTGTTAATCCCCCGGTCAGGAGTGGGCTAAGATGCAGTGTTTGCACCAGGTGAAGTGTTGAGTTCTGATTATTGCCATTGTGATGTTTGGCCAGTGGCTTTGATCATTTGAGGTGCTTGAGCTTTGATTATTGCCATTGTGATGTGTGGCCAGTGGCTTTGATCATTTGAGGTGTTTTCTTTGTGATGTGTGAGTGAGTTGAGGTGCACATCCAAAGTAATCATTTGATGTATCTAGTGTATATATATCTTTCTGATCTCTTGCAGGACGTCCAGCATATTATATTTTCTTCAGTGTTATCTCATATTATTTGCTGCTTGTTTATTCATCAGTATTATTCATGCATTTAAGTGTTGCATTTACCAAGTGTGTTATTATTGCTTGCATATAAACATATATATATATATCTCTATGTGTATTTTAATGTTGTGCATTTGGCATCTTGGAAAGCCTTTCTGTTGGAGAGCATTGTGTAAAATAAAACCCCAAGCCTTATTCTAAAAAGAGAGTCTTTGCATTTTGTAAAATAAAACCCTTTTCTAAAGGTGTTGTTTGTTTTGTGTTAATGTGTCCTGCCTCGCCGAGTGTTGAGCCACCGTGTGGGAGTTGTATTATCTGAAAGGCGAAGCAAGACATTTTTGGCGTCACTTGTCAGGATACGAAAAGAAAATTAAAAGGGGAAAGAAAAATGTTTTCCAGATAAACGAAGGCAGAGTCCCAGATGCCAACTGAGTTATTTGAGAGGGAGATTGCCTCTTTTAAAGAGGGAAAACAATTTGGTATTTCAGACAGAAATAGTGGTGTCATTTTGAATGTATTGCTTAGCATGTATCAAATATCAAAAATGTGAACATTTTGAAAATGAATGTAGTGAGCTGAAAAGAGAGTTAGCTGACGCTCAGTTTGAAAACAAGTCTTTGAAAAAAAAGTTAAACATATACCAAGCTCCGAAGCCGTTTGTTTTGTCAGGCTCTTCAGATAGCCCGGGTGAGTCATTCGTGAAAAATGTGAACTTAGAGATGTTGCCAGTTAATCTGCAGGTCTCACAAGAGGTTTTAATTAATTCTTTTGAGGACGTTACTCAGTCAGAAATGAATTTGAACATAGAAAATGTAACCGTGCAGGAAGATAAACAGACCAGTCTGTTAGAATTAGCGATCGTTGGTTGCAGGTATAAATCAGACATGTCAGTGAATGATGAATCTTGCTCTACATGGAAAGACGCTATTTTGACAAAATAAATGCAGCAATGTGCTTTTGAATCTGCACAACAGACTGTGCAGTGTGTTTTGAATGTATGGCCAATACAGAAAGGAGACAGTGTATCTTGTGTGCCAGTTCAGGAGCAGTGTGCTATTTTTAGTAATTGTGAAAAACAGGGAAAGAAGAGTATGCTTTTAAACTTGTGGACTGAAACATTTTCAAATGCTGGACAAATACAGATGCTTTTGTGCTTCTGCACATTGAAAGACACTGGGCAGATGACAATAAGACATAATGTGATTCTTACTTTTGAATTTTCTCAAATGCAATGGGAAGAAGCAAATGTGATAAAGTGGCATATACAGACAGAAACTGCAGTTTTGCATGAACAGTTGGTGAAGGTCCCAATAGAAAGTCCAGGGGTGGTGTTTGAGACACAGGATTCCCCAGTGAAGTGGCAAATTTTACTGCAAAGCGCAGCTACTGTGCATGCTCATGGTCCTATACATTCACTAGACAGAACCTTTAATTCCCTTACAGATGAAAAGGCTAAAATCTTGGAGACAGAGGTGGTGACACACGATTCTGATTTGGTGTGCATGACTAAGTGCGAGCACCTAGGAGAGAAAGACCATACAAACAGGTGGGCAGAGAATGAAGGGATGCATATCCCCCTAGATTTACCTAGAACTGTGATTCTTATGTGTCAGTATGCACAAGCCAGACCAGTCCCACAGAAGGTGAGGGGCGAGTTGAAGAAAGGAAAATTATCAGAGCAGACAGAGCAGATGGATTGCCTTGGGCTTCTGCCAATTGATAAAGTGGGCACGTATTCAGCAGTGAGTGGAAAAATAGTCAGGAAGGAGACTGCCCCAGCCCTTCTTACAGTGCAGGAAAAAGGAGAGTTTCATCCTAATACCAAGAATTCAGAGGCCATAGTGTGGGTAGAATTCTCAGATAATTCCCCAGAGCCAGAAGAGAACCGTGCAGACAGGAATGATAATATTGTGCCTTCAGACCCAAAACAGAGAAAGGAAAACGTGCTCTTTTTGAAAAATGTTTTTTGCAAGAAGAGTGATGCTTGTTTCTTTTCCAGATCATACCGCGACGTGTTGATGTCCCTGTCCTGCGAGTGGATGCCCGTGTCTCTGTGGCCCTGTGTGGGTGTGGGACCCCTCCCCCCCAACCCTGGAGTGATCCCCGGACGGTGCAAGCTGACATCCTTTGGCTGAACAAACCAGACAAACTTACCAAGCCAAGAATCATGAACTGATATCGTAAACATGAAGTACAATGCACACAGTTATAATTTTAAATGCAAGAAGGCTGTGTGTCTTTCACACAGAAGGACATTATTTGTTCTGCAAATGCTGGTCAATGAGACAACAAAAAAAATGTTTGCAATTTTAAATTGGAGAAGATGTTTTTTGAGTTAAAGATAAAAAGAAGATGTTGATGTTGCCTTTATTTCAAGCACAAAATATATAAGTATGGCTGCTTCATCAGTAGAAGTTCCAGTATTAGCCATTTGTGACATTAGGAGCATTACCGAGTTCATATGCTTGATTCTATTTGTGCATTTATTTTGTGTATCCATCATACATTTATTCTTGCTGAATATCCAGATATGCATGGGCTATTTTACATGCTTTGAAATGATTATTACATGATTTTATGATTTCACTGCTTTAATGGGTGTTTCAATTATGTTTGTGCTTTCAGTTCAGCACATGAGCCTATAATATCACTGTTGTAACATGTGCTTCAATCATAGTTATGCTTTCAGTTAAGAAGTTCATTTTTTTTATATATGTTTGTGATGATAGTCAAAGGTCATGGGGTGGAATGTAGTGCTAGAGGCACTCTTGTGGTCTGACACCCTGTGATGACCTTTGACTACCATTATTTTAATTGACTCTGGTGTGTTATGTTATCCTAGCCTTAATGTACAACGTCCTGCATATGCCTGTTTCTCTTAAAAGTTTCTTTCTTGTAATCTTGCAGTCTTTCAGTGGGAGATGTTACGGAGTAGGACAGCCTTGCCAAGAACAGAACGTGTGGGATGTGCATTCGAAAGCATGAGAGGGAGAGAGAGGTGTGGAATGTACTTTTTGGTCTCGAAGTGCAGTGTTGTGAGCAGTGATGCACAAATGTGCTCGGTGTTGTACATTGAGAGATGAAGTATGTGAATCTATAAGCAGTAGTGCACAAATGTGCATTGTGTTGTACATTGATAAGTATTATGAAGTTCTTACTATTGCCTTTGACATGGCCTCATGTCATCCTGTTTTCTGACTCTGCTTGGCTTCAGCTTTTCTGCGCGCACAACGCTTGCAAGTTGTTTGGGTTAATGACGTTCAAGGATTGTTTTTGTGAGAGATTGTTTAATGTACCCTGGAAGGCTTTCGTGAGCTTCGTCAAGATAAAGGCTGGAACATGCAAGATTGGAGAGGGAACGTGGGAACTCCTTCCTGCCATTGGAATGCTTGCTTGGAAGCTGGCCAGTTCTGGTAAGATTCCTCTGGCGCGGGGGGACAGTTTTCTCGAACCTTCTAGTGCGAGTTTTGAGATTATAAAGCTGAGGGTTGTTGACTTAGAAACCGGGATTTTGGAATCCAAACGGGGACGGACGCGTCTACTTCGGAGCGGAACTCTGGTTGCTTAGGCTCTTAACCACGGCTGTTAATCCCCCGGTCAGGAGTGGGCTAAGATGCAGTGTTTGCACCAGGTGAAGTGTTGAGTTCTGATTATTGCCATTGTGATGTTTGGCCTGTGGCTTTGATCATTTGAAGGAAAAAAAAAAAAAACATTTGAGGTGCTTGAGCTTTGATTATTGCCATTGTGATGTGTGGCCAGTTGCTTTGATCATTTGAGGTCTTTTCTTTGTGATGTGTGAGTGAGTTGAGGTGCACATCCAAAGTAATCATTTGATGTATCTAGTGTATATATATCTTTCTGATCTCTTGCAGGACGTCCAGCATATTATATTTTCTTCAGTGTTATCTCATATTATTTACTGCTTGTTTATTCATCAGTATTATTCATGCATTTAACTGTTGCATTTACCAAGTGTGTTATTATTGCTTGCATATAAACATATATATACCTCTATGTGTATTTTAATGTTGTGCATTTGGCATCTGGGAAAGCCTTTCAGTTAGAGAGCATTGTGTAAAATAAAACCCCAAGCCTTATTCTAAAAAGAGAGTCCTTGCATTTTGTAAAATAAAACCCTTTTCTAAAGGTGTTGTTTGTTTTGTGTTAATGTGTCCTGCCTCGCAGAGTGTTGAGCCACCGTGTGGGAGCTGTATTATCTGAAAGGCGAAGCAAGACATTTTTAGCGTCACTTGTCAGGATACGAAAAGAAAATTAAGAGGGGAAAGAAAAATGTTTTCCAGAAAAACGAAGGCAGAGTCCCAGATGCCAACTGAGTTATTTGAGAGGGAGATTGCCTCTTTTAAAGAGGGAAAACAATTTGGTATTTCAGACAGAAATAGTGGTGTCATTTTGAATGTATTGCTTAGCATGTATCAAAAATGTGAAAATTTAGAAAAAGAATGTAGTGAGCTAAAAAGAGAGTTAGCTGACGCTCAGTTTGAAAACAAGTCTTTGAAAAAAAAGTTAAACATGTACCAAGCTCTGAAGCCGTTTGTTTTGCCAGGCTGTTCAGATAGCCAGGGTGAGTCATTCGTGAAAAATGTGAACTTAGAGATGTTGCCAGTTAATCTGCAGGTCTCACAAGAGGTTTTAATTAATTCTTTTGAGGACATTACTCAGTCAGAAATGAATTTGAACCCAGAAAATGTAACCGTGCAGGAATATAAACAGACCAGTCTGTTAGAATTAGCGATCGTTGGTTGCAGGTATAAATCAGACATGTCAGTGAATGATGAATCTTGCTCTACATGGAAAGACGCTATTTTGAAAAAATAAATGCAGCAATGTGCTTTTGAATCTGCACAACAGACTGTGCAGTGTGTTTTGAATGTATGGCCAATACAGAAAGGAGACAGTGTATCTGGTGTGCCAGTTCAGGAGCAGTGTGCTATTTTTAGTAATTGTGAAAAACAGGGAAAGAAGAGTATGCTTTTAAACTTGTGGACTGAAACATTTTCAAATGCTGGACAAATACAGATGCTTTTGTGCTTTTGCGCATTGAAAGACACTGGGCAGATGACAATAAGACATAATGTGATTCTTACTTTTGAATTTTCTAAAATGCAATGGGAAGAAGCAAATGTGATAAAGTGGCATATACAGACAGAAACTGCAGTTTTGCATGAACACTTGGTGCAGGTCCCAATAGAAAGTCCAGGGGTGGTGTTTGAGACACAGGATTCCCCAGTGAAGTGGCAAATTTTACTGCAAAGTGCAGCTACAGTGCATGCTCATGGTCCTATACATTCACTAGACAGAACCTTTAATTCCCTTACAGATGAAAAGGCTAAAATCTTGGAGACAGAGGTGGTGACACACGATTCTGATTTGGTGTGCATGACTAAGTGCGAGCACCTAGGAGAGAAAGACCATACAAAAAGGTGGGCAGAGAATGAAGGGATGCATATCCCCCTAGATTTACCTAGAACTGTGATTCTTATGTGTCAGTATGCACAAGCCAGACCACTCCCACAGAAGGTGAGGGGCGAGTTGAAGAAAGGAAAATTATCAGAGCAGACAGAGCAGATGGATTGCCTTGGGCTTCTGCCAATTGATAAAGGGGGCACGTATTCAGCAGTGAGTGGAAAAATAGTCAGGAAGGAGACTGCCCCAGCCCTTCTTACAGTGCAGGAAAAAGGAGAGTTTCATCCTAATACCAAGAATTCAGAGGCCATAGTGTGGGTAGAATTCTCAGATAATTCCCCAGAGCCAGCAGAGAACCGTGCAGACAGGAATGATAATATTGTGACTTCAGACCCAAAACAGAGAAAGGAAAACGTGCGCTTTTTGAAAGATGTTTTTTGCAAGAAGAGTGATGCTTGTTTCTTTTCCAGATCATACCGCGACGTGTTGATGTCCCTGTCCTGCGAGTGGATGCCCGTGTCTGTGTGGCCCCGTGTGGGATCCCTCCCCTCCCCCCCAACCCTGGAGTGATCCCCGGACGGTGCAAGCTGACATCCTTTGGCTGAACAAACCAGACGAACTTACCAAGCCAAGAATCATGAACTGATATCGTAAACATGAAGTACAATGTACACAGTTATAATTTTAAATGCAAGAAGGCTGTGTGTCTTTCACACAGAAGGACATTATTTGTTCTGCAAATGCTGGTCAATGAGACAACAACAAAAAAATTGTGCAATTAAAATTGGAGAAGATGTTTTTTGAGTTAAAGATAAAAAGAAGATGTTGATGTTGCCTTTATTTTCAAGCACAAAATATATAAGTTTGGCTGCTTCATCAGTAGAAGTTCCAGTATTAGCCATTTGTGACATTAGGGGCATTACTGAGTTCATATGCTTGATTCTATTTGTGCATTTATTTTATGTATCCATCATACATTTATTCTTGCTGAATATCCAGATATGCATGGGTTATTTTACATGCTTTGAAATGATTATTACATGCTTTTATGATTTCACTGTTTTAGTGTGTGTTTCAATTATGTTTGTGCTTTCAGTTCAGCACATGAGCCTATAATGTCACTGTTTTAACATGTGCTTCAATCATAGTTATGTTTTCAGTTAAGAAGTTCAGTTCTTCAATCATAGTTGTGCTTTCAGTTAAGAAGTTCAGTTTTTTGATATATGTTTGTGATGATAGTCAAAGGTCATGGGGTGGAATGTAGTGCTAGAGGCACTCTTGTGGTCTGACACCCTGTGATGACCTTTGACTACCATTATTTTAATTGACTCTGCTGTGTTATTTTATCCTAGCCTTAATGTACAACGTCCTGCATATGCCTGTTTCTCTTAAAAGTTTCTTTCTTGTAATCTTGCAGTCTTTCAGAGGGTGCTGTTACGGAGTAGGACAGCCTTGCCAAGAACAGAACGTGTGGGATGTGCATTCGAAAGCATGAGAGGGAGAGAGAGGTGTGGAATGTACTTTTTGGTCTCGAAGTGCAGTGTTGTGATCAGTGATGCACAAATGTGCTCGGTGTTGTACATTGAGAGATGAAGTATGTGAACCTATAAGCAGTAGTGCACAAATGTGCATTGTGTTGTACATTGATAAGTATTATGAAGTTCTTACTATTGGCTTTGACATGGCCTCATGTCATCCTGTTTTCTGACTCTGCTTGGCTTCAGCTTTTCTGCGCGCACAGCAACGCTTGCAAGTTGTTTAGGTTAATCACGTTCAAGGATTGTTTTTGTGAGAGATTGTTTAATGTACCCTGGAAGGCTTTCGTGAGCTTCGTCAAGATAAAGGCTGGAACATGCGAGATTGGAGAGGGAACTTGGGAACTCCTTCCTGCCATTGGAATGCTTGCTTAGAAGCTGGCCAGATCTGGTAAGATTCCTCTGGCGCGGGGGGACAGTTTTCTCGAACCTTTTAGTGCGAGTTTTGAGATTATAAAGCTGAGGGTTGTTGACTTAGAAACCGGGATTTTGGAATCCGAACGTGGACGGACGCGTCTACTTCGGAGCAGAACTCTGGTTGCTGAGACTCTTAACCACGGCTGCTAATCCCCCGGTCAGGAGTGGGCTAAGATGCAGTGTTTGCACCAGGTGAAGTGTTGAGTTCTGATTATTGCCATTGTGATGTTTGGCCAGTGGCTTTGATCATTTGAGGTGCTTGAGCTTTGATTATTGCCATTGTGATGTTTGGCCAGTGGCTTTGATCATTTGAGGTGTTTTCTTTGTGATGTGTGAGTGAGTTGAGGTGCACATCCAAAGTAATCATTCGATGTCTCTAGTGTGTATTGTGCATTTGGCATCTGGGAAAGCCTTTCAGTTAGAGAGCATTGTGTAAAATAAACCCCAAGCCTTATTCTAAAAAGAGAGTCTTTGCATTTTGTAAAATAAAACCCTTTTCTAAAGGTGTTAGTTGTGTTTAATGTCTCCTGCTTCGTTGGGTTTGAGCCACCATGTGGGAGATTATTTTCTGAAAGGCGAAGCAAGACAGTCCCACACAGTGTGATTGCTAAGAGGTCTTCGGAGGCCACGCCCCCCTTTCTACACCACTCTGCAAACGCGCCTCCTGGCACAGTACTGGTTGGGGGATGAAGTCCACTTTACTCCTGAGGGACTTTGGGGGCCAAGAAGCCCTCCTGGTACCTCCTGTAAGTCCTACGCAGCGGAATTCCTGAGCACTCGTTGGAGGCCCAGCCCTCTTTCTCCACCAATCTGCAAAAGTGACTACCAGTTAAAAAAGCATTTGTAATGTAATAGGTCTCGCATTTGCAAGAATTAGAGCTATTGGCGTTGTAAATCTAAAAGTTTTTTCTAATGTTTTTTGGAGTGGAGTGGAGTGGATGTACTTTGTCTGTAGTGGAATTATGTGGTATGTTGTGCAGTGAAATTATGTGGATAGAAAGTATGTGGTATTTAGTGCATAGGAATTATGTAGAGTGGGATTATGTGTTATAGAGAGTCATTATGTAGTATGGTAGTCTGTGTTGTGGAGTGGTAACCTCAGGTTTAGTCTTCCTCGTTTCCATAGAAGCTAAATTATAAACTCAGTGAGACAAAAAAAAGAAGGAATCACTGAGGAGCCCTTCTGGACCTAGTCAGAGATATGAGCAGGGCCACTGGAATTATGCGACTGTTTGGCTGCACCGACTTTCGCACAATTATACATTTTCAGCATTAGCCACATAATCCATCATCTGCTGCCTAATCTGTAGATTTGAACAAAAAAAGCCTTGTTTCTAGCTCAAATGGTTCAAACGTTACTAAAAATGCAGCGACAAGTGTTACAGCGTGGTGGAAGGCCCTTTGCAAACCTAGAATGGTCACCTGTTACTTATTGCTAAATGTGGGTGTTAAATTGGTACTAATGGTGTGCAAACCACTCTTGCTTCTTTCTGCGCCTCTCGTGCCACTTTCTGCATTTCTGTAGCTTCTTTCTGTAACTTTCTTTTTTTTCTGCACTTCTTTTGCCTCTTTCTGCTCATCTCTTCGCTTTCTGTACCTCTCTTGCTTCTTTCTGCACCTCTCTTGCCTCTTTCTGCACCTTGCTTGCTTCTTCCTGTACCCCTCTTGTCTTTCTGCACCCCTGTTCCCTTTTTCTGCACCTCTCCTGCCTGTTTCTGCACCTCTCTTGCCTCTTTCTACACTCTCTTGCCTCTTTCTGCACCTCTGTTGTTTCCTTCTGCACTTCTCTTGCCTCTTTCTGCACCCCTCTTGCCTCTTTCTGCATCCGTTGCTTATTTCTGCACTTCTCTTGCTTCTTTCTGCACCTCTGTTGCTTCTTTCTGCACCCATATTGCCTCTTTCTGCAACCCTCTTCCCTCTTTCTGCACCGCTCTTGCCTCAGTCTGCCCACCTGTTCCCTCTTTCTGCACCCCTTTTGCCTCTTTCTGCACCCCTTTTGCCTGTTTCTGCAGTTCTCTTGCCTCTTTCCGCACCTCTCTTGCCTCTTTCTGCACCTCTCTTGCCTCTTTCTGCACCCCTTTTGCCTGTTTCTGCACCCCTCTTCTCTTTGTGCAACTCTCTTGCCTCTTTCTACACCTCTCTTCCCTCTTTCTGCACCGCTCTTGCCTTAGTCTGCCCACCTGTTCCCTCTTTCTGCACCTCTTTTGCTTCTTTCTGCACTTCTCTTCCCTCTTTCTGCACCACTCTTGCCTCTTTCTGTACCTCTGTTGCTTCTTTCTGCACCTCTCGTCTCTTTCTGCACCCTTCGTGCCTCTTTCAGCACCTGTTGCTTCTTTCTCCAGTTCTCTTCCTTCTTTCTGCACCCCTCCTGCCTCTTACTGTACCCCTCTTGCCTCTTTGTGCACCTCTCCTAACCGTTTCTGCATCCCTCTTGCTTCTTTTTGCACCTCTGTTGGTTCTTTCTGCACTTCACTTGCCTCTTTCTGCACCTCTGTTGGTTCTTTCTGCACTTCTCTTGCTTCTTTCTGCACCTCTGTTCCACATTTCTGCATCCCTCTTGCCTTTGTCTGCACCCCTCTTCCCTCTTTTTGCACCTCTCTTGCCTCAGTCTGCCCACCTGTTCCCTCTTTCTGCACCCCTTTTGTCTGTTTCTGCAACTCTCTTGCCTCTTTCTGCAGTTCTTTTGCCTCCTTCTGCATCTCACTTGCCTCTTTTTGCACCTCTGTTGGTTCTTTTGCACAGCTCTTGCCTCTTTCCGCACTCCTCTTACCTGTTTCTGCACCTCTCTTGCCTCTGTCTGCACCCCTGTTCCCTCATTCTGTACCTCTTTTGCCTGTTTCTGCAACTCTCTTGCCTCTTTCTGCAGTTCTCTTGCCTCCTTCTGCACCTTTGTTGCTTCTTTCTACACTTCTCTTGCCTCTTTCTGCACCCCTGTTGCTTCATTCTGCACTTCCCATGCTTCTTTCTGCACCTGTCTTGCTTCTTTCTGCACCCCTGTTGTCTCTTTCTGCACTCGTCTTCCCTCTTTCTGCACCTCTCTTGCCTCTTTCTGCATCTCACTTGCCTCTTTCTGCACTTCTTTTGCTCCTTTCTACACTTCTCTTGCCTCTTTCTGCACCCTTCGTGCCTCTTTCAGCACCTGTTGCTTCTTTCTGCACTTCTCTTCCTTCTTTCTGCACCCCTCATGCCTCTTTCTGCACCCTTCTTCCCTTTTCCTGCACGTCTCTTGGTTCTTTTTACACTGCTCTTGCCTCTTTCTGCACCCCTCTTGCCTCCTTCTGTACCTCTGTTGTTTCTTACTGCACTGCTCTTGCTTCTTTCTGCACCTCTCTTGCAAATTTTTGCACCCCTCTTTTATCTTTCTGCACCCCTGTTCCCTCTTTCTGCACCTCTTCTGCCTGTTTCCGCACCTCTGCTGCCGCTTTCTGAACTTCTCTTGCCTCTTTCTGCACCTCTTTTGCTTCTTTCTGCACTTCTCTTGCCTCTTTCTGCACCCCTCTTGCCTCTTTCTGCACCTCTGTAGGTTCTTTCTGCACTGCTCTTGCTTCTTTTTGCACCTCTGTTGTTTCTTTGTGCACTTCTCTTGCTTCTTTCTACACACCTCTTGCTTCATTCTGCACCCCACTTGCTTCTTTCTGCACCCTTCTTCCCTCTTTGTGCACCTCTCTTGCCTCTTTCTGCACCTCTCTTGCCTCTTTCTGCACTCCTCTAGCCTCTTTCCACATCTCTTTTGCTTGTTTTGCTCTTCTTTTGCTTCTTTCTGTACCCCACTTGTCTTCTTCTGCACCTCTGTTGTTTCTTACTGCACTGCTCTTGCTTCTTTCTGCACCTCTCTAGTAAATTCCTGCACCCTCTTGCCTCCTTCTGTACCTCTGTTGTTTCTTACTGCACTGCTCTTGCTTCTTTCTGCACCTCTCTTGCAAATTGTTGCACCCCTCTTTTCTCTTTCTGCACCTCTTCTGCCTATTTCTGCACCTCTACTGCCTCTTTCTGAACTTCTCTTGCCTCTTTCTGCACCTTTTTTGCTTCTTTCTGCACTCTCTGGCCTCTTTCTGCACCCCTCTTGCCTCTTTCTGCACCTCTGTAGGTTCTTTCTGCACTGCTCTTGCTTCTTTCTGCACCTCTGTTGTTTCTTTCTGCACTTCTCTTGCTTCTTTCAACACCTCTCTTGCTTCTTTCTGCACCCCACTTGCCTCTTTCTGCACCCTTCTGCCCTCTTTGTGCACCTCTCTTGCCTCTTTCTGCACCCCTCTAGCCTCTTTCCACATCTCTTTTGCTTGTTTTGCTCTTCTTTTGCTTCTTTCTGTACCCCACTTGCCTCCTTCTGCACCTGTTGTTTCTTACTGCACTGCTCTTGCTTCTTTCTGCACCTCTCTAGTAATTTTCTGCACCCCTCTTGCCTCTTTTGGCACCCCTGTTTCCTCTTTCTGCACCTCTTCAGCCTATTTCTGCACTTCTGCTGCCTCTTTCTGCACTTCTCTTGCCTCTTGCTGCAACCCTCTCCCCCCTTGCTGCACCTGTTGCTTCTTCCTGTACTTCTCTTGCCTCTTTCTGCACCTCTCTTGCCTCTTTCTGCACACACAGGGCTACTTTTAAACTGACCTCAGGCTCAGCAGTGCATACATGCAAGTGCAGAAAAGGGCTGCTGGCCTCTAAACTGCCATGCCCTATTATATGCTAGGGACTTAGAGGTAGTTTTAATCCTCCTGCCCTATTATGTACTAGGGCCTTACAGGGTAGGTCATGCCAATCACAGGGGTACCCCAACCCATAGTGTACCCTAGTGTATGTAGGTGTTTTCACTGTATTTTAAGTGTCTTTCAGCATAGCACTGGCTCCGGGCCTGGTTAGGCAGAGCCCAGGGTCAGTCAGAGTCAGTTACCAACAGTACCAGTCAGCAAAATGTTGGGGGATGCCCAGGGCACAGGATGACTTTGCAACAAGGCCTCTTTCTGCACCTCTGTTGGTTCTTTCTGCATATCTCTTGCTACTTTCTGCACCTTTCTTCCTCTTTCTGGACTTCTGTTGCCTCTTTCTGCATTTCTCTTGCTTCTTTCTGCGCCTTTATCCTCTTTCTGCACATGTCCTACCTCTGTAGGCATAGTTAGAAATTAGCATTTAAAAAACCTTAGAAATTCACTGAAAAAAACACAGGTTTCAGGGACGTTATAGTTAGAAATTTTCATTTAAAAAACCTTAGAAATTCACTGAAAAAAACGTAGGTTTCAGGGACGTTATAGTAAGGAATTAGCATTTAAAAACCTTAGAAATTCACTGAAAAACCATAGGTTTCAGGGACGTTATAGTTAGAAATTAGCATTTAAAAACCTTAGAAATTCACTGAAAAAACTCAGGTTTCAGGGACGTTATAGTTAGTTGGACATTTCACTCGTACAAAACCAGAGAAATTCGGCCGTTATTGTTAGTTGAGCTAACTATAACTCGCGCCCCCGCAATGCACTGCTGATGATGTCACATATTACATCATTCATGACATGGTCAGTGACATCACTGATGACATCTCAAATGACCTCACTGATGACATCATCCACGTGATAATCTGATGCACCTCCTCACACCCTAATATAATCTTTGATACACCCACTCTAAAATACAGACTACCCTTTTCGAAACCATAGACATACCAATACCAGTTACTACATACCCACTCACTGATTCCTAGGTCTACACACACATCCACTTATTCACCTATACAGTCACTCATACATGCAGTCACTCATCAATACAGAACCATAATATGCACTCATACACCTCTACAGACACTCACACACCGCCACTCATCCATAGAGTTACTCACACACCTAGTCAGTCATGCAAAGAATCAATCACACTCCCATTTACTTACCTATACAGCTATACACACACCACCTCACTTATTCATACAGATACTAACACATACTTACTCTTATACAATCACTGATACAAGCGCACACTCATCCATACAGCCACTCTCACAATCACTCACTCTCACATTTAGTCATTTATATACTCCAACACTCACATATACTGCCTTTCACATATATTGTTACTCACACATGTACCACAAAGACATCCATTAACTCACCAACACACCCATACACACATACCCACCCATACAGCCCTTCACAGATGCACTCTTGAACCCATACACCCAGTGAATCACCCACTCACACATCTATGCACAGTCACACACCCTCCACCCACCCACACCGACATCCATACAGATACTCAGACAACCAATCAATAACCCATATAGACACTCCTGTAGCTACTCACCAACCCATGCAGCCGCTTACACACTGACAGACTGATACAGACATTCACAGTTTAGTCACTAACCAATGCATTCAGTAAGACACGTTTAATCACTCCCTTATACAGTCAGTCCTACTAAATCATCCATTCAGACACTTATACACCCACTCATTCTTCAATACACCTTGATATATATATATATATATATATATATATATAAAACATATTTAAACTTTACAGAAACACACAGTCACTGGATGGTGTCATCAGTATGTCATTTGAGACGTCATCAGTGATGTCATCAGTGATGTCACTGACCATGTCATGAATGATGTAATATGTGACGTCATCAGCAGTGCATTGCGGGGGCGCGAGTTATAATTAGCTCAACTAACTACAGCGGCCAAATTTCTCTGGTTTTGTACGAGTGAAATGTCCAACTAACTAGAACGTCCCTGAAACCTGTCGGTTTTTTCAGTGAATATATATATATATATATATATATATATATATATATATATATATGTAACCGTTCTGCTACTGTTTAGCCATCATTGCCAATATGTGTGCTTGGGCTAGTGTTATATTAAAGTTATATTGTCGCAGCTACATGTGTGTTGCTTCCTTACCGAGTGTCCTTATTGATTTGTACCAGATTGACATTGCTCGGGTTGGTTGCCAGCAACCGGTCCAACACAGTGGGGAACCATGGCATTGTTTTGTAGATTTTATTATAATTTCACCAAAATGTATCTGAGTCACGTTAATTCCTCTTTTCTGCTGTGGCCAATACTCTGCACCCTCTCCTCTCCCTCGTCCTCTACTTCCTTTAAGTCTAATGTGCCCACCAAGGGACTGACTCTAGTTCTTAATGTGCATTCATTATTATAATATTGCCTCTATGGGCCAATTTTCTAAATCCTCGCATTTAATTTGGAGGCATCCACTAGCGCACTTATTGTCTTAAATTTATTATAGACTTCCGAACCTTTAATAGACAGTCCTTGCACAGATTCTTCTGCCTCCTTCACTTTTACTCCTATTTGATGCATGTCTTCTCCACTGCGCTCTTTTCAACTCCCATTTCTTGACATAGATCTGTCTTACATTCGACGCAAATCTTGCAGCTAAGACTTTAGATCGGCTTTTGTGAGGGCCCTTTACTTGCTGCCATCTTGATTCATTTTGTGGTGTCCTGTGCGCTTGTGGCACACTTAGTCTTCCGATATGTGTCTCTTCTTTCAGCACTTCTATTATTTTATTGTTATTACGATTATTATTACTGTGATTATATTTATTTTTGGTAGATGGCCACTTAATGTAGGCTGCTCTGCGGGGGGCGTTTTTTGGCTCACAATGGAGAAGGTTGCTCGATCGCGGAGCTCCGCTGTGCCGCAACAGCATCTTAATTCTTCCACCTTTAAATACAGCACAACAGCGTTGTTCAGGTTACCTACAAGCCCAGACTACTGGCGCCACTGAGACTCACTCAGCATCGCTGTTTGATGCCCGTTCGCTGAAACTCTTTGATCGGGGTGTGATGCCATGCGTAGCCATGATGTCGGGTGGAGATGCTGTCACACTCTGCTGAGAGCTCCAACCAGATTGGTCCACAAGTAAGTGCCAACAGCTCTTTTGCTAGAGATTGGGATTCGAAGATTGACCCTGGAACCGACTGGCCTGTAGACGATGGAACGGCGGGGGGAATGGATGCAGTGGTTCTGTTGTGGCGACTGGGTCCCTGCCTTGCAGTCTCAATACTCTGGTCCTAATCATAACCACTGCTGGAGGAAGACGCCTTAGGGGATAAGGCAGCACTATCTGCTTACCTGGATTAGTTGCAGCAGAGACAGGGGAATACTGGTGGCCCACAGTGGTGGAGATATCGCTGGTGGTGGGACCTGCATCGGTTGGAGGTGGGCTGGGGTTTGTTTCCTCCCCCCGTGCCTGAACACTACACTGGAGTTGTTGGCCTGGGTTCCCTCCTAGGCATTGTTGCTTGCTTCACTCTGCCCCACTGAGAGTTGTGATGCTTAAGACTATGGAAGCTTCTCTGGCCATTTTTTTAAAATCAGACTGGCCTATACTGAGAGCCCCCAGTGACAGCCTCGCTCCTGTCTCGCAGTGTATATGGATCAAGGCCCCTCACTATGAAGCTTCTCTGATTGACACCACTGTGCCCTTCATTGCTCCTATCGGATATGCTGTGCTGTGAGTCGCTGGGTTTATGATGAGCACGACCTTGGATTCCCGACATGGTGAGTGACATAAAAGGGGTCCCTCTTTCTTGGTACTTTTGTTGTGCCCACTTGAGTCATATTCACTTGGCCTATATTGATAGCCCCCATTGTCTGCCTCGCTCCTACTTCGCAGTATACATGGATACGGTCCCTCACCATAAGGCTCCTCTGATGAACGCGGCTGTGCCCTTTATCGCTCACATTGGATTTGCTGTGCTGTGAGTCCCAGGGTTAACGGTGCACACAACCTCGATTCCCGACACGAAGAGTGACATACAGGGTGACCCCCTTTCTTAAGGATGGTGTGGTGTTAACTTGAGTAACATTGTCTGGGCTGTGCCTGCTCCTAAAGACATGCAGGAATTTGGTCGATTTGGCACAACTAGCCCCCACCGGCTACTCTCTGGCGGCTACAGGCTCGATGGGTGGGCCAGGATGATGCTTCGTAAGGGTGGCAAGGACCCAGTTATGAGGAAGCAAAAAGAGGCTCACTCGGATGAGAGTGTCATCCCTTTAGGCATGCTTCGATCCGTGGAGTCCACCTTAAAAGCCACACAGAAATGTTTGATGGCATCTTGCAGGCTGTCCTTGAGTCTAAATCCTCCCTCGAAATAAAGATTGAGTCAATGGCCATTAACGTCAATCTTTTACGCGCTGATCATAGACTGTCACACAATGAATCCACTTCATCCTCCTTGCATCCGATGGAGGGTAAATTGCAATCTCAGGTGAAGGAACTAATTGGAGCCATTGAAATATTGTGTAATATGTAAAAAGAAGAGAGAGACCCCTTGTTATAGCTAAGGGAGTAGGGTACTCTTGACAAGTAAAACAAATATTCCCTTGGGTTATGAAAAGAACAGGATACAAGGTTCAACTCACAACTAAGTCGTACCTCACAAGGCGCACAATAATATAATTCGTCAAGGAAAATCCCACCTAATATTTGAATCAACTGCTAAATAGCACTGAAATTTTACCAAAATCTTTTATTATTAAAAAAATGGTTACAATGTTAAAATTACAATACACTTCCCATCTATCACAGTTTTATACAAAACAATTGATAAAAATAATTCATAAAAACAATAAATGTAAAATCCCCAATTACAATCAGTTTACACAATGTACCATGACATAAAAAGAGAACAATAGTTAGACAGTATACTTTGTCTTTCAAAGGAACATATCCTATGGGACAGTTTAGAAATCTGGCCTGGATACATTCATTTTCGTATCTGCAGGTCCAAATTTTCCCTTGGGTTATGTACAATGATGCGTTGACGCGTTTCAATGGGTTCAATTATTATTCCATCTTTATCAAGACAATAGTTAGTTCGTTTCTCTCTGTATTCCTTATTGTATAGCTTGGATTACATGCCCTCTTGAGTCAAACTTTATAAATTTGTTCAATTCTTCTACTGATTAAAACTGTTTTCTGTTCGATTTCTCGTCAGTTAATGTAGATACTCTGCTTAGTGCACTTGATGTACTTATGCGTTCTAACTTCCTTTTGGCCAACCCGAGAGGTCGCTTCAATTTCCTGCCGAGTGGCTACTGTATTTAAATGCCTTAATTACGTATTCACTTTCTTGTACACTCTCCCGTGTCCGTTCGTTCACGAGGGTAGAGGGGCTTTTTAATTCTGCACCTCCTCTAACTTCTTGCACTCTTAAACTGCAGAGAGTCACCGAGCGGTTGCTCCTCTTCGTGGGCGGGTAAAAAGAGATATATTGCGCAACAGAGAGTGGATGATGCTGAAGGCAGCTTACATCGGAATAATATACACATTGTGGGAATCCCTAAGAAAACAGAGGGGTCCGACGCAGTGACCGTTTTCCAAAATTGGTTGGTGAACAATATTTATGGACGTGACCCCTCCAGGCTCTTTTTGATAGAGCGGGCTCATAGGGTCCCAAGACGTTTCACGGCACCGGGTACATTGTCCTGTTTGCACATTTCAAGAGATCAAACAAGTATTATGTCAGAGAGACATGAAGTATGCCTTGTTGTATCACGCCAAGCTAGGATTCGTTGCAGAGGGAAACAAGCACTTCTTAACGATGTCCTTTGAGGCTTGGGGATGTTTTGAGTCCATGGAACTTCTCACTCGCAAGCTATGGACAAAGTGGTCAAGAAATTACCACCTGGCTGGAGACGCAGGCGCCAGCCTGATGGTCGTTCAGCCAAGGAACAGGCGTCCCTGGAAAGAGCAAAGCTGGTGGAAGCTATCATTACTTACCAAGAACAAACTACTCATGCTTCGGATTTGGAGCCAAAAACACATGAGGAGGAGGGGGGACTCTGAGGATCCCTTGACGCCTGACATTCTGTGCCAGGGACTAGATGTTACACCCATGACATCCGATATGGTAATTTGATCGATGGTGGTGGAAGAGCAATATTCATGGTCATGATATGTGTTCTTCTAACGTCTCGAAGGAGATTGGAGGCTGGCTCTGGATCCTGATGAGTCAAAGGCTAAAGAAATTAGACACATTAACAGGCGTACCCAGTAATTCAAAGACCTGTTGGTGGATACATTACATTGTATGCTGAGGTGACCACGGAGTGAAATTACTAACCTATACATACCACTCTTTTGGCCAACATGCTCCTTCTACATTTCAAATAGTGCAGGCCAGTGGTTCCCAAACTTTTGACTCCTGAGGACCCCCAGTGAGTCACTTCTGGAAGCCGGGGATCCCCAAGCAATTTGTATGATTTAAATTTCAAACATTAAGGGGGCGTGGCTTGGAAGCCGAACATGGCGGACTCGTCTCACTAGAGCTCCGCCGTCCGCCCTTGCCAGCGCCATCATCCGTCCTATATCCTGGTCCCATCCGACCAAATCTGTGGCGCGCCTTGGGGGGGGCCGCGCCGGGCATCTAGCGGTGAGCCCCTGAGATCTGCGAGGGCCCGCTTCGGCCGCTGGGCCGGACCCCGCCGGCAGGCGGGTGACGCAGCGCCTGTGGGCGCGGGGACGCCGGTTGGACCCGGAGGCCGGGTCCCCTGACGAGGCGAGCCGGAAGTTCCGTTGCCCGGTGCGGGCGGCCCGCTCGGGGCGAGCCGGGTGTCCATTCTGTGGCCGGGGCTGCCGTGTGGTCGTCATGGCGCCCCTCCCCCTCCTGTACTGGCTGTAGTGGTCGGCCGGCGAGGCCTAAGCTGCGGAGTGCTGGCCGGACGAGAAGGCCTGGAGGGCGCGCATCATTGGAGCGGGCCCGCTCCTGAGGCAGAGTGAGTGGCAGCAGTGGGACCCTCGCCCCCCCGGCCCACCCGGGGACCCAACGGGCCGCGCCACGCATTGAACAGGTGGGCCTGTGCCGGGGCCTGGACACCATTGGTCCCCGCCGGGGGCCACGGGCAGTGGATTCTGGCGAGAGGTGGGTCCTGTGTCGTCGCCACAGAGCCTCTCTGGGGGTGAAGTCGGCTGCCGGGCCCCCTTCGAGACCGAGGAGCCCCCCGGGACGGGGGACGGGCCCCGGGAAGCAGTGAGGCCTACGTCGGTGCTGGCTGTGGGCCCCTGGTGGTACCTGGAGCCTGGTCGGGGTCTGCGAGGGAACCGGACCCCCGAGACCTGCCGGTGCTGAGGGCCGTCGGGGTAGACCCGGGCCGACCCCCGAAGACGACTGCGCTGCCATTGTGGTGCCGCTCCTCCCCTGCGGCGGCTGAAGAGGTCCCCTGGCGGTGGCTGTGGGGCGGGCCTACTCCTCGCTGGGAAATCTTGCGGTCCGTGCGGGGGCCGGGCCTGCATAGCGGTATAGCCGGAGTTGCCCTACCGGCCGTGCTGCGGTGCCTGTCCTTCCCACCCCGCTCCTGGACCCTGCGTTTTACTGTGTCTTGGTCTGCTGGAGAGTGGCCCCGCACACCATCATGGGGAAGAACAACCCTAGCACAGCGGCGCCTAAACAACCTACCATGGACCAGTACACCACGGCCGCCCCGGCCGGGAGGGAGGCCGCTGGGGGCGTCTCCTCGGACACGGCGATGCTTCTGGAGGCCATCACGCAGTCCCGTACGGCCCTCGAGGCCCAGATCGGTGCAGTGGGGTCCGAGGTATCGTTCCTCAGTCAGGACCTCCGGAAGGCAGTCGACCGAATCACGGAGGCCGAGACGAGGGTCTCCACGGTGGAGGATACTGTGTCTGCCCTCCAGAAAAAGGTCGACAAACTGGCCATGGTCTCCAAGGAGCTTGCAGCGAGGGCCGAGGACGCAGAAGGGAGGGCCGGCAGCAACAATATCCGTCTGGTGGGCTTTCCGGAGGGATGCGAGGGGTCCTCGATGGTCACCTTCCTGTCAACCTGGCTCAGGGCGCTGCTACCCGCAGAAGATATCTCGCCCTGTTTCCTGATCGAAAGAGCACACCGCGCCCTGACAAAGCGGCCGCCGCCGGGCGAGCGCCCGCGTCCGGTCATTGCCCGCCTCCTTAATTACGTGGACCGCGATGCCATACTGCGCTTTGCCCGCATGCACAAGGAGAGAATGGTCTATGAATCCCGTCCCATTATGGTTTTCCCGGACTACACCCGGATCGTCCAGCAGCAGCGACAGTCCTTTGTGGAGGCGAAGCGACGCTTACGCGACCTGAACCTTTCCTACGCTCTTATGTTTCCAGCCCGCATGAAAGTACTCTTCCAATCCAAATCCTACTTCTTCGACACCCCTGAGGAGATCTTTGCATGGACAGACGAGCACCGGCACCTCAAACCACACACCCCGCCACCCCTGGATTCAGACTCCTCTCAGAGCTCACGAATGAGTGGCCGCCAGGGTGGGGACACATCGCACCGGCGACATCGCTCCCGATCCAACTGGCGTTCCCAGAACAAGTCTGACGCAGCAGAGTGAGGTACTGTGGGGTTGTTAATACCTTGGATGCTCTATTCTTCACTGGGCCGGCGGCGGTGTCACACCATGACCTCAGACACTATATCGGTGGGACACAGTCCGCTAATGCTGGCTGGGATGGACCAAACTCGCCTCTTTGTTCTCAGTTTATGGGTAGGGGTGGGAGGGAGGGATCCTTTGGAGGGTCCGCTGTGGTCTTCCCGTTGGAGGGCCTGGTCAAGATTCTGCCGCAACAGATACTCCGAGTTTTAGGAAGTATGGGGGTGGGAGGTGGTGGGAGGGGGGGTTGGGCAAGTTGTTTGGTTGTTATGTTGTATGTTGTCTGCACCACACTGTCCCTCATACGTAGGTAGGCCCCCGCGTCTCGTTCCACCCATGGCTCATGGCTCACGCAGCTAGGACCGCTCCACATGGGGACCTCAATGTGGTGTCCTGGAATGTTCGGGACCTGTTGAATAGGGTCAAGCGGGGGGCAGTGCTGACCCAAGCCAAGCGGTATTCCGCTGATGTTCTGCTTCTACAGGAGACCCACCTGCTCGGCAACAAGGCTCCGTGCCTGTCCAGGTTCGGCCACAATGTAGTGTACCACTCGGGGTTCTCCAGGGGCACCCGGGGAACGGCCATACTCATACACCGTAGGGTTCCCTTCCAGGTTACGAGACAGTGGCTAGACCCCGGAGGCCGATTTACGGTCATCTCTGGTACCATGGCGGGAGAGCAGATCACACTAGGTAGCATATACGCCCCACCCCCCCTTAGTCAGACGTTTGTGGACAGACTGACGCAGCTCTGGGGAGAATTTCCTGACGGTTTGATTATACTTGGGGGAGACTGGAATGACATTATGGCCCCTCTGGACAGATGGAAGGCGCGGCCCCCGACCGTTCCCCCCCCCCAGAACTAAACTCAATACCCTTGCGCACACCCTGGGCTGGACGGACTCCTGGCGGGCCCTTCATCCTTCCGAGGCAGGATACACATATATGTCGTCAGTACACCCTACACTCTCCCGTTTGGACTATTTGTTCCTCCCACGTGGCTATACACATAGGGTTGTGACCGCTTCCATCCTCCCGCGTGGCCTGTCGGACCATTCGCCCACTCAACTTACGCTCAGTCTACATACTAGTCGCCCCTCCTATCGCTGGCGCATGTCGCCGTGGCTCCTTCGGGACCCCGAGTATCGGGAGGTACTTCACCGCGCTACGGAGGATTACTTTGTCGCCAACGTCGGGTCCGTTTCCTCCAAGGTATCATTGTGGGAAGCCTTCAAGCCCACGTGGGATAGATATCAGTTACCGTACGGGAGAAAAGAAACGTCGCCTGGCGCAGGTGAGGGACCTGGAAGAGCGACAACGCGCTCTCCAGGACGCGGTGGTGGAGGGTTCTGGCGGGGGTGCCCGCCGCAATCTGCTTCAGGTTCAACAGCAGCTGCATCAGTTGCTTACGAACACGGCCAAGGATGCCTGGCTGGCGACTCAATATAGGATATATCAGTGGGGCGACAAGTCCAGCCAGATGCTCCATAGACTTTGCCAAGCTAGGTCCTCGCCGACACAAGTCCCGGTACTCCGTTCCTCTGCGGGTGCTCTGTGCTCCTCCCCGGGGGCAGTTGTTCAGACGTTCGCGGAGTTCTATACCGCGCTCTACAATGCCCGCGAGGAACTCGCCGATTCGCCCATAGATGCCTTCCTCGCAGATATCCCCCCGAAGCGCCTGTCCGACGAGCAGCGAGACGCCCTCGACAAACCTATCTCGCTAGATGAACTACAAGCCGCTCTTACCAATCTGCACCCGGGTCGTGCACCAGGCCCTAACGGGTTCCCCAGCGACTTCCTGCGTTCCCACGTGGGGACCGCTGGGCCCCATCTCCTCGGCGCATTACATCAGGCGCTCGAGCAAGAGATCTTACCCCCGGACTGGCGCCACGCCGAAATCGTTGTTTTTCTTAAGCCGGGCCGACCGCCAGAAGACCAGGGTTCATATCGCCCCATATCTTTGCTAAATTTTGAGCCGAAATTGCTGGGGAAGGTGTTGGCTGATCGCCTCCGTACCTGTATCCTCGACCTTGTCCACCCGGACCAGTCCGGCTTCATGCCACACCGCTCCACGAGGCATAACATACGACGCGTACATAACACCATCGCCGGGGCCCATCGTCTGGGACGCCCAGCGGCGGTCCTACTGGCCGACATTGATAAGGCCTTCGATTCTCTAGGCTGGACATATCTTTTCAAATTACTGGAGGCGGTCAACCTAGGGCCTCGCTTCCGAGCATACGTCAAACTTTTATACACGGACCTCACGGCTTCTGTTCGGGTGGCCGGGTTTCGCTCAGACCCCTTCCGTATCCAGCGGGGTACGAGACAGGGATGCCCTCTTTCCCCGCTTCTGTTCGCCTTGGCAATTGAACCCTTGGCAGCTTGGGTGCGCCGGGACGCGGTATACAGGGGCCTGGTTTGGTCCCCCGACTACTCAGATAAAATAGCACTCTATGCGGATGACGCATTATTCTTTTTTTCAGACCCCTGGGTTACCGGACCGAGGGTGCTGCAAATCCTGCGGGTGTTTGGCGAAACTACAGGGCTCCATGCTAACCCGTCCAAATCGACGCTCTTCCCGATTTGTGGTGATCAGGGGAGCATGGACTGGGCATCGCAGCTGATCAAGGCACAAGTCGGATTCAAGTACCTTGGGGTCCACGCTACAGAGACCCCGCCGCGGCGTGGTCGCTTAATATCGCCCCTTTGCTTCCTAAGGTCCGGGAGGAGACAACGGTTTGGTCCCATCTCCCCTGTCCTTGTACGGCCGGTCTGCTATTTTTAAAATGGTGTCTCTGCCCCGCTTGCTTTACAAATTACAGAATTACCCATACCCCATCCCGCCGTCCTGGTTTCGCCAGGTGAACGCTCTTCTGAATGGTTTTCTGTGGGGTGGCGGGGCGGTTCGGGTGGCCTTGGCGACATGTGTTCAATCTACCTACTGTGGGGGCATCGCTGCGGCGGATGTGCGGTCCTATTACTGGGCGTCCCAGTTGCTGGTCATCAATGACTGGTGGTACAGCCGGCAAGACGACCCGGCTTACGCGATAGAACGACTCTTCTTGGAGGTATATCCGCTATTGGATCTCCTATATAGTAACTCGGCGCTGGAGGCCCTCCCGCCGGCCAGTCGTACGGTGATTCAGATATGGAGACGCGTGTTGAGGTCCATGGGGTGGTGGGGCACACTGACATGTGCGACGCCCCTCTGGCAGGGCACGTACCTCCGACCGGTCTCGGCTCTGCCCGGTTTCCGTCGCTGGGACACCATAGGGATCTCGACATTGGGGGATGTGATGCGCGGACCTACACTTAAAACCTTTCTAATGCTACAGGAAGAGTTTGATCTGCATAAGTCCCAATTCCATAAATATCTCCAGCTTCGTCACGCCTTGTCTCCCTGGATTAAAACCCTTACGACGTTGCCTGAATTCCATCCACTAGAGGGTAGACTACTGATGGGGGATCTCGGGGACATAAAATCCGCCAGCTCTATCAGACATTGACCACACACGCCAAGACAAATCTGGACCGGACGAGGGCGGCATGGGAAGCGGATGTACCGGCCCTCTCTGATGACGACTGGACTGAGGCCCTGGCCAGCCCCAGGGGCTCCGCGGTGTCCACTAGATACCGACTGATCCAGTTTAAGTATCTTCACCGGGTGTACTACACCCGCCTCCGTCTGTGGAGGATGGGGGTCATTCCATCCCCCACCTGCCTCAGATGTCAGTCGGAGGATGGCTCCTTCCTGCACACGGTCTGGGGCTGCACAACGCTGCGGCATTTCTGGTCGGGTGTGTTGTCCTGCCTGGGGCTTGTCCTGGGTTGGGAGCTCCCAGCCGATCCCCGCCTAGTCTTTCTCCACAGCACAGACGATATAGGGGGGAACATATACAAAAGACACCTGCTCTTCCTGGGACTCACCTTGGCCAAGCGCGACATAGCCCAACAGTGGAAGTCCTCTTCTCCCCCTGGGGTGGCGGCCTGGAAGTCTGCGCTAGATAAATGTATGTCCGCTGAGGTGGCGGTGTTTCAGGCTCGAGGTTGCCCACAGAAACATGGGAAGATTTGGGCTGCATGGGCTAAATACCGTGGCATTGACCTTTCTATCTTTCCCACGTCCACGAATCAGGACCTTATAGACAGGCTTACCATATAACGACTCCCAATCTCTATTGAAGCCTAGCTGGTGCGGAATTATGCCTATATGTTTTAACACTTGTATAATCTTTCTAGTGGGGAGTGCGGTGCGGGGGAGGGGGAGGAGGAGGGTGGGGGGTTGGTTTAACTTTTATATATCCTCAAGAGATACCCTCTTCAGCGACTCAAATATCATTGATCCGTGCTTTATATAAATATTGTCTGTTGGGGGCTCACCCTGTTGGATGTAAAATTGCAATAAAATATATTGTCAAAAAAAAAAAAAAATTAAAACAGTAATTCGAAAAAAATAAACACACGTGTGCATTCCAAAAAATACTCACATTTTTAAAGATTTTTGTTTCTATATTGAAAATAATTGCAAAATTGAAAAGTTTTAATGGGAATGTTGGTGTTGCATCTCGGCGTCTAACTTCTCAAGGTTTGATTTTATTTTGCAGTACATGGCTCCTGCTCTTGCCAGGGCCGGACTGGAAATCCAAAGCAGCCCTGACAAATGTTGTCAGACCATTCCCCGTACAATGCACACCAAGTGCAGCGAGTGAGCCTGACCACTAAAAAAGGGGGCTTAGAGGGTCTCTCCCCCCAAGAAATTTTGGGAAAAATGGTGCATTCTACAACACATTTGTCATTATATATGGAATTGTATTAGCTTTTAGAAATAGTAAATGATGACCTTACTATGCACCAGGATACGACAATCTTTGTTGGTGCTCTTCAATGATTCCCTCCATATCACCCTACAACAGTGCCTCTCATCGCTCCATAGCCCTTCTGTGACATGCATTTCATTTGTTTTATAGCACCTCTCATACCAGTGTAGGTAGTCAGAGCACTTTACATCACACACATACAGAGACAATGAATCATAAGTGTGTAAATCAGTGTATAGAAAATGTTACATAAGGCAAAGGGGACTACAAGGTGTAGGATTCACGTAATCCATAATGGTAGCACTTTTTTAGGAGTGCTTGGTCTGGAGAAGCACAACTCATGATTCAGAACATAACACAGTGGTTAGCTAGATATTTATAATAATAAGATTTTATTTCTACCCAAACAAACCTTTTTAGAAGCATCAGGATAATGAAAGACTGGGAAAAACATAACTTTCTCACTTGTACCATGCAGTTTGCATGCAGCTCTTTGATGGCAGATCATAGCTCACTGTGATAGATTACTATTATAACTTATGAACTGCACAGTAACAAAAGAATATCTGTGACAAGAGCAGTAACCCACTGAAATATGCATATAAAATACAAGTTTTTTACATGCATGGTACACGTTCTTTGCAGCAGGCATATTAATCATCTGTGATCCCTTAAATGACTCAAAGCTGCCACTGGACAAAACTCCCATCTCTCTCCAGCAGGTACATTAATCACCGGAGTTAACTTGACACTTTGATTGTTGCCGGAAAACTGCTGAATATACAAGAAAATTTGCAGTGCTTAAAACTGCTGCCTGCACACCCCCTGTGAATGTGTCATGGACCCCTGGGGGTCCATGGACCACAGTTTGGGAACCACTGGCGCAGGCCATTCAGTATCTACGCGGCTGGGCCCGAACGATATTGCTATTCAGAGACACGCTTACGCAGCTATCAATGCTAGGCCACAAGTAGGGCCCTTGCAGCCTCTGTTTCGCTTTCTCTTATACATTAGAGATACAATTTCTTGATGTGGAATGTTCACAAATAGATTACTGCCCATGTCAGTGACTTTGTTCACAATGATCAATGTGGGTTTATACGTGGCTGTAGTACCCACCTAAACTTGCGGAGGCTCTTTATAGCGCTTGATGGAGCGTCACATATGCACCCTCGAGCTGTGGTAGCCTCTCTTGATATAGAGAAGGCATTTGACAAACTAAAATGGTCATACCTGTTTGCTGTACTGCATAAAGTGGGGTTAGGTTCCAACATTCTTAAGTGGATACGATTGCTTTACATATGCCCAGTCGTTCAAGTGCGCACAGGGCAGTTTATCTCACAGCCATGGGAGTTCCAAAGGGCGTACGAGTTAGGGGTGCCCCCTTTCACTGCTTTTATTTGCTCTGGCGATGGAGCCTCTTGCATGCCTGCTTTGGGAACCCACGCAGAAGTTAGTGTAGGGCTGAAGACGGGTTTACGTATGGTCTCCTTGTATTTGAATGATGCTCTGTATATCTGAGAGAACCACAACACAGTTTAGAGGGGCTAATAGGAATCCTAGATGAATTCGGAATACATTCCAGGTTGAGGGTCAACTGGGGGACATCCTGTTTATTTCCTATTTTCTCTGGTTGCTCTGAATTAGACGGTGCTCACAGGGATTCCCCTCTTAAGTGGAAAGCCAGTTCCTCCGGTATGGTGCGTGGCTATTGCATGCCAGAAGTGGGTCTGTTGATTATGCAAATAAAGAAAAAATGCAATAAAGATATTTACAACAAAAAAAACTGGGAAGCCTGTAGTTTCAAGTGTCTGGGGGGAACGGGGGCAAATATATCACACCGATGAATGCTGGGTAGCGTTTGGGACAATTGTTGAAGAGATAAGGCCCTCCATCCCATTTTGGTCCAAACTACTTCTCTCTCCATTGGGAAGATTTTTTTTTTATATACTACCACATCAATAATACCAATTTGTTGCCAACCCAGTGTTACTGATTAATTCGTTTTTCAAGGACTTAAGCAGTTTAGTGAAGGTCCTGATATGGGCATGCCAAAGGAGGCGAATTGCCCTAGCTAATCTAACTAGATCACTTACAGAGAGAGAAATGGGTTTTACACATCTGGAAATGTATTATTGCGCAGCGCAACTGATATGGCCGATACGATAGATGACAGATGTGAGAAGACCAGAGTCTTTAGAAACTTGCCACAGTGCTGGTTGTAGGGGTATTTAGGGTCTTTTGCTGAAACCTGGTATGGGTTCAAGGATTGATAGTAGAGTGGTCCACACCTCCAATTTTTGTTGCAAATATACACCACCAGACTGGGAGGGGTGCCGCCATATGTCCTGGAGATACCTCTTTAGAGCCTACCTGCTTTCCAATATCTAGAGCCAATATTTGACAGAAGACCCTGAGTGGAGGCTGGGATCACAATGGTGGGTATGTTATATGAAAGGGGGTGCTGTGTTCCTTCGCATCCCTACGAGAGACCCCCTTCATTGCAGTACTTCAATTTATGGCCCAAACAGCACTACTATGAATGATCAAATGTACATGGCGAGTCGAAGAGGTAGAACCAGACAGATCAAGCGTCCTAACAACTATACTTACCAGGGGACCTGCAGACACGTGGTGACGTGACCTTAGTGCATATAGCCCTGATTTCCATTTATCATGCAATCCCTTGAAGCCTCGATGGGAGCAGTGTCTGGGAGGGAACTTACAGATGAGAAATGGTCCACCACCTTGGGGTACTCTCAGATAGTATAAGAAATCCACAGTATAAATATACGCAACTGAATTACCTACACCAATCATACTTATTACCTGTGAGGCTAACCAAAATGTTTATGGGAGCACCGATACATGTCCCAGATGTCAGCGAGGGCAGTGTTACAGTCATATAGGGTGGAAACATAAAGAGAGATGAGTTAACGGGGGGGGGGAGGGGGCGTAAGGTTTGTCTCGTTGGATCCTATGACCTGTCTCATGGGCTTGTTAAAGAGGACCAAAAATCCCAGACACATTTGTTGTTTCATAGACTTAGTGCTAGTCCTGGTCAAACGGACTATTAAAATGGCTTGGAATGCTCATAGTGTTCCAGCACTTGCTGGCTGGATAAGGGAGCTACATAAAATGTCTCTTATGGAGGTTACAACTTTGAGTGCACTTCAAGGCAGGGGGAGGCAAAGGGGGTCTCGGTATCCAGTTGGGAGGGCTTTCTCAGGGCCATTGAAGCCAAATTCGACGACCTCCCACCATAGGTGATCGATACATGACGACCTATTGTTCCATATTGTATCTAATGTGGGACTGGTCCTCCGGACACGTATACTGTTCTCTTTACTGATCTATCTGTAGGTTATTCCCCCGATACTGGTTTCTTTATTGACCATCTCTGTGCGTAACACTGCATGCATTTGTAGATCCTACGGCTGCTTATATGTTAACTGAATTCTATATGTCATGCTTTCAGTACTACATCCTCGAGTGCTGGGGTGGGAGTGCTGGGAATTTAATTGTAGCGGGCCGGTATTGTTTCTGATGTATGATGTACCACTGATAGGCCTCAGTGTAATATAACATGTTTCTTGCTAATCCGTTTCTTTCTTCACTGCTGGATATTAACAAGCATCCTGTTTATGATTTGAAAAGATCTATTAAAAAAATGTAGGCTACCGAGCGCTCCTTTATTATTCCACAGGAAAAGGACTGATACTGTTCTGTCTCCAGATTTCCTGGAAGCTCTAACAATTTTAGGATGTTCCCATGTTCAATCTTTGCCATGTTTTTTTAACCCTTCTGTGTATAATTGCTCGGTATTTGAAATCGGACATTTCCAAATAAAGATCCCTATAGGTTCATTTATGTAGCTTTCTTTAGTCAGGTAGTCACCCTTCTAAAGAAAGATAAACAAAAGAACTCTATAGTCTCACTATGCACTGCCTGACTGTGGGAAGACAGTAAAAGCCCGGCTCCATCTATCACTTTGAGCCTCCCAGAGTGTTGCTGAATAAATCTCTGGAGCCGGCTTGTGTGTAATGTTTAATGCTCTACATTGCCTTGGGATTACTCATTTATTAAAGTTTCCACAGGGTTTTGATAATATTTTCTAATCTGTTGCTTGTTCTCGTTATGATCGCCTACAGACATTATCCCTCTCAGTGGTTTGCCTCCTCACATTTTGATGATCGTCTTTCACTGTTGTTACATCATTATTTTCATAGATGTCGGCTACGAGCAGATTGCGTAGCACGCCTTCATTCCACAAGAAAAGGACGAGCACAATTTGTCCCTAGATTTCCTGGGTTATCAAATCATTCTGGGATGTTCCCTTGTTTAATCTTTGATATTCCCTTCAACCTTTGTTGTATGAGATTGCTCAGTCTTTTCATTCACACATTTCCTAAAAAGTCCCATTATGTTCTTTTGATGTATCTTATTTTAGCTAGGGGATCCCTCATCTCTTCTCATCAGTGTAATCTCTTCTTCCTAGGTATAGCCTGGTTGTGTCAAGATGGTAAGCCAGGCATCTTTTATCACTTGGATCCCCCCAACGTGAGCGTAGACCAATCTCTAGAGACAGCTTGAGTGTAGTATTTAATGTTCTTCATTGGATTGGGATTTTTAATTTCTTAAAATTTCTAAAGGCTTTTGTTAATATTTTTCGTTCTTATATCATACCCCCAGTCATTCACTCAGAGGCATTAATCTTTGTATCCCCACGTACTTAGCCCCATAGTACCGCTCTTACCTTTTGATGTTCTTGTAGAGGTCCCCTTAGGCAATATACCTCTGAGCGGTTTGCCTCCACACCTTTTTGATGATCATCATCTTGGCTATCCTCTGCCACACCGATCTTACTGCTTCTGCTCTACTGCCTTGAACCACTCTGTGGCCTCTCATCAGTGTCTGGACACTAACTTGCTTCACATCGGTTTGTTTGGCAACCACCGCTCGCGTTACAGCATGCATTCCACTTGGTGCCATGCTCTGCCAGTTCCTCCAGTTCTGAGCAGTGCCTGCATTCTTTGGTGGCGTGACCAGCATTCAACAACAATAGGAGGCTGTTGAGAGGCAGAGCGTGGGTCGAAGAGTTAACCCTGTGATGTGTTTGGTGCGGTCAAATGGTGTATGATATTACTTCTGCTACCTCAGGAATTATGCTAAGAAATCACAGCAGTAGGGGGCCAAGAAAGGGCAATAATAATTGACTTCAAGAAGAGTTAAAGCGGGAACTGGTCAGAGTAGTGTTACAGCCCATAGAGAAATAGAGTATGGACTGGATTCAGAAACTGAATCCTGTAGTGCATTTTGTAGTACTACATAACATACTGCAAAATGCTATTCACAAACTACACTATTGTACTAACTTACACTATTGTAATAAGTCCCTCCTCCATTATTTTCTATCGGGAGGTGTTGCTGTAACAGGTGGTTGGCCATATGTAGTTCTGGACTTACTACAAAAGTGTATGTTACTACAAAAGTGCAGTTTGTTAATACCGAATAGTAGTAAACTTATTAAAAAGTGAAATCTTACAAAAAAGTGTGAGTTAACTTTGTGAATCAGGCCCAACGTTTTTTTGCGTTCACTTCCCCCAGTCATTGTCTTTCAGTTGAAATGTATAGAACAATCCCTCTCTTTATATTCTGTTAACATCCATTGTGTTACCACTAGTAGCTCCTGCAGCAAAGGACATTGCCTACCGTCTTAAAGCATGATCCTTTCGAAAGCTCCTCATCCAATTTATTTAGCAACAGGAGAAACACTTCTGGAACATCTTGTTGTTTAAAAGCTATAAAGAATGAACAAAGCCATAGATTATTGACAGCATTAGCAGCCCTGCTCAGTGCTGCAGCACGGTTAATAAAATTCTGCACAGTATTTTCACCTTCTGTGACAATTTGTTGGCATGGATGCGTTGCACAGCATATGCATTATAGGATACAATCTCAAAAAATTCACTAAAACTACAAAAGTACTCAGCTGTATTAGGAAATTAAAAAAATAGATTAAATATGCATTTTCCTTTACACTTAACAGATTAATTTAGAGACTAAAATTCATGAAAAACCTCCATTTCTCCTTGGTGTGTTATGAATATCTATGTCATGCATTTTCTGACCAAGCCAAGGGCATCGACATACTACATTAAAGTCATGAACTCTTTAAAATCACTGGTTTTCTTTTCGGTTAAATACGTGATGTGAACTCAAGGAAGGCCTGTGTACATACACTAGTGGGGGATTCGTCAAGAAAATATTGGCAGAGAGAGTTATGATGGTAGCAGTTTCTGGTCATCAGCTCCCAGAGAACCAATAAGCATAAATGTATGAATGGAAAAGGCCTGTTAATGTGTAAACATTGAGAGAATTATAAAATCACGGCTAAGAAACTCAACTATGCATCTATGCCTTCATACTGGCTGAGCGTAGTTACTGGCCAAACAAACTTGACCATCAGTTACTGTCCCTGGAGTTAATGAGAAGCAGGGCAAGAGGTGCAACCACTGGACTGCTCCAAAGACATTGGGTTATGAGGGCAGGGTTGAGAGGAGGGAGCACTAGATGGGTGTGGGAGGGAAACCTTGGAAGGTTAGACTGGAAGAGGTGGACTGGAATATCTTTCTTTTAAACGGGGTCAGGGTTGAACGGGAAACATCTTTTACCCCGCATGCGTTACTCCGCATGCCATTACCCCGTGGTTTTTACTCCGCAAAAACGTTTACATCGCAGGGCTTTACACCGCAAAACTGTTACAACACATTCCCTAAAGTAACGCCCCCCTGGAGTTAGAATAGTAATTGCGTTGGAATGGGGAATGCATTGTAACGATTGTGTTGTAAAGCCCTGCGTTGTAAAAGTTTTTGCGGAGTAAAAAATTCGGGGTAATGGCATGCAGAGTAAAAAATGCGGGGTAAAGTGTCCTATTCGTTATTAGACACACACTTGTTCTTTTTCTTTGCTTGCTGTGGATGGGACGAATACACCATGAAAAACTCCACACAGGAGAGCTCCTTGCTTACGTGACACTGTGGGACACCTCACTTGTCTCGCTTCCCTGAGCCGAGAGGCCGCCTCGCCTGCATTCATCCAGCAACAGTCACACACACTGTACAGGGCCACCTCGGAGCGAGGATCAGGGAGCCAGAAAATAAAGGGATATATGAGCGCCGAGGGGCGGTATGGTGCTCTTTGATACGAAGAAATAAAGCAGGCGAAGTAGTTTAGGTGAAGGCTTTATTCAATGGACTTAAACCCCAGACAGCAGGGAAGAGCCCACACAACAGCCCGCATCCAGCTCCAACTCCTAAAACCAACTCCCACACATTCCATCCTCCAAGCTCACCGGAGCTCTGGAATCCCACAAACCAGGGTGACTCGAGCACACGCTCGAGCACCAACACAACACTTCCCCCTCCCCACAAAGAAACAAAAGATAATTGCAAATGGTAATTGACAGCAAACAAGAAGGTAAACAATAAGAGTATCCATACATGGATAGGCTAAAAATATACATCCTACAATACAGCATTAATACAAATCAAACAAAAACAGAAGAGAGTGCACAGTATGCACAGAAACCTAAGAATAAACAAGTGTACTATAATCATCAAATTTCTTAGGTTTCACACACACACGTCTAGCGCGAACCTCTTCCCCCCCAACATTTTTTGTGAAAGGATCACGGTGAATAGAACACTCAGAACTGGGTTCAGCACTAGAATCAATAGGAGGTAGAACCAGAGTATTGGAAAGAGTTTCAGGTGGGCACACTTCTTTAGGAGCCACCACATCGTCAACCCAATCATACTTACAAGGTTGTGTTCTTTCGCACGCAACATTCTCCTCCTTAACATGTCCTTTAAATAATGCAATCCTGTTGGCATTTCAAACCTTCCCATCGTTTAACAAAGCAGAATTGCAAAGGATTTTTACAACCTTGCGAGGAGCAGAGTACTTGCTCTCCCCCTTACATGTTAACCTTCCCTTCTTAACTTTGACGACATCACCCACCTGCAGGTTCACTTTCCTCGCTTTATGAGCTTCAGAGTGCTTTTGTACAACATCGCTCTGCTCAGCCTCCAAGGACTTCCTTACATCATTCACAGACCAAGAAATAATTACTGTACATTTCAACCACCCCATGTTATCCTTAGTGCGAGGAGACCTACCCCTCATGAGTTCAAAAGGGGAATGTCCTGTGGACTGACATTGGGTGACTCTATAAGAATAAACCATTTTCCTCAATTCATCCTCCCAATCTTTTCCATTGCTGTAAGATAACTCAATGATACCTTTAATCACCCTGTTGAAGCGCTCAACGCTTCCGTTACCTTCTGGGTGATAAAGAGAGGTAGTCCTATGCACAATACCAGTTGCCTTAACAAATTTCTTGAAAAGCTTGCCAACAAACTGTCCACCGTTATCTGATACTATATCTTTGGGAAGACCTTCTCTTCCAAAAACTTCACCCAAAAAAACAATAAACTCTCAGTGTCAGCCCTCTCCACAATTTTGAACTCTGGCCACTTAGAGAAGTGATCAATCATCACAAAAATGTACTTCTGGGTTCCATCCATTCCTTTAACAGGGCCAAAAATGACAATACCAACTCTTTCCCATGGCATTCCAGGAACAATAATGGTATGTAAAGCTGGTTTAAAAGAAACTAAGCCCTTGTCAGAATTGGTGCAGTCAACACAATCACGTACTACCCTTTCGATGTCCCTATCCACACCAGGCCACCAGTAAGATTGTTTTTCTCTACATTTGCTTTTAACAATCCCCAAGTGCCCTTCATGGCAAAGGTTAATTACTTTCTCACGGTAAATCTTGGGTGGAATCAATTTGCAGCCCCTGAATAAAAGGTTTTCCTCAATAGAAAGTTCATGTCTTACCTCTCAAAAAGAAGTTAATTGTGCACGTAAGCCAGATTTCTCAGGCCAACCATTCTGAATGTGCCCAATAACCGCACATAAAACCTCATCTTGGTAAATACCATTAACCCAATCCTCATGAGGAATGCTAGCCAACTCATTTCCAAAAATAGTTGCGACCAACCAATCATCCCATTCGTTCCAAGTATCCTCCTTGATGGGCAAGGGGCACCTGCTCAGAAAATCTGCGATCCTATTGTGAGCCCCAGGTACATATATGATCTCATAAACAAAATCTAAGAGTTGTACAGAGAAACGAGAGATCCTGGGGGAGACATTGTTTAAACCTTGGGACGTGAGGCCTTTGGTGAGGGGTTTGTGGTCAGTTCTCACAGTGACACGTGCCCCACACAAACTGTCTAAAATGTTTGAGTCCCCATACACAACCGAGAGCCTCTCTCTCAATGACGGAATACTTTTCCTCAGTTGGAGTGAATGCCCTGGAAGTGAACGCAACCACACATTCATTACCATTTTCTTGCAACTGGGACAAGACAGCACCCAGACCTCTACGGCTTGCATCAGTAGTGATGAAGCTCATAAGTTTAGGGTCAAATCCTTGAAGTGCAGGAGCAGAGCAAATATCCTTTTTGATGCCATCCATACACAACTGACATTCATTAGACCATACGAAGGTACAACCTTTTTTGAGTAATTGCCTAATGCAAAACATTTTGTCTGCAAAGTTGTGAACGAATTTTGAATAAAATTCGGCCAAACCTAAGAAGGATCTGACTTCCTCTTTGTTTTGAGGAGCAGGTGCTTCCTTGATGGCATCAACTAGTTCAGACCTAGGTCGAATACCCCTCGAACTTATTTCGTGCCCAAGGTATGTCACACTCTCCTCCTTGCCAGTTTGCATTTAGACTTCTCTGCAGTCAGACCTTTTACATCAAAATCTTATCATGTTCCTCTCTGTCCTTCCCCATGATAAGGATATCATCCTGGAAGAATACCACGTTCCTCATGTCCTTAAATATTAAATACATGAGACACCGAAACATAGCAGCTGCTGAAGCCAGCCCGAAAGCAACTCGTCTAAACTGAAAAATCCCAATGGGGGTGACAAAAATAGTCAAATTCTTACTATCTTTATGTAGGGGCACCTGGTGGTATGCAGATGTAAGGTCAATTGTGGAAAACCATTCTATGTTCTTAGTAACTGCAAGTAACTCCAAGATCCTAGGGAGGGGAAACACATCTACAAAGATGTTTTTATTGAGTTCCCTTAAGTCCACACATAGACGAACTCGGCCGTTGGCTTTGCGTGCAACGACAAGGGGGGCGACCCAGTCTGAAGACTCCACACGTTCAACTATCCCATTGTCAACTAGTTTCTGGCTCTCACCGATAACCTCATCTTTGACACACATGGGGATATTCCTAACCTTGTGGATGCAGGGACAGGCATTCTCCTTAAGAATTATTTTGTGTGAGAAGCCTTTGAGCTCGCCTATACTCCCAGAGAAGACTTTGGGGAATTTAGTTATAAATTCTTCACACAGATTCTCACTGCTGGTCTCCACATTCACAGACAAAACGGGATCTGGGCTATTAGGATCTAAAAGTATCCCAAGCTCACCTTGATCCCACCAACCCAGAACACAGGGACCAGAAAGAGACACATACAGCTTGCACATTGCCTGTCTTCCTTTGAATTCAAAAGTGAGTTCTCGAAAACCAAGTAGTTCAATGGGTTCCCCTGTATAGCTAACAGGATACACATCAGGATTCTCTAACTCTGAGCCAATTTCCTCCCACTTGTTTTTGTTGATAATGGAGTAAGGGGACACGCAGTCAGGCATAAGAGACACAAAAACCCCACCAGCCCGAATTTCACAAACTGTTTTTTTCCTCTGTTTTCCACCAGCATCACTGGACTCGCCATGAAGGCAGAGGACCTTGTTTTCCTCCCCATCGGAATCAAGACTTCCATCTTCTTGATCACACTGATCCACTACACATTTCACTGACTTGGATTTGCGACACACACGTTCAAAATGTCCAGCGACCTTGCAATAAGCACATTTCTGACCTAAAGCCGGACATTTCTTATTGTGTGCTAAATGAGAGGAGCTACTGCACCAGTAAAACTTCCCTTCTAAGTCAGAGAATTTCTCTGTGTGGTCTTTGTATGATCTTTTTTCTTTCATAGGAAGTTTCTCATTTTTCTTTTTATATTGGTCAGATGAACGAGAATAGTTTCCTTTGACCAATTTTACAATATCCTCAATGTTGTCCAGTTTACTATTTGCCACAACGGTTTTAGCACATCTAGATGTAAGTTCAGTCTTGCTGATGATAGAAGTAATTTCCCATAAGCTTGCGTCTCCATTTATCCTAAAGATTAAGATTATTGCAATGCATAATCAATTGGTCACGAATTAGTTCCTCCTCAATAACGCCGAACTTGGAGGACAAAGCCAGCCTTCTCAGTGCTGCTATATAATCCTCCACTTTCTCACAAGATCCCTGTTTCCTGTGATAAAAATAAATCTGTGCACAGCTTTGCACACCGTGGGTGCAAAATACGCGTTTAAGTCAGCAATGGCTTGAGTGAAAACATTAACTTCACTTCCTGCTAAGGGTTCTTTTTTATCCGGATATATACTCTCAAACCCCTGGGACCTAAACAATGTAAGAGATATTTTTTTTCCTCTCTGGAGGTAACTCCTTACTTTCAAATGTATCCAAGTAATTGACAAGGTAATCTCTCCATTCCTCCCATCTCTGGCTAGACACTTCACAATCTTTTACCATGAATGGTTGTGGAGCAGGAAGTTTCATGGAAGCCATAGCCATAGTTGTCATGCAAAACGTGAAAAAGTTTGCACTATTTCAAGAATTATAAGGAGTAAATGCAAGCATCAGAGGTACAGAAGTAAAATAAAATACCTTGAAGGTGTAAGTGATAAGCGATGTGCGTATCACCGTAGATGTCATGGAGCAACCAGTCCCGAAATGCGGTCGAAAATACACTAAGGGTGCACAGGAAGCACTGTATATAAATCGCTGGTGTGCGTAAGTACAGTCGTGAGGCAGACGATAACTTGCGGCTTCCGGTAACAATGTGGTGAGGTTGTGAAAGGGACGATAGCCTGTGGAGGTTGCTAGGCGATTTCAATAGAAACAAGAATGGCCACCACGCAAGGTCACGTTGCGTGACCCCGTGTGGTGATGTGTGCCGTAGGCTCGTCAGCGACGTTGGGGCGTAGCGTCACTTCAGCGTACTCTGACGTACCTTTCCTTGGTTGCAGACGTCACAGTCACCACCTCCGTGGAGCTCGAGCAGCATGGAATGCCGCCGCCACTCGAAAAATGCAGCCGAATGGGGAATCCACCAACCTTCAACGGTAACCAGGTACGCACTGTTGAAAAGTCTCCAAACTCCAGCAGTAGTGCGAACAGTTGAATCCTTCAGTTTGCAGTGCCGCGTTCTTTCTGTAGCAGGACTGGAGGCCGTGGAAAGCTTAAAAAGATGCTGTCGCAGTTTGAATCAAGAAGTCGATGGCCGAAAATTTTAGTCAGCGTAGGTTCGCGGGGTTTAAGCCACTCATCGCCATTGATACGAAGAAATAAAGCAGGCGAAGTAGTTTAGGCGAAGGCTTTATTCAATGGACTTAAACCCCAGACAGCAGGGAAGAGCCCACACAGCAGCCCGCATCCAGCTCCAACTCCTTTGACCAACTCCCACACATTCCATCCCCCGAGCTCACCGGAGCTCTGGAATCCCACAAACCAGGGTGACTCGAGCACACGCTCGAGCACCAACACAACACTCTTCGCCATAGAGATACGTGCACAGAGCGCTCAGTGGATAAACTGGCGATGCACGTGCTATGGTGAGATTTTCACACTGAATTCATCCAGACTTCCTCTGCAATAGAAGAGTGGCAGGACACATTGAATTCTACAGTACATGTTATGAATGCATCTACCAGAAAATGCAACAGATCCCTTTCGAGGTACTTATGTACTACTGCAAGTCAGAACTAAGCAGGCACTGGCAAAGTAAATTGGTCAGCATATTTCATAAGTGAAAATAATTTTTCACAGATCTGCAAGTTTATAGGAGTGATTGTGTAGATGGGAAAGTAAGTGAATGTGATAATACATCAACAGTTGGATGACTGAGTGTCTTATTACTGGGTTGATGGATACGTATTTGCGAGAGAACTCATAGATGGTTTAATAGGTGAATAGTTGTAATGCTGGGTGACTGATGAACTGGTAAGTGCATGAATGGATTAAAGACTGAGCGAATGGATAGATGCAGGCTGGTTACACCAATCTTGCAGGCTGAATCCTCAGACAGAAGGTGACATAATAAACTGAAGAACTCCCAATACATAGATCTATAGCTAGATGAATACATGGCACCCTATGGCTCAGTGCTGAGGAAAGAAGCTGTGGGCTTTATAACTGCCCAGTGATTGAATTTGCTTAAGTGCATAACAACCCCAAATACAGGGAGGAGTCTGGTTAGCCTCCTTCTATGTAGGCCAGAAACGCCATGAATACTCCTGTTTGAACAAGGTTTATAATGGACCATAGAGCATGTTACCCAAAATGTATTTTTTGTATTACATTTTTATTTTGGGGCCGCTAGCTTGAAAATGTATTTTTTCCAAAAATGGAAATGTTTATTGAAAACAGTATGAGAAATAGCGGACTATACTGGTTGTCTGTAGAAAAACTAACAAGAAAAATACTTAAGTATGTAACTAAGAATGAAGAATTTTAGAAAAAACATAAGTTCCTTTGTTACAAAAACTCATTCTGTCTTTAGAAGCAAAGATTGTTGACCCTGTTCTTTGTAAGTGCAACTAACAATAGGTACTAATTTGAATTAGGATGTTCAGGTTAGGTTTACCTTTCCCCACCATTAACAGTACAATTTCACACAGCTACCGCTCCAATTTCATGCTGAGTAGTGGACAAACCTTTTCCACTTAACTGTGTAGCAGGCACATGTAGTGGGTTTACACACCTCAAGCAGGATTTGCATAACCCTTCCGGTAGTTTGAGGTAACAAACTCTAAGACCTCAGGTGCCGGATAATTAGATTGAGTAGCCTGAGGTCTCGAGGTTTTAGCTGACCCAGTTGCTGAGATAGAAGATCTGGCCTAAGTGGAAGCTTTTCGTGTGGATGCACAGACATTTTCAGCAGTGTTGAGTACCAGGGTTGTCTTGTCCACGTTGGTGCCACTAGAATGAGGGTCATGGACACTTGCCTCATTTTCAGGACCACAAACAGAGGAAGTGGAGGAAAAGCGTAGGCAAAGATTCCTATCCAGCTCATCCACAGTGCATTGCCCATGAACTTTGCGTTTTGTGAGGCGTAGAAAAGACCAATGGTGGAAGTGCCCCATTTGCAAAAGTACATTTGATAGACTTAGGGATTCATTTCCCACTTCTGGACTTTGTTGATACATCCTGCTTAGAAGGTCCACCAAGTTGTTGTCCTTACCGGGGAGATGTTCCGCTAGAAGCAGAACCTGGTTTCGAATAGCCCAATGCCATATCTCCTGAGTCAACGCAGTCAGCTGGGGAGGGTGTTTAAGATCTAGCCAATAAAGGGCTGGATCTCCTGCGGCTGCAGGTGGGCTTTTTTGACATAAATGGTGAATCCTAGCTTGTGGAGCAAGGATACTGCCCGAGTGTGTGCTAGGGATTGCTCTCTGCTGCTGGTCTTAATCAGCCAGTTGTCTGGCACGCTTGAAGCAGTAGTGATCCCGAAAGTTAGTACTTTGAATTGGTAGGGTTGTCCACTTATCACAAAGCGGAGATACCGCTGGTGGGCTGGATGTATTCGAGTGTGGAAGTATGTGTAAATGAGATCGATCTAAGCCATGAAGTTCCTTTTTCGAAGCAACGGGATGATGTCCTACAGAGTGGTCATGTGGACGTGCTCCAACAGGATGTAGAAATTTAAAGGTCTGAGGTTCTGGATTGGCCTTAAGGGCTTGGCCTTTTTCATGATTAAAAAGTACAGGGAGGAATCTCCTTTACCGCACTAGTGTGGAGGCACCAGCTCATTGGCATCTTTGGCGAGGACTGCCAGCACTTTTCCTTTAGCAGACACAGTTGGTTGCAGCGGAGGACATGGTATTGAGGTGGAATGTTTGGTAGTATGGTGTAAAACTTTAGGCATTACAGTACCCCTGCTATACTATCAAGAGCAACCACGTGTCAGAGGTTATTTTCTCAGACTGGGAAAGGAAGAGTCTTAGTCTGCACCTATCAAACATTGTGTTGTCGGGGGGGGGGCATAACAGGGCAGTCACTCTTTTGAGGTAAAGGCACTACTGTTGGAGCCACATTCATGCCTCTTCTCTTGCCTCTGTACCCTCCTTTGCCAAAGGATTTTGGTGACTGGGGATACTAGTAGCCTCGCCTCTGCTGGGAGTAGGAGTTTTTGCATCTCCTCCTGGCTGGAATTTACAAAAACAGTGATTCTCATAGGTATCATTTGGTACAAAATTTCAGGATGAACATCTCAGTCGCTGCAGGCACTTAATGCAATTCGCTGACAAAGCAACACAAAATTACCACTATTTTGATTTTGTAAGAAAATTATATTTAAGACTTCGATTTAGAACATACATACAATAAAGCAAATATTCAGTTTTCTAGTGATCTGTGACCCCATTGGAGTGCGTGAAAAAACACAACCCGAAAGTGTGAAAAAGAAGTGAGAATAAAATACAGTATTTTTGTGTGTCCTTCTTTCAACAAAAAACAATCTCTGGTTCCAAAGTATTCATTAATATTGTTGTTGAAGTCATTTCAACCAGCATATAGATATGTGGACCTCATCAGGACAGAAGGCTTACTGGTTGTGTTTTTTCGTGCACTGCACTGTTGCTTTGTCTGTGAATTGCATTAAGTGCCTGCAACGACTGGGCTGTTCATCATGAAATTTTACACTAAATGATACTTATGAAAAACACTGTTTTTAATACTCACTAAATACCCAGGTTCCCCATGGGTTTAAAGGTAGCTCTTGTTTTCCCATAGTGGAATTTACAATTTACAAAAGGCAGACCTTGGAGTAGCGGTCAACAGGGCACCCACGCTTTCGCCTTTTCTGTATCCTTTTTTATCTTTTGCAGTATGCTATCAATCTGCAGGGCGGAAATAGGATCTCCACTGAAGGGCATGCTTAATAGAAGCTACTGAACTTCTGGCTAGATGCCAGGAGTCATAGCCAAGCGTGGTGCTGCAAGAGGATACTTGTGTTGATCTCCCGCAAGGCAGTATCCATAGCATCAAATGCACACCTCATGTTGACGTTGGATATCACCTTTGCTTCAGCGACCAGTTCCTAACTCCTTGCCGATGGGCCTCAGGTAGGTGCTTAACCAACTCCTCCATTTTAGCTCAAAGGAGGTGGTGGTATTGGGAGACTAAGCCAAAAGAGTTTACAATCCTCCATTATGCGATGGCCCCCACTGCCATACATTTCCCAGGTGCATCTACCCTGTTGCTCTCCTTCTCCGGAGGAGGGCTGTATCTAGGCACCTGTGCTGAGGCTCATGTTCTCACTGTGTGGATCACCAGCGAGTCAGGCAGGACGTGGCCTCTAATATGTACAGGGTCATCTGGGGATGTCTTAAATGTCTTCCCTACCCAGGGAGTGACAACCCTGGCCTTCCTCGGATCAAAGTTCTCTGGGACAGTCTTCAGCATGCCCATAAGCATTTGGAGGTACTGCACGGACCTCTCAGTCTTAGCGAGGGTCTCAAAGGAAGTCATTACCCCTTCCACCACATGCATTTTAACCTAATGTTGCTGTGCAGCAATCTCTATTACCGCATGGTATGCAGTAGTATTCTCTGATAGGGAAGCCTTAAAAGGGTATGGTTCCAGATTCGGGTCATCTGGAGGCTTAACATGGTAGTCTTCCTAGGGGTCGCCTTCCTCCCATGGTGCTAAAGGCTCACAATAAGGGTCCTGGATGTGGTATGGGCCTCCCTGGTCGGAGTCAGTGTGGACTTACTGGGACGGGGCTGTGTAGACTGTGGTTGTGGAGGTGTACCAGGTGTTAGTGATGGATGGTGTGGTGTAGGAATAGATGTAGGTGAGAGTGGTGGTGGACTCATGGCCTTGTCCCCAACCCACTTGGAATAGGAAGGAGGAGCCTCAAAAGAGAGTTCTCCTTCAAAAGTAAGCCTCCATTTTTTAGGGATCTGGAAAGGGCAAGTGGGTGCTCCTGCGAAGCAGGCCTGGTAAGGATTTTCTCCATGGATGGATGCATGAATATAATATTTTATCTTTTGTCCATCCTCTCTAGCAGGCAGAGCATGATAGGGCACTCACTAGTGTTTGACCTCCGAGTTCGGGGTTCCTTTAGTCTTGCTGGTGGCCTCAGTGTCAACATCGGCTCTGAAGGTGGTTTGTCAGTGCCTCAGGTTCGAGACAGAAGTGATGGCTGGCAATTATCTGTGCCCTTGGCTGATAGCTTGCTTGGAGTCAAGGGTGACTCTCAGGACTCAGCAGTTTCAGCTGCCATAGGCAGACCCGAAGGTCAGTGCTTCTTGAGGCTCGGGGCTTGATACCCCACTCCCTCTGAAGTGGTGCTCTGCCACAGCCTGTGGCACATTTCAAGGTCGAAATGTATGGGATAGACCCTCGTGCCTCTATGGAGGGATGGTGACCCTGGTTATGGTTTTGGTCTTTGGACCCATGGGCCTCGAGGCATGACAGCCTTCCTCTACATGCTCTGACCCCTAGGCCTCGGAGAACAGCACTTCTGAGATATCCCACCCCTACACCACAGGGAGATCCGATTGGCCTGCCTCTTCTCCATCATCAGTGCTGAAGACATCTTCCTGACCGAAGATGTTGGGGGGTCTTAAAAGATTCCTGGCACTGCATTTTGTAGAGAGCACAGCACCACTGCATTCCATACCGACGGGTCTTCTTGTACTGAAATACCTTACAGGTGGTGCGCACAAGGCCTTGTTGTGCTCAGGACACAAGCGCAAGTTACACATCCTGGGCTAGATTTACTATGCACTTGCGTTGACACTGCGTCCTGCACAAAAACAAATCTGACCACAACGCAGGCACTCTTGATTTGTGGTCCAAGGGTGCCTACATTGGCACTAGGCAGCCACAAATACGGCAGCAGGGAGCAGAAGTTTGCCACCTTTCTCGCAAATCAAAGCCGCATGTTCCCATGCTGTGTTGCATTGCGTGAAAGAATAGTAAATTTATCCCACAGTGTTGATCCAACAGGCTAATTTTGTGTTGTACCAAGAGCAAAACTGGAATGTCATTCTCTCCATAACACTACCTACAGTCATTTTCCAAGTACATCCTGAATCCTGGCTGTTTGTTGAAAAGAAAGTCTCTGAGGCTGGAACTGACTAGGTTCACTAGGTTCGAAGACCCAGCATCTGGCACAGAAGTCCCAACACAGAAGTGTTGTCAGTCACAGAGCTGGAATTCAAATGTCTAAACCAAAAGCGGAAGAAAACAATCTGAGGTGGAGTCTTTGTCTTGGAAAACTGTGGACTAAGGGTGGCTTCACAACAGGCCTTGTGACTTGAAAACAATTCTGAACAAAAACAACTTGCAAACGTCCATTCCAAACACTAAATGGCAGGAGTGTGCAAAGGATTTGCATCTACAGCCACACATTCTATGAACAAGTATAATTTACAAAACAATTTATTAAAAAGTATAAAAGTAGCAAGACCCAGTTAAGAAGCAAATTCAGAACAAATATACAGATTTCAAGCCTTTTCTGAAACATCAGACACAATGGGAACAAACACCACTTCACTTTCAGAAGGGGCGAACACACAGTATTTCTGGGCATTGAGCCCTAACTAGAGGGAGAATGAAGGTGTGTACCATTCAGGATTTAGAGTTTAAAAGGGACGAAACAGCACATCCCGCTCTTATGTAAATAGAAAATAACAGAGCTGAAAGACATAATGTCCACAAAACAGGGTCTAAAATCAAGGAACTTATAGGAAAAGAAAAAAGATGGCCAGAAACAGCACAGGCCAGCAACTATCGGCGCCCAAATATAGCAAAGTGACACATACAGAAAAAAATGGTTTTTATAATGATCTACGGTCTGAGCACATTTTACCTCTTTTTAAAGACTGCCAATTTGCACAAGTAAGACCAGCCCTGATATACTTGCAAATGCTTCCATCCCCTCTAATATGTTATGGGGTTGCCAGCTTTTTAGTGGGCGCTGTGCATAGAAGGAAAAAAATGGACCGCAAGTAGAAATGATCAGGGCTTTGCGGAGTTGAATGTTGAAATGTCCTCCAACCTATTTGATGACTTTTTAATTCTGGTAGTGATATTATAATGCTTTTATTTTTTTAATATTGAATAGGTTGGCTGTACAGGTCGTATTACATTATGTCATATGTACTTAAGGGCTAACTAACAGCTTTTTATATTTCCTGCTTTTTACTACGTATTTGTACTGGTTATTATTTGTGTATATCTACTTTTATGGTCATAATGTGGGCGAATAAAGTTTTATTGACTTGACTTGAAATGGGGCAACTAATAAAAGTATGTCATAGAACAATTCATTTAAAATTAGTAAACCCAATTAAAAAACAAATTCACTAAACTGGAGGCATTAACAGTAATGGCAGCAAATAATTACTTTATTCTGTGAAGGGGCGGTCAGCAACATTTCTAGACATATAGTCCCCAATAGCAACAGAATGCAGTTATGGGCAATTGAGGATTTAGAGTTCAAAAGCAAACAAAACTACACAATCTGCTCTAATCTGAATAAAAAATAATGAAGCTCAAAGAAATACTGCGAGTTCAATGGTTCTTATTTCAAGGGGGTTACTGGGAAAGACGGACTAGAACGAGTGCAGCTCAGCAAGAAACAAATCTCACTAGTGGTGCTCCGTAATAGCAAAATGCCATGGGCAGAAAAAAGTAAAAGTGGCAGTTATTAAAGCAGAGTGTAACTTAAACTGCTAGCTTCTGTTTGCAGTGTGCAGTGCTGTAGATTCACATGCTCCTTATACCCTGCCATACAGTGTTGGGCTCAGGCAATTGCAAGTTGTTTTTGTTCAAAGAAGTCCTTCGAGTCATGTGATGTGTGGGCACTCCTCCCTTAGTAGGAAACGCTATTGGGTATCAACTCCATTACATTGTTTTTCACACAGCGGGTAAAATACGTACGGAGTACTGAGAGAGAAGCATGGTGCTCTATGCACATTGTTCACTGTATGTAGTTAGCAGTAGAAGAGATCTGCGAAGAAAACATGCTTCTGGGGGAGGATGAGCACATGTGAATGTACAGCACTACACACAATGAACAGATACTTACAGGGTAAGTAACATTTTTTTTTTTGTAGCATATGTGACTGAAGACGCATATTTCTTTGCAAGGCTGAAAAACTGTACCGCCAATAAGCAGTGGCTAGCATGTTTTCAATGCAGATGTCTGAAATAACGTTCTTAAGACTGTTTGGCCAACCATAGTCTATTTGTGGGCCATCATGTCCACACAATGGTGTTTGGTAAACAGGTGTGGGGAAGCTTTGCAGATGTAAGCTAGCGGCATGTTGCTTAAGAAAGCCATTGTTGCCCCTTTCTTATGGGTGGAGTGTGGACACGGCAGGACAGTTAGGAAGCCTTTGCTTTGTGGTAGTAGGTTTAGACGTACTTGCCTATCCACATGGCTCTGTCAACTTTAGAGATAGGGTAGCCTTAGTGAGGCTTCGCAAAAGCGAGAAAGAGCTGCTGGTTGATTTACAAAAAGGCTTGGTCTTGTCAATGTAATAAATAAAAACTCTTTTGACGTCTAGCCTGTGTAAAGCTCTTGCTGCTACTGAACCAGGCTGTTGCAAGAAGACTGGGGGCTCTATAGTTTGATTGACGTGGAAAAAAGGGACTATCTTGGGGAGAAATTAGGGATTGGTTCTGAGAACAACCCTGCCTTTATGAACCTGGATGAAGAGCTCTTGTAACAAATAAAGCTACCTTCCAGGAATGGAACTGGAGGGGGCATGAAGGTAAAAGTTCAAAGGATGAGCCCATTAGTCTTGTGAGAAATATGCTAAGGTTCCATTCAGGGACAGTGAGTATTGTAGGAGGTATAATCCTCTTCAGACCCTCATGGAAGCCTTAACTTCTTGAATCTAGGGATCAATATTCCCTGTTTTGCATATAAGCTGCAACAGTGGGTAAAGTTGGTGCATAGAAGTATAGGCAAGGCCTGATTTATGCTGATGTAGGAGATAGCAGTTGATGTCCTGGACACTAGGCTTTAATGGTTCCAGATGTCTGGCGATGTAGTGGTTCAAATAGCCAAATTCTAAAACCTCCGGTGCCAGATTGCTAGGTTGAGGTGTCTTGGGTTTGGATTTTTGACACGATCGGCCCAAGCAGTAACGTCTTAAGAGGGTTGATGGACATCTCCAAAAGTATGGAATACCATGGTTGTCTAACCAAGGTGGGACCCACCAGGAAGAGTGACAGAGATGTTTGTCTCATCTCCCTCACCACGTACGGGAGGAGTAGGAGAGGCAGATAAGCATAAGCAAACATCGCTGACCAATTCATCCATAGTGCATTGCCCATGGAATTTGGATGTGGATATCAGGAGAAGACGTTTGGGCGTTTTGCGAGTGGAGAACAGGTCTATTTGTGGGGTACCCCAGTGCTGAAAGTACATTTGTAGGACTTACAGGTGGAGTTCCCACTCTTGAACATGTTGATGCGTACTGCTGAGCAGGTCTGCAAAGTTATTTGCCACCCCTGGAAGGTGTTCTGCTAGAAGGTGTATGTGTAGCGGATCACAAAATGCCAATTCCCCTGTGCTAAAGCTGATAGCTGTGGAGAATGTGTTCTGTCCTGTTTCTGTAGGTAGAACATAACAGTAGTAGTGGCTGTCTTAATAAACACTACCTTCACTTGAAGGAGCTGGAAGAAGATTTTGAGCTGTGTGGCAAGCAGTTCTAGTCGTGTCTCTGAGCTATGCCTCCAAGTCTTTGAGAGAGGTGTCCATGGTGATGTCCATTTGCAAAATGGGGTCTGCAAAAAGGGCCTGCCCTGCAACAGGTTGTTGCTGTTCCACCTTTGCAGAGAGCAGTGAGTACTGGCCTTTACAAACGATAGATCCTCTTAGAAACAACCCATGTGTGACCACTACCATGCAAGGCACTGTTGTAGGGAGCGCATATGTAGCCTGGCATGAGGCATAATGGAGATGCATGATGCCATTACCCCAGAAGGCGCACAACTGTACTGACTGAGTTGATGACCGGGCTGAAAAAGAGGCAGCAGCTGCTAGAAAGCCAGCGCTCTTTATTGATTGGGGTAGGCTTTCCAAGTGGGATGTATGATGATACAACGCGATCATTTAGATCGCGGTACATTACATCGCTGTTTTTACAACGCAAGTCGTTACAGCGACTTGCGCTGGAGGGCGCTGGACTTAGGAATAGTGTGATTTACTATTCCAACTCCAGTCTACGTACAGTAGGGAAGGTGTTGGAATAGTAAATTACACTATTCCTTAGTCTAGAGCGCCCTCCAGTGCAAGTCGTTGTAACGACTTGCGTTTTAAAAACAGCGATGTAAATGTATTGCGGTGTTTTGACCGCGTTGTAAAGGTTGTTTTCCTTCCAAGTGACTGCATGCAACATGGACCCTAGGAAGGGTTGGATTTGTTTGAGGTTGGCTGAAGAATTTGGTGGCATGTAGGTTGAATCCCAGAATGTGAAACAGGGAGATAATAGCCTGACTGTGGGCGAGGCATTTTCAATGGGGTGCCCACCACTGCTACTGAACACCCTTGAAGCCTAAGTGACCCTGAACGGAATTACTCCGAATGGCAGTGATGTCCACTTACCACAGAATGAAGATACTGCCAGTGTGCATGGTGGATGAGAACATGAAAGTAGGCGTCCATAAGGTTGAGCGCCATCATGTAATCGCCTTGTTGCAGCAAAGAGATAACGTCCTGTAGGGCAGTCATATGGAAATATTCTGCTAGAATGTATTTTTTGAGACGGGTGCAGTCTAAGATGGGCCTGATAGAACCGGCCCTTTTATGAATGAGAAAGAAGAGGGAGTAAACACCCACCCTTGTTAGTGTGGAAGGACGTTCTGTATGGCGCCTTTCTGGGGAGGAGCACTTTGACCTCTTACTCAAGAATGCGAATATGGTCTCTGCTGAGGGCATGTCTGTGAGGTTGTTGTATTTCCTCTTAGGGTGTCCATAACGGGCTTTCCAATATCCTGTCCTTATATAGGCACAATTCGCCCTGCCCTTATATAGGCATAGAATCCCAGGCCTTATTTAGGCATTAAACCGTGCACTCCAAATACAGGCATGGTCTCTGACATCCGTCCACCCTAACGTCACAACGAGTTCATGAAGAACAGACCCTTAGGCTGCGGGAGTTTCCCTAGCTCAGGACTATTGATTTCTTCAAGGCCTCATCTATTATGCATGAACCATTATTCCTTAGGGGTTCATTCATGACGTCTTTCGTTGTCCAATTCACGTCAATGCTAACATTCCTAAGGTACTCTCAGGTATAAATATACCTTCCCTAGCCCCTGTAAACTAGAGGAGACCTCGACTTCAGAGGAGCCCGTATCCCGGCCTGACGCACTGAGAAGACGCTGCCATTCCCTGCACGCAGAGAGCCCAGCTTCCAGCTTCCAGTGATCTGACTTCCCTTGCGGGGTGTTGGAGTTCGAGTCTGGCAAAGGGATTCCAACCTCTCTCATTCTTCAGGTATGGAGCTGATAAGAACCTAGAGGGACTCTTGGCATACTAGGCATACTAGACTTAACATACTCTTAGTATACCATAGTAAGGAATAGTTCACCTACTTCTTCCCTCTTCCTACACCTAGGTTAGATTAGGTACACTGGGGTAGAACTAGCTTAGCACCGCATCGTATGAGTACTCGCATTTTTAGTCTGTGTTATTTATGTAACAGCATTTGTACTAAAAGATAATGCTATCGCAGTATTATTTATTTCTACTGCTAACCCTGTACATTATTTATCTCGCATACTGTCTTGTGATCGTAACAGCACATTATACTTACACCAGAAACAAGACTGTTCAATAAACCTTTTATTGAAAACGCCCGTCTATTATTTCTGTGTAACTCTGAGGAAAACTAAGCATGCACGACTGAGCTGAGTGAAATAGTTATCTAGTGTTTCCACGACTCTGGGACACGTTCTGATTCTAAAAGGAAAACATATTGGTCATGTTTTGCGGCTGCCAGAAACTACTCCCTTCTTGTTGTCAAGGAGTTTCTAGTGGCCTCTGAGCTAGCTGGCACAAGTAATTAAGTTTAATATACTCGATAGGGACATACCGACCTTAGTCCTATGTCAAACCTATAGGATATATTATTCCAATGCGCAGAGCCTATTAGGGAAATAGGAGCTACACTACATGGCGCCCAACGGTTTGGTTAGGCAGTAATTCAACTTTAGATACTGAGTAACTCAGCCGTGCTATTTTCTCTCAAAGACCCCTACCCATATACTCCAAAAGACGTCTGGAGTGGGCAGGGTTAGGTATCCACTAAGGCTACATAGGGAAGCACCCTATATATTAGCTGTTTGGTTTGCTCAACGTTGAAGGATACAGTGTTCCAAAATATTGTGCACCTTATCTTTGTTTCCTTGAAACTTGTTCTACATTTTTCAAAAAACAAAATGACTGAAGACACCGAAAACGGTGGAACTGCGGCTGATCCAGCCCAAGCAGTAGTTTTTAACCTTACAGGTTTAAATGAAACTGAGGAGGGTGTTGTACACATCCCTCAAAACTTAAGAAGAGCCATAACTCTAAAACTTATAAAACATGGCCTATCGCCAAGAGGAGGTAGAGCAGTTTTCGTGATAGAGGCACATGAATCATTTCAGACAGAGGTATTCTATTCATGGGTACTACTTCCGGAATGCAATCCAACATCACAAATATTTCACTTCTACAAAGAAGATGAACTACCAGAGGAATACATTCCTTTCGAGGATATTGAAATTCCATTAACATACCAGGAGCCTCAGCTCTGGTTTAAAGGTGCTCTAAAACATCACAAAAACATTACCAGGCTCGGTCCACTAGGTAGACCAGGAGCAACATGGCCGATTTTAGCCGGCTACACACCTCATCCTGAACTGGATATAATGACAGATGAGGAATTATATACTCAAATAAAAGAGTTAATAAAAATCTACAGACAATTGGTCCAATATGTCATGCGGACTTTCACAGTCCGACCACCATTGACATATCCAAACCCAACTCCCCAACAGGGGAATACACTAAAAATTACACCACAGACTATATTCAGTCATGGGTAAAATGCCCACAAAACGTGAGCAAATTCCGTTTCGGATAGCTCAAAAAATTACTCAAATCGAAGCAGTATTTCCAAATACTAGCCCACATGAGAAACACAGAATACTAACAATCAGTTTACCGATGGGGATCACACCACAACTGGAAGACTGCACCACTTGGGGCTCAGTCTTTGCTGACATCTATACTAAAACACATGGTGTTCCGTCAATTGCAGTAATACCTGATGTCCTAAAACAAATTCAAAATGAATATGGGGCAGAGCCTGCTCTAAATTTAGGTATGAAGTTACTGAAAAATTTCGAGCAGGTCTCAACAATAATATTATCTAATATTAAAGGGGAGGCAGCAGCAGTGGCAATCCGCCAAAAATTGAGGGAATTCGATGTTACAGAACATCAAACTGAGCTACCCAGAATTATAGAACAATCTTATGTGGAATTAGGCAGAGATAGTTTGGGTGGAAGACCACTGAAACCAAAACTATCTGAAAGTCCTGAGAAGGACTCAATAAAACAAACTCCTACATCTTCTAAAAAGAAGTGGGAGTCTACTAAACAAAAATCAAACGAGAAACGTTCTCAATCCCGAGGTAGGTCTCCTCAACAGGAGCCCTCTGAAAGGAGGTATAACCTCAGGAATAGGGATAATTTGAGAAAACCTGATAGGTATCATGATACTGATACACGTTCCTCTCGTCCCTTTCAGATCTCAACACAGACTTCGGAAAGAAGAGGACGGACGGAACACAGAGAAGAACGCGTGACATCGAAAGACGACAAACACGCTCCAAAAACTAAAGTAAAACCTCAATTCTCCAAAAAGAAAGTAGCAGGTCTAAAGATAAGACATGCCGAGAATACTGAGAACGCAACTCAAGAACGGAGAATGGGCTCAGACCATGCTGGACAGTGCAGCAGAAGTCACAATAGTTCGCCAGAACCTGAGGGAACTTCTGGAGATAGTGGACTTGAATGAGTACATCACAGTTGAGACTGTAGACACCAGGGTTAGTACTCCACAAAAGTTATATGACATAACACTCCGGATGGAGGGAGACAAACCTAGACAGGTGAAAGCACTTTTTTGGGAAAAACTATCAAAGGGCTATGACATACTTCTAGCAGAAAAGGACTGGCCACCACAATTTGTCAGGGAGTGCCCACATGGCGAGGACATTATTATGCCTGCCTTCTCCAACCATATACCAATGCATCTAAGATATACATATGCCAGGAAATGGGCAGTGGCCCAGGCCCCAGCATTATATAAAAATCATGTAGGATGGGATGAAGATTCACCTCACCATAAAATACATCTGAAACATGAACCAACTGCACAACGGCAGTATCCTATTAAGCAAGAAGCTAAAAAACAGGTCAGGGAGATCTTAGATCAACTTGAATACCAAGGGGTGATTAAAACATGCACCTCCTCAATGAACAATCCTTTGTTTCCTGTCTCCAAACCAGACAAAACATATCGTCTAGTTTTGGACTACAGACACCTAAACACTTGTTCTAAAACTTTTGCAGTGCAAAATGCACATAGCACAGCATTAATGAATAACATTGTGCGTAAAATATATAAAACAACATTAGACATCTCAAATGGTTTCTTTTGTCAAAACATAGCACCTGAAAGCAGGTACTTAACAGCATTCTCCATAATGGGGACCCAGCGTCACTTTTGTCGACTCCCACAAGGGTTCAAGAATAGCCCAGGTTTATTCTCAGCGAGGGTAATGGAGTTACTACAAATTTATGACAATGAGGCATTGTCCTATGTCGATGACATATATCTGACAGACGATGACCTAGTAAAACACTTGAACAGGGTGAGCACCATTATACTGGGATTCGCCTCTGAGGGTTACAAATTCAACTTTAAAAAGTCCAGAATTGCCCATCTCAATGTCCTATTTCTAGGATATGAGCTTTCAAGTGAAGGCAAGAGCTTGGCAGCTAACTTTTTAGAAAAGTGTGCGCTGCTCCAACCTCCGAAAACGCAAAAAACTTACAATCAATCCTGGGTTTCTTAAATTTTGGAAGAACATACATTATAAACTATGCAGAAAGGGTTAAACCTCTCTACGCATTAATCAAACCTGATTTTTCAATCAAAAACTGGACACAGGAACACACAGAAATTTTGCGTTCACTCCAGGCTAACATGTTAGCAACAAATCACTTACAAACACGCGTAAGTGAACGAAATTTGGTGATCTGAATAATTTCGGGTCAATGCAGATTCACCTACTTAACTTTCAATGAGGGTGAAAAAATACCAATAGCGTATAAATCACACTTGTACACACAAGCGGAAATGCGCTTCAGTTCTACTGAAAAAATTCTAACAGCAGTTCAAACCGCTGTAGCAAAAGAAAGAGCCTTAGCCCAAGGGAAACGCATTATTATCGTAACCCCAGTACCTGCGTTAGAAGCGGTTACAAAAGCAAGCATTCCAAATGCTAAGGCATTGCATCCAAGATGGATACAATGGGTTAATTCTCTTGCTGCAACAGATGTTGAATATGTTTTTGACCCAGATTTAAAAACACAAGCCTTCCTGCAGTACGAACATGAATGTCCCCTGCCCACTGAAATTCTGCCTCTCGATCAGTACGAATTCATAATTTATACTGACGGATCCGCACAACCCGCAATAGGGGGTAAGCAAGCTTACAGTGCAGCGTGTGCTATCGTTAAAGGTCGCATGCGAAATGGCATCTTCAGACCTATGGTCACAAAAACACAGTCTCTAGGAGATTGTACAGCTCAGCGAGCTGAACTACAAGCATTCAAACTGGCACTTGAAAGTACAGATCGAGAATTCCCACACTAATCGTGTGCGATTCCTTTTACTGTGTGCAGTCGTATAATGAATATATACAAAACTGGCTTGAAAATGGTTTCAAAGATGCGAAAGGTGGCACAATAAAGCACAAATTGCTTTGGGAACAAGTAGTTCAGTTGAAAAACGAACTACCAAAGGCTCACGTGATCCACACACTGAGTCATCAACGTGATGGCGTTCACGTTGCAGGGAATTCATTGGCTGACGAAGCCGCAAAGGGGCTGTGCAAACGGCTTCCGTAGCTGCGATCACTCGTTCAAAAACAAAAATAGACGGTGAGATAATGTTGGCTGTCAATGCTTCAAGCAAAGGCAGCAGTGCAGCGTTACCAAAAAAGTTTCCACTCAAGTACTCTTATGTAATTGATGCGAACAACGTTCCTTTTGCTCGAATCCCTGGAGTGGGGGATAGGGTAATACCAAACATGGAACGTAGAGCAGCCTTGATTTATGAAACACATTTGGGGGAGGGTCTGTCACACCAAGGGATCTCTAAAACAATCTTGACGTTAAAAGAGATGTACTGGTGGCCTGGAATGAATACAGAAATTCACATATTCATCAACAACTGCTTAGACTGTAAATTACAGCGAGAGAGCCACCAGACACCATGCTGCGAATGCGGCAGCCCAGTACAGACACCACTGTTAGACAGCATTCGACTATCTACGCGCCTGCGTCCTACTGGACAAAGGCAATCCCGCAAATACTGAATCTAGGTTCCTATGGTTATGGCCTCAGCGCTCGGCTGACGCTCGAACTGTTATATAAGATTTGCGAGTCTTTATCGGCATATACGCAATAGGCACGCTACATTCTGACCAGGGTCCTGCGTTTAGCTCTCGGGCTTACAAAGACGCCATGGCCAGTCTGGGCGTTGCATTGCGGTACTCCTCTCCATTCCATCCTGAGGGAAATTCGGTTGTGGAAAGGAAAAACCGGGACATAAAGCAGTCTATACCAGCTAGAGTATTAGGTTCGGGTGACAGGTGGGTCAAACACCTTAGTGGCGTACAGCGCGCAATGAACAATCTGCCAAGAAGTTCTCTAGGGGGGGTCACTCCATATGAGGTCCTATTTGGGACGAGAATGTGGGTACCAGACTTAGACAACGTAGGCACAGTGGTGGAAAATAAACCCTTTGATATCAAAGATCGTTTGGCTGTTTTACAGGACTTAAACAAATTAAGAACGAAACAAAGCAACGTATTCCTACAGTCAACCACCACTGGGGATCAACCGGCTGTCCCAGCAAGGCCTGTCTGGATTCCAAAAGTTGGGGATCTAGTCAGAGAAAAAATTGCGGACAAGAAGGAATTTGGACCTTCTTACAGACAACCAGTACCTGTCCTAGCAGTTCAAGGAACAAGAACAGTACTACTGCCGCCCCTTGCTGGAAGAAAGGAGAAAAGATTTGTGTCCATCGACCTGATCAAACCACAGTATGTGGCCAATACTAAATAGTAGGCCTCGTGGACTCCGACCTAGTAGCAAACGCACTCCTCTCGCTACTATCCAAGAGGTTCATACTGAAAGACTGATAACAATCGAGAATTCAGCTGAAACAAATGAAGGACAAAGCAACAACGCTATGGAACTCATACCTCTTGAAGAACAAGTAACAGTTCGTCCAAATACACCTGTCTACACCAACGTAACAAGTGATGAACTGGTTCCAGTGATTTCTACAAATCCTGATGCAATTCAAACAATTGACAGAACTGCTTCTGGCTACTTCATTAACTTTGATACGTTCTCAGAAGATCCAAGTGAACCTGAAACAACGCCAGTGTCATTGAAATACAAGCAGCAAGTACAAGACTTTCTTCACTTTCTGAAAAAGACTTATTTGGTTTCTCCATGGATTGAACTCTGGATTACATCTGGACTTTTTGTTTTCCTGCTCTGGCTAGCTTTGGTAACAACAGTAAGCGTGCTTATAAGTGGCAGATACATCCATGTGAACACTGAAGGAAAAGACGTAAACGTACTTTTGAAACCTCATAAATCTTCCCATCGTGAAGCAAGAGACTTGTCATCAGTGAACATCACAGCTGTTCCTATACACGATGGTATAGTGTGGGACAAAACAGATTTTGATATATTCGGTCCAACGGAAGAATTGAACATTCCACATTTGTTTAAAATTTCACTAAGTGATCTAATCACGTCCAGTACCTATTCTGATGATTGGGACTTTGAGACTGTGACTGATATTATGTTTGACCTAGAAAGATCTGCGGCATTTTCTAAAAATGAATATTTAGAGGGGTCATCAGACTATGAAGAACTGTATTGTTATAATCACTATGGTCATCATTTTTTGCATAAATCTGCATATCCAAGAAATGTGTTTATGTTTAACCAATGGGAACATTGTCCTACACCACCTAAAAGTAGTTCAAAAACATTTGCCAGTAAATTTCCATATTTTTCAGGTTACAATACATCTGATCCAGAAATGTTTTACTATAAAAATGTAAACAAAACAGGACTGAAAATTATGTTAACAAATACAAAACAGATTTATTCTGCATTATTCAATGCCCAACTGTCTAGACAGGGTTTCGACTTTTGGAAAGACACAATAGACACAAAAACGTTGTGGGGTACTAAAGAATGGCAAGTACAGGGGATAGAAGCTTTATTTAGAGCCTGCATCATCCCTGAACAAATAATGTTTTTGAATGAAACTATCCAACAAACATCTTGTCTTGGATTAGCCAAGATCAAAGAGATGAACACACCTTCTGTACCAACTCCTGCAAAAAATAATGTAACACAGGCAGTGGTGACAGTCGACAATATACTACAACTCAACAGATCTAATCCTGATTGGAAAAAATGGTTGATCTGGCCCACAGACACGAATAACTGTCAGGAAAGATTCCTGAATAAAACTCAGGGCTTTACTATTCATAGGCCAGACCCAAGATGCGTCCAAAGACAACATCCGGGGGTAGTAACAACATACAGTGTAGGGAAGTTATGCCTCGATTGGCTGCATACATCTACACTACAGGATGTGAAACAACACTTATCCTACTTGCAAAAGACACAGATCTTAGGGATTTCTTGCTTGGACCAAGAAAACCGCGTCAAAAACGTTTCATATATGCCGGCATTTATGCTGCTTATAATGAAGCTTGGAAGGTGTCACAGATGGAGGCCACAGAACGAATACGTGAACTTGATCGTATTAATTTAGAGAAAACACTCTCTGTGGTCGACAATGGGTTAACAACTTTGTCCTCCAGAATATATTCATTGGACGGCATTGTATCCTCTGCTATCGAACATTCTAGAACAAGATTTGGCGATGTTACAACAAGGCCAATCTCAAATACGTTCTATTAAGTTATTAAGCTGGACGCTGCAATCATTGCGAGCGGGCTATGTGCCTTGGCGTTTCATCAACACAACGGCTCTGTTTGCAGAATACAATCTAACTGATAAACAGATCGAAATGGCACAGAGAGGAGCAAAGTATACAGTGCTAGGCATTGAAAAATTGGAAAAGTTACCATTCACAGTGGCAGAAAAACCAGCTACAGAATGGCTTATTCATGGCAAAATTACACTACCTGTGACTACTTTTCAGTTTCAGTATTGCCTCAGACAAATGCAAGCAGGCAAATATGAAAGGTTGGGTAAGGAATACATTAAGACATCTTGGGCTTTACCGTATACATATAGATGTTGGAGCGGGGATCGTGAAGTGTTTTTAAGCGGTAAAAACTGTAAACGTGCACTCAGCGGTCCACTTATATGTCAGGACATTTCCTTACACGGGGCTTGTAATGGTTCTGTGGCAAATTTGTCTTGCCATCAGCAGGGTACACCAGCTGCTGTGATTAATCCAACGTTCGGACAACTTTCTAATGGGAGTTACCTCATGTTGAATGATCAGAGTTGCTGTGGCATGCTGCCAGGCATCCCATATCTAGTAACGGTCAACTCCAGGGTCACTTGCTGTATGCAAGTATTGTTTGCCCCAATAGACACAGTCAGGGAGTCGCCTTTGTGGCCTTCGCTGAACGTCTCTTTTATAAGATTTGATACTTTGAGCAGAATGAAAGCCATGCTTTTACAAAAAACAGTGCCTCTGACCTCGGCCAAAGAAACCTATGATCTGCAAATTGCAAGGACTTCGGCTGAGATACAGACTTTAATACGTACAAACTGCCCTATACATTTCGTGGAAATGATAGGACGAATTTTCAACATGTCTGATACAACAGGAATTGTACATGTATTTAAGGGCATCTGCTCGGGTCTGTTAACACCTTTCCAGGCAATACTCGGAATCATCCCGAACTTTGCACATTCGGTGTTTGGTGGCATACCATTAATTCTAGCACTCGTTGCCGGAATTCTATTTCTCTTCCTGCTATTTCGCTATGGCCAGCCAATTCGCCGACATCACTCCGAGCGACATGGAGAAAGCTCTCCTTGAACGAAAGTGCCGTGAGCAAATTGTACAGCTTTTGGGCATAAATCGTCTACGGGACCTTAATACCACATGGTTCCTGTCCTTTAGACCAATCTGGCAAGATTGCATCTTACCTGTTCTACCATGCCTGCTATGCGGTGTAGAATGCGTGTTGGACACCTGTCTAACATTTCCATCGGATGCGCCAACGGACGTCGATACTCTGCTGGACCAGATAACGGCCCATGCTATGTGTTGTCCCCAGCGGCTTCCTATCCTGATGACAGCATTCATTGAGATCTCACAGACGCTTCCGGCTGCTGCTGAGGTACGAGAAAACTACAGGCACACAGGTAACAACGGACGCGAACATTGCGACAATTGAAAGCAATGTTTCACATCTCTGTCTGATTAACCTGCTTCACGAGGTGTTCCAACTCACACCAACTACAGTGGATGATGTTTTGTCTATAGAAATAGATGATCTAATGTTTACACCAGACCCGTAAACTGACTCTGATTCAGCATACAGTGTTCCAAAAATACAGCAAAAATTTGGCCTTCATTTTTTCAGAAACTTGGAACTCTACCAAAAATTGAACTTTTTCCCATTTTTTCGAAGGAAAATGGAACTTCAATCTGCTTAAAGTAAAACTAGCCTTATAGTACAGACTTAGCGGTCCTTCCAAAGACATTTAGTCATCTTGTGTGTCTACAACAGTTCATTAATTTTGCTGACATGAAATGACTTTGATTTATGAACAAACTTATCGATCATTTTTTTTGTCAAATGTAAATATTACTGCTTATTTCATTTCTATTGCATTTATTTTCGAATTTTATGCCTGTAATGAAAAGCAATGCTTCAAATGTACAGTACCTTTTGCATTCTAATAGGGTTTTTGAAGAAATGCCTTTTTTAAATGGTTTTAAAAATTTTAGAAATATGCGGTACTCCATTTTTATGTTTAGCATTTTTAATGTTTAGCATTTTAGTATTATCATACACACGAAAGAGGAGTGGGTGTTGTATTTCCTCTTAGGGTGTCCATAACGGGCTTTCCAATATCCTGTCCTTATATAGGCACAATTCGCCCTGCCCTTATATAGGCATAGAATCCCAGGCCTTATTTAGGCATTAAACCGTGCACTCCAAATACAGGCATGGTCTCTGACATCCGTCCACCCTAACGTCACAACGAGTTCATGAAGAACAGACCCTTAGGCTGCGGGAGTTTCCCTAGCTCAGGACTATTGATTTCTTCAAGGCCTCATCTATTATGCATGAACCATTATTCCTTAGGGGTTCATTCATGACGTCTTTCGTTGTCCAATTCACGTCAATGCTAACATTCCTAAGGTACTCTCAGGTATAAATATACCTTCCCTAGCCCCTGTAAACTAGAGGAGACCTCGACTTCAGAGGAGCCCGTATCCCGGCCTGACGCACTGAGAAGACGCTGCCATTCCCTGCACGCAGAGAGCCCAGCTTCCAGCTTCCAGTGATCTGATTTCCCTTGCGGGGTGTTGGAGTTCGAGTCTGGCAAAGGGATTCCAACCTCTCTCATTCTTCAGGTATGGAGCTGATAAGAACCTAGAGGGACTCTTGGCATACTAGGCATACTAGACTTAACATACTCTTAGTATACCATAGTAAGGAATACTTCACCTACTTCTTCCCTCTTCCTACACCTAGGTTAGGTTAGGTACACTGGGGTAGAACTAGCTTAGCACCGCATCGTATGAGTACTCGCATTTTTAGTCTGTGTTATTTATGTAACAGCATTTGTACTAAAAGATAATGCTATCGCAGTATTATTTATTTCTACTGCTAACCCTGTACATTATTTATCTCGCATACTGTCTTGTGATCGTAACAGCACATTATACTTACACCAGAAACAAGACTGTTCAATAAACCTTTTATTGAAAACGCCCGTCTATTATTTCTGTGTAACTCTGAGGAAAACTAAGCATGCACGACTGAGCTGAGTGAAATAGTTATCTAGTGTTTCCACGACTCTGGGACACGTTCTGATTCTAAAAGGAAAACATATTGGTCATGTTTTGCGGCTGCCAGAAACTACTCCCTTCTTGTTGTCAAGGAGTTTCTAGTGGCCTCTGAGCTAGCTGGCACAAGTAATTAAGTTTAATATACTCGATAGGGACATACCGACCTTAGTCCTATGTCAAACCTATAGGATATATTATTCCAATGCGCAGAGCCTATTAGGGAAATAGGAGCTACACTACAAGGTGGGATGTTCAGAGGTTTTGGAGTTATGCAATAAAAATCCTTTTTTATGAATGAGTGAAAATTAGTTTGGATCCTACGTTTACAATCTTTGAGTGATCCACTCAAATTAAATGTGGCCTGTCCTTAGATGTACTAGATTACACAAAAGTGGACATCACTTAAAACATGGCATTTTGCTAAAAATGACTGGAAACAAGAGCACTTTTCAGGTGGGCTAGAAGAAATGAAGAAGCCATGCAACCTGCTACTACTGATGTACTTGTATCTTTATGATTACGCGCAAAAGTATTGCTGGTAGTGGGAATATCGTAGGTTTCTAAGGTTGAACTCAATAATGGTTCAGGTGGAGTGTTGCATAAGTTGCGACTTTGGAGTAACTCTACAAGGTGTGCTTTCCCACCCATGGGTGAACTTGGTTCAATGCACCAGCGATGAATATGAAACCTGCAGGGCACTATTCAATGTGAATTGGTATATTTCGGTTAACATGCATATCGTGTAATTTGGATGGAATCATACATATTCATTTTATATATACCCGGATAGACTAGCGTTCTACACTGCTAAGGTGAGAATCCTTATTACTATTGTTTTATATTGAGGAATACTGCATAGTAACACTTCTCATGGTTCGCTTATGAGAATAGCTTGAGGCCTTCTTCTCTTTGTATCATCTGGAGCATACGTATATATAAAATCTAACATACCCTTATGCTCATGGGGCACGCTATGGATGTGTTATCTTCACAATGGGCTTGTATTTATTGCACATGAAGCACGTTATCACTTGTATTTAGTTGAAAAAATTAAGAATTTAAAAATTGATTTAGTATTGACTATGTGTATATATGACTGGGATATGTCCTCCTTCACACGTGGCTCTAGGGGACATATATATGTGTGTTTTATAGACGAGATGTTAGTTGTTGTTTATTTTTTTCTGTATTATGTGCCATTCTATTTTCTATTTGTTATGTCTTTTTATTTCATGTCTGTAGTTGGCACACATGAGTAAACAGAAGGAGATGATGGACGTAGTGCTGAAACTTTTCAAACACTCACCCCCCGTCACAGATCTGGGTTGAATCCATCATCATTCTTTAGCTCACTTCGCCACCCCAGTTCAGACACAGCCATATGCAAATCAGTCTTGACCCTGTGCCTCATGGGAACAGTCCAGACTGAACTGCCAAGCCATGTCTTCCCTGGACCGGAAACAAGCATCCTGGGACCGGTTTCGGGCTAACAGCCCTCATCAGCCAGGCTAGCTTGAATCCAGTGGCAAAGTGAGCAAGGGACCCACATCTGGGCATACCCTGCCAACTTAGGGCGAACAAAGCAAACAGAAGGAGATGATGGACGGAGTGCTGAAACTTTTCAAACACTCACCCCCAGTCACAGATCTGGGTTGAATCCATCATCATTCTTTAGCTCACTTCGCCACCCCAGTTCAGACACAGCCATATGCAAATCAGTCTTGACCCTGTGCCTCATGGGAACAGTCCAGACCGAACTGCCAAGCCATGTCTTCCCTGGACCGAAAACAAGCATCCTGGGACCGGTTTCGGGCTAACAGCCCTCATCAGCCAGGCTAGCTTGAATCCAGTGGCAAAGTGAGCAATGGACCCACGTCTGGGCATACCCTGCCAACTTAGGGCGAACAAAGCAAACAGAAGGAGATGATGGACGGAGTGCTGAAACTTTTCAAACACTCCCCCCCAGTCACAGATCTGGGTTGAATCCATCATCATTCTTTAGCTCACTTCGCCACCCCAGGTCAGACTGAGCCATATGCAAATCAGTCTTGACCCTGTGCCTTATGGGAACAGTCCAGACCGAACTGCCAAGCCATGTCTTCCCTGGACCGGAAACAAGCATCCGGGGACTGGTTTTGGGCCTACAGCCCTCATCAGCCAGGCTAGCTTGAATCCAGTGGCGCAGGGTCAAGACTGATTTGCATATGGCTGGGTCCAAACTGGAATGGCATGGTGAGCAAAAAAACGATGGATTTAGGCCCAGATCTCTGTACTGGGGTGAATGTATGACATTGTTCTGCATTCTGTCCATCAATTGTTCTTTTGCATTTGTCACCCCGAGTGGGACGGGTATGCCCAGACGTGGGTCCCGTGCTCTCCATGCCCCTGGAATCAAGCTATCCTGGCTGATGAGGGCTGAAAGCCTGAAACCGGTCCTAGGATGCTTGTTTCCAGTCCAGGGAGGACCTGGCCTAGCAGTTCGGGCTGGACTGTTCCCATTGGGCGCAGGGTCAAGACTGATTTGCATATGGCTGGGTCCAAACTGGAATGGCATGGTGAGCAAAAAAACGATGGATTTAGGCCCAGATCTCTGTACTGGGGTGAATGTATGATATTGTTCTGCATTCTGTCCATCAATTGTTCTTTTTGCATTTGTCACCCCGAATGGGATGGGCATGCCCAGACGTGGGTCCCGTGCTCTCCATGCCCCTGGAATCAAGCTATCCTGGCTGATGAGGGCTGAAAGCCTGAAACCGGTCCTAGGATGCTTGTTTCCAGTCCAGGGAGGACCTGGCCTAGCAGTTCGGGCTGGACTGTTCCCATTGGGCGCAGGGTCAAGACTGATTTGCATATGGCTGGGTCCAAACTGGAATGGCATGGTGAGCAAAAAAACGATAGATTTAGGCCCAGATCTCTGTACTGGGGTGAATGTATGACATTGTTCTGCATTCTGTCCATCAATTGTTCTTTTTGCATTTGTCACCCCGAGTGGGACGGGTATGCCCAGACGTGGGTCCCGTGCTCTCCATGCCCCTGGAATCAAGCTATCCTGGCTGATGAGGGCTGAAAGCCTGAAACCGGTCCTAGGATGCTTGTTTCCAGTCCAGGGAGGACCTGGCCTGGCAGTTCGGGCTGGACTGTTCCCATTGGGCGCAGAGTCAAGACTGATTTGCATATGGCTGGGTCCAAACTGGAATGGCATGGTGAGCAAAAAAACGATGGATTTAGGCCCAGATCTCTGTACTGGGGTGAATGTATGACATTGTTCTGCATTCTGTCCATCAATTGTTCTTTTTGCAGTGGGCACACATGAGTGTCATTACTTATAGTGCTGTTATGTTAATTTATTATTGTTGTTATGATTTGTTATTTAGTAATTTTATGATGTGTGTTATGCGTATACACAGGTTTGATTTGTGTTTTTGTTCTTTTTTATGTGAATCTCAGCCCTGATGAAGTTCAAATTGTATTGGAACGAAACGCGTTGGCTGGATGTTGTTATGTATTTGGACTTAAGAAGAAAGAAATTGAAAATAAACAGTTGGTCTTTGATCACGTACATTGGATTCGTTATTGGACTTATCCAATTGCTTTCACTATTCAATGTGTAATTGAATAGAATAGAAGTCTTGCTTTTGGGTTACTAACAATCCCTTAAAGTGATTAGGGGCCCCGTGGTAACAGTAACAAACCATATTTTGTTATTCACAGTAACACAAAAACACTTTACTAAGAATAATGTACACTTTTAAGTAAAAAGTATTTAATACTGCAGGAATAATCTACTTCTCAGTACATCTAAAACAACCGCATACAATATTATAAAAACAGAAGGACAAGTTATAAATAACAAGAATCTTGTTCCACCATAAGATTAAGATGATCTACGACAACTTCGACAACCAAGACCTTCACACCGCTCCAGCTCCCCCTCCATGCAACGCCACCAAACAGACCCTGCTCAAATGGACCCAGCTCACAACAGAAAACACATTGAAGACCATGAAATGCATCCACTCCGGAGCACCCTCAGGACCCTGCCCCCACCACATCTTCCACAGAGCCGCCTCTGCCATCGAACCAGAACTACGTCGGATGATCAACTGCTCCTTCGAGAACTCCTCCTTCCCCGATGACTGGAAACATGCTGAAGTCAACCCCCTCCTTAAGGAACCCTCCGCAGACCAACGGACCTCAAGAACTTCAGGCCCATCACCCTGCTTCCATTCGCAGCCAAGATAATAAAAAAGGCCGTCAACACCCAGCTAGCAAACTTCATCGAAGCTAACAACGTCCTGGGCATCTCCCAATTCCGGATTCCGCAGCAACCATAGCACCGAGAGCGCCCTACTCGCCGCCACCGATGACATCCGCTCCCTCCTTGACCAGGGTGAAACAGCAGCCCTCATCCTCCTGGACCTCTCGGCTGCTTTCGACACTGTCTCCCATCGCACCCTAGCTACCAGACACCACGACGCCCGCATCCCCGGCAAGGCCCTCGACTGGATACGCTCCGTCCTCACCGACAGAACTCAGTGGGTCAGACTCCCCCCATACCTCTCGGAACCGACAGAGACCAACGGTGGAGTGGCCCACGGCTCCTCCCTCAGCCCCACCCTCTTCAATGTCTACATGGCCTCCCTCGCAACTATCGTCAGGAACCATGGGCTCAATATCGTCTCCTATGCCGACAACAACCCAGCTGATCCTCTCCCTCACCAACGAACCCAACATCACCAAACACAACTTCCAAGAAGGGATGAAAGCCATCGCCACCTGGATGTAGAACAGCTGCCTGAAACTCAGCTCCAAGAAAACATAAGTCCTCATCCTTGGCTCCACCCTCTCCACATGGGACGACTCTTGGTGGTCCCCCACTCTCGGATATCCCCCCACCCCGACAGACCACACACGAAACCTCGGCATCATACTAGACTCATTGCTCACAATGAACCGCTCGATCAACGCCGTATCCTTGACCTGCTTCAACACCCTCCGCATGCTTCGAAAGACGTTCAGATGGATCCCATTCGAATCCAGAAAAAATGTCACGCACGCACTCATCAGCAGCAGACTGAAAGACGCAATGCTCTCTACACCAGAATCAACAAGAAACTCCTTCGCAAACTCCAGACTGTCCAGAACGCCTCAGCCAGACTGATCCTCGACATCCCCCGTCGCAGTCACATCACCCAACACCTCCACAATCTCCACTGGCTCCCAGTCGAAAGAAGAATAACATTCAAACTCCTCACCCACGCATACAAGGTCCTTCACAAGACCAGACCCACATACCTGAACAACCGCCTCTCCTCCCACGCACCCAAAAGACACCTCCGGTCAGCCGAGCTCTCTCTGGCCACCGTCCCACGTATCTACAAGACCAGAACGGGAGGAAAGTCCTTCTCCTACCTCGCAGCAAAAGCCTGGAACGACCTCCCCCTCCACCTCCGGCAATATCCCACATTGCCCCAGTTCATGAAGGAACCTCAAGATCTGGCTCTTCGGAAGACCCCAGCACTCAATGGAGCCGCCCTCCCTACCCCAGTGTCTTGAGACCCTCACGCTGTTTTGCCCTGGTGGGACTTTCTGTCCCTGGGCTCACCTGCTTTGCTCTCTCCAGCCACACCTGCTGACGGTGGGAGGAGTCTGGCCATCACGCTACAAAGCGCTGCGGGGGACGTGCCCAGGCGTGTGCCTGGGCGAAGACCAGGCCAAGAGCGGGCCCGTCTGCGCCCGTCCGCAGCTGGACGAGACTGGGCTGGGCCTCCCCTCTTGGTTCTGTTCCCTGGGACCTGAGTAAATGGTATGCGGATCTACTAATTTTCATACCCTGTAAATCGTGACACCCACCGTAAACAACGAAAATGTAATTATATCATGGGAAAACGGAAATTAGTATCAAATTCTGCGGGAAAGGGGAGAACAAATACCGGTGTAAGTACACCAATAACAAACTACTTAACCAATGCGATGGGACTGATTAACAACTTAATAGCTAATGCAGAGGAACGTATAGCTGTTACTGTTACTAAAACAGCTTTGAACACAGTTATAGAAGAAGCCAGGTCTGAAACGGTAACTTCAGAAAATGGAACAAACGTCACCACACGTCCAAGGGAAAATACACCCATCCTAAATGATTTAAAAAAAGCACCATGCATATCAACGTCCCCATTAGAGATATCTGCCCTATCGCATAGCACCGAATTGATCTCCCCTCCTGCAAAAAAAAGCAAACAGCCCACTGAAATAACATACAGAGTAAACTGACAAAGACAAGCAAAGCACATAGAATAGAAGAAGATCTGGTCCCAAGTAATTCTGGAACTTTGGAGAGTTTATTTAAAAAGCTACACGCCAAAACAGACACAATGGAAAGAAGGCTAATGGCCGAGATAAAAACGGTTAAGCATGATGTTGAATTGATTGGACAAATGGTCAAATATTTAACATCTCCAGATAAAACGTCGCGTACAATCCATCATACTGGTATGGTGAACATGGAGCCAAAGGGCCATCCTTTGCAAAAAATTATTAATAATGTTCCACCTGTTCCCCCTGCCATTGACCAAGTAAAGGATAATATAAATACATGCTCAAGAAAATCAGCCCCTGCCCATATATGTATGACAACTAATATTATTAATAATAACGATGGCGTTGCAGAAGATAGAATCTCTAGATCCTCGAGAAATTGCCAGGATTTTCTGGATTTACCACCCGAGGCAACACCATATATAATTATATTGAAAGACGTTCCAAAGTTGGCAGAGAATGCCAATGAAACATGGATGGAGCTAATGAATAAGGTTATTCACTGGTTTACCAAAAGTAGCAATTGCAGTGCAAATCTTCTTTCACAAGGAATTAGTATGATAAGAAGAGTGAACTGGGTTGGCAACTCGAGGAAACTTTGTCAAGGGGACTGTGTTGTTGTGAATTTCCGCTCACCAGAAATGGCCAGACAACTACTCAGAGAACTCTCCCATAGCCAAACTATGACAGAGAGACGGCCAGGTGATGTTGTAGCAGTACCACTTGTTTTTTTTATAAACCGGATGCTAAACAATCTTCACTTATTAATAACAGTTATATACCAACAGAATGGTACACACCATTACAAGTAACAAACAGATTTGCACCACTAAGAAGATGTAGCGAACTCGATTGACTGCCCAAGAATTTAATGCAAGAAATGAAGACAACTGGGAAACTACAAAAGCCTCAAATAAGCAAATCCATTCCAGAGATAGCAACAAATAAGATACAACCGCACACAAGCTTGGCCCTTACAACATGGAACATTGCTGGGATAAGAAATAAAATGGCGGATGAGGCATGGCTAGAAATAGTTAAAAATTGCCATTTAATCATCTTGCAAGAAACTTGGGACACTACAACTTTTCACATTGAAGGATATTCCGCTGTAATTACACCAGCAATCCCTTCATGTTATGGTAGGGCAAAAGGAGGACTAGCTACTTCAGTTACATCCCCGTTAACCCTAAAAAAAAAACCCTTACCAACTCACAGTTTTTTCAACTCTTATGGCTCCAGACCACCAAAGATCAGTGCATTCTGTTAATTATTTTCTATAATAACATCTTTGACAATACAAGAAACCAGGTTGTTATGACTCTCGGAAAGGAGCTAGACAATTTTACAATATGGTTTAAATGTTTATATCTGGGCCGGCGATTTTAACTACAGAAAATGCGATGTTCTAGCAGGGGAAGATTGTGGGTATGGGGATGAATATGGTGAAGTTTATTCTCATTTCCCCTACAATTCATATGGTGAGTCAATCAACAGAGTAATGCACAAGTTTAATTTGGAGCTTTTGGAGCAATCGGGTATAGAAGGGAATACCGAGATACCAACATATGAAAGTCAAAATCATTCTTCAATTATCAACCATATCTTGAGTTCAGAAAACGGTCTAGGATTGATTGAAAAATTTGAGGTCGTAGAAAGTATATTTAGCGACCACCACCTGCTGTTTCTTATTCTGAGACTCCCGATCATAGAAGAGGAGAGGGTTTGTATAGCCACAGATACTGACACCCAAGGAGAAAATGGCATAAGTATTAAATGGTCAGGTGTTAACCCGTCCTCGTTTCTCAAAAAGATTGTGCATGATAACAATCATGACATTAAAATTTGTACGGATGGGAAATACTCAGATTTACAGATTATTTTGGCCTTTTGTAATATCACATCTGCAATAGTAGATCTGAAAATTAATAGTAAAAAGAAAATTAAGCAATGTACTAGCTGGTTTGATCGATCGATCATGTTCAAAAGCAAATCAGGATCTCAAAAAGGCTTTAAAAGAAAGACCGAGAAATATCAATCTAATAAAAGAAATTGAGGAAGTCGTATAAACAGGTCTTAAACAAAAGAAAAACAGAAATACAGGAACAAGCATGGGGAAAATTTGTACAGGCAGCAGATACTGGGGATACAATATTATTCTGGAAAACAATAAATCATTCCTATTTTAAAGATCAGACCTCAGCAAAGATTGAGACCTTAGTGCAACCCTCGGACTGGACAAGTTATTTTGGACAGATATTTAATCCAAAAAATGACAGTCCAATAACCTATGGAAATAATATTCTAACAATGGTCTGTCCAAATTTGGCTCCAATCACATTAGAAGAGGTTGCAGTTGCTCTAGAGAGATGCGCGAATAGGAAGGCACCGGGCCCTCATGGGGTACCCACAGATATTTTTAAATCCGATATTAATTTTTGGGCCCCAATTCTATTAAGAGTATGTAATGCCTCAGCATGCGGCTTTTTGCCTGTAACCTGGACACAAAGTGTTATTGTACCGATCTTCAAGAAGGGAGATAGGGAAGATGCAAGATGTTATCACTATCGCCCCATATCACTCCTTGATTCAACCTTAAAATTGATGGGCAGGGTCCTTTTGGGAAGATTAGAAAGTTGGGCGAATGATAACTCAGTCCTTCCAGAATCTCAATTTGGGTTTAGAAGAGAGATAGGGACAATAGAACAATGCATAAATCTCCACTTAATTATCAGTAAATATACTCTTTCTAAAAAAGGCCATCTACACCTTTGCTTTGTAGATTTAACAAGCACATTTGACCTGGTTAAACATATAAAATTGTGGCAGACACTGGATAAGAAGGGCGCTCCTAGTGAGATCATCATTTATTTGTCACAACTATATAACTATCTATCCGCTAGAGTACGATATGTGACTAATGCTGAGTGCACCCCATGTTTTAGAGTAACACGCGGGATTAGGCAAGGCTGAGTCCTCACCCGCTATTGTTTTCCCTTTACATTAATGGAGTCGACCAATTTTTACATAAGGTGAATGTTGATGCCCCCAAAGTCGGCGCGCACATAAACCCTGTACTATCATATGCAGATGATGCAGTCCAGCTATCTAGAATCGCAAACGGGCTTCAGTGTCTGATTGAGAACTTCGCCGAATATATGGACGAAAAGGACCTAAAGCTCAATCTCAAAAAAACATTCACAACGGCATGTGGGAAAGGGAAGCCAAATCCAGAAAAACATCATGTTAAGGAGGCACCGATAGCGGAAAAACATACTTGTATGTATCTTGGCATGCTATTTACATCCAATGGCCACTGGGGGCCACAGATTGAATTATGTAAATCGAAATTCTTACGATCAACAGAGGCCATCTTTAGATTTTCGGCCAAGATAGGGACTAAACCATTAAGAGGGCTATTGACTCTTTATAAGAGTAAATGTATCTCGGGATCTTGCTCTGGTACTGCCCTATGGGGAATGGTTGACTGTGCCCCACTTCAGATTCAAGAGAATATTTTTTAAGGAGAATACTTGCAGTCCCTAAATTAACTCTCTTCTATATAGTACATAAGGAGCTTCTAGTTCCCTATATTGACGATTACATTAGCATAGCCCTGTTAATTGCCTGGCATGGGATTTGGAGCAAAAGCGGAACTAGATTCACTCAGGACATAATAACGGATTGCCTGGGCCTTGACTATAGCAATAAAATCCCATGGCTGGCATACATTAACAAACTCCTAAAAGAGTTTGATAAGAATGTTGATATCAATGCCCCTGCGCAAATCCTATGCTATAGCAAAAAAGAACTGAAAATGGGGCTTATAGGGGTTATGGAATTTCTGAGGGAAACCAGCGAGAGTTTAAAACCGACAATCAAGGGATACAGTGAGGGATTACGAGAGATAGGTATACAACAATATCTGTTCGGGGTACCAAATTTGCGACACAGATTTTATCTTACTAGATTTAGATTGGGTACCCTTCACTTTTTAACAGTCTTTTCCAATATGGGCAAATGGAAACAAAAACTACCATGTTGCCCCTGTGATAGAAAGACAAAACAGTCAACCCTACATTTTATTCTTTTTTGTAACTTTTATAAGGACATCAGGAAAAGTATTTTACGACCTTTTTTCTACAGTGGAAAATGATACTCCTATAAAGCTGTTTTTAATTTTATTCGCAGCCTGGAAAACGAGAGTATGCTATGCTGTGGTCTAATATGTACAACTAGTGATTAAAAAAAGGAAGGCAAATTCACGTCTTGAGGCCTTACTATATGAAACTATTTAAGGCATATATTCATAGGTTGACCGTAATATTGTTATGTCTTATATTACTTTTGGATTGGTTTAAAAATACTATATGCTGCTATTCACATGCACTTTATTGCTCATTTTACAGTGGAAATCTAACTACTATAAAGTTATTATTTTACATGCACTTTATTGCTCATCTTGTTGTGGAAAACTACACCCTTATAAAGTTGCCTATTAATTTTATTTGGAGCCTGGAAAATGAGAGAGCATGTTATGCTGTGGTCTCCTCTGTACAATCAAGGGTCCATAGAAGGAAGGTAAACTCATATCATGAGGCTTTACTACATGAAATTAGAATATGCTATACATCTATAGGATGATTATAATATTGTAAAGTCCTATGGTATTCTTGGATTGGCTTAAAAAATACCATGTGCCGCTATTTACATGCACTTTTTTGCCCATTTTATTGTTTCTTACTGAAATTGTTTTTGAAATTTGTATTACTTTTATCTAAGCTGTCAATTTTAAATTGTAAAATCGAAAATTAAAGTATTTGCTCAATATATATTGCTTTTTAGATTGCTTTTATGGTTGTGTTTTTAACCGAATAAAGCTGATTCTGAGTAGTTGCGCTTTACCAACCCTGATTGATTGATTGAGAATAAAATGAACATTTCTAACATGGTTAAACTGGAATGGCATGGTGAGCAAAAAAACGATGGATTTAGGCCCAGATCTCTGTACTGGGGTGAATGTACGACATTGTTCTGCATTCTGTCCATCAATTGTTGTTTTTGCATTTGTCACCCCGAGTGGGACGGGTATGCCCAGACGTGGGTCCCGTGCTCTCCATGCCACTGGAGTCAAGCTATCCTGGCTGATGAGGGCTGAAAGCCCGAAACCGGTCCTAGGATGCTTGTTTCCAGTCCAGGGAGGACCTGGCCTGGCAGTTCGGGCTGGACTGTTCCCATTGGGCGTAGGGTCAAGACTGATTTGCATATGGCTGGGTCCAAACTGGAATGGCATGGTGAGCAAAAAACGATGGATTTAGGCCCAGATCTCTGTACTGGGGTGAATGTACGACATTGTTCTGCATTCTGCCCATCAATTGTTGTTTTTGCATTTGTCACCCCGAGTGGGACGGGTATGCCCAGACGTGGGTCCCGTGCTCTCCATGCCACTGGAGTCAAGCTATCCTGGCTGATGAGGGCTGAAAGCCCGAAACCGGTCCTAGGATGCTTGTTTCCAGTCCAGGGAGGACCTGGCCTGGCAGTTCGGGCTGGACTGTTCCCATTGGGCGCAGGGTCAAGGTTGATTTGCATATGGCTGGGTCCAAACTGGAATGGCATGGTGAGCAAAAAACGATGGATTTAGGCCCAGATCTCTGTACTGGGGTGAATGTACGACATTGTTCTGCATTCTGTCCATCAATTGTTGTTTTTGCATTTGTCACCCCGAGTGGGACGGGTATGCCCAGACGTGGGTCCCGTGCTCTCCATGCCACTGGAGTCAAGCTATCCTGGCTGATGAGGGCGGAAAGCCCGAAACCGGTCCTAGGATGCTTGTTTCCAGTTCAGGGAGGACCTGGCCTGGCAGTTCGGGCTGGCCTGTTCCCATTGGGCGCAGGGTCAAGACTGATTTGCATATGGCTGGGTCCAAACTGGAATGGCATGGTGAGCAAAAAAACGATGGATTTCGGCCCAGATCTCTGTACTGGGGTGAATGTACGACATTGTTCTGCAGTCTGTCCATCAATTGTTGTTTTTGCATTTGTCACCCCGAGTGGGACGGGTATGCCTAGACTGGAGTCCCGTGCTCTCCATGCCACTGGAGTCAAGCTATCCTGGCTGATGAGGGCTGAAAGCCCGAAACCGGTCCTAGGATGCTTGTTTCCAGTCCAGGGAGGACCTGGCCTGGCAGTTCGGGCTTGACTGTTCCCATTGGGCGCAGGGTCAAGACTGATTTGCATATGGCTGGGTCCAAACTGGAATGGCATGGTGAGCAAAAAAACGATGGATTTAGGCCCAGATCTCTGTACTGGGGTGAATGTACGACATTGCTCTGCATTCTGTCCATCAATTGTTGTTTTTGCATTTGTCACCCCGAGTGGGACGGGTATGCCCAGACGTGGGTCCCGTGCTCTCCATGCCACTGGAGTCAAGCTATCCTGGCTGATGAGGGCTGAAAGCCCGAAACCGGTCCTAGGATGCTTGTTTCCAGTCCAGGGAGGACCTGGCCTGGCAGTTCGGGCTGGACTGTTCACATTGGGCGCAGGGTCAAGACTGATTTGCATATGGCTGGGTCCAAACTGGAATGGCATGGTGAGCAAAAAACGATGGATTTAGGCCCAGATCTCTGTACTAGGGTGAATGTACGACATTGTTCTGCATTCTGTCCATCAATTGTTGTTTTTGCATTTGTCACCCCGAGTGGGACGGGTATGCCCAGACATGGGTCCCGTGCTCTCCATGCCACTGGAGTCAAGCTATCCTGGCTGATGAGGGCTGAAAGCCCAAAACCGTTCCTAGGATGCTTGTTTCCAGTCCAGGGAGGACCTGGCCTGGCAGTTTGGGCTGGACTGTTCCCATTGGGCGCAGGGTCAAGACTGATTTGCATATGGCTGGGTCCAAACTGGAATGGCATGGTGAGCAAAAAACGATGGATTTAGGCCCAGATCTCTGTACTGGGGTGAATGTACGACATTGTTCTGCATTCTGTCCATCAATTGTTGTTTTTGCATTTGTCACCCCGAGTGGGACGGGTATGCCCAGACGTGGGTCCCGTGCTCTCCATGCCACTGGAGTCAAGCTATCCTGGCTGATGAGGGCTGAAAGCCCGAAACCGGTCCTAGGATGCTTGTTTCCAGTCCAGGGAGGACCTGGCCTGGCAGTTCGGGCTGGACTGTTCTCATTGGGCGCAGGGTCAAGACTGATTTGCATATGGCTGGGTCCAAACTGGAATGGCATGGTGAGCAAAAAAACGATGGATTTAGGCCCAGATCTCTGTACTGGGGTGAATGTACGACATTGTTCTGCATTCTGTCCATCAATTGTTGTTTTTGCAAAATGTCATCACGGCATTAACACCCTAACATCTACTTCTATGCTCTACACTAAGAGAGAATGGAAGGCAGAGCAACTTGCAGTCTAGAGTTTCTTAGGGAGAAGAGATGCACTGTATACCTTGTTGACAGCAAAGGGACGAGAACTACGGGCTGATCACTTCGGAACTGCCTGTCCCAGAATTCCTGAACCTCTGCGAGGCCTTGCCAGCGGCCCACTCTACCAGTCACACATGGACATCTTCACGCGCAAGATAGCACTTTAGCAGAGCACGCTGCCCAGGATGAGAACTACGGGCTGATCACTTTGGGACTGCCTGTCCCAGAATTCCTGAACCCCTGCGAGGCCTGAGAGGCGGCCCACACTACCAGCCACACCTGGACATCTTCAGGTGCTATATAGCGCTTTGGCAGAGCCCGCTGCGCAGGACGAGAACTACGGGCTGATCACTTCGGGACGGTCTGTCCCTGAAATTCGGAACTCCTGCGAGGCATGGGCAGCGGCCCGCACTACCAGCCACACATGGACATCCTCACACGCTATATAGAGCTTTGGCAGACCCAGCTGCGCGGGCTGCGCCCGGGACAATGGTGGGCCCGTCCTGCGTCCGTCAGTGCCAGGAAGAGGTGGGGCAGGGCCACCCCCCTTAGCTTGTTTCACAGATTTGCTGGTGGTTAGTTGCTGTTCAGACTGGCTTGATTTGTTCCGAAGTACTCCTGGGTATCAGACGCAAGTATAGGTTCTTTCTTTGGTTTTTAGTTAGACCCGCTGAGTCCAGAGCGAAGTTATCTAAATTGTCCACTGCACTTGGGGTTGTGACTGGACTTCATCCTCAGGGTATTTGGCAGTGACTTGTAGTAATACTATCAGGGGTGGACCCGGTGGATCGGCCGATATTGTGTATGTGGACTCGGTAACTGCACAGCTGTGTAATTGCACCTGATGTATATGTTTTGTACCTGGGGCTTATTAGCTTTTCTGGTAATTGGTTTTGCGGGGGGTTTGTGTGACCTGAGAGGTGTAAGCATGGGGAAGAAAAAAGCGCCCACTGCCAAGGTATTGTCACCATATTTTGCCCCTCAAGTCTCTACTATGGAGGGATTTTTAAATTGAGTGTTGGTGGTGGTCTTAAAAGAAATAGAGTTGGCAGAAAGAAGGGTGTCTTTGTCCAGGGACAGCCCTCCCCCGCCCTCTCCTTGCTCCCCCCATTGTACCGAGGCTCCTAAGAGGGTGGAAGGGTTGAGCGAATTGGGTGTTCTGAGTGGTCTGGGGGGGCGCCCTGACCAGATACCATCAGCACTAAGCCCCACTGTCAGCCCGAGATGCAAGCGGAGGAGACGGGGGCAGCTGCGAGTCATAGGAGTACCCTATACCCTGGCCAATGCGACAGCACAGACTGACCCCATTTTACTCTGCCTTTCGGGGGTAACTCCCTATTAAGGATTTATTATCTAAGTTTAAGGCGGTTTTAAACTCCAAGCTTGACCTAATTGGGTCCAGGTTATTCTATATTGAGTTCCGAGTCTCAGAAATCCTGGCCCATATAAACCCTGGGAGGGTTCTGCAGATGGGGCAGCCTATTTCATCTGAGTGGGTTAACCCCGCTGTCCCTGCTTCACTTCGTAGTACCAGTAAGCCTAATATTGCTTTAGGTGCCTCAGCGAGTGTCCCAAAAGCTCTTTAGGGGCCCTAAGGATGCCCCCTTGGTCCCCCAGACTGAAGCTGTTCTCATAGAGGCGGTCAGTTCCTGTGCCTCAGGTCCTTCTCCACAAGTAAACATCGGGCCGTGCTCAATCTGTCCCCAGAGGCGACCCCATATGTTGTAGTTCTGCGGAATGTCCCATCCCGGACCAATCCCACACCTGAATCTTTTCAGGAGTTAAAAAACAAAGTGGTGCATTAGTTTAATTCGTACTCCCTTGTTGGTTTGGGGATCTCCAACTCAATCATCATAGTTCATGGAGTTAGTTGGGTGGGTGTGGACAGCAAGAGATGGGCGGGGGACTGCGTGGTAGTGAATTTTAATAAACCTTTGATCGTGGCACACTTTTTGGCTGCCTCATCTTCACTCAGGTTTTCTGAACCTCCTGGTATTGTAGCCATCCCTTTGGGGTTCTTTTACAAACCTGAGAAGGTCTGCTGTTCTTCTAGGTACGAGGTATGGCAAATGCAGGGTTCTCAGTTGAAATAGCTCAGTACCCCGCCAGCCTCCATCCCTGAGCCTTTCGAACAGATTTGCCCCTTTGAGCAGCCTTGAGTTGTGTGACTGACTGGGAACCATTGATTCCCCTCCATCACTCCCTATGCCAATCACTCCTCCAGTGGCTACCTCGGTGGAGAACACCAAGGGCTTGAAGCTGCTGTCATGGAATATTGCGGGGTAATCAGCCAAGTTCACCAATTCCAACTGGGTGCAGTTTGTTAAATCCGATCAGATTATTTGCCTTCAGGAATCTTCGGAGGTGAAGAATACCTTCTTTTTGGAAGGCTACAAGACCTATTTTTCCCCTGCAAAGCCCTCAGTGGCAGGGAGGGCCAGCGGGAGCTTGATCACTTTCGTAGCAGTGGAATTGAGTGGGCATGTTTTGGATTTGTATTGGGAAGCGCAGATGCTGCAGGGGTTAAAGATATTGGTGCTGGGAACCACCCTGATAGTACTGGTCAACATTTATAATGCCAGGGATGGGCCTGATGGGGTTTCCAGCCTCTGTCATCTAAATATGGTTTTGAATTCCCTGACAGAGTCTGGTATCGGGAGGGAGTTTTTAATGTTGGGGGATGGGGATGTATGTCAATTATTGACTTTATTTTTCTGCACCCCTGTTTCCGTTTATCTCCAATTTTAACATCATTCATATCCGGTGAGTGATCACAATCCCTTGTCCGTAGCTATTGACGAGATAATTGCTGTCATCAGCACACGGGCAGGAGATCAGAGGGGGCTTTACCTTGTTGCTCAAGGCAGAAGATTTAAATGGACTCAGGGGCAGCCGACGCACTTAAAAGCCTCCCTCTTCACTGGTTGTGTGCAGGAGATCTCCACTTGTCTGGATGCCAATGCCCTGGAGAGTGACGTTTTGCAGGCATTTGAGGGTATTGCCCATAAAGTACTCGATTTATTGTCAGCACCTATGGCTAACTTGGGCGCACAAGCCCCAAAGTTGTTTGATAGGGACTGCTCAAAGAGACTTCGGCAATTGAAGGCGACTCTGAAGCAGGTCCCAAGAAACAGGAGCCTGTTTGCAGTCTGTAGGCAGGCATACAAGCAGGCCCTAGCCAAACGCAAATCCATAATGCGGGAAATAACCTGGAAGGAGCTAAGCCAGTTGAGCAAGCGCGGAGATCACTCTTTTTTTGGAGGGTGGCAAACAGGCCCTGTTTTGCAGAGTGCTCTGGACCGGCATTATGCCACCATATTTCAGAGCAACAATGGGTTGACCACTTTGAAGGGGTCTAAAACTCTGGCCAGAGGGCGGTGGTTGAGGTCAGGGTAGAAGCAGGGACGGGGAGTGTCTCTGTGGTTTTTGCACTAGAAGAGGTTACCAAGGGCATCCGTGCGTTAACACGCAATGAGGTCCCGGGCCCTAAGGGGAACCCCTGGATCTGTTTCGGGTTGATATTGAGTTCTGGGGTCCCCTTCTGACCCAGGTGTTGAACGCGGCTGCGCGGGCAGGATCGCTGCCCTCGTGATCGATGGCGGTGATCGTGCGAATGTTCAAGAAGGGGGATAAAGACAACCCCCAGTGTTACCGCCCTCTTTCATTGTTAGATACAGTAGTGAAGGTCCTTGGGAGGATAATCCTCAACAGCCTGATGGTGTGGTCTGTTGCTATTGACATCCTGTCCGATGTCCAATATGGCTTCAGGCCAGGTAGGTCAACATCTGACCAATGTTAAAATCTCAATTTAATTATTAATAAGTACACGGTAGCCCGGCACAAATCCCTCCACCTGGCATTCATGGACCTCATGTCCGCATTTGATAGGATTAACCACACAAAATTGTAGGCTTTGCTTTTTGAGATAGGGGTAGACCCAAACATAGTGGCCATTTCAGCTAACCTACACTCTGACACCTCCGCATCAGTGCGATTTTCGCAAGGCGCCGCCCATACTCCATCCTTTCCCACTATCAAGGGTGTCCGGCAGGGCTGCATCCTTGTGCCTTTTCTGTTCACCCTATATGTTAATGGACTTGAGCAAGCTCTCCTTTCAGCTCAGGCAGACTGCCTGAGGGTAGGAGTGATACCGCTCCCGGTATTGTTATATGCCGATGACGCAGTTCTCACTGGCCCGTACGGCTAGGGGGCTGCAGCTACTTCTAGATAAGTTTGTTGCCTTTATGGGTAGTCTGAATTTGGCAGTAAATGTTACTAAATCATACGTCTTGGTTATTGGCCCGCGGTGTACCAGTTCCAAGACCTTTAAAGTGGCCAACCACGCCCTGTAAAAAGTCTCAGCCTTTCCCTATTTAGGAGTATTATTTGATGTGAAGAATAATTGGAAGCCCCTGATCGAGGGAAAGAGATCTGAGATTGTTAAAACCACTGGGGCAGTGTCTGGCTTCACACGTGGGTTGGGCTCTTGGTCACCACGTGTCCTACTCAAGGTTTACCAGGCCAGATGTGTGTCCCAGATCCGGTATGGCAGCGAGGTCTGGGGGTATGAAGATCGGTAAAATCCAGGCAGCAGAAAATCAATTCTCAAGACGTCTTGTACAGGTGCCGCAATGTACCCCAGCCTTTTCAGTTCAAGTGGGGCTTGGAATAAGTCATCTAGCCAACATATTTGCCCTTAGCCCACTGCTGGGTTGGATTAAGATCTGGACCAGGGAGGATCTAAAGCTCAACAGACTGATTCTCTCGCACTGTCTGTCCCATGACTTTGTGCATAGAATCCCCTGGATAGCTTACATGAAGGCAGCTTTTGCATCTCTATAGAGAGTGGACATATTTTCTGATACTCACTCACTGTCGGCCCAAGAACTGAAAAGAGAAAAGGTGCTGTTCCTTGAGCTTGAGCGGGCTTTGTGAACCAGAGAACAGGCTGAGTTGCCGAAATGCTCGATGAGGCGGCACATGCTTTTAAAGACTGTTCAGGGTATGGAGCATTACTTAGTGCAGGTACCCAACATGCGAGATAGGTTTTTATTGGTCAGGTTCAAATTTAATCTGTTACACCATCTCCTGGCCTCACCTAGTAGATGGGTTCAACCTGGTCACAGGTTGCCCTGTGGTTGTGAAAATAGGCCCCCGCAGGACACTAACACTTTGCAATGTTCTGCAATTTTTTTAGTAAGCCAAGACAGCTGTTTTTAGTCCCCCTGTTGAAACCCCTGAACTTAATTCAAGTTCACCCTGCTCTCGTGTACCTGCAGATGCTCCCCAATGAAAATGTTTTATTTCCTGTTCCTGTTTTTTACGATGAGCACTGATGTCCAGGCGATTGAGATCCGACTGATCATTGTCTTGCTGCATAAGGGGTGCTTCTTATCTGTTTCTATTGTTATCCAGCTTTTAAATTATTTGTATTTTATGCACATATGTTCTATAAGCATGACTTTATACAATGTTCACTGTGCTCTTTTATGGTTGTTGTCAATCGAATAAAGATTTTTATGATGATGATAACAGAAAAGGCTGTCTTTATCGGAGGAGGTGTGAAGACAGCGTTCCCCGCGAAGGGCAAACACACACTGCAGTAGCGATCTTGTCTTCTTCTGGGACTCGGCTTGATTGACTTCTGGCAAAACATAGCATCTGCGAAGAGCGAAGTGTGCTGGCAGTAGGTGATACCGTCTCTGGCAGAATCTCGAGCGATAATCTGGGTGGAGGACCTCTCCTCACAAGTGGTAGTCCTTATATACTAAATCTTATCCGAAATTGGAATTTCTGACATAAGTTTAGGAATGTCTAACATAGATTATGTGCAACAAGATGTGCGTCCCAGACATTTTCTTATGAACATATAAGGTAAAAGGACATCAATTCAGACTAATATATTTCGGCTATATGTCTGTATGTGTTCTTAGTTAACCCTGACATGGTGGAAAGCAGACATTTGAACCAGACGAATGTCACATTAAGTGTTGTATCTATGTCATCAATCCAATGCCTTGATGCTTTCACAGTGCTTAGAAAGATACGGTCAGACAAAATCTGCATCTGATGGCAGACATGGCAAGGATTCTCCATAAATCGGGAAAGATGGAGACTTCCATTGTTTAAGAGTGAGAAAATGGCGACCTCCATTAGCCAAGATGGTGTTGGGACTTACATAAGAAGAAGATGGACCTTAGGGGCTTTACGTAGGGAGAATTAAAGTGATGAATATGATTTAGCAAACGCACCTCTCTTTGCTAATGATCAGGTCAATCTGATTCATTTTAATGTATTTAGGTATTTTCCTGCAGGGATTTTCAGCTCAGTTTATGTCAAATGGGGGCCTGGCAATCTGTCAAGTTTTGGCCAAAGACATGGTTCTGCTTAGAATCCCAGTCCCAGGATCCCAGTGGCAAATACTGGCAGTGTGCTGTCAGGACTTGCAAAATGCATTGGCATTTTATTCTCAGGCTGGTTTGATTGGGTTTTAATGCCCATACACTACGAGAGTTCCCAATCCAAGGTGAGGCAGCTGTGATGAAACCCACAATTCACCAGGATACCAGTACTGGTCCTCTGGACACCAAGGAGAAAGAGACTCTTCAAGCAGCAGAAAGGCATTGCTAAACAAACTACACCAGGACACACAAGAACAAACAAAATGTCTAAGGGCTTGACTTGAGAGAAAAAAGGAAATCAGAAAAGGGGAGATACATAGCTGAGTGTCCGTAGCAAACGGGAGCCAATACAGTGAACGAAATGCTGCCAGGAAAGGAAGTATGTGAGAAGTGCACTGATTTACATGCTCTATGACTACTATCCTGGAAGAGGATTCCTGACCCCCCCCAAGTTTCCTCCTTAGTGGCCGTTCGCAATGTAGTCTTTTCCCCAAATGCCAATGCCCCATCTTTCATAGGTTTCATTCCCTTTCTTGTCTCTCAGGTGAGTCTATGATTAATACGAAATTCCAGGGGTCGAGAAGGTGGCTGCTTACAGACGCGCAAGTTACTTACTTGTGTAACAATATATCTGTAAGAGACATTAGTTAGTGATAGATTCCTTACCTTAGAATAAACCCAGGCGTCAGACTGGATCCGGAAAGTTTTTCGTCAGCAGTACCCCTGCGCGTCGGTAGGCATCGTCGTAGGACTCCGCATACGTCGCTGGCGTCGTAGCCGCTGAGATGACGTCGTCGGAGCTACTTAGACGCGCCCACGCGCGCTGTCAGTTCTGTACACAACTTTTCTGCGCCAGGAGCGCAGAGCCATGCCAGAGACCGACTACTGGTGCAATAGAACTAGGGCCCTGAAAGGGATGACCTGAACCCTAGAGAACAGTTCGCAGAACGGGGAGGATGGGCGGGCGGTAAGGAATCTATCACTAACTAATGTCTCTTACAGATATATCGTTACACAAGTAAGTAACTTGTGCATCTGAAAGAGACAGGTTAGTGATAGATTCCTTACCTTAGAATACATACCCAAGCAATACCATCCGCGGTGGTGGGTCTGCGAAGTGAGATTACACCAGAAAGTCACGGAGAACTGAACGGCCAAAGAAACCGTCTCTCCGGATCTGACTGTCAAGGCAATAGTGCTTAGTGAAAGTATGCAACGAGGCCCAAGTGGCCGCCTGACAGATGTCTTGCAGGGGGACACTGCGTCCCAATGCTGTAGTAGCTGCTGTCTCCCTGGTAGAATGGGCGCGCAGCCCAACCCGAGGTTCCTTTTTAGCCAGAGAGTAACAGGCTTTAATGCACAAGACAACCCATCGTGAGATCGTTCTCTTGTGCACAGCCCGGCCTTTCTTGGCGCCCACGTAGCCAACAAAGAGCTGGTCATCCACTCGGAACTGCTGTGTGCGGTTGAGATAGAACGAAAGCGCACGTTTTGGGTCCAGACGGTGGAGCCTCTCCTCTTCTCTTGAAGGGTGTGGAGGCGGAAAGAAAGTGGGCAGAGTCACAGTTTGCCCGAGATGAAAGGCAGAGACTACTTTTGGTAGAAAGGAGGGACGCGGTCGAAGCACAACCTTGTCCGGATGAATCGCCAGGAAAGGAGGAGTAATGCCTTTGAGAAATCTGTTAACAACAGGGGACTTGAAAAGAGAGGGCTGATCAGGCAGCCTAAGAAAGGCTGAAAGAGCAGAAAGGTAGCCCTTGATAGTGCCCTGAGCAGAGCCCTGCTGGGCCAAAGAGAGAAGGAACAATAGGACCTCAGAAAGAGGGGCAGCAAGAGGATCTACAGCTTTCGCTGTGCACCATGCCACAAATTTTTTCCACCGACAGGCGTATACCGTTTTAGTGGAGGGACGCCTGGCTGGCAGAATCACATTACAGACTTCAGGAGGCAAGTCAAATGGAATCCGCTGTCACCGCTCAATCTCCACGCAAGGAGGTGGAGGCTGGACAGGTTTGGGTGGAGGACCGTCCCCTGTTGCTGCAACAGGAGATCCTCCCGAAGAGGCAGTTGGATCGGGGGATCCACGCTCATACCGAGTAGCTCGGGATAACAAACTCTTCGAGCCCAGTCTGGCGCCACAAGAATGACTTGGGCCCGGTCGCGTTTGATCTTTTCAGCACTCTGGGTAGTAGTGGTATAGGCGGAAAGGCGTACAACAGACCGGAACTCCACTCGCGACGAAAAGCGTCGCCGAGCGAGTGCCGCCTTGGAAACTCCAACGCACAGAACTGCTGACATTGCGCGTTCTCTTCGGTGGCGAATAGATCTAACCAAGGCTCTCCCCACTGTTGAAAGAGACCTTGTGCCACCTGTGAGTGAAGACACCATTCGTGATCCAACATGCACCTGCGGCTGAGTTCGTCCGCCCTGGCGTTCAGGGTACCTGCCAGGTGTTGAACCGCCAAGGAAATGCCTTGACGTTCCAGCCACGTCCAGAGACGTAGAGCCTCCTGACATAGGGTCCACGACCCCACCCCGCCCTGCTTGTTGCAGTACCACATGGCGGTGGTGTTGTCCGTGAACACCTGCACTACTCTCCCCTTGACAGAGGGAAGGAATGCTTTCAGTGCAAGTAGGATCGCCCTGAGCTCCAAAAGGTTGATATGGAGCTTGGACTCCGCCGGAGACCAGAGGCCTCTGATCTCCACCTCTCCCATGTGGCCGCCCCATCCCAGGAGGGACGCGTCCGTCACTACTGTGTGCTCCGGTTGGGGAAGGGAGAGGGATCTGCCGCTGACCCAACGCTGGTCTGTGAGCCACCACTGCAAGTCCTGTGCAGTGCCCTCCGAGATCTGGACGTAATCGGACAGATTTCCCCGATGCTGCGTCCACTGGAACTTCAGGTCCTACTGCAGAGCCCGCATATGCCATCTGGCATGATTGATCAGCAGGATGCAGGAGGCCATGAGGCCCAGCAGCCTCAGGGTCTTCCTGACAGAAACCCAGGACCAGGGCCGAAAGATTGGAATCATAGCCCGAATGTCCCGGACTCGCTGTTCGGGAGGATAAACCCGGAACTGCGCCGTATCCAGAACCGCTCCGATGAAGAGGAGCTTCTGAGAGGGAATCAGGTGTGACTTCGGCACGTTGATGGAAAACCCCAGCAAATGCAGGAGGTCGGCCGTAGTCTGGAGGTGGGAGACGACTGCCTGGGGCGATTCCGCCTTCAACAGCCAGTCGTCGAGATTGGGGAAGACTGAAACCCCTGATCTGCGCAGATGAGCTGCGACCACCACCATCACTTTCGTGAACACCCGAGGGGCGCTGGTAAGGCCGAAAGGGAGCACAGTGAACTGAAAGTGCTCGTGGCCTACCGTGAACCCTAGGTAATGCCGGTGGGCCGGCAGGATGGGAATATGAAAATAAGCATCCTGCAAGTCCAACGCTACCAGCCAGTCTTGCGGGTCTAGGGCAGACAAGACCTGTGCAAGCGTGAGCATTTTGAACTTCTCCTTCCGGAGGAAGCGATTGACGTTCCGGAGGTCTAAGATAGGACGCAGGCCCTTGTCCTTCTTTGGAACCAAGAAGTAGTGGGAATAACAACCACGACCTACTTCTGGCATTGGAACGCGCTCGATGGCCCCCTTGGCCAAGAGGGCCGCAACTTCCTGCTGGAGAAGTGACAAGTGATCCCCCGACATGCAGTGGTACTGAGGCGGCATGGCTGGAGGGGTAGACTTGAAGGGGAGGGAGTAGCCCCTTTGGACTATCTGTAGAACCCACCTGTCCGAGGTGATGGTGCGCCAGTGGGGAAGGCGATGGCGAATCCTGCCACCCACTGGCGTCTGGTGGGCCTGAAACACTGGACTAGGAAGGTTTAGAGGCAGCGGCGGCAGGGGCGGTGGTGGATTGACTCGCCCGCTGCCCTCGGGACCCACCACGGCGGGCCCCATGACCGCGGCTGCGCTGAGACTGCGGCTGCGCAGGCCTGCGGGTCTGAAAGGAACGTGCTTGGGCGCCTCGACCCTGACCTCGAAAGGAGCGAAAAGCGGGCCCCGAGGTAGTACGTGTGGTGGCGAGACCTAAGGACTGGGCCGTAGCCCGAGAGTCCTTAAAACGTTCCAGGGTGCTATCCGCCTTATCACTAAAGAGGCGGGTGCCATCAAAGGGCATGTCCAACAAAGTGTTCTGGACATCCCCGGAGAAGCCAGTAGTTCTGAGCCAAGCATAGCGGCGGAGCGCCACCATTGTGGAAAGTGCCCTGCCGAGGGAATCGGCTGTGTCAAGCCCACAACGGATAGTAAATTTAGCAGCATCCCTCCCTTCGGTAACGGCCTGGGAGAGTACCGCCCAAGCTTCCACAGGACACTGAGGCAGTACCTGTGCCACGGTGTCCCACACAGAGTGGGAATAGCGGCCTAAGAGGCACGCAGTATTCACTGCCCGCAACCCAGAACTGGCAGAAGTGAAAATCTTTTTCCCAAACTGCTCCAGTTTCTTAGATTTCTTGTCTGGAGGAGCAGAAGGGAATGCGCTTGGAGAGGCAGAGGCCTGGACAACCAGACTCTCAGGTGTCTGGTGTTGTGTGAGAAAGCTGGGGTCGCCTGGCGCCGGGCGATGACGGCGTGCCACACCCTTATCCACAGGAACCCCTGTGTTAGGCTTGCTCCAGGTGCTCAATAGGATATCAGTGAGTGCATCGTTGAAGGGCAGCAGCGGCTCCGCGGAGGAGGACGCTGGCTGCAGCACCTCTGTCAGAAGATTGGTCCTGATAGGCACGGAAGGGAGCTCGAGGTTAAGAGCCTCAGCCGCCCTACGCAGCACCACTGAAAAAGTCCCAACCTCCTCCGTAGCCACGGAAGAAGGGGACAGCATGCCAGGGTGTGGAGAGAAATCCAGATCCACCGGACCCTCCAGGTCTTCTTCCCATTCAGGCCCGTCCTCGCATTGAGCTGCAAGAGGGTCCTCAGACCCCTCCCAGTACTCCCCTGCATCCACCGGTTTCGGAAGAGGCCGGTAAGGACGAGGTGCCTGGGGAAATGGGACAAACTCCCCACCAAGAAATGGAATCGGGGGGTAAGAGACCAATTCTGGTTTGGCGCCGTACGGCGTCAGTAGCGGCGCCGCGCCCGGCGCCGAGGTCGGCGCCGGAGGCGGCTCTGAGGCCGGATCCGGCGCCGAGGCCGGAGCCGGTGGCGCCGCAGGGTAACGTGCCGGCGTAGCCGAGGCCAAAGGCGGCGGCACGGGGGCAGACCCACCCAACGGGTCCGCAGGGCCCGAAGGCGCTCCGGAGGGACCCGATGGGCCAAACAAACGGCCCATGGCCGACAGGAAGGCCTGTATCTCATCCGAAGCTGCGTGCGGCACCCGGAAAGGGCGGGTAGGCCGCAGGCAACAACGGAGGCTCCAGCGGAGCCGCGGGGGAGTGACCGCCCGCCCCCTCCACCGCGTCCCGCGACCGGTGAGGGGTAGAAGACGAACGACGTCGCTTCTTAGACTTTTTATGGCGCCGTGACTTACCTGTCCACGAGTCCGATGAGCGATGGTGACGGCTCCGCGAACGATCCCTCGACCTCCCCACGGGAGCGGTACCTCGATCGGCGCAGAACCGATTGCCAGGCCTCCAACAACTTTCGGGAACGCTCCCGCAAAGCTTTCGGCGCCATGGCCCGACAATCGGGGCACGCCTCGGGGTCATGGGCGTGCCCCAAGCAGAAGAGACACATGTCGTGCGGGTCCGCTACCGACATGTTCCGACGGCAGGCCCTACAGGACTTAAACCCAGGCATCCCTACTGCACCAGAGTCGAGTACTTCGACAAACAATTCTTTAGAAAACCAAGTTAAAACTTTTAACTAGGGGTACCGCTCTCTCTCGGATCTGCGCTGCTGGCGCGGAAAAAGAAAGAACTGACGTCAGCGCGCGTGGGCGTGTCTAAGTAGCTCCGACGACGTCATCTCGGCGGCTACGACGCTAGCGACGTACGCGGAATCCTACGACGACGCCTACCGACGCGCAGGGGTACTGCTGACGAAAAACTTTCCGGATCCAGTCTGACGTCTGGGGATATTCTAAGGTAAGGAATCTATCACTAACGTGTCTCTTTCAGATGATCTTAACCGAACTTGTGATGCCTCTTTTCCTGAGATTTCGGTGAAGTAGTCCTGACGGTCTTGAATTGTGCTTGAAGAAATTTTAATAAGCATACATTTTTACTCATTAAACTATATGTATGATCATTAAAGAACGAATACTTGAGCACTGATTTACTTTAAGAAATGGTTTCTGCAAGAACACCAGGGCAATTCACAGCAGGCAGGGCTTCGACATATTAATAATACTTTCTAATTGAAATTAAACGTAGGAACACAAGTATATATAGGATCATAGACAATGGCGGCTGGCACGGATTGGGGGTGGCAGGGCGAGGGGAACTGAGAGAAGCGGGTGTGAAAAGAAAGAAAAGAAAGAAAAAACGTACCTTCTCGACGCTTCCTCACCCTGTCTCTCCTACGTAGTCCCTCGCTCAAGCTTGAACAGGAAGCACACTGAGGCTCTCCATAGCCAATCACAATTGGTCCGAGCGCTGTGGTTTGGGGCTCAGACAGGCAGTGGGAGCCTGGGCATGTTCTCCACCCAGGCTGCAATACAGCCTGGGTGGAGAACATGCAGAGTGGAGAACATGCAAAGTGCGCTGAGACGGCTGGCCAAACATTCATGCGCACTTACAGAGTGTGCCCAGCACTCCTGCCCCTGCTCCGAGAGCAGAGCAGCCCCGCCCTGCAAAGCTGCTGCATCAGGAACAAATAAAATGATAACGTCCAGTTTTATTTTTCCTTTATTTCACTGCTAAAAAGCAGTGGGGCAACGCTCCTCCGCCTTAGTGGAGGAGCGGCCACTGATCATAGATGTGCATGCCGCAAATCCTCTGTTCAATCATGAATTGATGAGGTTACGTTTTATTAGCATAGGGAAAACCTTTGATCTTTTGTGCTTTACAATGAGCGTAAGATGGTATGTGCTTTACCAGATGTTTACAAAAGAGAAACACTATCACTGCAAGGGCTTACTATTAGAATGACAGTTTAGTGAATGAACACTCATTAGGGAGAGAAACTGAATACCACCTTTTCCATTAATTTTTTTGCACCTTTTGTGGCAGTTATTTTAATCACTAAAATGACAGACTGAAAAATATCAGATAATTCTGATCATTCTGCAGCACACATAGGAGCAAATCGCCTTTAATGATTGTTTATGTTGAGTATGGTATCCCGTCCTGCACATAAACAATCATTCCCTGCAACATAGACACCCTTGCACTATGGTGCAATGTCTGTGTTGGTGCTAGGCCGCTTTTTTTAGCGCCAGCGCAAGGGAAAACACAGGGGTGCGCCTTATTCTTGGAAATACGGCGCATCCCTGCGTTTTTGAAATGGTGCAGCACGGTGCTGCTGAAATTGCGTGCTAAATCATTGGCATAGCAAGGGGTGGGTGTGGTCCACCCCGGACGGCACGAGCTTTGGGGGTGGCACGCTCTTACCTGCCGTCTTGGGCTTGGGGCGGCAATCACCAGCACCTCCCCTCCCCGCTCTTCAATGCGCCCGTGGGCGGCAAACGCAGGGACAGCCACGGTCGGCCAATGGGCTAGCTACGCCATTGTACTAAATTGCTTGCAGCGCCGCGCTGCGCCATTTCTTTGTAAATATGCCCCTTGGTTTTTATTCAGACTACAATTCAGAGCCATCTCAATAGTTTTTGGGGACCAAGGCACGTGCACCCTTGAGAATTTTATAGCCCCTGATTAGGAACACTTTAACTAAATAGGTGTAAGTAAACTCATATCTCCGTGACGTATAAAATATTGCAGAATCTAGTATAGAGAGTAAGGACTCTAATTTCCAACAGTGCATTGACCTAAAAGGCTACAAACTCAGGTAGAAAATGGATAGTGTGTCAACATACACAGAAGAATAGATAGCCTAGATTTTTGGGAGTTTGATTTCATTCATTGCAGCAAAATGCAGATATTTCAGCTTTTGTTTTATTATATTTGTATTTTATTTAAAGTAAAACAGCTACACAAACATTGAAGACCTTCTGCACTTTATTTTCCAAACACTAGTGAACAGAAGCCCAGTCATAAGCAAGGTACCCCAGTTTTAGTCCTCCAGTTTAGTCCATATTTCTTGAAGAAACCCAGCTCCATGTTTCTGCACCTTTCCATTCGGTAGCCACTACCATTGTACTTTTTGTAAGTCCATGGGATCCACAGACTTTAGCAAGGGCAACCAAAACCAAAAAGGAGAAGTGGTGCAAATGATGGAATAAGAAAGTGAGACAGAGCCTGGGGCTGTATGCGCCAAATGAGGAACAACGGATGCCAGTCTCATTGTATCACCAAAATAAGGCTTCTGTAACACCCATTTGTGCCTTCCATGCAGGACCCACTGCCTTCTTAACTGCCAAGAATTTACTGTGAAAGCTCAAGTGGCCTGATTCACAAAGATCCAGTAAATCTGCAATTATGTGCGCATGCAGATTAACTACTTTCTGGATGTGCCAATATTCCAAGGAATAAGTATGGAAAGCTGTACCAGGCATCTGTATATAACTTCAAAGGACATGTAACATTCTCAGCGGAATCTGTCCTATTCCCTTTTCTAAGAGTTCTCCACAGCACAGGAGGCATAGGAATGTTGTGCAAACACACACCTTCCTTAAGGATTAACGCCTTCTCTTGCACCCCCACCAAATCTGGAAGTGAGTCTTTCCCCTTTCCACTCTGCAAAGGGAATTAAGCCAAGCCTTGTCTGGAGTAAAAGTCGCTCCCTTTTCAGGTTAGAAAAAGGTAGGGGAAGCGTGAATGCTGACTACCAGTCATGTTTGTGGATGCTCGCAAACTTCCAAGGCTAATCATGCCTTGGAACTCGCACTGTTCCACCTCTTGAACGGGATTTAAGGGTGCTGAGAACTTCACAGATCGTCGAACAAGTAAATAGATTTATGCCTGACTCAAATCCCTTTGTGAATTCCCTGCGATTCATAAAACAGCTAAATTCGGTCATTAACTTGTGTTTGCAGTTGAACTTTCCTTTGTGTCTAGGCCCCGCTGCTCCACAGAGATCAGACCTACATATTTCTCGCCTATTCAATAATGTGGGCTAAATCAGATCCCCTTGTGGGCAATGCCGGCCTGTCCTTAATGACAGGGGGCCACCCCCACCTTTTTTCCAAACTTGAAGAGTGTCTGTCAGGCTGAGCAAAGGTCAGCCTGACAGACACTCTTCACGCTCAGGTCAGGCAGCCAGGTGCTGTACTTGTGCTAAATGTGCAGGCACCTGACTGCCTGAGCTGAACTTTGCTGGGCTGAAGATATCACAGACCTGTGGGCGTGACCTCCTCAGCCCGGCAAAGGGCTTGGTAATCCTCCCCCATCTGACAAGGGAGAGCGTCACTGTTAGCCTCTGACTTGGGTGCTTTAGTTTTAAGCCCTGAAGCGCCCAGGGCTGAGTGTCCATCAGTGACTTTTGTTACAGAGTAATTTGGGGTCAGCAGTCTTACTGACCCATCCTACTTTGTGATGAGTAAGGAACTGCTGCATCCTCTCATTGGCTGACCCATAACAAGGTCAGCCAATGAGAGGTGGCGGCAGTTCCAAATCGAAGGGGAACCACCAAGGCTTCCCTGCCGCCACCCAAGATCACCCCTGCTGCGGCCTGGTAAATTGCATTTTTAGGTCTCGCCTACGCAGCGCGCATGCGTTGCATAGGAAAAAGACCTTTAGTCATCGGCACAGCTTTGCGGGCAAAAACGTGCACGCGTTGCATTGCTTCCAATGGCAACGCGTGCACGTCTGGCGATTCCCTTGCGGGAGCGAGCTTTTTCGCCATGTGTTATCAATGATCTCTTCTGGCGCCGCTCGCTCCCGCAAGGGAAACGCTGCCTGCTCTCGGCCGCACTCCCCACCCCCCTCCTTGCGCGAGGCGCGCGCGCGTTTTTAAGTTGCTAGCAGTCAAAACCTCAACCAACTCTGGCCCTAACCGTTACTGCAAAACAAAAAATCTGTTGCTTTTATTAGTTAAATCTCTCCTGCCCCATTGCCATCTTCCAGTACTCCATAGTCGAAACGATTTTAGGGACCTTTTTCCCACACTTTATACGTGTGGTCACCGGAAGGGTTTTCTCCTGCGATGCCTCATGTGCCGAGGATGCCCTGACAAGCTCTTGGCGCATTGAATGAACGGCTGTTTTCTTGACTGTGCTCTGTGGTTGGGCTTGTTGTCTCTGTCTGTTCTTCCATGGGATCCTGGCCGGAGGTTTTCAGTATTGACCCCGTAACAGGCAGTGCGTGCATCGTCATCAAATATTCACTTAGCCCAATTATTCCTTGGTCCGTGGTGTAAAGATTTCCTTCCTGGAGTGGAACGCTGGCAGACTGAGTCAAACTGGCTAAGAGGTGCACGAGTTCCAGAGGATACATAGGCAGAGCTCAAATGCACAGAGGCCCATAGCTCTGGAGGGTCACAGGCAGTACTGAGGCGCAGAGGCCTGGAGCTCCGGAGGGTCGCAGGCAGTACTGAGAGGCAGAGAGGCCCGGGTCGCCGGCCAAAGAGGTCAGGAGCCCTGGGAGTCGCAGCTAGCACTGAGAGGCAGCACTGCAAAGCCAACGCTGTGTTAATTTAAAAAATCTGCAGACACCATTGTTCCCCCTCCCTCACCCATCTACCTTAACTCCGGTTGTAACCTGTGTCTTAGTTTTATTATTTTATAACGCCCCCTTTTGTTGCATTCCCATGCTAATCTATATATCTACATATATACATATATTTTAGGCTACCGCAGGATGAGACCTAATGCATGCTCTCCTTTCCGACAAGAATAGACCATTGTGTGCATTGTGAGTGCCTTTTGTACTTGTGTTCGCAGGGGGTAGACTGTGCGTGGTGGGAAATATTAGATCTGCCGAGCTTTGTTTGTGTCCGTTATTCTATATGTAAATAAAATCTGTTCCTGAAAGTGGAACCTCCACTATCAGTAAGGGGGTGGGGGTGAAGTTGCAAGATCTCGCTCTGATACGGTGGCCACTGTCCCTTTATTATTTCACAGGGCACTGTGAAGACGTTTGTTCGGTAGTGGGGTACTACGACCCTCATACCTCATTTTTGGAGTTTCATTCTAAACCCCTACTCCAAATCAGGCTATCTTAGGAGCTATAACTCAGACGAAGAGTGAGTCCATCATGTGTGGCTACTATTCATCTTGTAAGTGAGCTCTGATCCCTTCACCAGTTCCCGGAGTAAGCCCTCGACTCTCGCGTTTCCAACTTTTGAGAGGCAAGTGTAGAAAATGAACAACTCTAGTATCCAAATGGAATGCACTAGTCTTAAGCTTCGAAAAAGCAATGGTCAGTGTCATCATATACCAGTTATACTACCCAGGGACCACCTCCTGTCACTAGACCTGGTCCAGTAGGTACGCCCTCGCCATGAGACTAGAATACTTCACATCTCGTCTCAGTTTTACCTCTTCAGCTAAGTGCGCTGGAAACAAACACTGCTCTCAAGATGGGCAGGGCCACAACACGTGACTTTCCTGGGAAGGGCAGTGCCTAGGCCTTGCCATCAGCATCATTGCTACTTAGTCGTGGTCTGTTGGACTAGGTGGATACATGGAATCGGGCAGCGTGGATTTTTAAGCCCAGCCTTTCAGTTGTGTGTTCTTTGGCAATCACTTTTGAACTTATCCCGCTCTCCCTTTGGCAAGAGTGGGTGTATTTAGAATAAGCGTTAAAGCTGCTAGCAAGTATGTGGTTTAAAAAATAGATTTGATAGAACTGGGGGAACAGAGTGCTCAGTCTCCTGGTATAGTCAACAAAATGCAACAAGGTGGTAAGTGTATAGCCTTTTCAGCAGGTAGCAGCAGCCAGTCTCTACGTCATCCCAAGGTACTTATACGTCACCTGAAGTGACCTCAGCGACGTCCCAGGCGGCAGTGGTAACATCCCAGCCTGAAACAGTTCAGTCCACAGCCGCACCAGGTTCTTCAGATCCTAAAGAGTCGCAGCAAAGTGGCTTGCCTACCAGTGCAGAGCAGGAAGCGCCCCTGAAGACTGATGCATCAGAAGCTCCGCAGGTAAGGCTGACCTGATTTTTTTTTTTTAAATCGAGAATGCTTCTGATTAGAGGATTTAGGCTCTTCAAGTTACATTTCTATGTTATTCGAATATACTATTACTAGGCCAGTTAATCTCGTTATATGGTCGTGCCCGTAAACTGTAGTTGAATTGCACATTTTATTAAGTAAATATTTTCTACATGAAAATCTATATTGCATTCTGTTACTCTGACGTGCTTTTTGCGAATTTTTTTTTTTTTTTTTGAATATCGGTAAGTAATCATTTCATCGGTTTCTCGCATTAAATGGTTTCGGGTTGTAGAGTCGATCTTAGACGCCCGTCTGCGAGTAGAAAACGGTGCTTTTAGAATTTGAGACAGGATCATTGTTGGTGTACTAGGGATGCAAATACATTTACCCCTTCTCCGCCCTGGGGTTCTCTCCAATATGTAAAGATGGAATAGTGTAACGAGCTTATTCCTAGTGTAGAAGCGCAAAGCATGCGTGCTGGGCATTGAAACCTGACCCATATGGATATCCCTCTTTGAGTCTAGTTAGTGAATATAGCTGAGATATGGACTGGTGGAGCCCAGACAAGAGTGACAGAGGACGCGCTAAATAACATGCAATGTGTATATTGCTCACTGGGTTTGTCTGGTAAGGTTGTTGGCTTTTTGGTATCTAATTATTTTGTAGGAAACGGCTCTTTAATTGTTGAATTGGAGCTTGGCTTTGCAGGTGTCTTTGGTTGTGCCACAAGAATTTAAAAACTAGTCTACATCTGGGCTTGCCGGCAACATGCTTGAATTTACTATTGCATATTCTAATTGAACAGTACCCCTCCCACTTATTTACTTCTTCAAGCCTCGCGCGCACTTGCCCCCCCCCCTCCCATTTGTTTCCTTCTTCGCGCCTCGCGCGCACTCCCCCCCACCCCTATCACTTGTTTCCTTCTTCAAGCCTCGCGCACACTCCCCCCACCCCTCCCACTTGTTTCCTTTTTCAAGCCTCAAGCCCGCCCAGCTGCAAGAGTTGTGCTCGTCAGGTCTGGCACCCAACCCGAGCTGAACATAAAATGCACCCTTTATGTTCACGAGGTTTTCATGGTGAGTTCAGCTCGTGCGCTGGTACTTGAGGGTGCACGGACTCAGGCCACCCTGTGTATCTGCCCGGCTATGTTGGCTTTTGTGTGTAAATGAATATGTAGCTTGTGTATGTCTCCTAATCCAGGGTTTTGGCCCGTTTAATGCTGTGTTGACTTTTGGCACGTAAGGCAAGCGAGCCACTGGAAGACAGAGGTCATTTGCCCAGGATCACGCGGTTTGGATAAGTAGATATTCCGGCATTATAAGAACTCTGTTTCCTTGTCTGCCACTAGACTCCTAGCAGTGAAACCACATAAGATATACATTTTCAGGTCGTTTAGATCTCTGTAAAGTTTGTTTTCCAGTTTTATGTTTCTAGCATGTAGGATTGTGTTTTTCCTACCCTGTCATTAAAATCCTGCATATGCAGGTGAAATCCTGGCTTTGTGGTGAGCCCGCGAGGCTTACCGTAGCTCAGACGAGTCCTCCCCTTTTAGACGTCAGTGCCTCGTGGTTTCCGTTCCCGTGACCCACAGAGGGCCATAGGAATTGTGCGGCTCTGCAGCTCAGGCCTTTCCTGTTTAATGATGTCTTTACCGTACTCGCCACATAATTTACAATCGTCTGCACAATGTGCAGATTTCAACAAAAATAGTTCAAATGGATCAAACGTTTCTACAGAAAAGTGCAGCCTGATGTTCAAGCTCAGTGGCAGACCTTTTTCAAAGGTAACTGGCCGTCCTTCGGTTGCTGGCTGCTGTATATAAGTATTAAAAGGCAAATTGTGAAGTGAAACGTTTGCCCAGGCGATATGAATGCATGTTAACATAAATTAGTCACATAATTCTGCCACAGAATGTCACATTAAGCCTCATTGTTTACCATTTATTGCGACACAATCTAGAATGACCCTGATGCATAATTGGGTCCTCCATTGCCGCATAATTCCATTGGCCCTGCTTATGAGGCACAGTGCCCGGCTTTGGTGAGCTGGTATTTCTTCGTTTTGACAAAATGCTTTTCTTTCGTAGGCTGGTGGGTCATGCTTTGCCATCAGTAGTAAGACACAAGGCTCTCCTTTGGCGGGCTGGCGTTTTGTTGGTTTCAGTGTGAGGTCTTGTGGGGATTACTGTGGCATATGTGGCTCTTCATTGGTGAATTGGGTTGTTGCGATTTGTGTGGATGTTCTCCAATCCTCTGGTCCAACTCCACCCTGCTTTAGCTCTTCTCCGGCCGCATTTCTTTCTCCACCCTTCCCTTTCTTCTCCCCATCATCTCTGCTCTCCGCTCCCCTTTAATGGGCTTCCTTTTCGTCCACCCCTTTCTTTCCCTCTTATCTTCGTTTCCCTTTTCAATACCTGTACCACTCCTCTTGCCTGCAGGGCCTTAATTAGGGTAGTTTAGGTGTTAGTGGTGTCTTCCGGGAGGTTGTGCCGTGGGTGTGACCGAGTAACAAACCAGCCCGGGAGAGGAAGCAGACGGGCGGACTTTTGGCAACTGCGAAACATTAAACTGTTGCATGGCTAATAGAATTTTGTTGCGCTACTTACAGTGAGCCTATTCTCTACATAATGGCACATTCTTGATGCTCATTTGGCTTTTCCTCCTTCACGGTGGCCCATATTGACGTGCATTGAGCTTGATATGGTGAATTTTAATTCTTCCTTCTTTATGGCCCATAATTAACGCGTATTGATTTCACTTCCTCAATCATTAGTGGACCTACTTATTGTGAAGCGATTTCTACATGCAGTGATTCTCACATGGCACTTCTTTACTTGTAGAATCCACTATCCCTTAGTGGATCCTCCGAGCAACTACCTGGGTGGCTCACCCCTGGCACCCTTAATTTTTGCGTACTTCCTACCTCTGGGTGAGGCCCTACGCCATTTCCTGGACCCGTACACACACGTGCTTCCTCCACCCTCTCTCTCTCTTCCTCCACCCTCTCTCATTCTACCTCTCTCTCTCTACCTCTCTCTCTCTCTCTCTTCCTCCACCCTCTCTCTCTCTACCTCTCTCTCGCTCTACCTCTCTTCCTCCACCCTCTCTCTCTCTACCTCTCTCTCCCTCTCTCTCTCTACCTCTCTCTCTCCCTCTCTCTCTCTACCTCTCTCCCTCTCTACCTCTCTCTCTCTCTCTCTCTACCTCTCTCCCTCTCTACCTCTCTCTCTCTCTCCCTACCTCTCTCTACCTCTCTCTCTCTACCTCACTCTACCTCTCTACCTCTTTCTCTACCTCTCTCTCTCTACCTCTCTCTCTCTACATTTCTACCTCTACCTCTCTCTCTACCTCTACCTCTCGCTCTACCTCTCTCTCTACCTCTACCTCTCTACCTCTCTCTCTACCTCTCTCTCTACCTCTCTTCCTCTACCTCTCTCTCTACCGCTCTCTCTCTACCTCTCTCTACACACCTCTCTCTCTCTACACACCTCTCTCTCTCTACCTCTAAGTGGCAGCCGGAGCCTGATAGCACTGCTTGTCCTTTAAAAAAAAAAATCATTGGCATAGCCAATAGGTCTCGCCTTTGGGGCCTTATAAGTGTTTAACCATGCAACAGTTAATGTTGTTGCTCCAAGGATATTGTGCTGCATAACTAAATACTTATAAGGTCCCAAAAGCGAGACCTATTGGCTATGCCAATGCTTGTTTTAAATGTTTGGTGTATGCGTGCTTGCGTGTATGTATGTATGTGTATTTGTGAGAATGGAAGTTTGTACGTGTGTATGTGCTTGTGAATGGTGTGTGTATGTGAGCACATGTGTGAATGCATCAGTGCGAGTGAGTGTGCAATTGTGCGTGTGTGGCCCTCCACCCTGCCCACCTACTGCACACATTACCGGCCGCCACTACTTATGGGTCACTGCTGATGTAAGAGCAATGTGGGGACACAGTCGCCTAGAAGATCTGCATGTGAATGGCGCACCCATGTTCCGGGGGTTGGAGATGGTGTTAACCTCAAAAACGATGAGGTAATATGTCCCTACAGACAAGTTTAAAAAAGTATTCAAAATAAAAGCAATAAGAAAGACTGACTCAAAAAGGGAGGTCGAGATCAGAAATTAGGAGAAAAAAAACAAAGGTTAATTAAAATAGAAAGTGCAAGACAGAAACAGGAAAAAGGCAGATGCAGCAGTAATTCTCATTAAATCAGTCAAAATACATAGTAGATATTTTGCCACAAAGGCTCTCAGTTAGGAACAATACAAATTAAGCACAATCGGGTAAAATAAACAAACTCCATAATATGCAGCAAATAAATAGAAAATGCAGCAGGCATCACTAGAGACTCAGGAAAGAGTCAAGGGGTTATATAGCTAATTTCTCCACAGAAAACGTGAAAACTGCAAAATAAGCATGGTGTGAACAACTTTCTGACAAATCACAATTCGTCTTTAAAAATGTCACAAAACCCTACTACCTTAGCACTTAGCCCACTACATGAATATTGATTCACCCCTTCTCACCTAACGTGGTACGGAGGTGCTAGAACAAACTAGTTACATAAACAACAAAAACAATTGTGAATGAATGCAATAAAGTGTGCTAGAAGGAAAAACCTTAGAAAGGCTTCCTCCAAAGAGTTTTCTTGCAACACTATGCCATGCAAAATTAACAGTTCACATCTTGCGGCAGAAAGAGTCAAACGAGAAATATAAACGTAAAATGAATATCATGATGTGGCATCCATTTTAGACAAGATGCAGTCCTGCCAAGTACCACACATCACGCGTTAGACTAATGCATTTCAGTGTGGTAATCGAATCACCGCACTAAAATTCGAAGTCACGCATTTATAGCGCCTCCTCAGCTGCCTGGAGCGCTGTTACCTGTGTGAGTAGAGTGATCAAGCTAGTGGCAGATAGCAATACATGAAGGTTTTTGAGGCTTTAAATAGAAAGGTGCGACAAGTCGTTGTCCGTTGCTCAGATTGGTGTAATTTCTGGTATTTTTATGTTTCTCTCGTCTTCATTGCTTGATTTTTGCTCGCGAGAAAGTGTCACTCGTAGTCGTTGAATGTCACTCATAATTACACTGAAATTATCATAATGTCACACATAAGCAATCTGAAACCTTAGCAGCTTTGAAGATGCCGTTGAGGACTAACTAAGGTCGAGTTATTCTAAGCCAGAAAAACACATTAGAACACATCATAATTATTTAGTTTTAATTGCCACAGGTCTATATTATTACATATGTGTGATTTGAAATGGAGAACGACTAATATTAATAAACATATATGGTACAAAATGTGGAAACACTTTAACAGTGCCAGATATCTGGTTCGACTTACATGCCTTCTCAGGATCTCACACAGCCTCAGTTCACTAGGCCTAAAGTTTCACTTATCGACTCACATAGTGCTTCAGTATCCATAATGAATGGAAACCACTGTCTTGGAATGCTTGATCAGCAGATTGCATCACTGTTGTACTGAAGACCAATGCTAGTTGGTGAATCTCTCTAGAGTCTGGCACAGTGAAGTAGGCATGTATGATGTGTCATGGTTTCCTTTAAGAATGCTTTCCCATATCTCAGCATATTCCTTCATCCCTCATTCTGTTACTCTCACCCAGCTAGATACTTCCAGGCCGAAAATCAACATGAGCACTCCAGTCACAAGTAGCTCAGTGTCACTTCACCCCTCTCCCACAACACTTCCAGGCTTACCCTCCTCTCTTCCACTCACTCAGTGCTTTCAATCCATAATCTTCGAGACATCCTCCATTTGGTTGATCGTGCCCTGGAACCAGCGGTGGCTCCTCCGTTAAGGCGGAGGAGCGTCACCCCACTGCTGAGAGCCAGCAGTGGCAGACGTAAAAAATAAAATGATAATAAAACAATTTTATTAATCATTTTATTTTTTACTGAGCCAGAACCAGCCGAGTCTTAGGGCAGGGAGGGGTGGGGCCATCCTGACGGACAGCAGCAGGAGGAGTGGTGGACAGTACGTGCACATGTCGGTTTGGCCGGCTGTCTTTGGCCGGCCAAACGGTCATGCACACTTAGATTTCTCCAACCCGAGCCGAGTTGCACAGCCGCGTGGAGAACAGGCACAGACTTCCTGTCCCTTAGCAACTATGAAACTAGCTTGCTCAGACCAATCCTGGCACTTCACTCATGCTGGATAATAGTATCCCCGGCATGAGAGCAATATCTGGATTGATGTGTGGGAGCCTGCGCAGTGTGCACCAGCCCGTGGATTGCTGGGAGTCAGGAATTGGGAAAGGAGCAGAGGAGCAGAAAAGCACCGAGGCGGCAGCCAGCAGCGGCAGGTAAGCACTCTTTTATATTTGTTCCAGTTATTTCCCTCGTGCTTTCTTTTTGTTATTTCCCCCGCGCTGCCCCACCGCTTGTCATTGAGAGCAGCTGCCACTGCCTGGAACTGTGCTCTACTCTCGTCCGTGTGTGCACAACCCTAAAGCCAGCTCCCAACCTCAGTGTTTCCTGAAAATCCTCCAGATCCAGCCTTCAACGGCACCAAATATGTTTGGGCCAATTCACCCCGAGAGTTGCGGTGTGGAAATCGTTACTTTCAGATCAAGCCCCAACTTTGAGCACTATTGTTCGTTAGGTTTCCCCATACGGTTGTCAGGTAAGGAAAATGTTACTTACCTGTAGACATCTGTTCTTGGCATGTAGAACTGTAGATTCACATGCTTTGCATACTCCTGCCATCTAGTGTTGGGTCCGGATGTTTGCAAGTTGTTTTTCTTCGAAGAAGTCTTTCCAATCACGAAGTATGGTGACTCCTCCCTTAGGTGATAATGCTCATGGGCATCCACTCCTTTGTTAGATTGTTTTCCCGATAGAGGGTGAAGAAAGAGTTAGAAGTATAGAGTAGCAAAGAGATGTCCATGCGTATATATGTAAATAAATTCTTAAGTAAAGAACTGCAACAGGTACAGGTACCCGGGGAGATGAGTGGGCGCATGTGAATCTACAGTTCTACATACCAAGAACAGATGTCTACTGGTAAGTAACATTTTCCGTTCAAGGCATGTGAGCTGTAGATCACATGTTTTGCACAGACTATACAGCAATTATCTCTCAAAGCGGTGGTTAGCCTGTAGCTGTTGCAGTTGTTTGAAAAAGTGTTCTAAGAACTGCCTGGCCTATATTAGCTTGCTGTCTCGCTAACACATCTACACAATAGTGTTTAGTGAATGTGTGCAGTGTAGACCATGTTGCAACTTTGCAAATGTCTGCTATGGGAATGTTCCCTAAAAAAGCCATAGTGGCCCCTAGTTTGCGGGTAGAATGACCTCTAGGGGGTATCGGTAGTGTTCTTTTTGCTTTTGCATAGCATGTCTGAATGCATTTTACAATTCACCTTGCGATCCCAGATTTTGAAATTGGATTACCTTTGTGCGGTGGAGCAAAAGCCACAAAAAGTTGTTTGGTCTTACGAAATGGTTTGGTCCTTTCGACATAGTATAATAATGCTCTCCTAACATTTAGGGTGTGAAGAGCCCGTTCTGCCACCGAATCTGGTTGAGGGAAAAACACAGGAAGCTCAACAGATTGATTTATATGAAAGGCAGATACCACTTTTGGTAGGAATTTGGGATTGGTACGAAGAACCACTTTGTCTTTGTGTAATCTAAAAAAAGGTTCTTCAATTGTTAGTGCCTGAAGCTCACCTACTCTCCTCAGTGATGTGATCGTAATGAGGAAAGCGACTTTCCAAGTGAGAAATTGTAACTCACATTTGTGTAAAGGTTCAAAGGGTGGACCCATTAACCTAGTAAGACCAATGTTGAGACTCCACGCTGGGGCAGGTGGAAGTCTTGGAGGAATCACTCTTTTTAGTCCTTCCATAAAGGCTTTGATTACAGGCACTCTAAAAAGGGATACATGTTGTCTGTTTTGTAGATATGCAGCTATTGCAGCCAGATGCAATCGTATAGATGTATAAGCTAGATTTGAGCTTTGTAAATGTAACAAATAGCAGATGATATTTTGAACAGAAGCGTCCAGTGGGTTGATGTGATTGTTATTGCAGTAAATAACAAAACGTTTCCATTTGGCTGCATTGCAGGCTCTTGTAGTAGGCCTTCTGGCCTCTTTGATGATATGCATACAGTCTGGTGAAAGATTCAGATAACCAAACTATGACTTCAGGAGCCAAATCGCTAGGTTCAGCTCCTTGGGATTTGGATGCCTTATGTCTCCATGGCTCTGGGTGAGGAGACTGGGCGTGAGGTGTAGTTTCTGATGTGGAACTACTGAAAGCTCCAACAGGGTTGTGAACTATGGTTGACGGGCCCAAGTGGGAGCTACCAGGATCATTGTGAGGGATGCTTGCCTGAGCTTCCGAACCACTAATGGAAGGAGTGGGAGAGGCGGAAAAGCGTAGGCAAATATCCCTGACCAATTCATCCATAGGGTATTGCCTTTGGACAGTGGGTGTGGATACCTGGCGGCGAAGCTTGGGCATTTTGCGTTCTGGTGAGTCGCAAACAGATCTATTTGTGGAAATCCCCACATTTGAAAGAACGGGAGGAGAACTTGAGGGTGAAGTTTCCACTCTTAGATCTGTTGTCTTTGTCTGCTGAGTAGGTCTGCGATTTGATTGCTTTCTCCTGGGAGGTGTTCTGCTAGGAGATGGACGTTTTGATGAATGGCCCACCTCCAAATGGTTTGTGCGAGACGTGACAGTTGGAGAGAGTGTGTCCCCCCCCTGTTTTTGCATATAATACATTGCTGTCATGTTGTCTGTGCAGACTAGGACAGCTTTGCCTTCAAGGTGGGTCTGAAAGGCTTTGAGCGCTAGGAATATTGCTAACAACTCCAACTGATTGATATGCAATTGTTTTTGATTTTGACTCCACAACCCTTGAACAGTGAGAGTTTGGAGATGGGCTCCCCAACTGTTGAGTGATGCGTCTGCTGTTAGCACCACCTGTGGAATTGGGTTGATAAAGGGCTGCCCTTTGAATACATTTTGTGGGTTCCACCACTGCAGAGAGCGATGGGTGCGGCTGTCCACCAACACTAGATCTTTCAGTTGACCCTGTGACTGATTCCACTGACAGGCTAAGCATTCCTGAAGGGGGCGTATCCGGAGTCTTGCATGGGGAACTATCATGATGCAAGACGCCATCATTCCGAGTAACTGCATGAATACTCGTGCTGGCAACGCATTGTTGGTTTGAAATTGTGAGTCTGAATGTTTTTGATTCTGGACACATTTGGAAATGCTAGAGCCTTTTGTGTGTTCAGAGTGGCTCCTAGGTATGTCTGCGTAGTTGAAGGTTGGAGATGCAACTTCAACACGTTGACTGTGAAGCCAAGACTGTGTAGCAGTTGCAGTGTGCTTTGCGTGTGTTGGAGACACGTTTGGTAAGAATTGGCTTTGATGAGTCAGTCGTCCAAATATGGGAAGACATGGATTTTTTGTCTTCGCAAATGAGCAGCGACTACTGCCAGGCATTTTGTAAATATTCTGGGAGCAGTGGTGACTCCAAACGCAAGCATCTTGAACTGGTAATGTTGTCCTGCTACCACAAATCTGAGATATTTGCGGTGAGCGGGATGAATTGGAATATGAAAATAGGCATCCTTTAAGTCTCGTGTAGACATAAAGTCGCCTTGCTGTAGTAACGGAAGTACTTGTTGGAGAGTGACCATATGGAAGTGATCCGAATGAATGTATTGATTTAGTTCCCTGAGATCTAACATGGGTCTGAGAGAACCGTCCTTCTTTGGTATTAGGAAGTAAAGGGAGTATACCCTGACCCTTGGTAATGTAGCGGTACAGGCTCTATAGCTCCTTTTTGTAGAAGAGACTGAACCTCTTGTTTGAGGAGATGGAGGTGCTCTGGTGACATTTTGTGTGTTCTTGGAGGAATTTTTGGAGGATTGTCTGTAAGCTCCAGGCAATAACCAGATTGGATCATTTGTAACACCCATTTGTCTGATGTTATTGTTTCCCAAACGGGAAGAAATTGAGAAAGTCGTCCCCCGACAGGAGTGGAATGGTCAGAGGGAAGGGGAATTATGTCATTGCTTGTTTGCTGCTGGTGAGGTACTGGGGAGTGGAAGCTCTACCTCTTCCTTTTGCATTATTTCCTCGAAATCCGCCTCTAAAGTATCCTCTTGAAGAGGACGACTGATTATTTCCTTTATACGAGGAAGAGGCGTTTTCTGTTGAAATATTTTTGGAGCCCCCTCTGTAAAAGGAACGACGAAAGGAAACCCGATTGGCTAGGGATTGTAGGGCTCCCATTGATTTTGCCACATCGGTGTCCTTTTTCATTTTCTCTAAAGAACTATGGGGCATATGTCTTAAAACATCGTTTTGTGAGTCCTTAATAGCGATTTTTGCGAATCACTATTAAGGACTCGCAAAATGCAATGTATGTAAGAATCGCAATAATAATTGTGATTCCTACATATTCCTTAATTGCAACTCGCAAATTGCGAATCGCAATTAAGGAATACCTTCCCATTCATTCCTATGGGCCTAGAGGCCCATAGGAATGAATGGGAAGACATTCGCAATTTGCGAGTACCCATTAGGTACTCGCAAATTGCGAATGCAATTTCAAGGGTGCAAGGGTGTCAAAAGGACACCCTGATGCACCCCTGAAATATGTATGTGTGCACATGTGGCGCACATACATGTCCTAAGGGCATGTATGTGCGCCACATGGCACTTTGAAAAATGCAAAAAAGTGCATTTTTCAAAGAAATCGCAAATTACCACCAAATTGAAGTTGGTGGTAATTTGCGATTTCTTAAGCCAAAATCGCACAACTTGGGTGCTTCCTGCATTGCATTTAAGGAATCGCAATTTGCGATTCCTTAAATGCAATCGCAAAATAGGGAATCGCAAAATAGCGATTCCCTATTTTGCGAGGGCCTTTTGGGATGATACATCCCAAAAGGCTTTTTACCATTCGCAAACGGGCCGATTCTGAGAATCGGCCGTTTGCGAACGGGAAATGGGCTTGATACATATGCCCCTATATACTGTAGGCCCAAAGAGATGTTCTTTGTCAAAAGGTGTATTTAAAATAGAAGCTTGAACTTCTGGTTTGAATCCTGAGATTCTAAGCCATGCATGTCTATGTAACAACACGCTAGTGTTGATAGCTCTTGCAGCGGTATCAGCTGCATCTAAGGCACATCTAATAGAAGTGTTTGAAATCAATTTCCCTTCTTGAACCAAATTGTGTGCTTTCACTTTGTGTTCGTCTGGCAAATACTGAATGAGTTGTTCTAACTCATCATAATGTTCCCTATCGTACCTTGCTAGAAGGGCTTGAGTATTTGCAATGCGCCAATGATTGGCTGCCTATGCAGCTACTCTCTTCCCCGAAGCGTCCAGTAGTTATGATTCCTTATCTGAAGGAGGGCATCTCCTGATGATTGTGAATTAGCTCGTTTACGGGCATTTGAAACAACTATGGAATCCAATGGTAATTGACTTTTAATGTAAATGGGGTCAGAAGGTGCTGCCTTATACTTTTTAACTATTCTAGGAGTAGGTATCCTTGCACAGACAGGATCTTTAAAAATATCGTCCGCATGTCTGACCCTTCCCTCCAACATTGGCAACGTATAGTTGGACCTTTGAGATAAAGTTAAGGATTCAAAAAGGAAATCTTCTTCAAGAGTGTCTTTATGTAACTGAACACCATGGTATTCAGCAGCCGTATTAATTAAATCTATAAAGCCCATGTTATCGTCTGGAGGAGAAGGCTCTGTAGGATATAAATCCGGGTCAGTATCGTCAATGGGGACTTTATCATAGTTATCCCATGGATCGGGACTATCCAGATTTGCCCCTTTGTCGTCCTCCTGATCATCATTGTTAGGTGTCTGTGGCCTAGGTGAATTGACTGGTGAATTTGTTGGTGTAATTAACAAATGTGGTTTAGGTGAAGAAGGAGGTAAAGGAAGAGGAATAGTATTATCAGTCTTCCTCTTAAGGGGTGTAGGATAAAAATCCTCTGTGCCTTGTTTCCTTTTAACGGGCAATTTAGCGATATTATGTCCAGTTTTAGGATGAATAACCAGTTCCTTTTGTTTCGGGTCCGGATTTAAAGGCGGGACGTCGAAACTAGGCTCTTTTGATGGTATGGGAGCCATTTTGTCTTTCGGTGCCGGGTTTCTCGGCGCCGAAGCTTTGGGATCCGAAATTGGTTTTGGTTTGAATGGTGATGGCTCCGAAATATGTTTCGGTTTCAAACCTGATTGTCTCGGTTCGGAGCCCGAATGTGGTCGACTCAGTGTCGAGCCTGAAGGCTATATTAATTTTTTCGGTGCCAAGACTGAAGGCGGGGCATTGGAAACTTTTTCTCAGTGCCGACCTTGGCCCGCAGGCAGAGGAAGGACCGGAACTTTTTTCTTGGGCATTGGTAGAGTCGGGGGCAGGGGAGGATCTGTACTCACGGTACGTTGACCCTGCGGAATCTCGTCGTCCATGTCGGAGTCTGCTTCGGACATGGCAATCAGCTTTGTCTTCGTCTTCCGCTTCCTCTGTGTAATAGATATCCTGATCGAAATCTTCCTCATAGAGATCAGGAGCGGAGTCTTCCCGTTGACGCTGCTTTTCGTAACGTCGAGCTCGACAGTCACGGAGCGTTTTCTTGGAGCGGAAGGAATTACACACGTCGCAGTCGTCTTCGTTATGTTTAGGAGAGAGACACATGTTGCACACTCTGTGTAAGTCGGTGTGCGTGAACTTCGTGTGGCACTCGGGACAGAATTTAAATGGAGTCCGTGCTGCGGGGTGGCCCAACGCGGTTAGGCCCGACAGCCTTCCCCAAGGTTTTCTATCAGATTTTTGATTTTCACTGAAAACAAAACGATACGCGAGGAGAGTGAAACCGAACGAATAACTATACCGTCGAGGGTAAGTGAATTGCACACCGAGGGGAACACGAGGAACAGTTTCGAACCAGAGCGCAACAATACATGTTCGAACCCGATGGGGGAAAAAAACAATCTAACAAAGGAGTGGATGCCCATGCGCACTATCACTTAAGGGTGGAGTCACCATAACTCGTGACTAGAAAGACTTCTTCGAAGAAAAACAACTTGCAAACATCCGGACCCAACACTAGATGGCAGGAGTTTGCAAAGCATGCGATCTACAGCTCACATGCCTCGAACACATATTTCTTACTTCGGGTTTCCACCAACAGGTCTTATCGGGTCTCGAAGAGTGTATCTGCCATGTCGGCCATCCGACTAAGCCCCTACCACTTAAGCTTTTTCAGGAATAATGTATGCGAACCGTAATAGTTTCATGAACATACTGCATCTCTAAACCCTTCTCAGATTGAGTTAAATAGGGTCAACACAAATGTCACATGCTCAAATAAAGCATCATACTTATGTTACAAAGGGGGCGTGGCCTGACGAGCAGGCAAGATGGGTGCTATTCTGTAGAGCTCCGCGAGTGAGCCCTAGATATTTTCTCCTGAGATCCGTCCATCATCCTGCAAACACCCGACACTTCTTGCCACGGGTATCTGGAGAGGTGAGGCCCTCGCGGCCACCGTCGTTGGTCCCGCAGCAGGCTGCAGAGGACTGGACAAAGCGATAGAGTGATTGTGCGGCCTTCCGCAGAAGCCGTGGACTGTCCTGATTGCAGTGGGCAGTCCAGCCCACAGAGACCCTTGTGGTGGCTGCCGTGGAGGGTATCCCGCAGATGGGGGCCCGGGAAGAGCAATACTGCAGAGTGAGAGTGGAGAGGCAGAGCCCTCACTCAGACATTATGGCCACTAACCCATGGCATTCGGACAACGCTGGAGCCTCTAGAGTAGAAAATAGACACTGTTGCTATGGAGGTCACTCTTTTGCAGGCCGACTTGAGAAAGGTCAATGGGAGAACCACGTAAACTGAAAAAACTCTGGCCCAATTCAAAGATGAGCTGCAAACTCTTAAAGCCAAGGTTTAACAACTGCAGAGAGAAATTGCGGCAGTTCAGGAGAGACTGGAGGACATCGAGGGTCACTCCAGATGCAACAATATCCGCATGGTGGGGGTACCGGAACGGGCGAAGGGGACTAGTGTTGAGATGTTTTTTGAAGAGTTTATTCTCTGCATGTTAAAACCCAAGGGACAATTGAAATTCTTTTCCATAGAGCAGACCCACTGCACGCCTGTCCGGCCGCCACAGTCCAAGCCCCTGCCAAGAACCATCATTGCGCGCATTTTTAATCAAAGGGACAGAGATGTGATTCTTCAGGCAGCACGTACCCAGGACAAACTTCAATTCGAAAACACAACGGTGCAGATCTACCCTGATTTCACCCTCAAAGTCCAGCAGCGGAGAAGGAGATTCTGGGAAGTGAAGAGTAAACTGCGAGAAGTGAAGTATATACAGTTGTGCCCTGCACGCCTTTGGATACTGCATGAGGGCAAAGCCTGGACCTTCAACACACCAGAGGAAGCATGGGACTGGCTCGAGGGCTGGTGAACTGTGTGGAGACGAAGATATGGAACGGGCAGGGGGGAGACTCGACCGGTTGGTCCCTGGTCCGGGCCCGTGAGAGCAATGGAGGCCACAGTCCTCAGTCGCGAGAACGGTCTGGGGTCGGCAGATATGCAGCACTGAGTAACCCAAACACAGATGGGGGGGGGGGGAAGACTGTTGATGAAGGTACCAATGGGGATCGAAGTGATGTACCAGTTGTAAAGAAGAAGGTACTCTTGTTAGCCTGATCGGTATGTCGTTGTTAGGGCAACAGGCACTCTGTGAATTGGGGTTGACAGGTAGTTTGGAGCCTGTATTGCAAGAGGAGGCAAGGGTGTAAGTTGGGAGAGGGGGAGTTATAGTTACCCTGTCATTAGTGTGCTTACATTTCACAACCTTGGGCCCGATACAAAGGTGCTGTGGGGCTGGATGCCCCAGGACTATTAAGGATTTATTCTCAATGCCTCACAGAGCCACTTTCCCTCAAGGATGCAGGGGGGTAAATTAACTTTTATGTTATGTGCAGTGGATGTTCCACCTACATTGAAGCAAATACTGAGAGAATTTGGGGATGTGCTGCTCCAGTTCCCGGAGGGGATTCTTATATTAGGGGGCGACCTCAACCATATCCTTATAGATCGGGATTCCCTGGGAGGAAGAGGGCCCCCAACACAAGTCTTGAAGAACTTTCTGGAGGCTATGGGGCTGGGAGACATTTGGTGGACTCTTACTCCAGGGAGGGATAAAACAATTCACATACTACTTGAGGACCCACCATACATCTACACAAATAGATTACTTCCTCACTACATATGCATCCTTGGCAGGTTCTGGTACGCCAAGGATTGTGGCGCGAGGGATATCAGACCACGCTCCACTTTGGGTGGAACTCCATAGTCCTCTCTCGGGGATCAAGGGTGGAAGGAAACTAAACCGTTGGTACCTAAAAGCCAAGTAATTATGGACAGTATACGGTATGGCACCAGACTCTACTTCAAAGAAAATGTGGGTATGGTGGAGTCAGTAGTCACGATGTGTCGGGCCTTTAAGACAGTCCTGCGGGGCCTAGCCATGTTGCTGATAGCGGGGAAAAAAGAGGAAACGAGAATAGATGCATAGGCTAGAGGGAGAAATCTTGGACTAGTAAGACAACGTGGGGAACTCCTTACGATCTGGTAGAAAATGCGGGCCGCAGCACTGCTCTCGCTACTCAAAGGAGGATGTATTAAGTGGGAGGTGGCTTCCGGCCTAGTTTGGTAAGAGGGAGCGGGAACCAAGCTTTATCCATGAGCTGCGGACAGAGTCAGGAAGGGTGATCGGCGAAAATGAAGAAATTGCAGAGGAGTTTGCGAGATATTATCAATCCCTGTATAGTAAGTCTACCACTAGAACTGCAACGGACATTAGGGAGTTCTTGAGAGATAAGCATACAAGAGCTCACGGCTATGGCAAGATATTCAATGGAGGCGGATATGAGTGAAGTGGATATCATATTAGCTATTAGAGACAATCAGGTGGGGAAAGCAAAGGGCCCGAATGGACTCCCTGCGGAGCTATATAGGAAACTGGCAAGCAAATTTGACCCTCATCTGTGCAGCATGTTTAGAGAAGCAAGGCATCAAGGAATTTTCCCACATGACCAGAGGTTGGCCACCATCATAATGATCCTCAAGGAAGGGAAGCCCCCTACGGACTGTGCCTCCCACAGGCCGATCTCGCTACTAAATATGGAGTGTAAAATTCTCGCCAAACTCTTGGCCACTCAGTTGAGAGGAGTCAAACAGACGTTAATACACCCTATCAATGAGGTTTTATGCCACACAGAGGGACGTGATTGAATCTCAGACAGCTATATTCCTACATTGAGGGTACCAAGATGTGGACCGAACCGGCAGTGGTCCTGTCGCTAGACGCGGCCAAAGCCTTTGACACTATATGTGGGGAGTGCTGAAGATGATGGGTTTTGGTCCTAACTATGTTGGATGGGTCAAACGTCTGTATAACCAACCTCTAACACAGACAAGAATTAATGGGGTATGGTCCAGCCCGTTCCCGCTACATCGGAGCATCAGACAGGGGTGCTCGTTGTCACTGATGCTATTCGCCCTAGCACTGGAGCCCCTGGCATGCTGGGTGCATGATGACTCATTGGTGAGTTGTCTGGACTGGGGAGCAGGATTGGAAAATGGAATCTCCCTCTACGCCGTTGATATTCTCTTATATGTGACTAATCCCGAAGTCTCCATCCCCAGACTATTCCATATGTTCCATCATTACAGGATCTACTCAATGTATAAGATAAATTGGGGCAAATCCCTTCTCTACACCCTGTATGCATGGACCATGAGGCAGAGCCTCCTGGAAGGGTTGGTGGTGGAGGAAGAGGGCTTCAAATACCTTGGCCTCTACGTTACTAAGTGGTCTGATTTCTTCATCTTGGTCAACCTCTACTCCATTCTGAAACGTTTTAAAGCGGATGTACAACATTGAAGAACGCTGCTGTTCTCCTTCCTTGGAAGAGCGGCAATGTACAAAATAATTAACCTTCCGAAACTTCTCTATGCATTGCAATATACGCCGTATAGAGTTCCACCCGAGTTTTTTAGATGGTTCAACCAGACACTTCGGCAGCTTTTATGGCATGGGGGGACGGTCAGGATAGTGCTCAACAAACTCACGAGGGGCTGGCACGATGTGGCATTGCCCTCCCGGAAGTGGAAAGGTATTATTGAGCTTTCCAATTGATAATTCAAAATGAATGGGCCTTCGCTCCCCTGACAGAACACTCAATCAGGCCAGATCGTACGGCTCTGGGTCCTTGGGGATACTCGGGGGGGGCATTATACTACAGAAGGGGTTGCAGGTCTCTCCCTTCATTGACAAGGGTCACGGCATCCATTTGGTGGGTGGCAGACAGGTTTCTGGGATGGAAGGGGAGGCCCACTGAGATGACTCCGCTCTGGGACAGCGACATGCTGGCTGTGGTGGGGAAACTCAGAGGTTTTCATTGTTGCGACTTGATTAGCATCTCAACATTGGAAGATGTGTGGAGAGGGGAAGGTCCAGTCTCCTGGAAGGTGTTGCGGGAGGAATATGAGATGGCACCCAAGGAATTTTTTTGATACCACCAGGTGCGTCACACCCTGTTAATACACGTGGAGCGGGGCACGCAGCTGGAAGACAAGCAATCACACTCACTAGGAAGCTGATGAATAATGCCCCCAACCAGTCCTGCCAAGTATCACGCATCACGTGTGACACTAACGCATTTCAGTGTGGTGTTCCGCATCACCGCACTGAAATGCTTTGTCACGCATTTTTAATGCCACTGAAACTGGCTACCGCGCTGGTGCTAGCGCGCCGGCTCTGCTGCTCCAGACTTGCCGCCAGCAGCTCTGGCAGTGTGGCTCATAAACAGTTAAATTCTTGTGCTCTCAGCTCTGGCTGAGGGAGTCACTGAGAGTGCTGGCGGCAGTGCTACAATGTTACATTTGCGGCCTCAGCCGCCTGCCAGCCTGGCTGCATTCATTAACTAATTCCCGGGCCGCCCGCGGCGCCGCGCGCCAGGTTGTTTTCCAGCCCACACTCACTGACTCTGCCGATTAAACACCCGGGGCGGGGCCATGACATGTGTGCCAGTGGGGCCGTAACCCCGTTACCACGGTGACCCCGTGCGGCTCACCGCCGCGGCCGCCGGACGACCGTGTAGTCAGGCTTGACTGAGAAGACCCGCGTTGTTACCTTTACACTCATTGCCGGGGCCGCAGTAAGTGTCTACTATTGGGGGGACCGTCGGGGTTCACACCGTGGGACAGGGGAGAAAGGGTTTCTAGAAGTTTGAAGTGTCAATCCCTGCAAGACGTCGTTAACAATTACCCTCCACGTTGCCTTCACGCAACAATCCTTGCCGTGGATGGGCAGTCAACGTTTTCCTATAGGTTTCAGTGACTCGCCCTCTGCCTTTTGCGCACTTCAGCACGAACGATGTCCCTACGTCCCATGCCTGGAACACCGAATTTAGAAATATACAAATTGCCACCGGGGAATTTAGTTTTACTAATTGCCATCATGCCACTGGTTAACCTTCCCACTAAGCGCCTTCGGAACAAACAAAAGTTACAGCATCAAAAACATTTTAAATCACTTGCTGTTTACCCGCTGCACGCTTTTATTTTTACTTATTTCAGCACGGACGGCTTTCTCACATCCCGTGCCTGCCCGGTATCTAGTTCCACTTGATCGCTATTACATTGGCTATAAAGTTGGCTTCATTCAGAGCGGCTTCCGTACCCTGTACTCTAGGATCCCTGCAGTAAAGCAGCGTGTCTCTGCTTGAGCAGTGACGCACGCGTTAATGCACATTACTAAAATGTAACAGAGTCGGGGGTGTGGGTGAGTGTGCCGTGCTAGTGGACTAGCGCTACATGCAATTTGCCTGATTATAGCGCCATAGGCGTCCGCGTCGCCGTGCGCCGAATAAAACAACGATCTCTCCAGCACGGGGGGCATCCAGCCCAGAATAACAGTACGACCAGATTGCAAGGGCACTAGATTAGTGACCTTCAATATCTGGTGCTTTGCAGCAGCTTTAAAATCATCTTTTTCTCCTTGTTCAAGTGGGTTAAATTCTGATATTTTTATGTTTCCCTCTTCTTCATTGATTTATTTTGCTCGTGAGAAAGTGTCACTCATGGTCATTGAAATGTCACTCATAATTACTCAAAAATTATGAAAATGTCACATAGCTATCTGAAACCTTGGCAGCTATGCCCAACCCCTTTATAAGTTGAAAGTGGTTTTGGAGGCGGACATTGGGGAACTAGAAGAGGAGGAATGGGAAGAGGCGATACCGTCACCCAGAGAAGTAGCGATCAGATTGTGTTTCCAACTGGTTCAGCTGCGCCTTTTACACAGGTCCTACTACACGAGGGTGCTCATGCACAAGACGGGACGGGCTCTCAACTATAGGTGTGCTAGGGGATGTGGGCTGCTGGGGGGTTTTCTACGTACTCTCTGAGACTGTCCAAGGCTTGGGGGCTTCTGGGCAGGGGTAAAGGAGAGTCTTTGGCCTGGCGCAGGCCTATGCACAGAGATCTCAGTCAAGACGATCCTCTTAAACATCTAGGGGGAAGGGATCATGCAAATACCCTAGACTTTTGTCTACACTGGGGCTAGCAGTGGCCAAGCGTAATATTGTCTGCATGTGGTGATCATTGATCCACCAAGTTTAGAGGAGTGGATAGTCGGCATGGATTGTTGTATGGCAGTGGAGTGGCAAGTATATGAAGGCAGAGTCTGCCCCAATAAATGGGGGAAAATATGGAAAATGTGGGGAAGTTATCTCAGATGAATCACTGAGACTGGAGTAAATGGCCTGTTGACTAGAATATCACTTGTGACATGTACTTCTTTGTTTGTCAGGGGGCAATCGGGTGGGGGGAAGAATCAGGTTGCTTAAATGCTGCATTGTTGTGGTATCCTGCAAGGTACAGTGCGCTGACAAGGTCCTTTGGTTTTGTTCTTAAACAAAATATATATTTTTTTAGAAAAAATAAATACTTACGTTTTAGTCCCAGGCAGGCAGTGAGTTCACATGTGGTCACATATTGTCTTCCTTTTTTATCCAATGCGTTAAAAATGTTCTCAACTGCTAATAATGTCTCCCCACGATTATTTTTCCATTCAGACAACCTAATAGGTGACAAAGTATATGTTTAAGTTCAAAAACTATTAATAGATTTTAGACCATGCTTATTCCTATTGGTTGCTACTTGTTTTATTGAGACAACTTCACATCAATGTTCAGATTATAAAAAACATATCCAAGAACACTCTTTATGAGATATCATTTTTTAATTCAGTCTTAGAAAAGTTAATGGGAGACTGTGGTGGAGTCGGAAAGGGAGGATATGGAGAGAGAAAGCAAATTAAAACTGCAACAGGTGGATCATGTTTTCCTCACACAACCTAACCTACCAATTACCAAGCAAAACTCAAATAGGGGCGTATCAACAACAATAGCTGATACAGTGTGTGAAGCTGTTAGTCAGAACATGTGACATACAGTCAGTCCTTTGTCCAAAAACATCTGCATGCGGAGATATGGTGTATTCGAGAGAGTACTCAGCAGGCTAGAGGATGAAGGATGCAGCACCGTGTTAGCACGGATCTCATGTGCACCGTTATAGACGCTAGTGCATGGTTAGGTGTCAATGACCCTCCGAAGGAAAATCTGGAAGTGATGGGGTTACAGACATGATCCCTGAGGCCGCTGATGACACATTTCCCTGTCACTCCACACATACTGCAGCAAACAAGTGTGGTAAGAGGTCTGCCAGAGAAGGGCGCTAGAAAAAAAAATCAGCATGCCATAGGTAATGACAGTTGAAATCTTCTAGCAATTGATCACCATGGGTGAGTTTACCCTAGGGCTTTACAAAAATGTCAATCATAATTCAAACTCAAAATGTGAGCTTATTAAGCCTTTTTACACTATAAAAACATTATTGGTCATTTCCATCACACACATCTAAAACCACTATACAATTTGAAAATTAAGTGACTTTTTTTTTTGATTTCACATAAAACTGACCAAGGTTATAGACGCAGTCAAATGACCCCCCTCTCCCCCCGTCGTAATAGTTGCATGACATTTAAAATGAAGAAACGCTATGTATTTTTTTTAAAGTAGGCCCAATATTCTTTGCATAGGAAGGAGAAAAAATGAGCAATCTAATAAAGCACAACACAAATACCTTGTTATAGTCAAATAACAAGGACAGTGGCCATCATTCTCCCTAAATAAGCAAGTCAACCCGACATCTGCTAAACTGGGTTCAATCTAAATTTAAAATGGAGCAACTGAAAGCATAACCTATCAACAGAGAGAGGAAAAGTCTTAGCACTCTCCAGTTGTTTTACAAACAATAACATGAAGGCTTTCTCTTACAAATAAGACTTATCCAATATGATACTTAATAGCCTGGCTGAAAGGCGAAGTTGTTTCTGAAAGATTAAATTAACTTTTAATCCCCATTAAGTAACACGGACTGCGTGGCATCATACATTGTTCCAACTTTTCTTAATCTGAAGTGCAAAGGCCTTAGATCCTTCCACCAAAGCCTTCCAGCATATCATTGAGATCTCCTCCGAAGGCGACAAGGAATATAAAACCTAAGTCAAAGGGACTATGGCAACAAATTAAGAGAGCTAGTGCCCAGCTGTACCCTGGGCCTGTAATATTAGTGGAAAGCATAGTGTCATACTGGGACCCTTTAACTGTTGTTAGTTGACTTACGTGTCTTGATCGAACAGCTCTGCCTCATATTATAGGCTGTGTGACTCTTTTCATGAAAATACATTTATAAGTGACATAGAAGAGAGCCCCCCAAAACAAGTATAGTAATTTGTATTGAAACAAAATGTCGCTCCCAGTTCAAGTTGGAACAAAATAGAGAGGCATACCTATTAGTATTGACCCACTTGCTTAAGCCTACAGCCTGCCCGGCAATATGTGAATTTAAGATGTTTTTGTGAAAAGATCAATGTTTTAGCTTTGTTCACAGTACAAAACTTGCGGAAGTCATCCAATTTCAGCTAAACCCACAGAGGTGTTTAATCCAAAATCACTAAATCAAGCGCATAGCATAGGCAAGGAATAACCAATCTCCCTACTGTAGGTGAAACAGAATCTGTACCTTGAAATGTCTGGGGGAGATTCACCAAACAGAAGCTGAAAAGGGCTGGGCCAACACACCATTACTTTACGCCGTTTTATAGCAGTATGTTTGTGAAGGGTGAATACTCGAATACTGAAGGCAATTTAATATATATATATATATATATATATATATATATATATATATATATATATATATATATATATATATCAAAAAGAAACCTCCACTCCACTTCAGGAAAAGAGCACGCACACGAGGACCATTCAGGTAAAGGCTTTTTATTGAATTAAGCCTCCTCCGACCCAGCACAGAGAGACACGTTTCGGCCGCCACAGCAGCCTTCCTCAATATATATATATATATATTAATAGAAGTTATTAATTTTAACATTATTTTCTATGAGGTTCTATTTTAAGTCCCTGCCTCAATTATTTTCCGTGGGAAGCTTTTGTTGTAGCTGTGAGTGGCCATGGGTGATGCTGGACTTACTTCAGCTCTGCGCTGACTTATATTTGCAACAGTTTTGGGTCCTTTTTGGCTGTAGTAACTGCTGAACTTCAGTTTGAGAATAGGAAGTGGCTTGCTGTTTTGTGGATGGGTGCATATAACTCCCAACACCCCTCCCTAGCCTTACTTAACACCTACTTTCCCCTTCCAAAACCCCTCCCCTTTAGTCATAAATATTCCTCACTTTTCAGTCACTCCACCCATCCCACTCACATTTACTACTACAATGTATACCTACATGTGTGGAGATGTCCACACTCGTAGTGGAGATCTCTGTACATAAAAAATAGGAGAGGCAGAGGCATAGACTTCCACACTTAGGTTAGTGAATAGCATTTTGTAGTATGTTAGTTGTACTACAGTCGGCTACTAAGCATACTACAAAATACGGTTTGTAAATAGGTCCCAGAGAGACTAAAATTGTTACTACAAATGAAAGAGAAACATAGATAAAAGTTATCACCCTACAGACAGATAAGAGTTATTCACCCTACAGGGAGGAGTGCCATTAAACCTCCAAGGCTGATGCTAGTGGCGCAATTCCCAGATGAATTAGGGCATCCTTAAAGCATATAACCTTATGCGCCTAGATGAGTGAATCGCTTGTGTGTGGCATGGCAGCCAACTTGTAAAGATTTTTTGTTTGGTTTAAGAAAAAACATGTAAACCTGGTCGCTAAGTATGCATGCATACTAATGGCAGTCACCTATGAATAATCTTTCTTAAATCAAAAGAAAACAAATTTAAGGAAGGTCCCTGCGCTTGCACACACATAAGTGATGGCCAACCTTCTCTTTATTTTTAATTTACTGTTCTGAGATGGTGGGTGGTCATCTTAGAACATAAACTAAAAAAAGTTAAAAAGAAATAAAGCATGCGTGGAATGATGTTAGGTAGACCAAAAATGAGCGGCCGGGTAGTAGTGGGCAGCCTTTGGGCCTCCTGAGGAGGTGGGGGGCAAGGGAGGTTGAGGTGATGGTGCAAGAAGTGGGTGGCCCAAAAGCAAGAGGTCCGTAAGCAGAATGCAGCTACAATGCTCGTGCAACAAAAAAGGAATAATACAAAACATGGGGGCAGGAAGGTGAGGGGTAGTTGGCACCACATAGGGAAGGCAGTCTTCGGCAGCAGTGAGCAGGTGCAAGCCCCTTATACAGGTAACATTCAACAAAATTAAAGCAATATTTAACTTCATTAATGAAGCAGTGAATTAGGAGATGTGGGGAACTATGGATGAGTGTAGGGGGTTGTGAGCAGAAAAGGGAAGAAAGAGAGTGAGAGAGAGAGGAAAATGATTCACTTCCATGGTGTGCTGAAACTAGAACAGCAGACCCTCATGTCAGCAATGGAAAGATACAAGTATTCCATTCAGAACTTATGTAAAGAAGCTATAGCTATGCTCCAGGGGTGGGACATACACAATAATAGGAAGGAAAGCCATCTAATTAGGAGAAGGGAACTGAGATACACAAGAAAGCCATAAATCATGTGCAAGGGGCTGACTTAACTCCAAATCTGTATAGTGAACTGCAGACAATAGGTCTTCGACAACAGACAGTAGCAGTTGCAACAAACAGGCAGAGAAATGTAATGGCATCCGTTTGCACCATGTCAGAATGATAGAAGTGTGTATGTTTCTAAAAATGTATTTTGTATTGTGTCAAGTCAAGGGTGACCTTTCCAAAAGAGCACAGGTAAAAAAAAAAATGTGTCCACCCATGCCAAAAATCGAGGAATGGTGGAAGATGTTACATATAATGTAGCAAAAGTGCATGGCGCTTGATAGTCATCTTAGGGCAGGGCCGTCCTACCTAGGAGCAGGAAAGACAGACCAATTCTAGATGTTTAGGACATTCACATAAGCTAAATTTACATAAACTGATGCTACATGAAAATAATTTATGTTATCAGTGCTTATGTTGAAAATGTGCCATGGACCTGTCTGTCTGACTGAGGTTAGACTACAGCTGGCCATAATTTCATACTCTCCCAGTTACTGATTCTATTCAAGCTTATGGTATTGACTGGATGAGAATACAAAAATTCCTGCTTTTACGTTTCCCCTTGACTCTTGAGGTTAGCTGTCAACACGTCCCATGTCATGAAGATGACTTTCTTGCCAGAGCTGATATTATAGCCGACAGCACTAAATATGATGGGACTTGTAGTTTAATTTCTCTATTACGAGTTTGGTTCTACAAGTTCCTGCTTGTTTGGAACTGTTGGGTTGAAAACTGAGGCTGCTTTAAAGTCACCCTCATGACATGTGGCCAGTTGCAAGATAAACATAGCATTTTCTCACAAAATGTTTCCCACAACATCTCTAAAATAGACACTCAGGGCATTATTACGAGTCTGGCAAGCCATGGACCGCCAGACTCACGGAATCACGCAGTGGCGGTTGTGTTGATTGAGCGCATCCAAAATTGCGCGGAACCACATGAATTTCAGTGGGCTGAATGTCCCAAACAATCTTCCTATTTTTGTCTGTATCACTAGCTGTCACACTACTCACCAATTGATTTGTGATCGTTGTTATGTTATTATCTGTTATATTTTGTCTGACAGCTTATTTAAAAATGTTGCTTACATTTTGTTTTGTATAAAAATCTCTTTTGATAATACGAAATATTCATTTGTGTGTGCATAATTGAAATGTATTCATAATTGAAAATATTGTTAAAGAATTCTTATGGTTTGAAAGGAATTATTGATTCCGGATAGCAGGCACTGGTTCTGGCAGAGGGTGTGGCACTGACAGCGGATGTAGACTGTATCTCATTGGCAGCAATCCTCTGGGAAACTCCGGGTACCCGGTCATCGCGAGACTGCAGGATCCAGGTGGTAGGTCTTGATCTCTCTCTCCTCTGGCAAGACTTGAGAAATATATTAGATCAAGTGATGGAGACTTAGGGAACGATAGCAGGAATCTCTGGCCTCCACAGCATAGATACCCACCTTCAGAGCATCACCAAGCATCTGCAGGAGAGAGCCGAGGATGCAGCAGGCCAAGATGCAATAACCTACCTTCCCACGTGACGCGACTAACCATTAATGACTCTTCAAAAGATATGAACTTAGCTGTTTATACAAATAAAGTTCAAGAGCAATTGAAGTCTTTTACAGAAACTAAACTGAAACTTATTGCAATGCAATTGGATTATATGCGCCTGTACCCTACGAAATTGTGGTTTTTGATCAAAAATCCCCCTTTCGTGAAGACAAAAGGAAGGATTTACACTTCCCCCAGCCCTGCTAGAACGTAACTCAGAAAACTGCTGCCCGACAGTTGTGCATTGAAGAAGGTGTCCACAGGAGGCATGGTCGCATTCACGATGGAGGAACAAAGCTTTACAAATGAATATGATCAACCTCTTTCATCAACTGGCATCGATGAGTAGGAAGCATACCTCGAACTGCCTCAAGCGGACAAGATAAGCACTTTTCATGCAATTGTTACAATGCTTTTACTTTATTGAATAGTATGCCTCGAATAGACTATCCTCCTGACCTTCCCTTTTCATCTTGGACATGAGCATTCACATATATCCCGAGTTTTTACTCTCCCCTTGTTAGAGGTGTTTTCTCTGCTAGCATGTGCATAGCACCAATCTCTATCTGGATTATCCTCTGCCTCCAATGGGACCAAGGCCTATCGATGCAAACAAGGCTGGACTAATATACCTATTCAAAAGCAATACTGGTTTCTACACCCGCTTGTGCAATCTAAGATATTAGGGAGTTGAACAGTCTTATCGGGCACCTTAAACCTTTGGGAGTAGGACCGAAACCCTAACAACCTCCTTGTCAAGTTAGGATAAGAGTTAATGCTTTTCTTCTTTTATAATGGGTATTCCATTAAGCCATAGATACTTTTGTGGTAGAAGTTTAGGGTGAGGGTGGTTTAGGTGGAAAGATTTTGTTTGGTGTGCATTTCTCTTTGATCTTTTCCATCAGACATTACATTACAAGGTGTTTGTATGTTACCTCACCAGTTGGCCACTATGGAATCCACAATTGAGATAACGGATAATCTGGTCATGTCTTGGAATGCTGTTGGCCTCATATAAAATTGGGGTAGACTTGTAACTTGCAAAGTGTTATTTCCCTGATGAGTTGCTTTTGCAGAAAGTGCATTTCATGAGTAGAATCTGCGTGTCTTCTAAGGCAATTATTTTACAGGTAGGTGTTTCACTCCAACTTTACCAAAGGTTCTTGAGGGATGGCAATTCTATCTGACAGGTCCTTCCCACTTGTGTTCCCACAGGTACAGATGGAAGTACCAGAACGCTAAGTCCTGGTGGCCAGGTGCTTAGAAGGATGCACACTGACATTCTTTAGTATTTAATTTATGCTTCCAGATTATCTTTTGAGCCACTTGCAGCTGATACAGAATGCTGCCGATAGGCTCTTGTTAGGTATTCCCAGACGGGAATCTATTTCGGATCATCTTCTCATTACTTTCAGAGCAGTTCACAACAGAAGCCTACTCATTGTGAGAGATAGAAATCGAGCATATCATCCTACAAGATCTCTTAGATCTTCTAGTCAGTCACTACTGGTAATCCTGAAGGTATGACAGGCTCGTCTGGGGAGCCAGTCTGTCTCCTTTTGGGCCCCTTATCATTGGAATGGTCTCCTACCTAAAATCCGAATGTCCCCTAATGAACAAATCTTTAAAAAACAACTGATGACCTGGCTGTTCCAGTCAGGGTAATTAGCCCGGTTTCTATCCTCCTCTCCATCATATGTAGCGCAGGGACATCTGTCAGACAGTTTTGCGCTCTACAAATGTTTAATTCATTAATTTATGCTTCACCTATCCTTAAAGACAGTACCTTACTGGCCCTTACTGAATTTCTGACCAATACCCCACAGGGAGTGACTACTAAAGGGGGCATCTTTGGTACACTCATGGACAAAAGTGGGCTACATGGAGCCCTAGGATCTCCACTTCGCATAAGACTGATCACTTTTCCAACTGGGCAGCCTTGATGAACTCGAGTAGTACCTGCGAATTTGGTGAACAGAGAATTGGGCATACTTATTCTAGACAGCCCCTCATTGATACTTTTATCGTCAAGACTAATTCTTTCTCGTAGCATTTGTCTTATCAGGTGTGAGGGCTGCGAGCATCCTTATACAAGGTCTACCAGACCAGTCACCAGTAGAATTCTGGCTGTGTCACTCAAGAGAGAGACAACATGGTATCTGGCAACTGAACACTTGGTAGCAAATTGATGAAGACTTTGCAACATGCTTATACTGAGAGGTAGAGTCTTAATTCCATCGACACCTAGGTTTGCCCTCATCCACTGCCAAACAGTAGTAAACTTTCAAAATGTTAGTCCGTAGAAGGGTAATAGGAAAAAGTAACAAGAGCTTGAAATTACAACTCTTCAGGCAAGTTAGTTAAAAATGTGCATTCTTAGTGTCCCGGGAGGACATGACACTGATACAGCTTGAATAAGCTAAGTTGCATCTTATGCAATTACAATTTAATGCAGCCAGACTCACCTGGATGGGTCCAATGTAGGGTACATGCAGCAAGGTATAAGGCAGTTAAACTGTTGTACTGGCTGGCTAATCATAAAGAAACCTCTAAGATTTTCCATTTGTGTTTATGACACAATGGAGCAACGAATAACTGATTGTCTTGGGATTCCACCCAATCTCCCTCATTAACGTAGAAGCAAAGATTCTGGCTAAAATCCTTCCCAAACCAATAGTTAAGGTCATAGCCTCTCTGGTACACCAAGATCAAAACGACTTTTTGCTTGGATGCAGTACACAGCACAGTTGTAGATGGGTGGTACAATTAGCACTAACCTACACCTACATATTTCACAGTCCCAGCTTACTGATCTTGGCGGATTTTAAAAAGGAACTTGACTCACGCAGCTGCTGTTTCTTCTACCAAGTCCTATATAAAATAAATTTTGGCCCTTGTTTCTTTCATATGTCAAGACCCTATCCATGCACTCGAGTTAGAATGGATAGCACCATATTCACAGCCTTCTCTATCAAAAAAAGCATTCTACAAGGATGTCCCTTATCAACCCTATCATTTGTGTTAGCCATGGAGCCTCAGGCTGAGTGGATTAGGCGAGATGGCCTGATTCAAATCTTTCAATGGAAGACGGGATCTGCAGATGGTAGGCCGGATTCACAAAAGTAATCTTACACTTTGTAGTACATTTACTATTTTTTGGTATTCACAAACTATAAGTTTAATTTTACTAATAGTAATTTTTCAACTGCAGAGACTCCACAGTCGGGGTGGAGACCTCCGCACATAAAAAAATAGACCTATTCTATCTTTTCAAGTGCAGAGTCTGTGCCACGAATGCAGAGTCTCCACAGTCGTAAGATTACTACTAGTACAATTAAACTCGTAGTGTGTGAATACAAAAAAATAGTGAGCTTACCGCAAAGTGTAACTTTACCTTTGTGAATGAGGCCCAGGGTCTCTTTCTAAGCACATGACATGTTTCTCTTCCTACGTATCTCAGGTAAAGTTGCCAGCGGTTGATGGAGATTTTTGATCACATTCCACAGATGTTCTACATAATTCAAAATTATCTTTATGAGAACCCAATGACTTCGAATTAGTACACGCCCATGTCTGTAGCTGGGTTGACAGCAGAGAATGCCATTCAAAAAATGTGCCACAGCATTGTATGATGGTGGTCGGTATGCCATTCTATTACTGTGTGACCCAACTCATTACCATTAATAACCAGCTTTCTTGTAGTAGGGGTGATTCTGTGCACAAACTGGTGCTTGAGCTATTTCAAGGTTCTAGTGTATTGAACATTCTCTAGGGGGCAGCAATCTCTGACCTGCTCCCCGGTTACGATAATCACATTAGATACAAAGCTTAAGGCCCTGATGCAGGTAAGCTGTGAAAGTAAGTTAACACAAGAAGCTCCACTTTGGCAGGGCATGCTTCTGTTCCATTTGGCGCATCCGGCAGCCTTCATTACATTGGGCTATATTGGGATCGCCAAACCCTACGACGAATGGGAACAGAATCACTTGAAACACATGAAAGCTTGAATGAACAATTTGCCCTTGATTGAGTGGAAGATTTGTACCTTACATGGGGTACTCGTTAGGAGTGCAATGTAACCGTTTGTAGAATGCACTAACATATTATCAAATTGTTATGAAAGAATTAGATGATAGGAGAAACGTCAATCAATTAACATGTTCCTGTGAAAGTTAATGCGTTCCAAAGTAAAGGCTCAGTAATTAATGCTTAGAACGTGTGCTGTCCATTGTAATCAATGTGGCTTGTTTTCTTATGCCTCATTATTTAATCAAAAAGCGATTCAATGATGTATTAATTGTGATCAATGTTTCCTTAGTCTAATGATATAGATGCAAGATGTGTATTAATGCACTTAAGAGTTTTTCCTATCAAGCGTTAATGGTTTATATCATTTCTAATTTACATAGTATGGTGAATTCATTAATTTTGCCTAAGTTGTTGACTTGAATTTGTAATACAGTTGGAGTGCCTTAGTTTTGAAAGTAATGTTCAAATTCTCATGTAAGTCTCGTAGAATGCTTTCTGTCTCACGTTTGCATTGCAGGTGGACAAAGTTTATTAGTTAAGAGTAGGGGTATTGTTCCATTAGACAAGGTTGTGGAATGAAGGAGTTACAGTTAGCTTGGCCAAAGGAGATAAGGTGGAGGGAGGTGTTTTCACACAGGGGAAGGAGAAAAGATCAAGGGCGAGCTGCTACAGAGGGGCGTGTGCGGAGAAGGCCATGAAGGGAATCGACGTCATGGAAAAGTTTGTGGCTGAGTCCATTGTGAAGTCTATGAGAAGAAAAGCATTATGGGACATTGGCTGAACACAACTTTGAGTATATGATGCCTCGTAGAGAGGGACAGACCCCCCCCCCCCATTCCTGCTTGTCATCCTGACAGAGAGCACATGCGTGTTACTGTATCTATTTTCTTTTGCTAATGGCTTCATGCACCGTACCCATCTTACGGCGGAGCGTCTTCTTAGGAAGACTTTGCCAACTGACACCTTTTCTCTCTAACACCCTTTGCTTTATCCTAACTTAGGGATACCACTTTTAGAGTAGAGTAGGGATAGTCAGGACCGAATGCTGTATACAGAAGTGCAGATGCGAGGAGAATTGAACTTTTGTTTTCTCATCTCATGCATAATCATCATAGAACTAATAGTTATTTCCGTGCTCACCGGGTGAACCTTTTCAGGAGGTTTGGTTACTTTCTGTTTCCCCTGCATTTTTATACTCTTATGCTAAGATTTGTGTATGTCCAGCTATTTCTAAATCTGTAATAAAATAGACTAACCTTCAATTGGCTGTCGATTTGGGTTCTTGAGTAGCCGTAATGTTTTACACTGTATTTCAGCTGATTTATGACATTTTATTCCCCTCCACCCTTTTATGCTGCTAAAAAGAACCATCGAGAGACCGACATTGGATTTAAACTGAACACGTGGGCCCAGGCTCCTTCAGTTAGTAGCAGAGTTGGACGGTTAGCACGTAGCGAGGGGAGAATTTAGATCGAATCTAGAATAGTCTAGAGCCCTGACCCCAATGTAGAGCCCAATGATCGAGAATCAGAGAGGACGGAATTCGGTGATACATGGCGAAAGTGGCAGCGAAAGAAGGAGCGAGTATTAATAGGATATGTGTTGAGTGTCCTAGATTGTGGTGATGATTGATTGTGGAATGTCTTGCGGAGTTGTTGCAAGAATTGAGTGAATGTGATTGTCGAGTCCCACGTGATCCAAGGAGTTGATTTATGGTTATCGAGCCCCAAAGTGGCCTAAGATCCCGGGATATTAGAAGGTGTAGAAGACACCGAGATTGTGATTGTCTGACCGAAGAGTTGAGGAGTTTGTTGTGAGGCGTCGTCGACAGCTCCATCTAAGACAGGGAACTTTGTGTGAATGGGACGAGTGTGAATAGTGTAGTAGACCTCTATGCGCAAGGGGTAGACTGTACCGATTCGGGTGAATCCCTGCTGGTCGAGGTTTCATTGCAAACGAGCATTCTTTGAGTGATTGAATTCTTTCGATCTTTTAGAAAGGCAGACTATTACAGATATAAGATGATTGTGTGAGTAAATGCGTACGGAGAAATTGTGAAGGAGGTTGAGCTGCTGCGAGGAGCGAAGGTGACGTCAAATTGTGCCGCACTGGGATAGATTGGTTGGTATAACATCGCGCTGGGATTGGTTGACGATTGGTTATTACATCTGAGGTGCTTGAAATCACATCTTCACATTGTTTTTTTGACTAAATGGAACTGGGATTGCCGAGTTAAAAACAGGAAAACCATGCAATGTTTTAGAGTTCTGAGAAATTTGTTTTGTGGAGATGAGGGTATTATCACAAGGGTGGGTGGAAAAAAGCCACCGGAAGACACTCCAGCTAATTATATGGCAACAAATGTAGGACTCCATACTATTATTTGGCTTCAAAATTGGCACAAGATCACTGAGAAGGAGAGAGCATTGGCATTTTCACGCTATGGCACATTCAAGTTGGAGATACTTGATCAGTTGAGGGAAGTGATGTTTGCAATGAAACCGTTACCTAGGCCTACACAGTTTGAGGCACTTGATGTATGGATGCGTGCAGCTCATGCTAAACAGAGAGAGCGCTACCAGGGGAAGACGAAGAAAACAATGCGGGCTTACAAAGAGGCACAGTGGGATGCTAAGTTAAAGAGATGGAGGGTGGACATGCTTGAGTCTGAGAGGTTATATCCCACATTGATGAGGAGACAAGAGATAAGGGGAGAAAGGAGGCAATTGGGAACAATGACAGTGACTCTGATGATAGCCTGTTGGATGGCCTGCTGGTAGAACGCCCACCTCCCTATAGCCCACTGCCTGATGAGAGCGGGAGAACCCCTGAGGGGACTGTCAACACTGGGGGAGCATCTGCCCCAATCACCTCCGGGCCTGGCGTTGTGGGAAGAATATTGACGGGAGCGGATTAGCAGAGAGGAAAGAAGAGGTAGGAAGGGGGTGATAGGGAGCTTAGATCACAGTAACTCTAATAATGCTGCTTCGAGGATACCAGAAGCTCTTACCGTACCAATCACGATTGGGCCTATTATTCCCATATACGACCCAAGTTCAACAGGGAACGAAAGTCAGCAACAACAACATGTGGGGGCTGAAGGGACCTCACGAGGCACATCAGTGAGCGTTAAGGGGGGTTTCATTCCGCTGGCTCCTGTAAATTCAAGCATTCCGTATGGAGCAATGGAAGACCCTTCGGTAGACCAAAGTAATTCTCACGTGAAGAGGCCCTTACCTATGGGAAACACTGAGTCAGACAGACAGTGTGGCGGATACTTCCTAGGGTACAAAGTAGCACCACTCAAGAAGAAGGGGGGCAACAGGGAACATCTGGCTGTCAGCACATTTTGGATGTTTCGGATTTAGAGTCATGGCTTAGAGACCACAGTAATACCAAGGAGAACAAGAACACACCAGCGAGTCAGGGTACCACAAAGTCTGCCATGAAGACTAGACTGGTGGATGTAGTAAGGATGAGGGCTGAATTGGACAAGATAATTAATGGAAATCTGGCACTCGACTGAGTGAGACATACGAACCTGACGATTTGCTGTTTATGGCGAAGGATATCACTAGGAGGGCTAGACATGCACATGAGAAGTTGACCAAACTAGCTCAAAGATATTATGTAGATTTGACCCGAACGAAGATGCTGCAAGGGAATCACAGGCTTACCTACAGTGATCAGGAGATAGAAGAAAAGAGAGTGCCCAGGTTAAAAACACACATTCGGGAACTGATAATAGGAATGAGGGCATGGAGGATGTTAGACAAATGGGAATAGAAGTGGTCGAAGAAGAAAAATGCAAAGAAGGTGTCAGGAGAGCCGCTTCCTCCGGGGGGATGAAAGCAGAAGTAGAGGTATACCCATTACTGGAAGTGCCTAGTGGGGGTTATGTGCATGTGTCCTGGAGTCGAGGTGATCTTGCTGCCTTCACCAATGAATTTCCGAAATTGAGGGAGAAACCTGCTGAATGGTATAAGTAGGTTGATCTGTTTGTGAAGATTTCGAAGGTGCTGTGGGTCGATTTGAATACAATGTTTGAGATTGTGGTTCCCAGTGATTTGTGGTCTGCATGTAAGATAGCCATAGAGTGGCCTGAAAAGGAACCAGAAAGTGACCCAGTGACTCATGGTCCATCACCGGTGGTCATGAAGAAATATGGTCAGGTGATTATGTGGTTACAATCCAAGACAGCCCCGCAGGATACTGATTGGGTCAAATTTGATCAGACGACTCAAGAGTCCAAGGAAACTGTTCATGAATATTATGAAAGACTGTTGCAGGCTTTCAAACAGTACAGCGGGTTGGATACTCTTGACTCCAAGGACATGGGACAATTTGTGTCCAAGTTCGTAACAGGTTTGAGACCCGATATTAGCCTTATGATACAACAACTCTTGATTTGCTGGCAAGCTAAGACTGTAGATGAAAGTCTGCGATATGCCAGGTATTATAGCGACGAGGTTGACTCTAAGCATAAGAAATTGAAGGAAAAGCTGATGTTAGTACAGTTGCGAAATGCTCAGAGGAGAGGACAAGGACAGGCACCTGCTGGAAAGCCCCTCGGGTGCAGGGAGTTAGCCCCGCGGGAGTTCAGACGCAGACAACTGGAGGCATAACAGGACAAAGGAGAGGTAGAGGAGGTCCTATAGACCCTAGGACGGGAATAGATGTGGCAACTTTGAAGAAGTCCATGATGTGTCATTTTTGTAATAAGGTGGGTCATTGGAAGCTTGAATGTCGTCTCAATCCTGCAAATCAAGAGCAACCTGGGGGATTCAGTCAGAGACAGAATGATGTGGCACGTGACGAGGCCGAGATAGTAAAACTTGGGGGGACCTCAGGGTCATGTAATGCCAGTACCACAACACACACTGATAACACAGGGAAATCGAACATACCATCAGATTCCCTTAATGGAGTCTGTTGACGACTTCAATTTAGACCCGTCCGTATGAAGGTGCCGGAGGGGGGAGGAAGACTGTACATTTGGCGCAGTCTTGGAGGTAAACCAGCGAGGACCATACATCGATGTTGATGGGCATCCAATAACATTCTTGATTGACACTGGTGTTACCCGCTCTACTGTGGGGACAGCAGAGGCCCCAAATCTACCCCTCTCGGGAAAATCAATCCAAGTTGTAGGTGTTGCGAATAAAAGAATGTCTAATCCTTTGACTGAAGAGATACCTGTGAAGATCGGGTCTTTTGAGGACTGATACCATTTCGTGGTGTGTGATTCAAGTCCCCGGTCGCGACTTGCTTTGTAAATTGAATTGTACCATATATTGCACACCAAAGGGAATAGAGTTGCAGACAAACAATGAAGATATTGCTTTCAAGCTGGAAAACCAGAATTTCTAGATCTCCATGTTCCCCTTGCTGACCGTGGAGGATATGCCTATAGATCTTAGGGACACAGTCTCAAATCCGGTGTGGGACTTTACAGGTGAAGAGATAGGACTCATCAAGGGAGTTGAACCAGTTCACATACAGGTTAAGCCAAATGTCGAATTCCCAAGAACCCGCAGTATAACTTGACCCCTGAAACTGTGGTGGGTATCACTCACACCTGTGATTAATTCCATGATCAAACAGGGCATCCTGAAACATCCTGGGGAGTCCATGTAACTCTCATATTATGGGCTTGCAGAAGCCTAGAGGCAAGTACAGCATTGTTCAGGATCTCCGAAGGATTAATAATATTGTGGTCCCTTGTTGTCCTGTGGTACCGAATCCATCAGTGATACTGTTTAAAATCCCATGTGAAGCCGAGTGGTTCACATTTATCGACCTCTGCCTAGCTTCTTTCTCAATCCCATTGCATGAGGAGAGCCAATTTTTATTTGCTTTCCGGCTGGGAAACCGTGTCTTAACATGGTGTTGTATCCCACAAAGGTATGCTGAAAGTCCATCCATCTTTAACCAGGTTTTGAAGAAGAATCTCGAGTGTCTAATCTTACCTCACAACTCTGTTCAGGTTCAATATATCGATGATCTTTTGATTGCATCTAACACCAGAGAGGCTTGCAGAGATGATACCATTGCAATGTTGAACCACTTCTGACAATGGACATAAAGTGTTCCCGAGCAAACTTCAGTATTGTCTGCATGAGGTACAGTATTTGGGACATTGAACTGAGAAGGGCAAGAGGAAAGTGTCACAAGAACGGGTATCAGTGATCATGCAGATGAACCCGCCACACACCCAGAAGGAGGTCAGGATGTTTCTGGGAATTGTGGGCTACTGTCGACAATGGATCCCAAATTTTTCTCTAATGGCCAAACCCCTGCAGACATTGACACACAAAGACTTGTCGGATCCGGTGCCATAGGATAACGATTGTTTGCTTGCTTTCCTGGAGCTGAGAGAGTGCCTGAGTCACGCTCCAGTCTTAGGAATGAATGCTTGATTACAACAAAGCTTTTTTGCTGTTTTGCCATGAGAGAGAGGGTTGTGCACGTTCTGTACTCACACAGTTACACGGTAGTGCCCATAGACCAGTGGCTTACCTTTCTGCTACATTAGACCCTGTAGCGTCAGCATTGCCTAGATGTCTTAAATCCGTTGCTGCAACAGGTGTCAGTACTGAACGGTGTGAGAGCATCGTGATGGGTCACCCACTAACTGTATATGTTCCTCATTCAGTGGAACTTTTGTTAACCAGAACCAAGACACAACATTTGACGAACAATCGGTTGACCAAATATGAGCAGATAATCTTGGCGGCCAACAACATCACATTGAAACGCTGTTCTGTGTTAAACCCTGCTACCTTGTTACCTATTTCTAATCCAGAGGGGGAGGAGAGCGAAGACCACAACAGTCTCGATGTTCCTGAACTATGTACTAAACCACATCCTGACATTGTCGATGAGCCACTGCCAAATTCTGATTATGACTTGTTTGTCGATGGCTCATGCTTAAGGGACAATGAAGGAAATGTGAGAGCAGCTTTTGCTGTCTGTACTGTTTTGAGGTGGTGGAAGCCGCTTGGTTACAAGGATTACACCCCGTGCAAGGGGCTGCGCTTGTTGCTCTAACGTGTGCATGTTGTGCTTCCGAGAACCTTCGAGTGACGATCTACACTGACAACCAGTATGGGTTCGGAGTGGTACATGACTTTGGACAATTGTGGTCTCAAAGGGGTTTCATGACCTCATCTGGGTCTCCTAATTGAATGGGGAGGTTGTGAGAAAGTTGTTGGAAGCCTTACAGTTGTCGAAGGAAGTTTCAGTCGTAAAGTACTCTGCGCATTGCTGGGGAACGGACTATGTTAATGCTGGAAACAACTATGCAGAATAGGTTGCATTTTATTGTGCTTTTCAATGCTTGTACTTTTAATGGAGAACACAGAAATAAGGAAACAGAAGTGACCGATTTCAAAGTGATGTTCACTGTGGCCGATACTTGGGATGAGGTGATGCGTCTGCAGGAGGAGGTTTCTGAGGAGGAGCAGTCATGTTGGGTTACAGCAGGTTGCGTGAAGAGAGAAGATGATATATGGGTGTCAAATGATGAGAGAGCGGTTTGGCGCGACTATTATACTCAATGGCAAAGCAGATTCATGGTGCAGCACATGTAGGCAGGGACGCAATGGTGAGGGTGTTTAGGCAGACATGGTTTAATCCCAGGTTTCGAGTGGTTGGGGAGGCCTTGTGTTATAGGTGTGTGATTTGTCAGCAAATGAATGCAGGGAAGAAGACGGTCGTTACGTTGAGCCACGTAGAGAGGTCAGGAGGGCCTTTCAACAGGATGCAGTTGGACTTTGTTGAGCTGCCTATGTGCAACGGAATAGGATATATTTTGGTCGTGGTGTGTTTATTTTCCCATTGGGTCGAAGCCTATCCAGCACAAAGGTGTGACAGTCTCCCAGTAGCTATGCTACTGTTAAGGGAACTCATTCCGAGGTTTGGATTTCCAACTACATTGACATCAGACCTCAATAACGAGGTCCTGAAATTGCTGTGTGCAGCTTTGCAGTTGGAGCAGAGGCTGCATTGCAGTTACAGGCCTGAAGCATCAGGAATAGTTGAGCAGGTCAACGGTACTCTAAAATCTAGATTGGCAAAGGTGTGTGCCTCAACTTCTTTGAAATGGCCTGATGCATTGCCTCTTGTGCTGATGAGTCTGCGCAGTACCCCCGTAGGAGAACGGGCTTACCCCCTAATGAGATTCTTATGGGGAGAGTGATGAGGTGGCCTGCCGTGCCTGCCAAAGCGCTTGTTAACATGTCGGATGATCTGGTTATCGACTACTGTAAAGGATTGGCTGATGTAGTTCGTTCTGGGTCTCAGGTTGAAGCTGCAACTGCAGCAGCTATGCGAGACCGGTCACGACCTGGCCCCCGGAGACTGGGTGCTCATAAAGAGACATATGAGAAAGAATTGCCTCAAACCCCATTGGCGTGGACCATACCAAGTGATACTGGTGACTACGACTGCTGTAAAGTGTGGCAGAGTCCCGAACTGGGTTCATGCCTCTCACATGCGAAGAGTACTGAACCCCTCTGAAGAAACAGCTCCTCTGTCAGAAGAATTGATGAATGTGACTGGAGGATCACCACAGGGGATAAGCCAAGCTGTAGAGGGATCGGCTGAGGCTGAATTTGAGCAGGACGCTGATGGCGCCTGTTAGAAATGGGGTTTCTGATTGGCTAGGGTATGCACCTAAGCCAGTCAGAAGCCACCACTCTAGTCAGGGCAAGGGAGTTACACCCTGAAGATAGCCCCTGCTCACCCCCTTGGTAGCTTGGCAGAGCAGTCAGGCTTATCCCAGAGGTAATGTGTGAAGCAATTGCGCAACCACATACATCAGTGACACACTAGGCACACCACAAAATGAGACTCCACACAAGGCTATAAAAAATATCCTTTGTATTATTCATAAAAACACATTAGACCACAATCACATATATCACTGTGCCACTAGGCACTTGTCATGACGTTACATAGACCATAAAATCACTTTGCCATAGGGCAATTGTCATAACATTACAAGGTACTGCAATCCAGTAAATACTCGTAGATTGCACACCACCAACATGTGTTGAAAACATCATCTTACACCATCACTGTACATATTGTCGTGCAGTTCCTAGGAGCCCACCCAGGATCTGCGCGTTTTGGATGACCTAAACTGAGGGATTGGTGTGCAAACAGACTCTGGACACCCCCACAGGATATGCCAGCCATTAGACCAGCTAGCTCTACAGTGCCACTACCACCCCCCTGTATTCTACAGTGGTGTAGGTAGTTTCTGGCAACCACTGAACATGACAACCCTGATTCCTCAGGGATCGTGGAAAACAGTACAGTACTTTTCGCTCAGACGCTCGTGCTTGCTTATTCTCAGAAAACACATAGAATGACGATTGGAACGTTTTCAATAGGTATTTATTGGTCCAGCGACAATTTTGTGTAAAACATATGTGCTGCGACAATAAAGAGACAGAAGCATACGAAAGAAATGGCAAGTGCTAATATAGTAAACAGTAGATACATTTCTACCATAATGCTAAAACGATGAACATGGATGGTTCATAAAAACGATAGCATTTGCGTACTCCTAAAATGCGCGCCCTACGTAATCTGCCTAAATGTGCCTAGCCTAGATGTGTAGGTGTAGCATGTATATGTGCATATGTGTATGTAGCCAAGAAAACCCTAGGGAAGCTCCAACCCCCTCACCTGATGGTTGAGAACGAAGGGCCCCGTCTCTGTTTGGAGGATGACACCCTGCAAGGGATGTCAGACCGCTGCATGTCGAAGATTCAGCATGCAGGACCCCAGCTCAGCTGTTAAAATTGTCCAAAAAGCATAACATCTAAGTTAAAAAAGTATTTTCTCTAAAAGCGTTTCAAAAAGGTCCTCTAACATGTACATGGGTTATTATTACACTGAGTACCTTGAAAGCCATAATGCTTAGTTTGAGCAGAGAAGAAAAAATAAAACAAAGTCTGTTTCGACCTTCAATTTGGTAAATATTTATTAAAAATCACTGAATCGTTCCCAGCACAGAAAAGGCCAGATTGTTTATGAATCCTGTGCTGAAGACTCAACATCGCTGAACATTGCATCCGCAGGTGACAGTCCCTCCAATACTTCCAGTATGATGTCGAGTGAGCAAATATGGTCATCTCTGGTCCCCACAGCAGCCGCCTGGGGAGAATTTGATGCCTGCATGCCTGGAACCGATGCCTGTGCATCTGGAGCAGTGCCGATTTCCCTTCCAATAGGAGCTGAAGCATCCCTTGGAGGGCCTAGGAATGCCGTCATCAACATGGGAATATGCTGTGGACAACAGTACACGTGGGCCTGCAAAGGCTCCAGGAGCACAGCTATGTCCGGTGGCGCAACCGATGGAAGTGTCAGACACAGGTCCAACACGTATTCCGATCCGCAAAAGAGACAGCTGAACACAGGCAAGACACAGTCTAGCCAGACCGGTCTAAACGACAGGAACCAATGCTCACTCAGCTCTCGAAGCTGATGCGTACTCAGGTAGAATACAATACGCTCACGATGACGTCTTTCCAGCAGTGTTCTCTCCATGTCTTGAGGAACTGAGACATCCATTGCGAAGCAAGAGGATTAAAATCAGGATGCTTGCTACCGATAGCAGGACCAGATGAAGCCCTCCAAAAACGCTTTCAAGTACGGAGTGTATGAAGGCTGGATTACTCTGAAGATGGTCTGAAAGGTGGTTAAGAGACCTGATCCAAGGCGCTTAAATAAGTGTACGATCCCACTTATATCGGACATATTAAAGATACGATGCACCATTTCTCCTAAATGGATCGGGAAGTTTGTACGGACCAGGGCTTATATCTCTGCCGAAGACCTTGCAACCTGGATATCAAAAGTCTCTCGGGCTGAAGTTAAGGCCACATTTTGTTGAAACAACATGGCTTTCAGTCTGCTCAGCGAATCAAACTTAATACTGGAAACATTCAGCGAAGGCCACAGTGGTGCCTCCCTAACTGTGCGGGCTGGGGGAAACAATACCTGCTTACAACAAACAACCCTGAAGTTTACTGTGACTAGATATGCAATGCCTGGCGCCATACCACAGCAGCCTAGGTCAATCAGCATTAAATAACTCCCATTCAAGAGCAATTCAAAAACCAGATGAATCACTGCAGCTGGGGAGCCTTTCAATTAGCAAGATAAGTTTGCTTTCGAAGCATTACAGGCTCCGTGAAGCGAGACTTCCTTGCACACCAAAGAACCACTTAAAGCCCTTTCGCACTGTGTACCGCTTAAGAAAACTTCAGTGTCCTTATTCCTACACCTATATCTGTACGGTAAGTCCCAGATTTCTTGTATGTACCCTTCGCCCAATACTTCATACCTGCCGACCTGATGGTGTTCTAGGCAGTATTGGAACTGGAATGCCATGATGGGCAGTGTGATATAGCCATGAATTAACCATTCCGTAGATGGTTACTCTGCTACTGTAAAAGGTAACTTTTCTAATTTCTCAATGAGCAGCATCGTGTACTTTGCATCTCTGCGTGCCATGGTTAATTGTCTGTCGGTCAGATTATAAGCCTAAAACAAATTAGTGCCATGGCACGTGGCCAGAACGCAATGATTGTAGCGTCCAGCTTAACAGCATAATGGAGCGCAATCGAGATTGCCCATGTTGTAGAATAGACAAGTCTTTTTCCATTATGTCAATTGCTGAGGACACAATGTTGCTCAGTGAATAAATACGTGAAGACAGTGTGGTCAAGCCGTTGTCTACCACAGCCAGAGATTTTTCTAGGTTAATTCTATCAATCTCACGTAATCTCTCAGCAGCATCCTGTTGGGACCCATAGTTCATTATAGATGGCATATAAGAAGCGTTTTTTACGGTTTCTTTGGACCTAGCAAGAAATCCCTAAGATCCATGTTGTCAGACAGAAGGGTCAAGTGCTGTTTCACCTGTGATAGTGTTGAGATCTTTAGCCATTCTAGGCACAACTTCCCAACACTAAGACGTCACTACCCCTGGGTCCTCTGTGTGTACATAGCGTGGGTCAGGCCTATGGATACTGAACCCTACGGTGGTACCCTTGAATCTTGATTGACACCTATTTGTGTCGATAGGCCAAACCAACCATCCCTCCCAATTGGGGGCTGAGGAATTGTATGTATCATTCTGTATCATTGTGCCCAGCACTTCCTCACTTGTTAGTGTAACGTCTGATATACCTTCAATAGGTGTGGGTGAGGGAATGCATGGTGTTTTCAGGTCTTTTATTTTTGCAAACCCGTTGCACTGTTCCGTTCAGGAACATTATCTGTAATGGTATGAGGCAAGCTCGAAATAAAGCCTCTGTTCCCTGAACCTGCCGCTCTTTCATCACCCAGATGGATTTTGTGTCTATCGTGTCCCTCCAATAGTCAAAACCTTGTATAGACAGTTGGGAGATAAAAGGTGCTGAATATATGAGCTGGGTATTAGTCAGCATCATTTTCATCACAGTTGCATTTGTCTGTCCTAGATTATAGTAGTATGACCTCGGGTCTGATGTATTGAACCCTGAAAAATATGCAAATTTCTGTGCGAATGTGGTAGAGCTACCTTCCGGTGGTGTTGGGCAATGTTCCCATTGATGGTAAGTGTTTGCAGTGCGTGGAACACTAGCTCTGTGCAGAAATTGGTGACCATACTGCTGGTAAAAATACATACTGTCGAAGTCAAGGGTGTCTTCGTACAATTCCCTGTAAGAAAATGCAGCAGATTGTTCTAAAACTGAGAGCATAGTATTTACAGTCTCAATGTCCCAATCAGCAGAGAGTGTACTCGGGGTAATATAATCATTCATAGAAATTTTAAACACGTGTGGAATTTTCAAATGTTCAGTAGGACCAAATACATCGCATGAAATTCTATCCCAAACTACACCATCAGGTACTGGAACCGCTGTAATGTTCACAAGGGACAAGTCTCTCTGTGTACGGTGAGATGATGTAGGTGGTTTCAGGACCAAGTTCACAGGTTGTACTGCAGAGCGTTGTGGGAGTTGTCCATTAAGTAATAGGAAAAATACAGTTACTGTACCAATCCAAATTAACAGGAACAGGATCCCTAATGCAAACCAAAGATGCAACCAAGGGGACAAAAATTAAGTCTTTTTCAGCCACAGATAGATTTGTCGAAATTTCTCTTTCTTGGAAGTGTTGCTCAGGTTCACTTGGAACTGAAGAGAAGTCATCGAAGTTGATGAAGTAGCCAGACGCAGTGCGATTTATCTTTGATAGCTTCGTTGCGCTCGTAGAACTGGTAGGTGCTTCTTGTGAAGACATATTAATGCATAGTTCATTGTTGGGCCGAATTGCAATTTGTGTTTCAGTTATATTGGATGTTTGTTCAATTTCAACTGGTGTTATTCGTACTCCATTATTGGATATTCCTGTGCTTTGTGCAGGGAAGTCTTGAAACGTCATTAGTCTTTCAATCTGAACTTCCTGTATCGTAGCAAGAGGAGATCTGCGGCTACTCAGGACCCCACGTGGCCTACTGTTGAGAATCGGCCATATAGTGTGGTTTGATCAGATTAATGGAGACAAATCTCTTTTCTTTTCGGCCGGCAAGAGGCGGAAGAAGTACTGTTCTCGTTCCTTCGACAGCCAGGACAGGAACATTTGTTCTGGAGGATGGCCTAAACTCCCTCTTGTCCACAATCTTTTCTCTGACCAGGATCCCAATCTTCGGAACCCAGGCAGGTCTTGCCGGGACCGGTTTCACTTCCCTAGTGGTGGTGCGTTGTACTTGGACGTTGCTTTGTAATGCCCGGAATTCATTGAGTTCCTGTAAAACAGACAAACGATCATTCAAGTCAAATGGTTTCGTATTCGTCACTGTGCTGGCACTATCGAGGTCAGGTACCCACATTCTTGTCCCAAACAGGATTTCATAGGGGGTACGTCCTCCCAAGGATTTTCTTGGCATATTAATGAGTGCCTTCTGGACCCCATATAGGTGATTGACCCCAACTACCGCCCACACCTAATATCCTTGCTGTTAAGGATTGCTTTAGGTCCCGGTTTTTCCTCTCCACCATCGAATTTCCCTCAGGATGGTAGGGGGAGGAGTACCGCAAGGCCACGCCCATACTTTCCATGGCTTCCTTGTATGCCCGTGAGCAAAACGCAGGACCACGGTCGGAATGTAACGTGCCAATTGTGTATGTCCCGATAAAGACTTGCAAATCCTTTATAACATTTCGGGCGTCAGCCGAACGCTGAGGCCAAACCCATAAGAATCTAGAGCATGAATCCACTGCCACCAAGATGTACTTGTAGGCCACATCTGAATTCAGAGGGCCGCAGTGGTTCAAATAGACACATGCGAGTAATGGTGTTTGCGGTGGTCTTGCGATGGTAGAAACTTTTATCTGCTGACAGATGTCGCACTTGAGGACATAAGCCTTGGTCTGTTTAGACAAACCTGACCACCAACATCGGTGCTTCAATAATTAAATTGTTGCAGCTACTCCTGCATGTGCTGATCCCAGACCCTCGTGTGCAGCTAGAATTAAAACTAATCTGCGATCTGCATTGGAAGGTGCTGCCCCGGATGCAGACATGCGGGGGAAAATAAGGGACACAGTGACCGAATATCAAGATACGGCGGAAAGGGAGTGCCTGTTTCGCGGGAAGTACTACCAGGCCCGACGCTTTGGGGAGGGAGAACGGCCGGGCAAAGCGCTAGCGGAGTTAATTCGGAAACCGCGGTTCTCTAACACAATATTAGAAGTCGCAGAACCTGATGGAAAAATAAGCAGGGGTGCACCAGACATACTGAAAGCATTCTATACATTTTACACTGCCCTATATGCTACACAAAGGGCACATCCCATTGCATTTGAAACATATTTCGAGGATACTGCCCTGGCCTGGCTAGGAGACAGGCAAAGAGTTCTTCTCTGCTGAGCTTAAAGAAGAAGAAATCCGAGTTGCGAAAATGCAGTTGAGATCAGGCCGTGCCCCTGACTCGGATGGTCTCACTGCAGAGTTCTATAAAACATACAGCGAAAGCCTAATCCCAATACTGAAAAAGCTCTATGAGGAGGCCCTGGAGCTTGGGGTACTTCCGGAGACACTAAGAGAAGCACTCATAATATCCATACCTAAGGCCGGGAAACTGGCCGATAAATTTGACTCATACCAACCTTTGTCGCTGATAAACTGTGACGCGAAAATATTGCAAAAGTGTTAGCGAATAGATTGAACCTACTCATGAACGTATTGGTCTTGCCTGATCAGTCTGGATTCATACCTGGGAGAGCGACATCTCATAATCTCCTCACCCTATTTGCCCTAATGCAAGACATTGACCCGGACTTAGAGGCAGTAGCAGTGTTCTTCCAACTCGACAACCCCAGCGACCCCAACTCCACTATCCTTCGTGACAACCTCGCCAGCATCGGACTTAAACAACTCGTCAACACACCTACCCACAGAGCAGGACACACCCTCGATCCCATCTTCACGACAAGAAACAGCGTCCAATTCAGCCACACAACGCAGCCGCCATGGACCGACCACCACTGCATACACTTCGCCATCAACAAACCCAAGGCACCCAAACCAGCCCCACGCCCACCACGAAGGAACTGGAGCAAGGTTACCGACGAGCAACTTAACTCCACCCTCACCCGAGACAACCACACCTGGGCACCCGACGCAAATGGCGCAAACGACGCAGCCAGAGAACTCCACACCTGGATCTCCAACTGCGCAGACGAGCTCGCCCCGCTACGCAACCCCGACAAACAACGCCCCAGGAAAGCCGCCTGGTTCACAACCGCTCTCCAAGAAGCCAGACGCGCCTGCAGACACCTGGAGAAGAACTGGAGAAACACCAAGACAACCGAAAACCACACCACCTACAAGGACGCCATGACGGACTACCACAACCAGATCAGAGCCACCAAGAGGAACTTCATCCACAACAAAATCCTGGCCAACTCCACCAACTCCAAGGAACTTTTCAGTGTCATTCAAGAATTCACCAACCCACGCAGCGAAGCCACAGACATCACCCCATCCCAAGACCTCTGCGACAAGCTTGGAACCGATTTCCACCTCAAGATCAAAAAACCTCTACGACAACTTCATCGACCATCCACCAGGCGCCACAGACGGCCCCCCGCCCCCCAGAAACACCAGCCAGCCCACCATCTCCAACTGGACACCGATCACGGCCGAAGACACCGCCTCGACCATGAAAAGCATCCACTTGGGGGCCCCCACCGACCCCTGCCCCCCGCACATCTACCACAGAGCCGCGGCCGCCATCGCACCCGAACTACAATGCACCATCAACACCACCTTCAAAACAGGCACCTTCCCAGATGACTGGAAGCGCGCAGAAGTCAGACCCCTGCTCAAGAAGCCCACAGCTGACCCCATCGACCTCAAGAACTATCGGCCCATCTCGCTCCTCCCCTTCGCAGCCAAAGTTGCAGAGAAAACAGTCAACAGGAAACTGCCATGATTCATTGAAGAGAACGCCGTCCTCGACCCGTCCCAATCCGGATTCCAAAGCAACCACAGCACAGAGACCGCCCTACTCGCCGCCACAGACGACATCCGCACCCTCCTGGACCAAGGCCACTCCGCAGCCCTCATCCTACTCGACCTATCAGCGGTCTTCGACACCGTCTCCCACCGCACACTAGTCGCCAGACTACACGACGCAGGCATACAAGGAACAGCCCTGGACTGGATCCGATCATTCCTCACCGGAAGAAGCCAAAGGATCAGACTCCCACCCTTCCTCTCCGACCCCACGAAAATCACCTGCGGAGTCCCACAGGGTTCATCACTAAGCCCCACCCTCAACATCTACATGGACCCCTTCGCAGCCATCGTCCGACAACACGGCCTCAACATCGTATCCTACGCCGACGACACCCAGCTCATCCTCTCCCTCACCAAAGACCCCACCACTGCCAAACTCAACTTCCAGAAAGGAATGCAAGACATCGCAGTCTGGATGACCAACATCTGCCTGAAGCTCAACGCTGAGAAGACAGAAGTCCTCATCCTCGGTACCACCCCTTCTGCATGGGACAGCACCTGGTGGCCGACCGCCCTCGGAAGCCCACCTACCCCCTCAGACCACGCCAAGAACCTCGGCATCATACTCGAATCATCACTCACCATGAACCGACAGGTCAACACCGTCACCTCCAACTGCTTCAATACCCTCCGCAAGACCTTCAAGTGGATCCCCCCTGAGTAAAGGAAGACAGTCACCCACGCACTCATCACCAGCAGACTGGACTATGGAAACGCACTCTACGCCGGCATCAACAAGTCCCTACTCCGCAAACTCCAGACAATACAGAACACCACCGCCAGACTCGTCCTCGGCATCCCCCGACACGAACACATCAGCCAACACCTACAAAGTCTCCACTGGCTCCCAGTGGAGAAAAGAGTCACTTTCAAAATCCTCACTCACGCCTACAAATGCCTACACAACAACGGACCCAAATACCTCAACGACAGAATCAACTTCCACGTACCCAAAAGAAACCTCCGATCTTCCAACCTCGCACTGGCCGAAACCCCGCGCATCCACAGAGCCAGAGCAGGTGGAAGATCCTTCTCTCACATTGCAGCCAAGACCTGGAACGAGCTACCGGCAGACATCAGACGCGCCCCCTCCCTGAACACCTTCAGGAAGACCCTCAAGACCTGGGTCTTCGGCTAAACAGATCTGCGGACCCCCCCCTCAGCGCCTTGAGACCCTCACGGGTGAGTAGCGCGCTTACAATTCCCTGATTGATTGATTGATTGATGCCACTAAGGCATTTGACTCCCTTGAATGGGATTATCTCCTGAGCATGCTTCGCCGAATGGGCTTTCCCACCCCATTTTTATCCTGGATCCAACTACTATATACTCAGCCGCAAGCAAGGATATTAATCAATGGATTATACTCCTCTCCCTTCCAGGTCACTAGGGGGACACGGCAGGGGTGCCCGCTGTCTCCCCTGCTTTTTGCACTGGCTGTGTAGCCGCTGGCGGGAAAGCTCAGGCAACATCATAGGGAGTATGCACTGCCGTATCCAACCAGACATATTCTAATATCCCTTTATGCTTATGATATGACACTGTACCTATGAGACCCAAGCATCAGCCTTAACCCATTGCTCAGGGAATTTATAATTTTTGGGAGGATCTCGGGCATCCACATCAACTGGGAAAAATACCAGATTTTCCCTCTTACGGCGAATACTCAACAATTTACCCCCAATTATCCATTAAAATGGTGCGAAGAGGCAGTCAAATACCTAGGAATCACTATAACAAGGGATAAAGAAGAGTTGATGCACAACAATTATGGCCGCACGCTAGAGGCGCTGACAGAGTCCATTACTAGGTGGATCGCTATGCCTCTATCGCTGACAGGACGCATCTCCCTGACTAAAATGGTAGTCCTCCCGAAACTACTTTATCTATTCATAAACATTCCGTACGCACCTAGTAAGAGTTTTTCAAAGCCCTTAGGGCCCAACTGAGCCGGCTAGTGTGGGGAGGGAAACAGCCTAGACTGAAGTGGAAACTCCTGGCTCAGCCATTTGCGAGGGGAGGATTTGAGGCGCCAGCATGGAGCTCTATTTCCAATGCGCCCAAGCGCACTTTGCGGCATACTGGCTTAACCCGCCACCTTTTATGCTGCATTTAGCGGTGGACCAGGGCTACATGGTCCCCGTTCCGATCACGGCATGTCTGGGCTCCTCTTCCAGGCGGTATGCGAGTAAAAACTCGACGACAGTAGATTGCACAAACAAGGCATGGCAAAACCTTGCAAAGCGCTTGCAGGCGCCAATGTTGTACTCCCAAAGTTGGGGACGTTGCATCACCCAGATCTCCCGGTTACACGTGAGGGAGGACGTAAAGACTGCCACCCCCAACTTCCCTGCTGAACCTGAGATAATGGTTCCGCTCCACCAACTATTGCAAAGCACCAAACCTATGCACGTGGTATCTATGTTGTACCGCTCCACCCAGGCAAACAGTCCCGACCAGGGCCAGAGCTCGAGAGCCCGCTGGGATGCGGACCTGGGGTCCCCTCTTAGCGATGACCAGTGGATATATTGCTGCCAGCAAACTTTGAAAGTGTGGGCGAGTAGCAGACTGCGCATAATACATTTCAAATATTTGCATCGAATATATTATAACCCAGCCACGCTCCATCGCTTTCAGCTTCGAGAAAACAACTGCTGTGATAGGTGCAGCAGGGGGGAGCGGGGTTCTTGCATCTGGCATGGGAATGTGAGCCCGTTCAGAGATACTGGAAAGCGGTGCTGGAGGCCCTGGGACAGATGATAGGCGCCCCCATCCCAGACACACCACTGGTAGCAGTACTGGGGTAAACGGCAGAAATAGAGGTCGCCTTCAGGAAATATGCGTCACTAGAACTACTGCTGGCCAAACGTAAAGTAGCATGCATTTAAGGACTGGCTGCATGATCTTATATATTGTCAGGACCAGCTGCTAGCATATGCAGAATTGATGCCTCCCACTTCCCGGCCACGAGACATATGGGACCCTTTGCGGACCTACCTGGCTGCACATCAAACCGACCCAGAAGCACCCAGACAGGGCGATCTGGAGAAATCCTAATATGTGGAGGGGGTGGAAGGGGGGAGGGATGGAGAAGGAAGCAAATACAGGGGGGTGGAGGGTGGGGGGAACTAAACCCAAAAGGCCCTCTGGGAACAGTATCGTTGCGGAGGATGATGTAGATGTAATCTAGAAATATTTGGAGGGGCAAATACGATGACAGTAGTGAACCGTAGGCAATGATGTTCACAATTACTCACTTGCTTGAATCTTAAGGGATAAGATGGGAAATACTCTACTGCATAAAATTTGAAGAATGTACATGACTACGCAATGTAACAGAACGCATTGGATGTGGTTTATGCTCTCTTGGTTTTTTTTGTACCGATGTACTGGAATATTAAAATCTAATAAACATACAAAAAAGAAATCTGCCATCTGCGTTTGGTATCACTCTATCAACCACTCCTGGAATTTGAGCATACAGTGTATTTTTGCGCATCTAATTTATAGGAGTATGTGAGTGGAAAGCCTTTCGGAACGGCAGAGCCGTTTTTAGAGGCTTTGACAGCTATCAGTATGTCTTCGTCTATCCTGTGCTAGAACGAGTGATTGCAGCAACAGCAGCAGTTCGCACTGTCACCATGGCGGCTTCATCAGCCAGTGAATTCCCTTCAACGTGTACACCGACACGCTGATGACTCAAGGTGTGAATAACTTCAGCCCGTGGCAGGCATGCTTTCAGCTTTACCATTTGTTCCCATAACAATTTATGTTTTATTGTGCAACTCTTGGAATCTCTAAACCCATTCTGGCCCCAGTAATGAAGATATTCATTGTAAGACTGCACACAATAGAACGAATCGCACACTATCAGTGTGGGGAATTCCCGATCCATATACTGTAGTGCAATTATCAGGGCTTTCAACTCTGCCAACTGCGCTGTGCAATCTCCTAAAGATTGTGTAGTTGTATTGCTGGGATGAAACTTACCATCCCGCATACGCCCTTTCACTATAGCACACGCAGCACTATATTGCTGTTTACTTCCTATGGCAGGCTGAGCAGATCCATCAGTATAAATGATGTATTCATACTCTTCTAGAGGCAAGATCTCATTCGGGAGGGGGTAATCTTATTCATACTGAAGGAATGCTTGTGTTTTCAGTGTAGGATCATATTTGTAATCTTCATCTGTTGCAGTGAGAGAATTAGCTCATTGTATCCACTGTGGATGCAGTGCCTTCGCATTTGGAATGCTGGCTTTGGTAACAGCTTCTAAAGTACGTACCGGGGTTACAATGATTATGCGTTTCCCCTGTGCTGGTGCTCTTTCTCTTACTACAGCAGTCCGTACTGCGGTCAATATTTTTTCTGTGGCCGCAAATAGCATTTCCGCATTCGTGTACAAATGAGATTTGTATGAAATTGGGACTGTCTCACCTTCATTGAACTTGAGGTAAGTATATCCAGATAAACCCAGGACCACCAAGTTTGTCGAATTCACACGTGTGTGTAAATGTCTGGATGCTATCATGTCAGCCTGAACTGAACGGACAGTATCCGTGTGTGTGTGCTAATGCAAGAAATGGGGACCCCCCTCTAAAGGAAAATCATTTAAGGTCAGGGAGAAGAGGGGAAAAAAAAAAAACATTCACCAAAGGGCTCCCTCAAGACCTATATTTCTTTTATCACAGAGCTAAATTCAGCATGGGCTCAACAACAATGTAATCACATCAACAAGACTAGCAAAATTGATTTTATCATTGTTATTTATTTAACATATTATTTATATATCAAAAGTGATTTCTTTCTTTTTTTCTTTTAAAACTTTTTTTTATATATATATATACATAAAAATCAACAATATTCCCACATAGGATTCAGAAACATATACAATATACTATTGAACAAATAAACCCCGGGAAAAAGAAACATTTACACATACCAAAAACAACCAGACTCATACAACATTCCCAAGAAAGCACATCTGGACAGAGGGGGAGACTATAGGTTGCAAGATCTCCACGACCAAGTGTGATGCATATGTTCAACAGGATCTGAACATGGGTCGACGCGCGTTTCGGTGGCATAAGAGGAGTAGTACGGCCACCTTCCTCAGGAACTTTCCAGATACCCACAAAAATCACAAAACACCCAGGGGACTAACTATGGAAATGATTCTATGTTGTCAGAAAAGATGGCCACTGGCCAGCTGGCAAGATATGCAGCAACGTTCTTTAAAAGTGATGCATAATCTGGAACACTTTCATGTAGTGTCTCAAAGGTGGAAATGTCGTGTTTAAACGGAGAATATCCCAGCAGGACTCCGATTTCTAATTTGGTAGAGCAAAACGCTTACACTAATGTGTGTTTTTCCAATATCGTGTGACTATGAGTTACACCGAGTCCAACAGCTCTTAGCTTGTAGGGTAGAAACGACTTGCTCCTATCAACAGATGCCACAGTAAATCTATGGGCAAAGAAGGATGCAAAAGAGCTGAATACTTTATTGCATTGCAAATATGTTCTATTCAATTAGATAGTGTCTGAAAAAACCTGTAAAATGACACAGCCGTACCCCAAGATAAAACGTGCTAGGTTGTACGAGGTTTGCTGAATTAAAGCTCCGATACATATTTTTAACAATAGAGATTACGTGTGCACAAACAAACGACCAGAGAGGACGGCTAATGTGCAGACTAACTAATAGGTAAACTAGCAGACAGGGACCACAAAGATAAAAACTGACCCCTTTTGGGGATAATGGGCATTGCAGTTCTTATAGCGAAAGGTGAAACTAGTGCCGTTTACCAAATACGGAGAGAGCTCGACCCATGATATTGTTAGCGAGCTGTTACGCGTGCGCCGATGCTTACCTGATCAATCTTGTGTGCGAGAATACGAGGACCACCGATCCGCCAGCCAGGTAGAGAACGGTGAACGCCGACAATGCCCTATAAATAGGGACCACCTGATGATGCGGCGTGGCCAATTAACTTTCACGTAAGGTCCACTAACATCAAGATAGGACCAAGGTGAACTTCAGGCACCATCTTGTAGTGAGCAAATGCACTCACATACAGTAGAAACAATGGAATAATGAATTACAGGCGATACTAAGCTCGAAGGCTAAAAATCTGTAAGGTATTTTGATGACATACCTGAAAGCTATGGTGTATTGGGTAACCTGCAAAATTGCCCGGCCGGGCAGATGACAAGGATACATGGTTAAAAAAGAGCTCTGACAAAATGCGAAAAATTGTTTGTCACATGAATTTACTATGAATGGTATGAATCGAAGTGACCCAACATGGGCATCATTTTCGGATGGGCTGCACGCTCTTATTGTGGATGGAGTGTAAGGGAGAACAATAAGAGTTGTTGCATCACACAAAATGAGAGAAGTCTGATATAAGCTGATATTGCGGTCAGTGTTAAATGCAAAAAATGCAAGAATGTGATACCAGTATTAAGATTCTAGACCCCATATATCATAATGCAAGATCGCCATACTACAAAACAGGGACAATACCTGCTAAAGATGGTAATACTAACAGAATTTACAGCAATGACTAGGACATGGATGGTGACAATATGATAAACCACATGAGTGGGAACCCACGACATATACGCAGCATGTGTAATGATGGTCAGTGGAAAGATTTTATGGAGAAGGGAATTATCAGATGTTAGTAATATTCCAACCTATCTCTTCATTCAGCCCTTCCTTTACACTATTCAGATTAAAAATCAAAAGTGTTTCTCTTCTATTGAGTGTAGTTTCTACAGGCAAGCCTGTCAGACATATACGCAACAGGTGTAATGATTGACAGTAGGAAGATTATATTGAGAATGGAATTATCAGATGTTAGTAATATTCCAAACTATCTCTTCATTCAGTCCTTCCTTTACACTATTCAGATTAAAAATCCAAAATGTTTCTCTTCTTTTGCGTGTGGTTTCTACAGGCAAGCCTGCCTGACACTTAACTTTCTCTAGGATACACCACCTCAAATCTTTCTCAGAGTGTTGCTGGTCTAGGAAATGCTGGACTAAAGGGGCCGTTATCTGCGTGTCCGAATTGCAGATTTATGCTCACTGAATCTCATACGGAATTCACGCCCCGTTTCTCCAATGTAAGCTAAACCACATGGGCAGAATAGTATATATATGATGTTGTGGCTCCTGCAGTTAGTGAGGTCTCTTAGCTTGATGTTTTTGCTTTTATATTTCAGGGAGTCCGTGACTAAGGCTGCATCACAAGCGTGGCAAGACCCACATTTGTGATTACCTAGCACTAAAGGTAGTCTGATACTGTGTCCTAGGCAATTGAGATCTTGTATGCACCAATATATCTTTCAAATTGTGATTTCTCCTATAGGCCACCAATGGTGGCTGTAGTTATGGTTCATTCTCATTGGTATTCAGAATCTTCCAATTCTTATTAATCACATTCTTGATTTTGCAGTTTAATGGAGAATGATTGATGACACATGTGACCTGATCTCGCGGTGTGCGGTTGGTGCCTTGTAATAGGGCATCACGATTGTAATATTTGGCCCTTTTAAATGCATGTCTCACTAGCCGGTGTGGATACCCACGGTCTAGTAAGCGTTTCTTTAATGCATCTCCATGTTTATGAAAATCATCCATATTGGTGCAGTTACGACGCACACGCAAGAATTCCCCAAAGGGGATTGAGTCTTTCTGGCAGGTGGGGTGAAAGCTCTGATATTGTAATATGGTGTTCTTAGCTGTGGGCTTTCTGAATAGACTAACTTGCAATGCATTGTTGGCTCCGGATATCAGAATATCCAGAAATTCACTACTACACAAAGGAAGGTTTAGAAGGAGGGTCCTAGGGAAAATTTTAAAGACCTGCACAGGATTGCATCCCCAGTTTTGTACATCAATGAATCAAACAAAATCCTTGGGTCTATTCTAAAAGAAGAAGAAGACACTGACAATATCACACAGACCTAACTGTGGGATAATCCATTTCAGGACGAATTCCCTCACCCAGCAAAGGTGGCATGCTTCATCATTTGGGATTCTCCTCTCAGAGGAAAACCTAGTTCCTCGGAGGGCTACAACTCCCTCTATGAGAAGGAGGAGCACAGGGATGTTTTGATGTCTACTCTACACGGATATACTAAATCCACCAAATGGGACACATAGTGTAGGTGAGGGCGCAGCGCAAAAAATGATTGAATGTGAGGGGAGTGATGATAAAACTAGCTAGGGAGAACACGATACATGCTTTATTTGTATGCTCTCGCTGCCAGGATTAAAAACAGTGCACCCGCGGTACGGATTTAAACCGCATGTGTGGGATGGAATATAGTGGTCAACATGTTTCAGCCATGATTACCCACAATCGGGCAAGGCTTTCTTCAGGACCTAAAAAATGCTGCTGCTTAAGTGATATGTGATACAAAAGAAATTTGGAATCAAATACGGAACCATTGGTGCTTCCGGTTCCTGTTCTCAGAAGGGTGATTGTACCCGCAATGACTGGGTAAATTGCTTCACCTCAACCTGGCGACAGCTCAGGGAAGGGGGCACCGCTCTCTCCGTCGGTACCCCAGACGAGCAGAGTCTGTAACCTCCGGTATCACATATCACTTAAGCAGCAGCATTTTTTAGGTCCTGAAGAAAGCCTTGCCCGATTGTGGGTAATCATGGCTGAAACATGTTGACCACTATATTCCATCCCACACATGCAGTTTAAATCCATACCGCAGGTGCACTGTTTTTAATCCTGGCAGCGAGAGCATACAAATAAAGCATGTATCGTGTTCTCCCTAGCTAGTTTTATCATCACTCCCCTCACATTCAATCATTTTTTGCGCTGCGCCCTCACCTACACTATGTGTCTCATTTGGTGGATTTAGTATATCCGTGTAGAGTAGACATCAAAACATCCCTGTGCTCCTCCTTCTCATAGAGGGAGTTGTAGCCCTCAGAGGAACTAGGTTTTCCTCTGAGAGGAGAATCCCAAATGATGAAGCATGCCACCTTTGGTGGGTGAGGGAATTCGTCCTGAAAGGGATTATCCCAGTTAGGTCTGTGTGATATTGTCAGTGTCTTCTTCTTCTTTTAGAATAGACCCAAGGATTTTGTTTGATTCATTGATATCCAGAAATTCAACCTGATCCGGGCTAAATTTGGCAGTAAACTTTAAATTGCTGTCGCTGGCATTAAGCCAAAGGATATACTCATGCAAGGTAGCAGCATCCCCTTTCCATATAAAAAACATGTCGTCAATGAAACGCTTCCATGTGCAAACATTTTCATAAAAGGGAGCTGTTTCATTGAAAACATTTTTCAACTCCCATTCACCCATGTAGATGTTCACTATGCTCGGCGCACAGGATGCCCCCATACTATCCGTGTGTGTGTGTGTCCACTGATTTGAGTTGAAATCAGGTCTGATTAAGTCGTAAAAAGGTTTTACTCTTTCTGCGTAATCTAGAATGTATGCTGTGCCAAAATTTAGAAATCCTAAAATGGATTGCAAACCTTTCAGAGCCTTTGGAGGTTGAAGCAGCGCGCACTTTTCTAAAAAGTTGGCTGCCAGGCTTTTTCCTTCACTTGATAGCTCATATCCCAAATACAGGACATTGAGATGGGCAATTTTAGATTTCTTAAAATTAAATTTGTAGCCCAAATTGGCGAATCCCACAATTATGTTGTTCACCCTGCACAAGTGTTCAAGTAATTCATCATCCGTCAGATAGATGTCATCTACATAGGACACAGCCTCCTCATCGCTTGTTTGTAATAATTCTGACACCCTTGTCGAGAATAACCTCGGACTGTTCTTATACCCCTGAGTCAAACGACAAAAATTTCGCTGTTTGCCGAGGGCAGAAAATGCTGTCAAATATCAGCTTTCTGGAGCTATATTCTGGCAGAAAAATCCATTCGAGATATCTAAAGTCGTTTTGTATTTCTTCCGCACGATGTTATTCATCAATGCGGCACTGTGTGCGCTGTAAACTGCAAATGTTCGTGTTTACGTGTTTAAGTGACGGTAATCTAAAATTAGACTATATGAATTGTCAGGTTTCATTACGGGAAACAAAGGTTTGTTCATTGGGGAGGTGCAAGTCTCAATCACACCTTGGTATTCCAACTGGTCTAGGATTTCGTTGACCTGTCTTTTTGCATTGTATTTTATAGGGTACTGTCTCTGTGGATTTGGAGTAGATTTTAATGGGATTTCATGGTGAGTGGACTCCACGTCACACCCTACATGGTTACGGTATAATGCTGGAGCTAGTGCTAGCGCCCACTACTGCGCGTATGAGTGTTTTAAGGATACTGGAACGAGGTCGGAGAAAGCAGGCAAAATGACGCTTTCCCCTTTTGGGCAATCCATTACAAATTCTGGCGGCCAATCTTTTTCTGCTAACAGGATGTCATATCCATATGTTAAGTTCTCCCAAAAGAGACCCTTAATTTTTCTTGAGATGTCCCCCTCTATTTGGAGTGTAATTTCATTTAGTCGATGTGGGACACTTACTCTGGTATCGGGTGTTTCCACTGTGATGTGTTCATTCAATACTGCTGTCACCAGAAAATCCTACAGGTTCTGGCGAGCTATTGTTACTTCTGCTGCACTGTCTAGCATTGTCAGAGCCCATTCCCCGATCAGAAGCTGAGTCCTCAGTAACCTCCCCATATCTAATTTTCAAGCCAGCTACTTTCTTCTTTTTGAATTGAGGTTTCGCTTTAGGTTTTTCTTCCTGTTTAATAATATGATCTGAATTTCAATGTGTTTCCCTTTCTCTTTTTGTCAATCTTCGGATCTTGTTCCAGATAGCCTGTCCCTGTCTGAGTTTGTTGATGACCCCTGAAAGGAACGAAAGGAGCGTGTATCAGTATCCTGATACCTATCAGGTTTTCTAATGTTATCACAATTTCTGAGGTTGTACTTCTTCTCAGAGGACTCCCTTTGGGGAGACCCACCCCTTGTTCATGTATTCTTTTCTGTGTTATTATTTTTAGATTGTTTATCCCATTTATTTTTGGGAAAAAAGGGTGCTTGTTTCGAGTTGTCCTTGTCGGGACTACCCACCATTTGTGGCTTTCCTGGTTTAGCTCCCAAATTATCTCTACCTAACGTAGCATAGGTTTCTTCGATAATCTTTGGTAAATCTCGCCTTTTGTTTATATGAGCTACTTCTCTCAGGCGTTGATGTACCACTACTGCTGCTGCCTCCCCTTTTATGTTGCTCAGCATAATTGCAGAGACTTGGTCAAAGTTTCCCATCAGTTTCATCCCCAAGTCCAGGGCAGGTCCTCCCCGTACTCATTCTGTATCTGTTTCAATACGTCTGAAATTACTGCTATTGAAGGGGTACCGTGTTTTCTAACGTATATGGCAGCGAAGATTGTTCTCCATGTGGTACAATCCTCGATTGAGGGAAGCAAATGGTTAGCATTCTGTGTTTTTCCTACGGACCCGTATGGGGAAATACTGCCTCCAGCTGTGCAATTTTTTGTGCTATCCAGAACGGAATTTGCTCCCTTTTGGATGTTATTGTCCCTACCACTGACTTCAGTGTTTGTGGGTTAATTGTAGGTGTGGTTTGATGTGGACGAACTGGAGCATTTCTTGCAGGTTGAATTGTTAAAGTTCACATGACAAACTGGACAATGTGTCTGTACAGTCTGACTATGTCTTTATATATTGTCCGGACTTCATCCACTTGTAGTGTATCTATCTCTGGATGTGGAGTGTATGTCGCTAACACAGGCCATGTCGCTCCTTCTATGCTGAGTGGACCGAGTCTCACGACAGATGTGTGTGGGAGGGCGCCTTTAAACCAGTTTTTATGTTCCTGGTAAGTTAACGGGACTTCAATGTCTTCGTATGGAATGTATTCTTCCGGCGGCCCAACTATAATGTATGTGTGAAATAATTTAGTCACCGGATCTGCAGGTGGGAACTGAATCCACGAATAGAATACCTCTGATCCGAACACCTCGTGTGCCTTAATCACGAAGGTAACACAGCCACCTGTTGCTGGTAGCCGTGTTCTAACAATGTCATAGTAACTGCATGTCTGCAATTTTCTGAAATGTTGAGAGCATTAGCTAAATCGTCTTCCTCGAGCCTGGACTGGACTCAGTCATTTTCGGGCAAATCAAAAGTTCTGGTACTTAAGAGTTTTGCACAATATAGGAACTTTTTATCCTTACAAGCTTGTTTTAAAACCTTCAGCCAATACACAAGGTTTAACTGCTTAGCTGAGGCGGATCTTCCTTCCTACTTCAGACATCTCTGAAAAGTGTGAGGAGGACTTTCTGAGAAAGCCCGGCTGAACTACTCAGATTTTCACTGTTAATATAAGAACCAAACCAACGTTGGCTGTGCCATGTCGTGTAGTTCCTAGGAGTCCACCCACGACCTGCGCGTTTTGGATGACCTAAACTGAGGGATTGGTGTGCAAACAGACTCTGGACACCCCCACAGGATATGTCCGCCATTAGACCAGCTGGCTCTACAGTGCCACTACCACCCCCCTGTATTCTACAGTGGGGTAGGTAGATTCTGGCAACCACTGAGCATTAGAACCCTGATTCCTCAGGGATCGTGGAAAACAGTACAGTACTTTTCGCTCAGGCGCTCGTGCCTGCTTATTCTCAGAAAACAACTAGAATGACGATTGGAACGTTTTCAATAAGTATTTATTGGTCCAGCGACAATCTTGTGTAAAACATATGTGCTGCGACAATCAGGAAACAGAAGCATACGAAAGAAATGGCAAGTGCTAATATAGTAAACAGTAGATACATTTCTACCATAATGCTAAAACGATGAACATGGATGGTTCATAAAAACAATAGCATTTGCGTACTCCTAAAATGTGCGCCCTACGTAATCTGCCTAAATGTACCTAGCCTAGATGTGTAGGTGTAGCATGTATATGTGCATATGTGTATGTAGCCAAGAAACCCCTAGGGAAGCTCCAACCCCCTCACCTGATGGTTGAGAACGAAGGCCCCAGTCTCTGCTTGGAGGATAACACCCCACAAGGGATGTCAGACTGCTGTGTGTTAAAGATTCAGCATGCAGGACCCAAGCTCAGCTTGGAAAGAATTCTCCTCTAAATTGTAGGGGGAGTGAAGGTCTTATATACTGGAGTGGTCACTCCTGGGTTTCTACTAAAATACATATGTTTTGAAAACAATCTTAAATGTTTTTCAAACGATCATAAATGTTTATCAAAACAATGTGCTCATCCATAGTGAGCCTGTTGGCCGAAGATGAAAAAAAGCGGTGACCCTTATACAGAATAAGTGTGCCCTGCCTGGGGACGTGTTTATGTACGTCAGGTACAGCATTATTATCATAATATGCCAAGAGCCTGATTATGAAGGGACAGAGCTAACTACTAAGTAAAAGGTCACCCTTCAGAACCGTTATTGTCGTGTGGATGGGACAATGTATGTAAACAAGCATTTGCAATGTAATCAGTCTGGACCCGGGCCGGGAAGGCAAAGCCGGACCAATGGGGGCCCGGGTAGAACGCCATCCGGAGGCGGGAGCCCTCCCCCGCCCCACCCATTAGCATGCCGGCCTAGGACGGTGGGGGGCCAGGATTGGATTGGCCCCCTTAAACAAAGCAAGCCCCCCCCCCAGTCAGGGGGTGAGGGAGGAGGTGCGAGGGGGAGGATAAGAAGGGGCCAACGGCCCGAAGTAAACACATTTCCCCCCTCGCAGGAAGACAGAAAGGAATTGCCGCCGGGACGAGACGCGGGACCAGGGACAGGCGGCGTAACCAAGGCTGTATGCGAGGTGGCGGCAACGAGATCCGGGCCACAATCGGTGGAACCGGGGTGGGGAAGCCGAGGACCATTGACCAGCCATGGGCGGAGGACCTAGCGGCGGAGTGGAAGGGCTGTTCGCCCCCAAAAGAGTACACGCATGTCCGGCACCTGCAGCCTGAACGGCGGTGCCTTGGACGAAGGAGTAGAGGAAGCAGCCCAGCCATCGCGCAGGACAAATGTGACCGGGCAGGTCTCGCACCACGGAGGGGTCGGAGCGGGCGATGATGCCCCCGAAGCCTCGTTGGCAGCATAGAGCGAGGTGAGCAATGGCGCGAAACCGGGACCTCCGGTAGCAAGAATGGGCAGGTAGCGCAACAAGGTGGGAGGAGGCGCCAGAGACTCCCAACGGTAATGCGGGAGAAGCAGGTTCGAGTCTCGTCGGCGCTCAACAAACTAGGAGGCTGGGCAGATCGCATCCTAAGCTAGTTAAACAAAGCATAAATAGAGCACATCGCATCCGCGTAGTTTGAGGATAACACCGTGTTTCTGGGCAAATCATGCCGGAATGTTATAAATCAAAGTCTCGCTATGCACCGGTATTTAGTGCGTACATCATGGGGATATGGCGCACCTCACGGTAATTGTATAACCAGAAACTCTGGCCTGGTCTGTCCCTTGATCAGCGTGTGCTCTTTTCAGGATCACACTTAAAGATTTATCAATGTGCGCATCACTGATTGATCTTCCGTACGCGCTTAAAATGCCGCCTGCACCCCGGAGCCTAATCACCCCCTTTAAATAGTGTGCACAGGCACAGCGCGGATTCGCCCTTCAGGGCAGGCGTGGTTGCAGCTGCACATCCTAAAGATGGAGTCAGTGCACGTGGCTTCATCTGGAACTGCTAGTCTTTCTAGAAATAATGTGCACGCCACTAACTGTTAGGTCATATGGATGCCCACAACTCTTCACGAAACAACCTTAATGTTCACGCCGGAGTATGATAGGAATCAGATGCTGCTGAGAGCAGGTCACGCCGGCTGGCTGCCAGGGGAAGAAAGCGCGCGCTTTTCACGCAGGTGTCGTGCGGCGCTATGCCAACGAAAGTTTAAAAATGGCGCAGCCCCCCCACCCCCCGCTGATGCCGGAGCAGCGGGATGCCGTGCGTAAAGCGGTTCAACACCTTGCTAAGGGTAGGAAGCGCTATTTAAACGCAATTACAAGGTGATGGAGCTAGGTGCCACCAGTTCACATACAATCCTGTTGCACTAAAGACAGTTTTTTCGCACCGTTCGGAAATGGAGTTCGGTGAAAGATTAGGAAAGAAAGGATAGTCTGTAGGCACACTGGAACATTCAGAAATAGCACTAGAAGCTTAGAGAAATGTGACCACAGTGGTCTGATCCAGTAATTTATTAGCCTTGTAGGGGGAGGTCATCGTAAATCAGGTTCATGAGCCTCGGGGCAGGAACAGCTTAAGGATTTTTGGGGCCCTGGGCCAAATGTATTTTGGGGCCCCTGACCAGAACAGTTTGGAATTTATGATCCATTTTCAGGCCTTTCGTGCTCTGTTTGGCCAGGTCACTGACAGTGCACAGGACACTCGTCCAAACTCTAAATGTGTTTATAGCTAATATTCAAGGATAGTGACAGTGTGTTTGCAATATTTGTAACACAGCAGCAGCTCACTAATAGTTCTGCCAATAACCTCTGTGACTTCCTCCCAGTTATTGTATGCGAGTTCCTGTTTTTATCGAATATCTTATAGGCACGGCAAATGTACATGGTTGTACATTTGATAGATGAGTGGAGTTGGTTTTCCAAATAGACACACACGGGGGGTCACGCATTCCTTTAAAAAGTTCCCGGGCAGCAAAAACACAGAGATCCCTCGGTGGACTCAGATTGTTTGGTTATAAAAATGGAAGCACACATTTGATGGCTAGCACTTTCGACCATACGGTCTATGAAACAGATCGGATTGGGACAGGCACTACCAATTAGACACAGCTGGAGATTGGCAAGGTCACGTAGGATATAGGATCAAGGAGGCTAATGATTCACCTCCCGACTGAAGGGATCACTTTCGGGTCGTAGCTTGCCAGTCATAGCTGCCAAGGTTGCAGAATGCTATGTGGGGCATTGTCCAAAAAATCAGTGTAATGAGGAACGACGTTCAACCACTATGAGTGACACCTGCTTGGCAACAAAATACAGCAGTAATACAAGGGTGACACATAGGATTATCAGTGATAACACCCACTATGACCTCTCGGCCATTAGGAGTGCGCTTCTTCGAACCCTGACCTCATGAATCTCAAGGCTGCCTATGTGAGACTGTCCTAGGAAGACAGGATGCCTTTTCTTTTTAAACCGGAAGCACACGACTGATTAAGCTAGTGATCAAGAGAATCCTTCTGCTAGTGGGATCTGTATGCAGTAAATCAAGCATCCTAAACTCTTTTCCTGACGATCGGTCTCTTAGCACGTAAAAGATTGTAAGCTGTTGGGGTGCCGTCATTCCAGGTGTGCAGAACCTGCTCTGCCTTAGCAACACTGTGTTGTTCCTTTTGTACTACTGTAAAGCAATAAGGGGAGTCTACTTCTGCGGTTTTTTCTTTGCTAGTTATCCTAGCTCATCGCAAGTAGCACGAACGGTTTCAGGGCGTGTAACAAGCAGTTTGCAGGAGTAACAAGGCAGAGGGCTTACTTGTCAGAGAGCCTGATAGCTCAAAAGTTAGAGCCTCAGACTTTTGATCTGAGGGCCCAGGGTTCAAGTCTCTGTTCAGACGGTTTGGTTAAGGAAAAGGTTCTCTAATTGCCTACTATTCCTACAGGCAACCGCAAAGTATTTGGTGGAGAGTTTTAATGCCCCAGCCAGCGAGCGGGGGGTAGCAAAAAGGTTTCACTCCATTGATAAGACACCCCAACCACGGGGATACAATTTAATTCTGAGATATGGCTTAGGTAGACCGAGCACCCGGTAACTATACTGGCAAGCAGCATGGATGGCTGGCGACTATAACACCTTGGAGTCTCCTTTCTCATCTAACATTACCTATATCCGAGTTAAACACGGATGAGCGATTGTTTTTCGGTGTAATATGGTGTAAGGTGCACAGGCACCCTATAGTCGTGTGAAGGGGAGAGTCTGACGTATGATGGCTCCACATGTCGGCCAGGGACGATGAACCTGGTTGGTTACTTTCAATTGACAGAAGCATGTGAATGACTTCACTTTTGCCCACTACCAACAGAGATCTCTGGAGTAGAATGTCCCATCTCAGTAAAGGAATACCAGTGAAAAAGGCATTTCTGGGGTGAACTAGTCTGACATGCATTGTTGTCCAAAGTGCTTGTACAGCAAGGGACGCAGAAGCAGTGGGAAAAAAGGCGGCTTCAGCTGCCAGACATGAGGTTTTACAGATATGTCCATTTGCTGTCCAAAGGTCATGTTCTTGTAGCTAGCGGGACCGCTGATAACCGCCCCTTAAGTTGCCACTGGCGATGCGAAATGCTAAGCAACAAATGGAAATTGCCAGTGATAGAATCACAGCTCATTAAATAGGCAGCTGTTCCAGAAAGAACCCGTCCCTAACTGTCCCGGAGCGGCATCATTAAAAAGGTTATGTTACACACAGTAACAGCGCGCCTGGCACCACCAATGGACAGTGCCAGCACAGTCAAATACAGCACCACATTGCTACCAACATCACACCACTACAAGGTGACATTCTAGGGTAACAATACCCCCAGGGACTATAGGTAGGGAGTGGGTAACGTAATAACCCGATGTATAGACTCTGGGGCTCGGTTACCAGGCTCCCACCGGTGAAGCTGGCTAACAAACCGAGGAATGCTTAGCCTAATGACGTAAACAGGAAAGGCAAATCTAGCCCAGTGCAGGTGCCTATAGCAAAACCCACTTGTCCCGCTGGGGCCGTGCAGGGCGGCGACAGATTAGGGCAGCAACCTCAGTACACAAGGGCCCCGTTATAGCCTTTCTGATTAGGCTAGGGCTCATACTTTAGTAGATTTCAATACGTGCGATCCCCTTCTGTGGCTGCGTTTCCGCAGATCTACATACTGGGGTCAAAAGAAGTGGGAAGCAATAGTTCCAGGGTTAGAATGCCCCTGTTTGAGTCCGTGCAAACCCACTATCTTGCAGACCGTAAGGGCCTACAACAACTCTTCACTAATCTTTTCCCATACGGAGAAATGTTTGAGAATTACTCCCGACAATGGCATACGTAAACATGCTTCCAGGAGATTCACTAAAGCAGTATAGCTGCGCTTAATACAAGCCCCATGCTACTAGGCCCTTGAATGAGATAGTACCTTGAGTGGACTAAAGACTGCAATTGGTCGTCCGTCAAGGAAACAAGGAACTCATCTCCATCCTCTAACTCCGGTGCAAGTGAGGCCTGGTAAACAGCACAGCATAGTTATTGTCACTTGCGGTATGCCAAACGTATCCCATTTGGCTTTCAGAATAATTGGAATGAATATTCGTTGCCGCTGCTGTGCTTCAGACACACCAGTAATTGCAGCACGGTCATATTCGCTCATTCCATACTGGCTTTAATCACACCGTGGGTTTGAATAGATTCAGTTTGATTACTATCGGCTTAGTGCTGGAATTCACCAGATGATGGAACGCAATTTCTTGAAAGAAGCTTGACAAGCTCTCTCCGCCAGCTTTCTCAAAATATCTTTGAGACTGAGGGGGTAATGAGGGGTATTTCTAGCAATGTTTATTGATACACATTGAGCATCGTGCCAGAAATCGGCTACATTCCGGCACAAAAAAGATCCCAGGCGGCAGGTTCAGGAAGAAAAGTAAAACCTCTAAACCAAAATAATTCTATATCTTCCGGAACGGAACGCTGCCACGTCATAACCACCACGGGAGTGCTCCAGTCCCGGGCGTTTTTTCTGGCATAAGGCATTGCCTTAAAGAATAAGTCTAACGGTTCCAACTAGACTGACCAGGGTTCCCAAGCCCCAGAGCGAGCCCGGGCCAGCAGTGGAAAATAGATTTCATTACCTGCCTCTTAATTTTCCTGTGTATTATTTGTGGGGAAGTTGTGGCAGCTTGCAAATTCCTCCGCGGAGGTTGTTAGCTTGGAGAATTGTACTAAAGTACGCCAGTACATACACGAGGCGCCGGTAGACTGCTACACGCGCTTGCAGGCATTGAACTGCTGTGTGGATGAAGGAAAGATAAAATAGCTGTGGAAAGGGCGAACCATAACAACCATGGCATTTGGAAGGCCAAATTAAATTACAGAATAGTAGTATGGCTGGTGCAAATATATGCTGGCATAGTGGCCACAGAGAACACATCCGGCCGCCGACCGCGAAGGAAGATGTTAGGAGCCAATCGGGAGCGTGAGTACCAATTAGGAACAAAAGGAGAGGCCGGGGTAGGGGGGAGCTCCCTCCGATTGAGAAACCGTAGGTAGCGTGGCGGAACAAACACAAGGAAGCTAGTAAAAAGAGAAAAATTACTAGAAGGTAGATGGAAGGCTCTCACAGTGTCCTTGGGATGCCTCACGGCAGGGGCACTGAGGGAGCCAAGGGGCGGCGTGCCGCCATAGAAAGAGTAGATGTGATGCTCCTGCAGGACCCTTGGGATGCCTCACGGCAGGGGTCCCGAGGGAGAAGATGGCAAGGACTCAGCCTCAGGAAAGGTAGAGTAGATGCTCAAGTAAGGTCCTTGAGATGCCTTGGACTGCAGGGACCCCCGGGAGAAGGGAGTGCCCACAAAAGGGTTACAGGGCGAGCGGGACGGCACTTGCAGCCCGGGCAGGTCCAGACGGACACCCTCCAAATCGGTAGCAAGCTGAAGCCTAGACCCGTGAATCGGAAGCCCAGAAAAGGGGCCCCTCCCCTCCCGGAAAATTGAGGAGGCTGGGTCCATAACCCAAGAGGAAGAATTGCAAAGAGCAATAGATGAAAAGAGAGAACATGGACATCAAATGAGGCGATGACCATGAACGTTTGACATGGATAAAATTTTATGTAAAAATGTTTATGTTGATGAATAAACTGCGACCTTTTCAGGCACCAAAGAAAGTTGTCAGTGGTGATTTTAAGGTAAAAGCGCGCAGTTGGTGGTAACAGTGAAGGGAGCGGGGCGGGACGACTTGCCGCCTGGAGGGGGTTTGGACCCGGGAAGGCGAAGCCGGACCAATGGGGGCCCGGGTAGAACGCCATCCGGAGGCAGGAGCCCTCCCCCGCCCCCCCACCCATTAGCATGCCGGCCTAGGACGGTGGGGGGGCAGGATTGGATTGGCCCCCTTAAACAAAGCAAGCCCCCCCCCCAGTCAGGGGGTGAGGGAGGAGGTGCGAGGGGGAGGATAAGAAGGGGCCAACGGCCCGAAGTAAACACATTTCCCCCCTCGCAGGAAGACAGAAAGGAATCCCACCCACCCACACCTAACACACGGGCGTCGCAGCCGTAAGGGGAAGAAGGGTAGCGGAACAAACACATGGAAGCTAGTAAAAAGAGAAAAATTACTAGAAGGTAGATGGAAGGCTCTCACAGTGTCCTTGGGATGCCTCACGGCAGGGGCACTGAGGGAGCCAAGGGACGGCGTGCCGCCATAGAAAGAGTAGATGTGATGCTCCCGCAGGACTCCTTGGGATGCCTCACGGCAGGGGTACAGAGGGAGAAGATGGCAAGGACTCAGCCTCAGGAAAGGTAGAGCAGATGCTCAAGTAAGGTCCTTGAGATGCCTTGGACGGCAGGGACCCCCGGGAGAAGGGAGTGCCCACAAAGGGTTACAGGGCGAGCGGACGGCACTTGCAGCCCGGGCAGGTCCAGACGGACACCCTCCAAATCGGTAGCAAGCTGAAGCCTAGACCCGTGAATCGGAAGCCCAGAAAAGGGGCCCCTCCCCTCCCGGAAAATTGAGGAGGCTGGGTCCATAACCCAAGAGGAAGAATTGCAAAGAGCAATAGATGAAAAGAGAGAACATGGACATCAAATGAGGCGATGACCATGAACGTTTGACATGGATAAAATTTTATGTAAAAAATTTTATGTTGATGAATAAACTGCGACCTTTTCAGGCACCAAAGAAAGTTGCCAGTGGTGATTTTAAGGTAAAAGCGCGCAGTTGGTGGTAACAGTGAAGGGAGCGGGGCGGGACGACTTGCCGCCTGGAGGGGGTTTTGCATTTACGAGAGTTTGAGCTATTGGAATTGTAAATGACAATGCCTTTTATTTATGTGTTTTGAAAACCTGCAAGCGGTGCTTCTCGTAAGCAACGAGGGTTTCAAAACACATAAATAAAAGGCACTGTCATTTATAAAGCCAATAGCTCAAACTCTTGCAAATGCGAGACCGATTGCATTGCAAATGCTTGTTGAGCTCTGAGACGGAGGGAACAGTCTACAAAGTCAGAGGGTGTCCTCAGAAACATGCAAAAATATGGGTAACATGGGCAAAATACAGAGGCATTATTATCACGAAGTGACACTTTAACAATACAAATCTAGACATCTACATCCGGACGTACATAGGATTGGGGATACAATTTAGGAATGATACATAAATTTGCATGCAACGGCTGGAAGTGGAGTGTGGGGGGGCAGGAGTGCTGGGATTATATTGTATTTTTAATGTGTTATATCTTTTGTATCTCATGCAAAACTCAATAAAATGAGGTATAAAAAAGATTGAGGAAACTTAGCATCATATTGCATTAAATTGGGAGAAAGGCGTTGTTATATAGGGGATCATGCATATGAAATCATACAAAACACTGCGTTGTGTTCTAAGCTACTACCACCCAGTGAACAATAACAAGTAATATGTAATAATAGAGGCACAGACTAAAGAGCCTCTAGTAATCCGGAAAGTACCTACACTTTACACTGAGCACAAGGACTTGCCATGCTCTCAGCGAGGAAAACTAAAAAGACCAAGATGAGGACCTACTGCCCAGACAATGGAAAAGCTGATCATCTCTGCAAAGCTTGAGTCGCTCTCTTTAGATTCTCCGTCGCCTCCTCCCGGCCCTGTTGTAAAGTGACCTGCTCGGGAGCCTCATCGTCACTGTTAAACTCCTCGGTTTCGGGGTCCGCTATGTTGCAGTCTTGTGTACACACAGGTGCTTGCAGAATCACCATTAACCTCTGAACGATGCGTCATTTTCCCCTACGGAACTGTCCCGCCTGCAGAGATGTAGAACAAGAAAATGGTTGGGGGAGAACGGGCAAGAACTAAAGAACTGAAACGACAGCCAAAACGGCAAGCTTACTTTTGTTTGCTACACTCCTCTTCCCAAAGGCGAGGTTCGAAGGCCTTTTTAAGATAACATTGTTTAAAGATTTACAATGTTATCCTTTCGCTTGTCATTTATAAAGTGCTCCATTTAATGATCAGTGTATAGTTTCAAGATATATATATATATCCCCTTTGGCTGCTGTCACCCGTTTGCAGCCCTGAACCAAACATACTACAGTCCACGATGGCCACTACAGTAACAAGTATGACCTTGATAATTAGCCGACCCACATATCAATAAAAAATAAATTTGGCAAAAACCATGCTTCAAAAGCTATATAAAACATTCACAAACACACAGAACAGCCGGTTTTGGTTTATTATCGAATTTATGTTCCTGTCTGTTGCACACTAGCTGCCAGTAGGTGGCGCATCCGTTACAGGAGACTAAGCTCCCTCCTCTCGTAAGTGCCATGTACTTAGTAGAGGGAAGACGAACAGCCTGTAGCAGACAGAACTCAAGAGTGGTTTCATCTGTTCAGGTGGGTGATTGCGTGCCTGATGGCGTCTTAATGATGAAGGAAAATGTCAGCTCTCTTCTAACGATAGATCACTACAGAGGTAGCTACAGGCACTGATAAAGTATGATCCATGCCGATGGAGTGCAAAAGTCAAACCCTTGAAATGGCCTGTAGAGTAGCATAAGTGGGGTACACATTTGTCAGCTGTTGAAGGCACTTGCCTGTTGCGGAGTGGGTGTGCAAGGAGGCAGAGTGTAGGTGCAGACACTCTGCTTATGGGGCACCAGCAAACATGCAAATATTGGGGAACCGATGGCATGGTTGTTTGTTAAATTGTTTCTTTAACTTTCAACAAAACGGAAAACTATATAAACTGAAAGCAGCTAAATTAATGCTATTTCAAATCTGGAGTGTTGGCATGCATGGTGAGAGGGCTCTTGCAGGTCCCGTGGTTTTGTTGAGTGTTTTTCATTGCCTATGAAGTGTCAGAACGACGCCTATTTCTTCGTGCTGCTTATAACATTTAATTAAAAAAAACGTTTTAGTCGTTTTATTAGAAGTGTTGACAACACGCAAATGAAAAAGATAACTAAATATGGCATTTCGTCATCTACATAGCGTTATTTCCGAAAACATTCCAAAGAACAACAGTAGACTTTCTTCAGCGTTATGTAGAGTCAGCACCTATTACCTTCTGTGCTGCTTATAATGCTATGTTTGAACACTTTTTCGCTCAAATTTGAGCATAGTAGTGTTTGCATGATTGATTTTTTCCAACCCTGGGACGCAATCACTTCTGGTAGAGTTTTATTTGCGTTGATGTTAGCTTTAAATACAAGCATTTCCAATGCAATAGGTCTTGTAATTACTTAACTCTGGAAAATGCGAGACCTACTGCATTGGAAATTGTTGTTTGCAAAAGCGCCCCGTGCAGCGCTTTCATGTTAATGGCGGCCGAGACTCTTTCCTTAGACTCCGCTCGTCTCAAGAAAGGGGCGTGGCCGCCATTAACGTGAAAGCACGGCGCGGGCGCTTTTACAAACAAAAGTTGAGAAATAGAAAAACAATGAAAGCGAAAGCAGCGCAGCGCTCGTGAACGAGTGCTGCGCTGATAAAGTATGCGCACAAACATTAAACAAGCATTTGCAATGCAATAGGACTCGCATTGACGCAAACGGTAGTTATCACAGACAACGGGAGGGAGGGCGGGAAGCGCGGACAAAGTAGTGCTTACACGTACTATACCGTGTAACACTCGAAGTAAAGGGGCCAGTAGCCATGGGAGGGTACAAATGACGACATGGCCATAATAAGGAGGGACTAACAAGCCTCATAATCAGAAGGCAGCATTTACGAAAGACAATGACACAAGCCATTTAAAAACATGGGCGGAGAGTGGGTGGAGCTTCCACTCCATTCTCCATTACTGCATGCCTCGCAGAGCGAGCAGCCCGTGCGCGCTGCCACTATAGGCTCGACCTAAAAAGGGGTATACATGACAGGCCTAGCCTAACGAACATGACAATATCCTGCTGGTCCTGGAAAAATACTTGTTATTATGGCCAGTAAAAGGCATCAACAACCGTCATACATCCAGATCAGGCCACATATATGCAGTATGTGAGGTAGAAACACGTTATCTCACTGTTGCTATCCCTGCAATATGCAACATTACATCAAGGCACAACACATACGAATTACCAGTATACACATTACCATGCGTTACAGCAATCCTAAGAGCGGCACTGGCACTCCTACGATGGTACCTGGGGTCCTTGTGCCCCTTCCGTAGGCTTCTGGACCATATGCCCGCCTAAACCAGGGAATGCGGTGTATTCTTGCGGGGAATCGGGGACCTCAGTCGAGGTTTCACCCCGTCCCAACAATCCTGCAACAATGCCCCACGTATGTCCAAACCAAGGAGGGAGGCACCCGCACTGGTCACGCACGGCGGGAGCCCTCCACTCCCAAAGGCTGGTCCCCGCGACCTCGCAGTGCCGGCACACCCGGGGGTGCAATGGAGTTGGCGGCGACCTGGCGGTACAGCTGATTGCCGTGGGGCAACCCCGCCCCCAACTCGGACTTGCCTGAGGCCCTTGGGGGGCCCCTCTGTTAAAGAAAACACAAGGCCTCCAAAGCTGCTGTGGGCCCCCCCAGGCCGTGTGACGCGGTCTGAGGTGGGAGAGCGTCCTCGCTGCTCTCGACGATTGGCGACGTGTCCTGCTGGGCCGGGCTGCGCCTTCCTTCCTCGGGCGCCGCCGGCATCAGCAGGTTGCTAGGCAACGCCTGGCTCTCCTGCGGCACTCGATCACTGACGAGCGGCCGCACTTGGTGCCTTCTTCTCATTCGGGTGGGGGCTCAGCCCAGCACTCGGCCTCGGCGAGTAGCACCCCGGGGAGCGCAAGGCAGCCTCCCTAGTGGTGAAACCACACGTTGCTCCCAGAAAGCACGCGGAGCTCCGATTTCAGCACAGCACCAGAACGTGAGGCACACGGCTGTTCCAGCAAGAGCCAGGAACTTCCCATGAAGCAAAAAGCACCAGGGAGTGCCCAAACAATAAAGCGCTCTCCACGCTATTCCCTTCCAAGGACAAGGGGCATAATAGCACTTCTGGGAGAACACTGGGGCCCACCAGCAAGGTGCAGGCAGGCAGGTCAGCACAAGGGTCCTGGGTGCAAAGTGGCAGTCCTCATCCCAGCCAACAGGCATCAGGTCAGCTCCCCAGAACAATCAAGTCTCCTGGCAGTCCAGCAGCCTTCCAGTTACAAGTCCATGCAGTGTCTCTTTTTATTGGGTCACAGCCCAAGTATTTATAGTGCCAAAGTCTTTGTTCTGGGGGCACTTCAGGAACATTATAGAAGTGCACAACGCCCCACATTCACATTGTAAGCCCTGGTCGCAGACACACCACAGGGGGGCGGAGACAGCATTGTAGAAGGCAGGCACAGCCCTATTCAGGTGCAACTCCTCCCACCACTCCAAATGCAGACCAGGCCTATTCAGGTCTAAGGGAAACTCCTCCGGCTACTCTAAATTCAGCCAAGGTCTATTCAGCCTAGTGCTGAGTCACCCAGGAAAGGCAGGACACACCTCAACCCCCCTTGTGACTGGCTGGAGTGAATGCACATCCCCTCTCTCCTGTCAGTTAGAAACAGACGATCAATACACATCCAGGCAGGGCACAAAGACACATAAGCACACAGAAATGTCTACTTCTAAAAGTGGCATTTCTAAAATAGTAATAATAAATCTGCTTTCACCAATAAGCGGGATTTATCACTACTATTCCAAACATACCAAACATGGTCACGCTACCCCTCTCAGATCAGAAATTACCACTGAAGCACATATCAGGGAATTCTCACTGCAACCCTATGAGAGGGCAGCCTCACAGCAGTGAGAAACCAAATAGGCTGTTTGTCACTACCAGGACGTATCACACAGTGAAGGCACATGTCCTACCTTTTACCTACACAGCACCCTGCCCATAGGGCTAGCTAGGGCCTACCTTAGGGGTGACTTATATGTAGTAAAAGAGGAGTTGCAGACGTGGCAACCACGTGCCATGCCACGTCACTGCAGCAGTAAACTGCGCGCGCAGGCCCTGCAGCGGCAGAGGACTGAGACAGGTTTGAAAGGCTACTTCGGTGGGTGGCGCAAGCAGCGTTGCAAGCCCACCAGTAGCATTTAATTTACAGGCCCTTGGAATATGGCATATCACGGTACAAGGGACTTACAGGTAAATTAAATATGCCAAAAAGGCGTAGACCAATCTTACCAAGTTTACCAGAGAGAGCACATGCACTTTAGCACTGATCAGCAGTGATAAAGTGCCCAGAGTCATAAAACCACCAACAGGTCAGAAAAAATACAGGAGGAAGGCAAAAAGTTCTGGGATGACCCTGCAAAAAGGGTCAAGTCCAATATCGCCTCTGAAGGAGGCTGGACTGTGGTGTCTGAACAAGAATCCGACCCTGATGAAGGAGCAATTGAAGGGACAGGGCAAGTGCAGTCCAAATCAAGGATAGACCTGACCGAGACCTGGCCAAATAGAGAACACAGAAGGAATCCGAGGCTTGCATCCGAGAGAGGGCTTGCACCAATTGCTGAGACGTCCGAATTCTAAAAAAGTGAAACTGAAGGTCAGAGACTAAGTTCAAGGAGATCGAAGAGAGTTATTGCGCCTTGTCGGAGGTACTCTTCCCCCGAATGGACTTACTTGGTTGCCAATGCCGACGAGGGTGAGTTTGGGGACATCAGTGCTGATAATCGAAGTCCTGTTGAAGATTCGTGGGACTGAAGCGCATGCTCTCCTTTCATTGGCCGCTCTATACCCACCAAGGTTGAGTGGCCTAAGAGCTCTGATTCTGAACAATGTTGTTTTCCCTCCTTTAGGCATAGAATCAGCATCGGCGGAAGAAGCAGAGTTGAGAGCTGATCTGTTGCAATTGGTTGAACAACAATTGGGTTCGGCACTTATTAGAGATGTTGAATTACCTTTATGAACTTTGCTAAAAGTGCCTAAGAAGAAGATTACCTAGACCCGAGTGGACGAAGAATAAAATTAGGGGTTACACTTAGAAGAAGACGGAGTAGGGTTAAGGAAGTGTTACGAACTTGTGCACATAGGGAAAGAAAGAAGAGAAACTGGAAGAAAAAGTGAGAGAGAGAGAAAAGCGTCCGAGACCCACTTAAGAGACTCTTGTGTTTCTTGCTCTGTTCGAGTGGAGCCTAACGGAAAAGAGACTCCGTGGCTGCTGTGTTTCCACTACAATTTTGGGTTTGAACCGGATTAAAATGGAGTCTGGAAATAGGAACCGTAGGCGAAAATGTATCATAGGCACACTTATAACCATTGTAGTGGTAGTGATACTAATAGTAGAGTCCGTTTCTAGGTCTTCGGAGGAGGGCCTTAGGGTAGTTGTCCCTGAGATGGTTACCCCGACCCCAGGGATTCCAAAAAGAGGTACTCTAGGATCAGACAAGGATTTTGCTGCTCAAGGAGAACATCTCCATGTAGATTTGTCAAAGGGAGATTACACCCTTAACGCTTAGGCTAGGTTATTGTATGAGTATGTAGACACTATGGAAGCTAGATATTGTTATGTTTGCATGCAGTTACCCGCATCGGTAGAGGAAGGAATTACCTATTGCCACTTGCCTGTGACTTATGGCATTAGTTGTAGTTTGCTCCTAAGTATATTTATAAGAAGGGCCATTATGAATATTATTTTTCCAACTATGACGTGGTACTGTCTTAAGTACCAGGCTACAACCATTGGAACAATTATAACACCATGAAGACAATTGAGATGATAGGGAATTATTTTGTCCCACCGCTACATTAGACACCGCTTATGCTCATAGACACAATTTAACTTGTACACTAACAGATGTAGAGAAGAAGTTCATAGATCAAGTAGAAGATAGATATAGAGTTGTAGTGTGTGAAGGGAATAAACCTTGCAAGTCTCCTGATTGGACAAAGGAGGAGTTAGATCATCATGTGGCAGAGAGTTCAGGACCACTAGCTTTGGACTGGCAACACAGGGGGAGACTGTGTATTCAGCAGGCTGAGAGTGGATATAGTTCCATGTTTGTGGGAAAGAGCGAATGTAACCATACGTTTCAGGTCCATGGCCCATGGAAAATGTTTTTGGACTACACTGTTCAGGTTATACTAGGAGTCTATTTTGTCGTCTGCGGAAAGAAGGCATATTTGAGATTGCCTAGTAAATGGTAAGGTATTTGTTACTTGGCTGTGGTGTTTCCAAATATATACCATGAGGAGGATTTGGAGGCCTTAAGTGGAGAAACAACTATTAGACAGAAACGTGGATTGAATGCGGGAGAGATCGTGGGCAGCATCTTTGGAGCCATGATACCCAGTTTGGGAGTGGTGTTGAATGATATCAAGATTAGGAAGTTATCTACCATAGTTGATAAGCTATCTACTGACACTGCTAAATCTCTGTTGCTTATAGATGGCGAGATGGCTTCAATCAGGGCTATGGTGATGCAAAACCGACTTGCTTTAGATGTTTTGCTCGCAAAGGAAGGCAGAGTCTGTCGCATGCTGAAGGTCCAACAGTGCTGTACTTGCATCCCTGACAGGAGTAAACATTTGGAGAGGTACATTAGTAACATAACAGACTTACATCAAGAATTGAAGGACTTAGATACTGAAGGTGTTTGGGACAAGTAGGACAAGGATTTGGTGCAGTTGGAAGGTGGTTTGCAAGTCTAGGAAGTGAATTGTTTGGATATATTGCGTGACCCATATTGATTGTCTCCATCTGTGTCATTAGCTTGATTGGTATGGTGAGGGGTTATAAGTGGTATAGGGTGAGACAGAGAGAAAGGAACCAGAGGGAAAAGGACAAGAGAATAGAGAGGATGCAGGACAGCTATTACAATAATCTGAGGCATATGGAGAAGTTTAGGCAACGAAGAATGGCAACCACATCTGTTTAGATCGGTCCTTCTGGTTGGTTATCTTCCTAAATGATCAATGATAGGCTTATCTGATGAGGTAGGATGATTTGTGATGACTTAACCTCATAAGAGGGGGGACTGATAGAGTGAAAGATTTGTACCTTACGTGTGGTACTCGTTAGGATTGCACGCCCATGTCTGTAGCTGGGTTGGCAGAGATGCCATTCAAAAAATGTGCCATGGCATTGTATGATAGTGGTCGGTATGCCATTCTATTACTGTGTGACCCAACTCATTACCATTAATAACTGGCTTTTTTGTAGTAGGGTTGATTCTGTGCACAAACTGGTGCTTGAGCGATTTCAGGGTTCTAGTGTATTGAACCTTCTCTAGGGGGCAGTGATCCCTGCCCTGCTCCCCAGTTACGATAATCACATTAGATACAAAGCGTAAGGCCCTGATGCAGGTAAGCTGTGAAAGTAAGCTAACACAAGAAGCTCCACTTTGGCAGGGCATGTTTCTGTTCCATTTGGCAGGCTTCATTACATGGGGCTATATTGGGATCGCCAAACCTGACGACGAATGGGAACAGAATCACTTGAAACACATGAAAGCTCGAATGAAGAATTTACCCTTGATAGAGTGGAAGATTTGTACCTTACGTGTGGTACTCGTTAGGAGTGCAATGTAACCGTTTGTAGAATGCACTCACATATTATCTAATGCTATAAAAGAATTAGATGTTAGGAGAAACGTGAATCAATTAACATGTTCATGTGAAAGTTAATGCGTTCCAATGTAAAGGCTCAGTAATTAATGCTTAGAACGTGTGCTGACCATTGTAATCAATGTGGCTTGTTTTCTTAGGCCTCATTAGTTAATCAAAAAGTGATTCAATTATGTATTAATTGTGATCAATGTTTCCTTAGTCTAATAACATAGATCCAAGACATGTATTAATGTACTTAAGAGTTTTTCTTATCATGTGTCAACGGTTTGTGTAATTTCTAATTTTCATAGAATGGTGAATCCAATAATTTTGCCTAAGTTGTCGACTTGAATTTGTAATACAGTTGGAGTGCCTTTGTTTTTAAAGCAATGTTCAAATTCTCATGTGAGTCTTGTAGAATGCTTTCTGTCTCACGTTTGCATTGTAGGCGGACAATGTTTATTAGTAAAGAGTAGGGGTATTGTTCCATTAGACAAGGTTGCGAAATGAAGGAGTTACAGTTAGCTTGGTCGAAGGAGATAAAGTGGAGGGAGGTGTTTTCACACAGGAGAAGGAGAAAAGACCAAGACGAGCTGCTACAGAGGGGGGTGTGCAGAGAAGGCAGTGAAGGGAGTCGACGTCATGGAAAAGTTTGTGGCAGAGCCCATTGTGAAGTCTATAAGAAGAAAAGCATTATGTGACATTCGCTGAACACAACTTTTAGTATATGATATCTCGTAGAGAAGGACAGACCCCCCCCCATTCCTGCTTGTCATCCTGACAGAGAGCACATGCATGCTACTGTATCTATTTTCTTTTGTTCATGGCTTCATGTCCCGGACCCATCTTATGGCGGAGCGACTTCTTAGGAAGACTTTGCCGACTGACACCTTTTCACTCTAATGCCCTTCTGCTTTATCCTAACTTAGGGATGCCACTTTTAGAGTACAGTAGGGATAGTCAGGACTGAATGATGTATACAGAAGAAGTGCTGGTGCAAGGAGACTTGAACTTTTGTTTTCTCATCCCATGCATAATCGTCATAGAACTAATAGTTCTTTTCATGCTCCACCGGGTGAATCTTTTTAGGAGGTTTGGTTACTTTCTGTTTCCCCTGTTTTTTTATACACTTATGCTAAGATTTGTCTATGTCCAGCTATTTCTAAATCTGTAATAAAATAGACTAACCTTCAGTTGGGTGTCGATTTGGGTTCTTGTGTAGCCGTTATGTGTTACACTGTATTTCAGCTGATTTACGACATTTTACTCTCCTCCACGCTTTTATGCTGCTAAACAGAACCATTGAGAGACCGACATTGGATTTAAACTAAACACGTGGGCACAGGCTCCTTCACCCGCCATAGGACACATTTTTGTTTATTGACAACTAAGGCATACTTTGAAGCCATATCAGGAAGAAATGGTAGCCATCCAAGAACCTAACCCCGTAGTCGTTAAGCTGACACTAGAACCTCTGGGGAGGAAAGACATTTCCTGGGTATATCATTCCTTAATGATAAATACCCAGAATCCGATTAGGGAGCTCCTTACCATTGCGAGCCCTGAACAATGACGAGTAGAGGGAGGTGAAGGTGCCCCCCTCCCAAAATTTGCCATTTTGACCAACCTGCTTCGCGTACAATTCATTACATTCACATTCACATGACCCGTGACACTCTGAGAGACTGTGGAAAATGAGCAAAAGCACATCTCCAAGCTATCCTACATGTCACACCACAATTGACATCTTTATGTACCTATTGTGGGATTGGCAGAGAATCCAAGTAAAATGATTCTAAATAAAGTCCTCTAAAACTAAGAGTGTGGATGTCTTGTATGCTCATTTTAGGGGATAGGTGCCAATAACTCACAACTAGTAAATGACCTGACAATTTATAGCAGGTTTGTTACGTATCAAACACACATTCTCTCCACATAAGTCTGAAAGAGATGCATAGGTCATAACATGTCTGTTTTCCCCGCTGTTGATCTAAGTTGATGTACCTGTGCTTACCTGAGATTTAAAGGGAAATCTACTCGGTCATGATTAGGGAAAACCCAGATAAATTAACAAATCCAGGTGAACAACTCAGAAGTGCTGTGATCAAAAGCATCCTTTACTTTGCTGCTCTAGCCCGTGCTGCAGGCAAGACCAGAAAATCCTTATGCATTGTGAGGGGAGACCTCCCTGCACCTGTGGATCAACAATTCCCACCCAATGTTTGCTTTCAGTGCCAAGCGGACAGGACTCTGGACTATCCTTTGGAAACTATCAATTTCGGGAGATTCTTTGCTTTCATTTAAGAGGCAGATTTTTCTCTTTCCTGTTGGCAAAAACGAACCTTTGCTTCCCTTTGCCCCACAATCTCAGTCTTTATCAGTGCAAATTAAATGTTCAGATCATAGAACTAGATCCCTGTTAGAAGCATAAGAGAACACATTTCCTTCTGTGTTGCTGTTTTCAGAAAACCACCTTGGCTAAGGCATTTTAGCCTCCTACCTCTTTGGTCTGCCCGCCACTGTCGTCACCAGCATCCCTCAGATGTGATGGCTTTTTCAGCACAAGTGTCGGCAAAGTAGATAATCACTACTTTCAGTCCCACAGTTGAGAAAAGTGTGCCTGGAAACATTTTGACTCCGCACACAGAGAAAAATAGAAAACATTGTTCACGAGGGACAAAAGTTAGACCCCACAATTTTTTTCTTTTTTCTTACTTGTCTCTAAATTTTGGTGTCAGATATAAGCACTGCAGCAAGGAATTGAGGAAGCAGGTGTTTCCTTCATTCGGCAAACCAATGTAGAAACCTGTAGAAAAAATAAACACAAGAGAACCGTAAATATTAAAATGCTATTTAAATAACTTACCTGTAAAAATAACGTGAAGGTACTGGATCAAAACTAAAATTCACACACGAGATTGATTTTAGCCTGACAATCTTTTCTGACTTGAAGAAACTGCTTGGTTAGTATCATTCCATGCCCCATTCCTTATATTTTGGTAGAAGACCGCCCTTGGACACAAACACCTTTAAAAACACATTTAGCAATGGGGGAGTGTTAGAGCAAGCTGCAGTTGACATCTTTAGTCCTAAGTTTGTGCCGCAGTGGTATCCCTGATGGGTTTTGCTGCACAACAGCAGTCACCTTGAAGATGTGGCACTCCTAGAGAAGCTGAAAACAGTGCTGCTCCTGTTGATCAGAAAGTGGGTTCTACAGAGCAGCGCAGGGCAAAGGACTGAGATTGAAGCTTCCACTCCTGGCACCATGTTGAACCAAGATGGCGGTCACTGACGTCTCGGTGATGGTGGAGTGCAGATGAGGATGAAAGTCTGCCTGTGGCTCTGTTTACAAGGAGCAGGATGGGAGTGTTGACAACTATGGCGATGCCACACAGGAACCAGTCAGACAGATGGTAGAGCCTTGGCACAGCACTGTAATGAGGTGGCCGTGATCAGGGAAGCTCCATCTCCTCTCTGCATTGGGAAGAACACACAATTTCACCTACCACAGTTCACTGTGGGTGACATTAACCTATAGCAGCCTTTAGTACATCTGAAAATGTACAAAGTGGAGGAAGGAGGAGCAGCTGCACAAAGCTTGTTTAAAACCACAGTGAAAAAACAGGGAACCAAATAGCAGAAGCCAGGCAACGGAGGACTATTCAAATTAGAAAGAAGCAAGAGCCTACCTACCAAAAGATAACTCTTTTCAATCCATGTCTCATAGTAGCAGTGGGATGCCTGCAGCACAGTGTCTCACTGGTGAGCAATAATCCAATCTTAAGAATGGTGTGAAAGCATTAATGGCTTTGTTGGAAAGTCTTTATATGAAGACTGATGGCATAGAGGTGGAAGTAAAATCACTGGAGGGCAGTTTACAGTCCATTACCAGCAGAGTAATAGTGGCGGAAATATCATTGAAAACTTTTCAGAAGAAAATAGATAGAGACACCTGGCTGGCTGAGACCGTTTCACATTTTCAAAGTTGTGCAGCTGAATCCATTACACATAGGGAAGACATGCTGGAATTTCTGGAGTGCTTGTTTAGAGGGCCATAGTCTGCAGTTTCAAATAGTGTAGAGTGAGACACGCCTGTGCTTTTACACGGAGGTGTTTTTGCATAAAACTGGGGTTTGAGGATGACTTTAAGACTAATGGACTGAGGAGAGTTATACGATTGCCGGCGGGTAGAAGGTGATGGGATGGGGACAGTCAGGGAACTGTTATTCTCATGCACAAGGAGTCCTATTGAGGCCGACTCTGAAGATGGGCTCTAAAGCAAAGAAAAGTGATATGTTTTGGGGTGCAGAATTAGTCCCCCTGCCCTCCTGCACTGCTGCAAGCAGAGTATCTGCCATCTCAGAAGCCGGGATGGAGTTTTCCGAACCACAGGACTGGAGCAAACAATCTGCTCTCCCAGAGTGCAGCAACCGTACGATCGGCTTAGAGCCGGAGGCAGCCTCAGACGCCCGACCGGTCCGCAGGGGAAGTACCGGTTCCCTCGTTGATTCAGCAGTACCCATGACAGCTGGGATCCCCTGGCTCGATACTGCTGGTTCGTTAGTGCGGCCACGTCCCTTCTGAGCAACAGGACGCAGTGGGACCATGCTGGAGCCTGCCGGGACCCTGCCTATGCCGATACCGTATCCAGGTACGGTGCGAGATGTCACGGTAACCACCTCGCTTCCTTAATCTGCTGGAGATGGCCGCGGGCCGAAACAGAGCAACGCTAGCACATCTCTGCTTGAGGTATAAACAGCGATAATCCTTTGGCCTTTCGCCGCTTTAGTCGTGTTTAGTCGTGTTCTAATCTATTGCCATTTTCCGAAGATCCTGTGGTCCTCAAGGATAATTCGGACTAGCAGGAAATCACCTTAATCGATGCAGCTTCACTTTTGCGCATCAGGTTTCCCTAAAATCAATCAATATTAGTACATTCACAACAAATCGTTATAGTCCCTATCGCAATTGTGCAGTCAACGGTACCTCACAACCTGCACCACAAATCTTAGCAGACAAGAAAACCATAAATATTCTCTTATTTACCTATTTATCTATCCCAGGATCTTGGACTACTATGGAGTACAATTAACTCTTCAACTTCTATACAATAAGCACATAGACATCACCAACTTTATTCCACACACACACTACAACACCTCATGAGCAAAACGCAACAATAAGACAATTCGCGACACATAACCCTATTGATACTCACACCTCCAATTCTGCAACCACCTTTGAAACTACACTCTGTCAATCTTCAAAATTCGGGCTTTGGACTATGGGACATAGGCATCCCTCTAAATCAGGGCAATTAATTACAGCTCCTCTTTCTGATAACGTAAACTGTCCTCTCTGTACCAACTTTGGAGGAGCACGGGGATCTTATTTAAATGATCAGTTTAGGGAAATAAGTCACCTCCTCATCAAGGAGAAATAATTGTGGTTTCTAGTCAGATCGATAAATCTTTGACGTTGACTGAGATTAATCAGGAGCTTTACATCACATTGAATTGTCATCAAAATCACTAGTCTATTTCCGTCAATAATGAGAGTTTGGTATGAGTTACAGGGTTTTATTAATCAAATCCTTAAGTATTTCATCTTTATTAGGATCAGCATAAACTCATCAACATCAATCGTTAATGTTGTCAATAATCAAAAATGAGTAATCAATAAATCATAATAAATGCATTAAGCGGATTGCATAAAGGAAAGGATCCATATTCTAGGCATGAGGAAAATATGGTGTCAGTTTGTAACCCAAAAAGAGTTCCAACTTGAGAGATTATAAAGCATACAGCTTCAGCAATAAATCAGAAATCAATTAAAGCAGAACTTCCCATAAAGAGAGGTTCAAGAAACTCAGTACAGTGTCAGAGCAATTGGACAGATGGCAGCGGTAAAGGGGATGGCTATAGGTATGTGGAAAAGGAATGGCATTGGGGTAAACTTCTCTAGGAAAATACACTATTATAGACATCAGAATCTGAAGCTTTTGAAACATGTTGCTTCTTCCATCTCTAGTCAGCCAATCAGCTTTCGATTCTCTCATGGGAACAGGAGCACTCTCCATCTTCTCACCAGGAATACAATAGTCCCCAGACAGCAATGTCGAGTGAAACCTTTATAAAATACAGCGTTAACTTTCTTAGACTTTCACATCATTCATTTCCTTTAGAAATGCTGCATCTTCATATTTGAACTTCTTCATTACCTCACTGAGGGCCAGATGTACTGACATTAGGAATACTGATTTCCTAATTGCGATTCTCTCCGAATCGCAATTAGAAAATCTGTATTCCTAATGTATGAAACTCTTCTGAGTTTCATTAGCGATTCCTAGTGGGTCGCAAATAGACTTACCTCATGCATATTAAAGAGGTAGGTCGCAATTTGCGACCCATTACGAATCGCAGCCATCACAGGGATGATTGCCTGCTGAGGTCAGCAGACCACCATGTCTGTGATTGTTTTTCAATAAAGCAATCTTTTTTGTTTTTTTTAAATGCAGCCTGTTTTCCTGGGCGGCATGAGTTTTGGAGGCAGTGGCCTCGCCCCCGCTCTTACATGCGTTTGTCACGGGGCAAAAAACGCAGGAATCATCGCCACCACCCCCGCTCTTCCATGCGGCCACCGCCGGGCGGCAAAGGCAGGGACCGCCACACGGGTGGCAAACTGTCTAGCTACGCCACTGGGTTACCACCAGTTTTAAACTGGTGGTAAAGTATTACTATTTTGTGACTGGAATTCAGTCTCAATACAGTAATACATACTGTACCGATTCAGTATTTAGAAGGTACACCCTATACACGAGAATGATAACAAGTTACTGATTCACATTTTGCACATTCAAAATAGCATTTTTCTGGTCGCAAAAGGCCCGGGCTGTTTCCGACTGGAAAAATGCTTTGTACATCTGGCCCTAAATGACAAATCTCTACTCATTAGTTAACAGTGATCTTTGAGTAAGTAAAAACATTTTGCAGAGTTATATGAAAACATTTAAGCATGTATTATACTTTATGAAAAACATGCTCATGGGAACATTAGGAAACAAACTTTTTGCGTGAATTAAGCATTTTTTAGCCATGTCAACTTGTCAGGCGATTTTGCTTCAACTATTCAGGCCTAATACAAGTAACTATGGTTGCCTATTACAATTTTTGAATCAACCGCGGATAAACCAAATGCAATGTTTAAGTCAGATATAGACAGCTTTTTTTCACCAAAGCAGCATCAATAAAGACTTCTATACCCACTATCGACTAGGGTCGCACATTCCATGACACTACCTTAGAAACCATATTGAAAGAACTGACAGCCCTGAGAACCTCAATAGACACAGTTGAACATAATACTACATAAACATCTGCAGGTATCCTCTGTATAAGGTTAGACATACCCTCCTTCAACATGTGCATAATTGTGGTTGAAGACCCTACAAGCCACACTACTTAATCACTTTACTCTCTTGGGAACAGGTACTGACGTACCTTACTTGAGCGGTTAAGTGATCACCCAACCACGCTACACATAAGACCATATTAAAACGCAGTGAATACTTAACTTAGGCTGATCAGACCCATGGGCTTCTATTCACCAAAATGCCTGTGGTAGTGGAAGTGTCATCGCATTCCATTAACCTAAACAACATCACAGGAAGTGACATCATATGACCCCTGAACAGAGGTTGAAGAGGCGGGATCTGAGGGGCACAATGTGGTCATAGTTTTATTAATTTGACACAAACAGGTCCTCCTACTTTATGTTAGAAGTCAACCGTCCCGGAACGGTGAATTCCAAAATTTTAGATGCCTCATCTCAAGTGGAAAGGGAGAGAGTCGCCTGTGTTGTGAAGTCGACTGCGGAACAGACAGCTAAACAAGAAAGTAGCCTTTTTGCCAGGGTGTCTGCTGCCTGAAAGAAATGTAAATGTGCGCATTTGGTAAATCTGCAAATGTAAAGGCTGCTTCGAAGCCAATATTGGCTTTAATTGATGGAGTCACTGGAAGCGTATTCTTTTTGAGAGGTATTGTAAATTAACCTGATGCGCTGTGGAGAGCGTGCTCTTAAAGGACCGTTATAAAAATGTTAGCACTTGGTACAGTGCACTAGGGATAGTCTGGATATTACTCACATCTATATTTTGGAAGCACTTTTTTTAAAATCTTAAACCTAAATCTTTTTTTGCCTTTTTGTGGTAGCCTATCTTATACTGTGTGTAATGCATGTTTAAAATAATAACATACATATTCAGAGTGCTTTCTGTCACAGGTTCAAACCTCATAACACTAAAAACACACAAGTAAGTATTCCCCACTGCATCAGCCACAATAATCAGAGCTCCAGGCCGCAGAGGGGTGCTGTGATTGTTGCAGGGACCCTGAGGAACGCGCCCCTTCCTGCACACGTGACTCTTTGGCCCTGGGCGGGGTGATGAGATTCCTTCCAAGTGCTGTGCTTCCTGTCGCCTCTCCCAGAAATCGTGCAGGAGGTTTGCAACAGGAAGCAGATGTGTCTAGCGCGAGTTGCACATCACATCCGCCGCCGCAATGGCTGGGGGAGTTATTTAGGTCCACATAGCCCTAGTCATCCCCTTTTCTGTGATGGCCATCACAACGACAGGAGCAGACACTGGGAGTAGGAGACAGCAAGATGCGCCCAATGAAGTTCAGCATTTTGTTGCATCACCCTGGGGAGCGCTACATTGAGGTCAGCCTTCATTTGCCTGGGCACAACGGAGTAATCCTCTCTGTTTTGAGTGGCGCATTTGCGCAGCCTTTGATTGCCTTTGGGCCTGATGGAGTCTTTTTATAAGGACTGCAAGTGCCACATCAGCGCGGCCTACATTAGAATTTAGTGTGCGCCTGCACTGGTGCAGAATACTGGTATTTCTAATGTATTTCTAAGAGCCATATCAGCACAGCCTTACTGCTCTGAATTGGATATTGATTGACCGCGGGCATAACTGACTTAACCTATAATACGTTCCCCCACCGACGGAGTATTTCTTGGTCATTCATTAACTTGCTCTGTGGCCTATAATTGTTCTGGGCCACCGCCTGGCATACACTTTCTCGGCTCGATGGAGTATTCTTTGTCATTTACTAATTTGTGTCTAGTCCTATTGTTCTGGGGCCACTACAACAGTGCAGTTATTAGAGCACCAGAATTATGCCCTCACTAGCTTAGTTGTCTCTTCCCCCCTTCCTGTCCCAGGGTGACTGACACTCTACGCCGCTGTTGTGCATGCATCCTGTCCCTTAGGATTTGCAGCTTTGAAGGGCCAGGAACCAGGACAACAGAGATGAGTGCGAAGCTTCTGGGTGGGAGTGGTGTGTGAGCAACTCTGCAGTGTCTGTGCTTATCTGCTTGTTTAAGTTTGTGCTTTCCCTAATAGTGTAGGATGGCGGCCAAGAGTGGTCGGGTGGGTAAAAGAAAGGGGCATGATGCTGAGTTGGCCCAACTTCCGAAGCTGGTCCTTTTTCAAATTTAGTGATGAGAGAGGCTCTGAAAATTCAGCTTCTGACCCAGAGTCAGAACAGGTTGCCATTATAGCAGATCACCCCCGGCAGTCCAATGTTCCTCCACGTGCCGCCTTCCCTCCTGTAAAAAGAAGGTAAAAGAAACAAGCAGCAAGCAATATTGAAGACAGGCCGGGACCTTAAAGTCAGAGGGCGCCATCGCTGGATGTTCCGGCTGCGGCAGCGGGTTCCGGTATTAGTTACCCAATGATCCTCATCAAGGACCAAACATCTGCGTCCATGCCCCACAATTCTTGTGACTCTTCTTCATTTCCCGCTTTAGTCCTTACGCCCACATCAAGCCCACCCACCACTGTCACCTGCAGTTCTTCTGCTTCCAGTGAAGTCCTTGCCGCCATAGCAGAGAATAGGCAGACTTTGAAGGTTCTTTCCACAGGCTCGAAGGGGATGCCCACTGATCAGTCTTGAGCCCCTCCATTGAACCCAGGCCCCCAGCAAACAATCACTGCCTGCAGCTGCAACTCAGACCACAATGTCAGTTTACCCTCCTGAGCCGGGTACCTCAGCTCAGGGGTCTGGAAAGATTCTTCTGACCCTACAACTGCGGTATTGTCTTCTGTGGCTCGCTTACTCTCTCAACTAGCAGGTCCTACGGAGAAAGTTCCTGAGAGCTCTTGATTGATCTCCCCGTGGGCCCCTTCCAGTACGGTTCTTTGAAGAAACAGTTCGATGGCACTGCAATGGCTCATGACCCGGCAAGGAAAGAGCCACAAGGGGAGAAGGGCAAAAATAGTGTGTTCTCTGGAACAAAGGAATCCACTGTTGCAACACTAGGTAAAAGAACTGTGGAGGGCAATTGAGAAGGATGGCCCATCAGCTGTTAGAAGGATCGGGGGCAAGATACTTGACTGTCTAAACCAGGTAAGCTGGCATCGCATGTATGTTTGTAAGTGAAGGAGTAGATACGGATGGGTGATTTTATTGATGTCTTTTCACTTATTTGTGCGAGAAGAAGGGATTGTGAGACAAAATACAAGGATGGGAAAGATACCTCCTCAAAAGAAAAGAAACCTAAAGTTGAGGAGTCTATTACTAATTGGTTATTTGGCTTTAATGTGTACAGAACAGTTATGTTAGAAAAGAAACCTGAAATGGCAACTTCCATGATATTCTATTTAAACAAGATACTCAAGGCTCATCACATATATGGGGTTACGATCTGGCTTGAATACAATTACGACTTCAGGTGGGCGAGGGTTGAGGATTCTGATATTGGGTGGGATCAGACAGAAGTTAATGTTTGGCTATAAAACGTTAATAATGAAACTCCCCTGAAGCAACCATCACCAACAGGCCTCAGGTGACAAAAAAGAGTCATGCTGGGCATTCAATAGAAAGTTGTGCACCCACCCTCATGTAAGTTCAAGCATGTTTGCTCTTTTTGCGACCACCCCTCACATCCTGAGTTTAAATGCATCAAATAGTCTAAAGAGAAAGGAAAGGATGCCACTAAGTCCTAAAAATAGCACCCCTTGTCCACTCTGGTTCAGATTGGTAAGTTGCTTCCCTGGCTCAATCTGTACCCCAATAGGGAGACACAGCAGATGCTGTATTTAGTGTTTTTACTGCCTTTCAGATTCCCACTTAAGGAGTAATCCCCATTCCACACTGTAAAAACCTAGTTTCTGCCAGGATGCATCAAGCAGTGGTTGTGAAAAAGAGAGCTCTGAATTTGAGAATTGCTGGCTTCTCAGGTAATAATGCCATCAATCCCCAGACCTGCTCGGTGAAGTATTTCTCTGCTGAACTGGCATTGGCCAAGTTGCTTAAGTTAAGTCCTGGGGGGCTGTTAGCCTAAACTTGTACTGAATCTGCCTTTAGGCTGCCCCCAGTACGCCCAGACGATTATCATCTGATGCATTTCAAATTTGGGGACCACAATTACTAAGACAGATGCACGCCCATGGGCTGTGTGGTTTCCTGCACCCATTGTGAAAAGTTTAGCTCACTGTTGCAATAGATGTTCACCAACAAAACTGGACACCAGGACGTCATCCATTATTTGGATGACTTCCTAGTTATGGGCCCGCCTGGTTCAGAGGCATGCAATTGTGCTTTAGAAGCACTGACATCATTATTCCTTATCTTGCGGGTTTCCCTGGAACCTGACAAAACAGTAGCCCATGCACATGAATCACCTTATTAGGTATTGAGATCAATGCAGTGGCGGGGGAATGTTGACTCCCTCTTGATAAGGTATTTGCCTTTTGTTAGTCTACTGACACAATTCCTTGCCCTTAAAAAGGTAACTTTGCACCAGCATCAAGACAGACACTTGGGGACTTATTTACAATCCCTGTGCACTGCCAGAACATCACTTTTTTGATATACCAGGGGCGCACAGGGCTTAGCCATATCTACGAGGCCACGAAAAGCCATCCTGCATGGCTTTTCATGGGCTCGTAGGTATGGTGTGAGGATACGCAGCGCAAGTCGCTGCGTTGCCTCACACCGTGATGGGGAGGCATGCCATGGGCACTGCGGTGGGTGTTCCCTCGTAACACCCATGGCATTTGACACACTCCCAGATTTACAACATGCTGTAAACCTAGGAATGCGTCAAAAGCCTACGCCTCCCCAGGGGTGGCGTAAGGGTTGTTTTTGTGTATGAAACTGTCCCTTCTCCCACAAAAACAACCTGATTTCAACGCAGACACCATTGCACCATGGTGCAAGGGTGCCTGTGTTGGCACTTGGCAGCCATTTGTGCGCCAGCGCAGTAGAAGATGACAGGAATGCAGCGTACCTTATAGATAGGGTGCATTCCTGCCCTTTTCTTTTGACACAGGGCAGCGCCGCAGGAGGGCTTGCGGTGCTGCCCTATGCCAAAAATAAGTAAATGAGGCCTTTGGTCTTTTCACCAACTCTGCTGGCAGTGCTGGCATTGGGGTCATATTGGGCATCGAATGGTGCAGGGGAGACTGGCATGGTTCTTGGCATGACAGTGGGGTCACAAGGAATGTTGCCTTCTCTGAACTGTTCCCAATTGTGGTGGCAGGGACCATATGGTCTGAGGTGTTCAGAAATAGAAGTGTTATCTTCTGGTCTGACAACAAGTCGGTAGTTGAGGCTATTAATAGACAGGGGGCCTCTTGCAGGTTGGTTCTGAGGTTGTTGAAACACCTAGATTTACTTTGCTTGAAATTGAATGTTTTATTCAAAGCTAAAAATATGCAAGGGATCCATAATAATGCTGCCGATGCCTTGTCTTGCTCCAATTTGCAGGACTTACGGAATTTTCACTCACAGGCAGCCGAGAAGATGAGAGTTCCCAACGTATCTGTGGAAGATTAGAGTCCCGCCTTACCGGATTTAGTAGCAGCCTCTCTTGTGAAGCACACCTGTGGCTTATGAGCAATGTTTTCAGACTTATACGTCCTTTTAATGAGGGCAGACCATTCCTGACATTTGTCTCTTCCTTAGGGCTTTGAGGGAACAGGTCAGGCCAGTTTCCTATGCCTGGCCACATCTCGCACTCATTGCCTTCTTTGCTAAACTCAGATTCGCGTAGGATGACGCAACAGTTTTTTGGTGAAGAAGGCATAGGCTGGATGGTCAAGGCTGGGTGGCATCGTTAAAGATGGTAAGAGACCTGTCGCAGCTCCTATTTGCGATAGTCATAGAGCCACTGGTGGCCCAGCTGTGCCAACATCACTCGCACAGGGAAATATCCTTCATGGCCAGGAGGATTTTGGTGTCGCTGTATGCGGATGACTTGACCTTTACATTCATGCTCCACAGATAAATACTCCCCCGATTGTCCGAGAAATGATTCACTTTGGTGGTCACTCAGGATCTCAATCAACCGGTGCAAATCAGTCATTTTCCCACCTACCTCTGAGACAGACCCATTTTAATCGGAGTACCAGCTCCAATTGCCATCGGAACCAGTCCGCTATTTGGGGTTTTGGCTTAGCAGAGATGTGGATGAACTCTGGACGGTGAACTATGGTGAAATGGTGAATTGGCTGTAGGAGCGGATCCCACTCTGGTCCTGGATCCCTTTATCTGTAGCGGGCAGGATTGCCATTGCTAAGATGGTTGTCCTCCCCAAGTTCCTTTACCTGTTTATAAATATCCACATCCCCCTCACTAGACATTTCCTCAGGTGACTTTGATCAAACTTAGTGGCTCTGGTGTGGGATGGCAGGCAGCCTAGAGTTGCATGGGAAACACTGACCCTTCCATTCTCGTAAGGGCAACTTGGGTGCCCCTGATATGGAATTCTATTTTTACTGTTCATGGGCCTAGTTGATGGCCCTACTTCGCCCACTTCTGGCTTTATCCCATGCTCTTCTAACCACATATTGCTTTAGAGGCAGACAGTGTGGCCCCCTGCTCGTTGGCTGCTGCCCTCTATTTATGTTAAACGTATCCGTTGGCTAAAGTACGTTACAGAAAGTCTTTGCAGCTTAGGAAGGGCAGATCTATTTGATAACCTGGAAGTGATATGTAAGAGGGATCTAACTTGGCTGAAAGAGCGCTTTTTTGAAAGGCGCCTTTGGGATAGAGAGGAAACAGAGCTGAGAAAGTCTAGCGTGCACAGGTATATTGCCCTGAAAACCGCGCCAACTATTGAACCTTATCTTTTAGGAGTTAAAAGTAATCATGATTGCTTCCTATTGACGAGATTTCGGCTTGATCTTTTTCATTTCCTTTTGGCCCAACCACGTGGCGCCCACAGGGGGCAGTGTCTCATGCCCTGTGGCTGCGACGGACAGTCTCCTCAGGACATGATGCACTTTTTAATGTTTTGTGGTTTTTATGAGGCTCCCAGAAAGTCCTTTATTATTCCTATCCTTAAAAAAGCTTGTTTTAAGAGGGTCAGACTTGCTTTTATTTTTTTACAGCTTCTCTCAAGTGATTCTGTACTGTATATAGCTTAGCTTTTTAAGGACTGCCATTAGGCTTAGGTCCAGTTGTGATTAAACTCGACAGTGGGACCTATTTTTAGGTTGAGCCTAGAGTAGCGCGCAAGCGATGCTTCTGGCGAAGCATTATGTAGGGGGTTTTCAAAGCTGACCAGACGCTCGTGCGTCATGGCCTTTTTCGGGCGGTTACCCGCGCGGCCGACATCTGTTTCCCATTATCGTGCCCAGACGCGGGCGCGATAATTGGAAACACATGCCGGGAAAAGGCCATGACGCACGAGCGTCTGGTCAGCTTTCGAAAGCCCAGGCTGCCGCGCTCGCCCCCGCTCCTCTCTTGTTTACGTTTGATGTGTCTGAACTGCTGCCTGTCAGAGAAAAGGAATGTATTTTACCATGACTGCAACTTTGAGTTATAGGCCGTATGAAAAGAACACGTTGCTTACCTGCAACCATACAGCCACGCGCATCTTCAATACCCAAATTGTCAGGGAGAGACCTACCAGTAAACAGCAAGATACATTTCTGAAACTTAACACCAAGGTCGAAAGAGACTATTAAAGGTTAAATGCAAATCCTCAAAAGAAAATCTTAACAACGATGCAGGTAAAACCGGGCTCTGCACAGTGCCAGCCATTGAAACGCAACTAAAACTGCGACAGGAGCTGCAAAACGAAATAGCTTATCAAAGACTACAACCGCCAGAGCAAAACTACGGGGAGAAAAACATCGAGAGAAAGCGTGCAGCTCGCACAAGAATTCCCTGCAGAGCCCTTGCCAGTAGTATACCTTCCTCGAATTACATCTATAGAACCCGGAAGACTGATTCCCTAGTTGTGCAGCAGTTTCGCTTTTGGGAATTGGTAGCTGAAAGCAAGGAAATCTACCCTGGGACCAGAGTAGACGAGTAAATACAAGCAGCATCTGTTTATATCAAGGTAACCTACACTCCAGAAAATGTACTCTCATTCGTGATCACTGCATCCACATTTAACTACCATTTACTTATGGTTAATATGGACAGATTTAGTTAAAGAAGATAAAATATAAATGAACTGACCCTGTAGCGCTACTTTAGTGTGGAATTAGATCCGAGGGCTTGTAGGAAAAAAGTCGATTTATAGAGTGGGTTATGCAAAAACAGTAGCATTATAAATAAATTAATGTAAAGCTTACACTAAACTAAGCAGAGTGTTTCCTGGTCCTCATTCACTTTATTTAATAGTACGTGTTTCTAGTAATAGTCGATTTCTGTGTAGCACTCATCTGATTTTTTTATAAAGTATATCTAAAAGTATAGATAATTATTGTTGTGGTGTAACACACTTACTGAACACGCAGTCAGATAATATACTGCAAAACAGTAAATAAAGAAAAGTACTAGGAAACACATGGCTATCATGTGTCTGTGCCCCTAATTCTACATGTCAAATCCAAATGCCTAAGACATGTTTAATATGATGAAGGGTACACTGGTACAAAATGCAGGAGAAAACAAGTATGTGGTATGCAATACTACTTTTTAGGTCGAGCCTCGAGTAGCGCGCAAGCGCTGCTTAGAGGCGAAGACTTTTAGTAAGCGAGTTTGGAAAGCAGTCCAAAAAACGCTCGTGCGTCGTGGCTGGCCTTTTTGAGATGGGTACGCGCGGCAAACATGTGTTTCCAATTATCGTGCCCAGACGCGGGCGCGATAATTGTAAACACATGCCGGCAAAAGGCCATGACGCACGAGCGTCTGGTCAGCTGAGCAGGCTGCCGCGCTCGCTCGCCCCCGCTTCGATTCCGTGCTTGTTTTTAAAGCAATTATAGACTCCGCTGGAGCACGCACTCAGCAGTCCCCCTGGGGCACAAGCAGGCATCCACTTTGGTGCTGCCTCGTAAAAAGCACATAGCTTGGTTCCCTCCCACCTTGCTGCTTCCCACCCACACGGCGCTTGTTATTAATTAAAATTGACGTTAACAAAATGTATTTTTTGTTTAGGTACCAGAATATCTTCTTTTGCCGACACTTATTCTATACCAGTTACAGTTTAAAAGCGTTAACAGCCTACTATCAACAACTTTTACGTCTGGTAAGTACATTAATAAAAGATTTTATAAATTCTTGTCATTTCCTTAGTATTAGCATTGCCATAGCCAATAGGTCTCGGTTTTGGGACCTTATACGTTTTTAGTCATGCTTTACATGAACAAGCAATGGGAAAGGAGGCAGGGAGCAGGATGTGGTGGGTCACAGAAGGGGACATGGTGCGTGGAAGTGCTGTGAAAAGCATTGGTTAATTGGAAAGCGCAACTACGGAAAGGGTGGGGGGTTAGTTAAGATGGCTGCAGATGCACTGGTTGATACCCGTCCCTGTGTAATGTAAGTGGTGCTTATGCAAAGCACTTCAGTCCCTTCCTGCCGAGTTTTGTAATTTTTGGGCAGATTAATATAGCGCGAGCGAACTGGACCCGAAGGTATTGGACTGCTTAACATAAGCAACAGTTATGTTACACAAGGACACATCCATTAGCTGCAGCTCCTGCACGGCGGGTCCGGCCTGGCCCGGGTCAGGGCAGCTGGCATCGTGCGGGCTGGGCACGGTGTAGGTGTAGGTGCAGTGCCCGGTGCTGCGGTCGTTGGCGCGGCGGAGGTGCACGGTGCTGGCCAGAGCCGGACATGCCAAGCATGCCCAGAGCAGAAGGGGCAACAGGGGACGGAGCAGATGTATCCCGGGGTCCAGAGGAGGATGTTCGAGGACAGCCCCGGGTGCAAGCGCCTCTCAGCACTGCAGCTGTGTACGTGTGATCTAGTGTGCACAGGTATTCCTATATGTACGTGTCAAATGCTCTGTGTAACCCTAAGAGTTTGTGATGCTATGTGAGCGAGTAACCGTGTAAGTCTGTCTCCTCTAGGTATCTATTGTTCTTTGTAACTGTGCCCCTGTATAACAGTGGCCCTAGGTGCTCCTGTGGAAGAGCCTTTCGATTGAAGTTATTGAGTCTTATAATTTTGCGCGCCTGTGAGTGTGCTCCTGTGGCCCTGTTTGTTTAAGTCCCCCTGTGTGTCCGCGCAGTTAAAACAAAAAAGCCCCTTTATTACGAAGCTTAGAAAATGTAAAACTTAGCGCTGTTAGCAGCGCCCCTATAGTTATTGAGGGACTTTGTTTTAACCGGTATGTAATGGAACGCTTATCTGCTAAATGCGTTTAAACATCCACATTTACTACCATATATATTATGCGAGGTTTACAATATTAAAGTTTAAAGTAAAAGCTCTTCATCTGTTTACTGTTTCCATTGATAATTAATACTGTGTTGCACAAACACCGTAATTATATAAACACAAACATTTTTATTCATCTAACCTTCCAAAATATCAGTTAAAGATCGTACCTTATAACAAAACTTTTTTTTGCCTCTTTCTCAAGCTATGGTCCTTTACCGGTTCACTTGTGCAGCTCACTCACTCAGCGCCACCACAGCATCACTCAGAGCCACCACAGCATCACTCAGCGCCACCACAGAATCACTCAGGGCCACCACAGCATCACTCAGCGCCACCACAGCGCCACCACAGCATCACTCGGCACCACCACAGCATCACTCGGCGCCACCACAGCATCACTCGGCGCCACAACAGCATCACTCGGCGCCACCACAGCATCACTCGGCACCACCACAGCATCACTCAGCACCACCACAGCATCACTCAGCACCACCACAGCATCACTCAGCACCACCACAGCATCACTCAGCACCACCACAGCATCACTCAGCACCACCACAGCATCACTCAGCGCCACCACAGCATCACTCAGCGCCACCACAGCATCACTCAGAGCCACCACAGCATCACTCAGCACCACCACAGCACTACCCAGCACCACCACAGCATCGCTCAGCACCGCCACAGCATCACTCACCGCCACCACAGCATCACTCACCGCCACCACAGCATCACTCACCGCCACCACAGCATCACTCAGGGCCACCACAGCATCACTCAGCGCCACCACAGCATCACTCAGCGCCACCACAGCATCACTCAGCGCCACCACAGCATCACTCAGAACTACCACAGCATCACTCAGTGCCACAACAATATCACTCAGCACCACCACAGCATCACTCAGCACCACCACAGCATCACTCAGCACCACCACAGCATCACTCAGCGCCGCCACAGCATCACTCAGCGCCGCCACAGCATCACTCAGCGCTGCCACAGCATCACTCAGCGCCGCCACAGCATCACTCAGCGCCGCCACAGCATCACTCAGCGCCACCACAGCATCACTCAGCGCCGCCACAGCATCACTCAGCGCCGCCACAGCATCACTCAGCGCCGCCACAGCATCGCTCAGGGCCGCCACAGCATCGCTCAGGGCCGCCACAGCATCGCTCAGCGCCGCAACAGCATCATTCAGCACCACCGCAGCATCATTCAGCACCACCACAGCATCATTCAGCGCCATCACAGCATCAATCAGGCGCACCACAGCATCACTCAGCGCCAAGACAATATCACTCAGCACCACCACAGCATCACTCAGCACCACAGCAGTATCACTCAGCATCGCCTTTGCACTAGTACACCACCACATCATCATCACTCAGCAAGACCTGAGTATCATTCAGCATCACCTCAGCATCGTCTCCGCACCAGTCACCACCACCACCACCACCACTACCACCTCAGCATCACCTCAGCCTGCTCTCGGAATCTGGCATCTGTTGATTCTCCCCTAGCGTCTGGCCGCTGCTAGTGTTATAATACAGGTACTAGTTCCCAACCTTCACCCTCCGATTGTTTATGCCCCCTCAAAAAAAAAAGCTTTAACAAACAACCATTGGAATAGGCAGAAACAAGTTGCCAGCATTGCAAGAACAAAAGAAAACTGAGGACATTTTTTATTGTAAATACTTTTTTTAATATGGTCGTTCAGTTTTACATAATGCCTTCTTGGTCATATATAAAGTAACAAAAATGCTTCTGATTCTTTTTTATTATAACTTTTCAGCATGCTGCACAGCAGCCACACTTCTCTACAGCACAGCTTGAAGACATTGGCAAAGTCAATAGCTCTGGCTAAACACTTATAAGGCCCCAAAGGCGAGACCTATTGGCTATGCCAATGCTTGTTCTCATTAGTGTTATGTAGTAGTATTTTCTCGAAATGAAAGAGTGTAGACTTTTTCTGATAGGCCTCAAAGGTCACTCTCTACTTTAACCAATGCACGATATATGGGCGATTCAAGACTTGCCCTGACAGATGAACAGATTTGTAAGGGACAGGGTCAAGTGATTATTTACCAGAGAGAACACTGCCGCAAGATTGGGTGTGGATTATGGCTGCAAGGGAGGGTGCTGGCACTAATGAGAGAAAACAGGCTTTCAATGTAACCCTGGATCTTTGTATATGGTAGTTCTAAACATGAAGTGCCGATAACAAACTGGAAGTGACAGCTTTACTACAAGGTACTGTTTAAATAATTGTGTGTAAGAGCTAATAATCACATATTTTACAATGGTGGTCAGCTAAAAGGCAGCACATAGATGTGATTTGCCTAGGCGCCTATAACGTTTTCAATACTGATTCACATAGGATTGTCAACAAGCAGGGACAGACTGGTAAAATGGGTTACGATCTGGCTGAGTGATGGTAGCCAGCCTGATAGTAAAGTATATTCGAATAAACTTGAGGTGATAAGCACAGGGCCCAATACACGTCATTGATGTCAGCAGAGTCAGTGTGTCAACTGCTCAGAGGGGTTAGGGTAGCTATTCCATTCATGAAAATATGCCAAACGTTAGTCAAAGAATACATACCTTGTTACAAGATTCAAGGGCTCCATGTGTTATGAATTCTTGCATCTCCTTGCCAAGAGAAGTATTCTCAAACGTCTCCAAGAACCTCTACTCCTGAAAGTCTATACTATTTAGTTCTATTGTTAAATCTTGAAAACTGAACACAAGAGGAACTTGCCTTCTGAAAAACAATATTTCAGTCTCCAATCTCGAGGTCTTCAAGGAAGCAAGGACAGATTCAATACGTTTGCAGTGCACAATTCAAGCGCACACGTTTTGCGGCAACGCATCAATGGACGGAAAAGAACCAGTGGGCTCAACTACTGTAGTAACTTCTGTTCCAGACTCTTAAAAGCCTTCCCTTTACAAAATATAGCAAGTTACAGCTTGTGAATGTCGCCTAAAACTTGCACGACATGCGCAGAGGTTAAAGTCTTGTACAGAGTGACACACAAGCACTAGATGCAGAGGTAAAAGACAGAGAAACATGCTTTGAAACAAAAACAGAATACTCTAAAATGCCACAGAAACAACGCATTTTAGATCTTTTCTTGAATACTGTTCCAAGAGTGTAAACTCATTCTGTTGAATGAAAAATAGAACTAAGGGGTGTGAAATAACATTGGCGAGTAGGCCGAGTGGGAGAGCTGTACAGATATAGTAGACGTTTATTATGGAAACTACTGCACAAGTTTAAATGCCACCTCGAAAGTAAATTTTTCTGCACGTTAAGTCTTGACAGGGCTAAACAGAAAAAATATTATCGACTATAAGGTACTAGAAACACGTTTTTGACACATTATTTGGCGGGTATTCAAAGTAACAGGCTGTTGCAGGGGCTTAAAGAAATACTTCAGTTCAGGACTTGTCATCCAAGTCCTCCATAAATACGTTTTTGATTATTATGGTCATGGAGCCACCAGTTAAGACACAAAATATTCAAAGGGGACTTCATCAGCTGGTCTGCACAACTTCCTTGAATCCAGACCTTCCTTAGACATAAAATTTAGAGGTGGGCTGGAACTCGCAAAGTTTTACTCAACGGAGTTGCCTGAAAACTCTGAGATTCTGCAGAGTTCCGTGAGCGGTCAGAATCAGGACGTTCCCAGCAATTTTTAGCGCCGTGACCTTGTTCGCGCTGCAAAATCAGCGTGAACGGCAGCACGCACATGCCAAAGGGCGCTGCTTCTTTGCTGACGCTTGAGTAGATTTTCTACTCGGGTGGCAGCTTTCTCACCGCGAACGGTCACTGAGTGCCGCCCTAGCACCCGAAAATCGTGCTAGGGGACGCCAATACTCGCTCGCCATCTTACTGCTGGAGAGCCACGCGCAATAAAAAAAATCTGCCACAGGGTGGCAGGCAGTTTTGCCAGAACTCCACGTTGTGAACAAAACTCCACGAACTCCGTTGGCAGAGAGGAATTTATAGCCCACCCCTAATAAAAATTGGTAGGGTCAATTGGTTTACTATTCGTCATAGCCTTTACAAAATATCTAAAAGAAGTGCTGGCTTTTTGTGCATATGAAATCTGTAAATTTATTAAGAGAAATAGACCTTTCCTACATCCCCAGTCTTTTGAAATGTTAACACTGGTTCAAATCTGGAGGAGCAGATCTTTTGTCTCTGAATGTTTGGTGGGAGGCAGCTCGTATAGTGTTTGGTGTCTTCCAAGCTAACATTGGTGAAGTATGGTAGCTGTCTTAAATCCCTAGAGCTTTCACCTGAACAGGCACACACAGGGCATGGGTTATGTGAAAATGCCACTATTATTTAGGGGAAGGGGAGGCAGTTGCTCCTTTTGTTCACCCAGATCTATTGTGCAGAAAGAGTAGACACATTTATGGACACAAACACTTGTTTTTGTATAGGTTGCCTCAATATCTCAATTTGAGGTCATATTAAACAGCACCAGTGACATGGCTTGATGCGTGTAGGTTGCAAGACCTAAGACTTCTAAGCGAAACAGTGCTTTGGTGGAGTGGAGATCTGAAGGGGGAGGGGGAGTTAGCTGAGCTACTGGTAAGGGTGATAAAATATCTACAGAATGGTTAAGAATAGTTAGGATCAGGAACCAGGACCTGTGGTGGAACTACATGAGAATCATCAAGTATTTATGGATACATCATTCCTTGCAAGTCCAAGACAAAAGCTTGTCACAAGGCATTTATTTATATTATTTGTCTTTCTGGGAAAGGACTCCATAGTTGCTCTGTCAGAGAGAGCAGGTCTTTAAAACTACATCTTACCTTTACAGTGCTTTTGAAGTACGAGGTGAGCAACGAGATGAATAGCTTGAGGTGATGTAACCAAAGGTTAATCAATCTCAAAAGCCACCTCGCAAACTCCAGGAACTTTGTCATGGACTACAACACAGCCTGATTGTCACTGGAAACAACCAGTTATCATTGGAAACAAACGGCCCTGAAACAGTGGCTGGAATTAACAGGGAATAGTTCAACTTCAGTTTAGACTGTGAGCAATACATTTAGTCAGACCAACGAATCTTGCCGCTTTATTTTCTTGAAAGACTCCAAACTCGTTGAAGATAATTAGGCCACAAATCAAAGTCTGGATAAAATATGCGATCCATCACAGGAACAGAAGAAAGGAATCTTGCAGTCTTGTTTAATAGGGTCGTTCCGTTGTACATGTCTTCCTGGTTATATATAAGCTAACAAAAATGCTTATAAACCTTTTTTATTATAACTTTCTAACATGCTGCGCAACAGCCACAATGTTCTAACACATAGCTTAAATACACTGACAAAGCCAATAGCTCAGTCTAAACACTTATAAGGTCCCAAAGGCGAGACCTATTGGCTATGCCAATGCTTGTTTAACTCTGTAACTAGGGGCTCATAACGGTTTTATTGCATTGTTTTTCTTTTATATAAATGCCGGTGTTTTTGTCGTTGTTTGTATGACTTTTATGGTTTTAATTGCAAAAACCGAATAAAGTATGTATTGACATTGTCTAGGATATGCAGGAGGCACTTGGTATTATTGCAACATTGGCGCGCTGGCATAAATCCTGGTATAAATCCTGCTTGGTCAGGCTCTATTAGGCCCGGCATGGATGGGTTCAGGCGGTGTGCCAGGATATCAGTGAACAGCTTGGGGTATATATTTAAAAGGGAGATGGGTCTATACGACCCACAGAGGGTTGGCTCCTTGCCTGGCTTCAGAATGGCCATAATGGCAGCCTCTAACAGAGTCAGTAAGGGAGCCAGAGTCGGCGAAGGGGTTGTATAGACTGGTAAGCATGGGGGGTAGCTCGTGGCAGAAAACTTTATAGAATTGGGCACTACAACCATCAGGTCCCATCAATTTCATCGGTTTGAGGTGAGCGATCGCCAAAATCACCTCCTCTATTCGTATGGGTTGGTCCAGAGCCTCAGCCTCTGTGGTCGGGAGGGAAGCAAGGACGACCTCACGAAGATATTGGGGAGGGTCCCCACTGGGGCCACCAGATGTAGAGTACACAGAACCGTAAAAGGACTGGAAAGCTGAGGCCATCTCCACGTCTGAGCAGACCTCCATGGAAAGGCCGGTGCGTATCGCCTTGATGGTTCCAGAATAAATCTTACTACAGAGGCGAAGCGCTATCATACACCCACAGCGGTAGCTCCCGAGGTAAAATTTGTGCTTAAGACATATCAGAGCATATTACGCTTGGTCATGGCTTTTAAGAAGGAGCCGTGCTTTTTCGACCTCCCGTCACATTCTGGGGGCACCTGTCCGCTTGTGGATAGCCTCTCCAATTTCTCTAAGAGCTGTCGTTTGTCCCGACGCCTGTGGTTCTCAGCCGCGGAGATTGCTATGAGCTCTCCCCTAATCACCAATTTCAGCATTTCTCAAACTGACGACAGAGATAGCTCCCCAGTTATGTTAGCGTGGAGATAGTCCGTTATGGTCCTTCGGAGGGAATTAACTGTAGCAGGGGACTTTAACAAGCAGTCCCTAAGATGCCAGTGTGTAGAACACATTTGAATGACGTCAAGCTGAAGAGACAAAGAGAGGGGGTATGGTCATAAAGTGACCGAGGGGCAATGGCCGCCTCAGAGACAAGAGCTGAAAGAGTCGGAGTGGCAAGGCAATGGTCAATGCGTGCCCACGTTTTGTGTGCTGCAGAGTAAAATGTACATTCCCTGTCGGAGGAGTGCAGCTGGCACCAGATGTTGTGCAGTCCGCAGTCTGTCATCCACTGCAAGCCTGAGGCAGAGAAGGCCCCCGTTTGGTCAGAGCGATGTCCCGAACGATCCATGTTGGTGTCCATGATCAAGTTCGGATCGCCCCCTATATGAATGGCGGTGTCAGGGGATCCAAGGGCGAGTGCCGGGGAGCTAATAATAAAAGATTCCCGATGCTCATTAGGAGCATAAATATTCACCAGGGTGAAGTGGAAGGTGCCCAGTTTAAGCCAGACCACGAGGAGAAGTCCCTTAACCTCAGTAACTGTAGATAAGATTTCCCCCGTGAACCCTCGGGAAAAAAGAATGGCCACCCCGCCTTTTTTAGAGGGACATGAATACCAGAGCTGGTGTGGGAACCAGGGGATTGCATTCTGGGTACATCTTTGGAGAGCAGATAGGTCTCCTGTAGGAGACAGATATCGCTTCCAGACTATTCTAAAAGTGAGAGCACAGCAGAACGTTTGGTGGGATTGTTTAGGCCTCGTACATTGAGGCTAGTAACTTTAAGATCTTGGAAAACAGGGCGAGGGGGGAGGAAGGCTGTTAGGACTTCAATACCAGTATGACTAGGTTTTCAGCAATGAAACATCCCCAGTAAGGGTGGGTCCAGAGATCACACCACGAAGAGCCCAAAGTCGGACCAGTACGGAGGAGCGGAAAAAAGCCCTATAAAAAAAATAACCCTTGAAAATGTATGAAGATGAACACGAATAACAAGGAAAGTCCATCATGGAATGGAGCAGGTCAGTGAGCATAAACCTGGCAGGCGGGGGTATGATCGTTGTGTTTACAAAAGCGGAAAGCGTACCTGAAGAGGGGGAACAGTTGGGCCGAAGAATGTCCCAAAATGGAGCGTCCCATCCCCGCCATCAGTTACCCCTTGTAAAACAGAACAAAATAGTGGTGCAAGAGTCCCTGTGACGTAAGGGCATTTCAGGCTGTGTGACCCAGGGAGCTGGGCTGAAGCCATCTGTCGAGGGATCTGCAATTCCGAGCCCTGTGTATGCTTCTGTAAGAGATTTGATTTGGTACAATTTACCGTCAATTCGAAAGATAATCTGAAAAGGATGACCCCATGAGTATGATATCCCAGCCTCCCGCAGATGAGCAGTAATAGGACGAAAGTCTCAGAGCTTCTGAAGGAGTATGGACGCCAGGTCTTGGAATAGCTTGGGTGTGTGCCCTCAGAAGTGGATCGGGTGGGTCTCAAGCGCCTTGCGCAAGATATTCTCCTTCAACTGAAAGTCGTGTACGCAAACCAGGATGTCCGAAGGAGGGGCATCGTCTGATTTCGGCAGGCCCACTCAGTGGACTCAGTCCAGCTTTAAAACCCTGTTATCGGAGGCCCATAGGAATTGTCGAAAGAGGGCCCTGGCATACTCTCCTAAGTCAGCTCCTTCTGCGTGGGTGGAGACCGCATTGATGCCCATATTATTATGCCAGGAGTGGGTTTCCAAGTCCTCCACATGGGCCTGGAGGTCAAGGCGTTGTTCCTTTAGGCAGAGAACCTACTGTTGAAGCCATTCCACCTCTTCGACCTGTCTGGACTCTCCAGGGCAGAGACCCTATCCCCAACCTCCTCCGGGACCCTGCAAACCTCGCGTAAGTCAGCTGAAAGATCTCTTCTTCACTGCTTGCAGGTTGTCCCACAGAGATGCGAATAGAGCTTCCAGGAAGAACCTAGGCACCCGTCCCTCCACGTCGTCTTATTCGGGGAGCTAGTCTGTGCTAGGTACAGGTGCCTTATCACCCGCCGCTCCCCCGAGGGGCTTAATCAGCATGTCCCTCAGGGATCGGTCCTTCTTCATCCTGGTCGAGGACATGGTGGGAATCTGTGACAAGGAGGAGGTCAGAGAGGATACCAGCCGACAATGGTCTCCAAGAGGGGACTCCTAAGCTACGACCTCCCAAGGCAACACGAAGGTCAGCTCAGGCCCCAGATATTGATTGGACACTTTGTCTCCCACTGGAGAGCCGGCCGGGGCAGGGCCATCACATGTTGCAGATCAGTCTTATGCCCTACCCCCGGCCAGGGGCAGGTGAGGAGCAAAGCAGCCCAGGGGTCAGCCAAGAAAACACAAATAACGTCCTTCACCCAGGGGGCCTGTTGAGGAGGAGGACACGACACTCCAGGACCCGGGGACCCAACACTCTCAAGGGCATGCTGCTAGAGATTGCATGCCCCAGGCAGGGGCTCTCTGCACTTCTGGTTCCTCCAGAGAGGCTTACTGAGGTCCACTCTCTTGGGCTGGAGTCTATAAGACCACCCACCACCCCCAGATGACAAATCTGGTAAAGTTGAGGATGAGCGTCCACCCAGTCCCTGCGCCACATTCACCATAAGGCAGCGAGATGGGTCCCTTTAGGCCAAGAACCACGGCATCTCAGTGGACAGGTAGGGAGCAGCGCGGGATCAACTACAAAGGCCGTGTAGGGCCTCAAGGGCATTCAGTAGGCGGCAGGCTGGCTGTGAGCAATGCAGGGTCTATAATGGCCTACCGCTTCCCCCACACAGGCCCTCATACAGTGGGGCCCAGGCCTGGGCCGAGGAATGGGATGCTGGCAGGGCTGACAGCCGCGTGGGCGGGCGTCGATGCAGATGAAGGGGCCGCAAGCCTCTAGGCACCTCCGGTCACCCCCGCAGGAACACCAGTGTGTGGCGCGTAGTTTCCTTCCTCCCACGGCACACTGTAGGGGGGGCTCCATCATCCGTTCCCCCAATCCAATGAAAATGGGCCGAAGGCCACTGGAGGGATGGAACCGCCCCAGCCTCGCATAGTTGAGCCCGGAGCCCAGCAACTCCTGCATGTCCGGCACCAGGGCTGGTAGACACCCACAGCAGGCTCACGTCAGACGGGCAGTGGGATCACTTGCAGAGTTGATGCTTTAGGAGGAGTTGCGGGGCTGTACTGGCGGGTCCCCCTAGGGGCGAGCCGAGGGCGTTAGCAGAAAGGGCCACAGTGCTTCAGCCCCGGCCAGCAGTCGCCATCTTGCTGCCGCACGCAGCTCTCATCTCCCCTGGGCGTCACACAGGAGGATGGTTCCCCACAGCAGAGGGGGACCGCGATGTTGCCCACCAGGTCTCCTGGAAGCCGCCACTCACATACGGTTGCGGGGACAGTGCAAGGCTCGCAGGGAGGGGGCTTATCGGTGCAAATGAGCTGGTGGTGATGGAGAGACTAGAAAACGTGTCTCAACCGTCTGCCATCTTGGCCACGCTCCCCTCATTCATATGATTTTAAATTCCTTTGTGACCCCCTTAAGCACGAAGATCCACTTCAGCCTGGGGAGATCCTCGGACAGTGGTCTCTAGGGACACTGCTCTAGGTTGACCTGCCGCCTGCATGCTCTCCCCCAGTGATATACACTCTGTACCCCAGAACTGCTCTGTACGCGTCATCTAGAGCCATGTACCACATTTGTCCTTTTTTTCCTTTTACTCCATTTAGGTCCCCCCCCCCGCGCCCGGTATTGTTCCATTATTGTATGCTGGTTAGTTGTTCAATAAAGGGAAAAAAAAAAGATGGTAGTAGACTGCTCAAAGCACAAACGGCAGGTGCTAATTTGGATATCCTTCACAGGGTTTTCAGCTCACCGTAGGAGGTGCACTGTAAGCAGCCACATTTGCAGTTGCCTACTATGGCGCCTTCAGAGTGAGCAAATTGAATGGGTCCTCGAGATCAAATTATGCAGGGTGTTTGAAGTGGTTGGATACTCACACTGAGCACAGCAAACTTGTAATAAAGCAAAGAAGATCCAAAACTGACCCAGAAGGGGACTATCATAGAACGTAGGGCCGCCCGTGGTCCTTCTATCTGCCCAGTGGCTCGCATGAGGGCATACTTCTCTGTTTGGCCCACATATGCTACTTCGGCACTGTTCATTCATCTGAATGGGGATTGCATTTCGCGCTATCAGTTTTCAGCCATTTTGAATAGCGCACTTAGTGCCATTGGGCTGCATCCTCAAGTTACTCTTCGCATTCCTTCAGGATAGGCCCTGAGACTTCTGCAGCTAAGGCAAGCCTTTTACACCATGATGTCAAGCCACTAGGCAGGTGGTCATCATTTTGTTTCAAGTGTTATATACCCTTGGAGTTCCTGCAGGAGGTGCCACCTTTTTTCTAATGTAGGAATTGTAATGTGATTGTTATCTTCACACGTTCTCTTCTGCTCTCTTTTCAAATTGTATTCTTTCCAAGGTGGTGTGGGTCACTGGCTACTCCATTGTGCCGCAAGCAGCCTACGGATTGCAACAGCATTGTAGACCAAAGCTAGGGCTGCTGAAGGACATCCTCTTCAGGTGCTGCGGAGTTGGTGGTCTCCGGTTTCGCAGCTTCGACAGTTGATATAGGAGTCGAGAGGTCGTGCGGGACTCCAGTTTCTACATTTTGTCATTGTGCTCCTAGGTGGTAATGACTTGGTAAAACTGGGTTGCAAAACACTCAGTGAAGCCATTTTACAGGAGTTCGTCTGGCTGGGTCAGAATTTCCCAGAAGCTCTCATCGCTGGTTTCCACATGATACCGCGTCACAAGTGTGGCAAGGGCATTAAGTCCAGAGTCTTCAATGTGTCGATCAGGCAGCTCAACTCGAGGATGTCAAAATTGTGCCTGGGCCGCTTATGGAACATTTCCCACAAGTTGATCATGGGCAATCACATCTTCCACCAAGATGGGGTGCATTCATCAGATGCAGGAACTGACCTATTCATTGACACGTATGGGCTTTTTACTCAACCCCTGTTTTGTAGTGGTGTGAAGGACCTTATTGCCTTGGTCGCCCTTGTGGCAGAAATCATACCCCCCAAGATTGCTTCTCAACACCAGGGGGCCCTCCATCTCATTCTTCTTAGAGCAGCACTGAAGGTGGGGACAGCAATCCTGATTCCGACAAAGGACATTCACACTGGCATTGGGCTCACGCTTCATCAGTGTAGGGCATGGGGCTGTAGCTCATGGCCACACTTCTTGTAGCTCCTGAGACAGCCTGATGTAGAAGGGGCAAGCCGTGGGATGCCGACAAGGGCACAGTGAGACGAGACCGCCCTTCAAAGATACAGGTGGTTTCACCTGTGTGGTCCACATAGGATGAAGGGTTGCCTAGACCGTAGTGTTGGAGTATTGTCAATAGAGGCCCCATTGCAAATAATTGTATGCTCACCCTAGTTCTTAGTTTCATGTACTCATTCCCTTAACCGTGTTGTATTCTAGATTTTGTGCAGTGGTTTGATTTATTTCACTTGACCCTTTATGGTGTTCTATGTCGTGTTATGCTTGCACTGTAATAAACATGACCCGTTCACCCATAACCAGTCGGGTGACTTGTCATTGATTTGTTTGGGTTTGAGTGGGTGGGGTCCAGACTGGGGTCTTCGGCAGGGCCAGACTGGCCGTAGCGGGCATTGGGCGTTTGCCCGGGAGACTGGAAGGGTGGGGGGCGGTTTTGGAGTGGTGGGGGCCGGTTTTGCTGCAATATCGGCCCCCAGTAACAAAAGAAGCAGTGCTGGTGGCCGGTTTTGTTAAGCAGCAGTGCTTCACCCTTGCCCCCACCCCCCTACACCCTCCGGGGTGGGGGCCGGTTGGACAAAATCGCCAGGGCTGCTTTGGATCTCCAGTCCGGCCCAGATCTCCGGTTCCTATTCAATTCTGTGGCTCTCTGGTTACACACACAGATATCTACAGTGATTGCATTAACCAATAGAGGTTCACAACATAATATAGTGCATCTCTCACTGATTAGTTTAACTTGTATTTATTTGTAATTTAAGATGTTTTTTTTTTATTTACAGTTACTTCAATGTGAAAGACCAACAAAATGTTTACAGAACATTTTGAGCTTTTTAAACACCCCTTTGATCCCACCCTCACGGATCCTGCACCATATGACTCAAGATCACAGTTCCCATACATTTTTTAATACCCTTCGACTGCTGCATGTGAGCCTGATTTGTTTTGGGAAGGTATGTCACATGAACCTAATATCACAAGAATTGGCATCCTTGAAGTTCCACAATAACAGCATGATTAGTATAACACAGACAGATGTCTATTTTAGATATCACCTATATTGTGGTGCTGACTTGTTCTTTGAAAGTTCGGGGGCATAACACTTGCCCTGAATTGTAGTGATGGTGAAAAATGAGTAAGCCTGACCTTGTCTACAGGGTTTCTCCCCCGAAGACAAATTTGAAAAGAATGGGGGCAAATTGTGCATTTCAAAGCTCAATTTTCACACACATTTTCTAAAATGCTATGGGTGCAGAAAGCAAAAGACACACAATTGATGGACGGAATGCAGAACAAATCAAAACATTCACCCCCAGTCAAGAGATCTGGGTTAAATCCATCATTCTTTTGCTCACCATGCCACCCCAGTTTAGACCTGGCCATATGCAAATCAGTCTTGACCCTGTGCCTCATGGGAACAGTCCAGCCCGAACTGCCAAGCCAGGTCCTCCCTGGACCGGAAACAAGCATCCTAGGACCGGTTTCGGGGTTTCACCCCTCTTCAGCCAGGATAGCTTGATTCCAGTGGCACAGTGAGCCCAGGATCCTAGGATGCTTGTTTCCGGTCCAGGGAAGACATGGCTTGGCAGTTCGGGCTGGACTGTTCCCATGAGGCACAGGGTCAGACTGATTTGCATATGGCCATGTCTGAACTGGGGTGGTGGAGTGAGCTAAAGAATGATGATGGATTAAACCCAGATCAGTTGACTGGGGGTGAGTGTTTGATTGGCTCAAACGTTCCGTCCATCATCCCCTTTTGTATCGCTTTGTTCGCCCTAAGTTGGCGGGGTATGCCCAGACGTGGGTCCCTTGCTCACTTTGCCACTGGATTCAAGCAAGCCTGGCTGATGACGGCTGGAATGCCAGAAACCGGTCCTAGGATGCTTGTTTCCGGTCCAGGGAAGACATGGCTTGGCAGTTCGGGCTGGACTGTTCCCATGAGGCACAGGGTCAGACTGATTTGCATATGGCCATGTCTGAACTGGGGTGGTGGAGTGAGCTAAAGAATGATGATGGATTAAACCCAGATCAGTTGACTGGGGGTGAGTGTTTGATTGGCTCAAACGTTCCGTCCATCATCCCCTTTTGTATCGCTTTGTTCGCCCTAAGTTGGCGGGGGTATGCCCAGACGTGGGTCCCTTGCTCACTTTGCCACTGGATTCAAGCAAGCCTGGCTGATGACGGCTGGAATGCCAGAAACCGGTCCTAGGATGCTTGTTTCCGGTCCAGGGAAGACATGGCTTGGCAGTTCGGGCTGGACTGTTCCCATGAGGCACAGGGTCAGACTGATTTGCATATGGCCATGTCTGAACTGGGGTGGTGGAGTGAGCTAAAGAATGATGATGGATTAAACCCAGATCAGTTGACTGGGGGTGAGTGTATGATTGGCTCAAACGTTCCGTCCATCATCCCCTTTTGTATCGCTTTGTTCGCCCTAAGTTGGCGGGGGTATGCCCAGACGTGGGTCCCTTGCTCACTTTGCCACTGGATTCAAGCAAGCCTGGCTGATGACGGCTGGAATGCCAGAAACCGGTCCTAGGATGCTTGTTTCCGGTCCAGGGAAGACATGGCTTGGCAGTTCGGGCTGGACTGTTCCCATGAGGCACAGGGTCAGACTGATTTGCATATGGCCATGTCTGAACTAGGGTGGTGGAGTGAGCTAAAGAATGATGATGGATTAAACCCAGATCAGTTGACTGGGGGTGAGTGTTTGATTGGCTCAAACGTTCCGTCCATCATCCCCTTTTGTATCGCTTTGTTCGCCCTAAGTTGGCGGGGTATGCCCAGACGTGGGTCCCTTGCTCACTTTGCCACTGGATTCAAGCAAGCCTGGCTGATGACGGCTGGAATGCCAGAAACCGGTCCTAGGATGCTTGTTTCCGGTCCAGGGAAGACATGGCTTGGCAGTTCGGGCTGGACTGTTCCCATGAGGCACAGATTCAGACTGATTTGCATATGGCCATGTCTGAACTGGGGTGGTGGAGGGAGCTAAAGAATGATGATGGATTAAACCCAGATCAGTTGACTGGGGGTGAGTGTTTGATTGGCTCAAACGTTCCGTCCATCATCCCCTTTGTATCGCTTTGTTCGCCCTAAGTTGGCGGGGGTATGCCCAGACGTGGGTCCCTTGCTCACTTTGCCACTGGATTCAAGCAAGCCTGGCTGATGACGGCTGGAATGCCAGAAACCGGTCCTAGGATGCTTGTTTCCGGTCCAGGGAAGACATGGCTTGGCAGTTCAGGCTGGACTGTTCCCATGAGGCACAGGGTCAGACTGATTTGCATATGGCCATGTCTGAACTGGGGCGGTGGAGTGAGCTAAAGAATGATGATGGATTAAACCCAGATCAGTTGACTGGGGGTGAGTGTTTGATTGGCTCAAACGTTCCGTCCATCATCCCCTTTGTATCGCTTTGTTCGCCCTAAGTTGGCGGGGTATGCCCAGACGTGGGTCCCTTGCTCACTTTGCCACTGGATTCAAGCAAGCCTGGCTGATGACGGCTGGAATGCCAGAAACCGGTCCTAGGATGCTTGTTTCCGGTCCAGGGAAGACATGGCTTGGCAGTTCGGGCTGGACTGTTCCCATGAGGCACAGGGTCAGACTGATTTGCATATGGCCATGTCTGAACTGGGGTGGTGGAGTGAGCTAAAGAATGATGATGGATTAAACCCAGATCAGTTGACTGGGGGTGAGTGTTTGATTGACTCAAACGTTCCGTCCATCATCCCCTTTTGTATCGCTTTGTTCGCCCTAAGTTGGCGGCGGTATGCCCAGACGTGGGTCCCTTGCTCACTTTGCCACTGGATTCAAGCAAGCCTGGCTGATGACGGCTGGAATGCCAGAAACCGGTCCTAGGATGCTTGTTTCCGGTCCAGGAAAGACATGGCTTGGCAGTTCGGGCTGGACTGTTCCCATGAGGCACAGGGTCAGACTGATTTGCATATGGCCATGTCTGAACTGGGGTGGTGGAGTGAGCTAAAGAATGATGATGGATTAAACCCAGATCAGTTGACTGGGGGTGAGTGTTTGATTGGCTCAAACGCTCCGTCCATCATCCCCTTTGTATCGCTTTGTTCGCCCTAAGTTGGCGGGGGTATGCCCAGACGTGGGTCCCTTGCTCACTTTGCCACTGGATTCAAGCAAGCCTGGCTGATGACGGCTGGAATGCCAGAAACCGGTCCTAGGATGCTTGTTTCCGGTCCAGGGAAGACATGGCTTGGCAGTTCGGGCTGGACTGTTCCCATGAGGCACAGGGTCAGACTGATTTGCATATGGCCATGTCTGAACTGGGGTGGTGGAGTGAGCTAAAGAATGATGATGGATTAAACCCAAATCAGTTGACTGGGGGTGAGTGTTTGATTGGCTCAAACGTTCCGTCCATCATCCCCTTTTGTATCGCTATGGGCGCAGAAAGGGCGCTTATTAAATATTCAAATCCTTTCATGGTGTGCCATGCCCATTAAACCTGACATTCCCCCGCAGTTGCCCCATTTTGTTTGGAAAATTACCTCCATTGTGTCAGAGCCAGTATTTTATCATGAGTGCCCCCATATTCCATGGGTGGCCCCTTATATGAAAAATAACACAAAATGTGCCAGTGCCAGAAATGTGCAATATATGCGTCCATATACCATTGGTGACCCTTATGGAAAAACAATTACCTCAGTATGTCAGGACCAGCATTTTGTCATGCTTGCCACCCTCCTATAAACCAGTTTGCCCACCTTTATGCAAAGAATTACCTCCATTGTACTAGTACCAGCATTCTGCTACTGGTGTCCACATGCCAAGAATTTTCCCAAGTATGCCAGTATTTTTCCACAGGTGTCTTATATGCCATGAATTACCGCTAGCATGCCAGTACTAGTATTTTACAGTTGGTGCACATGTAAGCCAATAATTACCCTCAGTGTGCCAGTGCCAGGATTTTGTCACAAGTGTCTGTCATGCTAAGAATTGCTGCAAGTATGCCAGCACAAGTATTTCGCTGTTATGGACACTCACATACATACACATCCCACCTTTCCTATGTAGACCAAGACCAAGTTTGCACCCCGCAGTAAGAACTCCGGCACAGGCCGAGTGCACCAATGGCGCGATTCAGTGTATCTAAGTGGACTGTTTAACAAGCAACAAGTACAAACTGCGCTGTAAATGCCATTGAATAAATGATAAGGAAAATTGACACATGCAGGTAATAGCATGTGTTGTAGAGCGCTACTTTCTAGGAGGACTCAGTTGCCCACAAATCTTAGCAGCAAGAGACCTGCCAGCGAAAGTCGTGCGAGATTATGAAATCTTGGCATCCATTTTGGAAACCAGAAGAGATAGGAACCACTCTCTGCGACCGCGCCCTTGCTAGGCAATCTATGCCTAACAAGAACACGGTCCTCCATGTCTCCGCTCCTAGCTCCCGCCCGGCAGCCTAAAATGTGGTAAGGCCCCACTTACCAGACCTGACTTCGCCGAGGGAGCTTCCGTGTTCAGCAATTTTGGGCTTCTTCTCCACCGCATTCCGAAGATGGAAGAATAGTAATCTGTGCTAGCGAGTGAGCGAACACATCCGTCGAGAGCATACTAACTACGAACAATCACGAAGCATTAAGCGTATGGGAACTATAGAGCATAGTGGCTTATAAAGAACTCGTGCAAAAGCCTAGGAGATTTGAGCATTGCTCCAACCTGTAGAGCGACTATGGAGAGAGACTATTAACGAATTGAAGACTTGAGGAGATCTCCCCATCCTCCTCTTCCGAAAAAACTGCAATTTGGCTCAACAGCCTTATAGCACATGTGAGTGAGTGTGACTGATTAGAGGTGAAGTGCGAGTGAATCAGTGTGGTAGGAGGCATACAAATTGCTTGCTAATCTCTTTTTCTTTTCTCTACACAGACGTTAGATTGTAATCTTCCTGATACCGACTACATATAATGAGCCGCTTCCTAGAGATGAATCCAGGTTGCCATAAGAGAAGGAAAACAATCCAGACTGCAGATCACCAGTAGGCTTACTTTTGTTTATTTACCCACACCCCCATTCCCTCGGGTGCTTTTCCTGGCAAGCAGTATATCTGTTTCCCTTGGAGAACACTAAAGGGAGTGTATTGACTGTCTTCAACCATCGCTCCTGTTGGGCTGGATCACTTGGTTAGTGCAAATTTGTGTGTTCTAGCTTCTAAAAGATTGCCTAGCCCATGAACTTACCGAACCCGAGTGATGGATACCAACTGTGTACTAACCACCATTCTAGAAACAATCACTAGTTTGCAATTGGAGGGACAGGCCTCTTGAGCAGAGAGTCAGGAATTAAAAAAAAGAGTTGGGGTCCGTATGCAGGAAAGTGGCAGGTCTTTCCTGGGAGGGGAAGCCAGATAGTGGTAGAGTAGGTGGGGGTGTAAATCTGAAACCCTGGACGTTACCACCATATCTAGTTGCTACAGAAGCCTTTTCCACTTACTGTTCTACACCCTCTCCCTCCGGGGTGGAGCTCAGGAAACAGGGTTTCACTCTCCCCCACAAGTCCTTGCTGCTCCTAGTTTTATTCAGGTGGTTCATCCCCCACAGATTCCACTGGCCCCTCTCAAACGTTTTTATGGAGATCCCAAGAAATTTAGCATTTTTATCAATCAGTGCAGACTTCATTTCTTATGTAAACCAGCCGCTTTCCCGGATGGCTAAACCAAGACAGCATTTGTGTTGTCCCATCTGGGAAGGAACGCCACCAGCTGGTCTATTCCATTAATTGAATGTGACGATCCTCTACTATACAATTTCTCGGTGTTCCGAAGAGAATGAGAAAGTTATTTGATCGGAAAACTCATCTTCTCTCCCTAGATCGGGAGTTAATTACCCTAAGTCAAGGCTCCTAAGATTTGCTGGCATACATCACAACATTTAATAGGTTAGTTGTGGAAACAGACTGGCCTGTAGAAAAAGGATTTCTCTATTTTATCAGGGGTTGCAAAGTGAGTTAAAGGATGTATTGGCCCAGGTTGCAAATTTACTAGCCACCTGTGAAGATTTGATAGACCTAACCATTCAGCTAGATCATAGGTTACTACAGAGAGTAGCAATAAGAACCAGGGAGAACCAAAACTAATAGTAGTCTACCCTAAAGCTATAAGTGACCAATGCAAGTGAGTGGAATACGAGGACCCTTGTCCCTAGAAGAAAGGGAGAAAAGGAGAAAGCTGAAGTTTTGTATGTGTTGCGGCAAAAGCGGAAATGTTATTGAAGATTTCAGAGTGAGAAACAAACCGACTGAGAATAAGGGTCCAGGTAAAAGTCAAGCATACATCCAAAAAACATCTGATGAAGACATGGATTTGGAAAACAAGTTTTCCCGGAGGAGACAGAGGTCCCTTGTTCATGAAAGGGAGAAAATGAGATCTCATTTGTATTTTGCCCAATACTCTACAAAGCTCCATAGCCCACATAAACGTGTATGTCAACTTGTGGTCACCTAATGGGCAACAAGATACAGTTCTAGCATTGTTGGATTCAGGAGCCACAGGTAATTTTATTGATTAAACTTTTGTTCAAGAACTTCACGTTCCTTGCATCAAAAAGAAAGCCCAGGAGCCTGTAAGAGCAGTGGATGGCACCACTTTAACCTCAGGTCTTATGCGACATCATACTTTCTCTTTAATGATGCAATTTGGATCAGATCATTTTGAACATTGACAATTTGATTTGATTGACGTGCCGCAATTCTGACTGATACTTGGAATGCCGTGACTCAGGCTACATGACCCCACTGTTCATTGGGTGGCCTGTTCAGTAACTATGGACTCCCAATTTTGTTGGAAGAATTGTACAAAGGAACATGGTATTGTCAAAAGAAGCTTCAGACAATCCAGGCAGATTCATTACGTATGGTAGCATGGAATCTCAGGTTTGCTGTGCAACAGCTCTACTAAACGTCTCTCAGGAGTACCAAGCAGTATTTGACAAGCAGAAGGCAAGCCAACTTCCCCCTCATCACACTTACAACAGCAGAATAGACTTAGTTCCAGGGGCAGCTATTCCTTGCAGTCATATTCATGCTCTGACCGAACATGATACTCAAAACTTGCAAGCATATTTTGACGAAAACCAAGCCACAGGATTTATTCGGCCTTCACATTCTCCGGCTTTGACACCCCTCTTCTTTGTCCCTCAAAAAGGAGGGGAGCTATGTACTTGTATTGATTACAGAACTATTAACTGAGTGACAGTTAAAAACAGGTATTCTTTACCTCTTATACCAGTCCTATTAGAACAACTAAAAGGGGCCAATGTGTTTACCAAGCTGGATGTCAGAGGGGTGTATCACCTTGTTTGAGTTCAGCAAGGTGACCATTGGAAAACCACGTTCAGGACCAAGTTTGGCATGTTTGAATATTAGGTCATGCCCTTCGGTCTTTGCAACACACCGGCAGCATTCCAGTATTTTATGGATGTAGTCCTTGGAGGATATCTGGATGTATTTTGTGTTGTCTACATAGATGATATTTTGATCTACTTGGAAACAATGCAAGAACATGTAACCCATATCCAGGCTGTTCTGGAAAGACTGCAACAACACAGCCTATTCGCAAAACTAGAAAAATGCCTGTTCCATTTTTACTGAGATTGAGTTTTGGGGTTACATTATAGGATTTAGACCTATTTTATTAATTTCAAAAAGGACTTAATACATTACTGCCCATCTACACCCATTGGCCGGTGGTGGCTTAAATGTTGGGTGTTGTAGATATAGAACATTAGAGAGTCAAATAGAAAATGTAAACAAAAAGGAACGATTGAGAGGAAACAGAACAGAGTGAAGGGGGAGGGTAGGTGCAGTCGCGCATCGACAATAAAATCTAGGGGGTAGTGTGTTGGTCACTAGGCACAGCTTCTGATGTTAAACGCAAAACTCGTAGGTAGCGAGGGCAAGACAGCTCACAAAATTCAGCAGACAGGTATGTAAGGCAGGTATGCCACATCTTGTCAAAGAGGGGAAGGCGCTGCATCGCCACCGCCGTTAGCTTCTCCATCCCTATTATATCCCACAACTTATGTAGCCAGTCTAGATGTGTCGGTGTAGCTTCTGAGCCCCATTTGGTGAGGAGGAGGTGTTTGGCTGCTCCTAGTGCGAGGCTAAAAGCTCTACTGCAAGACCGTAGGGGTAAGTAAGAAGATTTGGAAAGCCCACCAGTACATAGCTTGGAAACCTAGGAATGTCTGTCATATATATAGTGTTTATCGCGTCCAAAACCTCATCCCAGAAAGACCTGCAACTTGGGGCATTGCCATAGAAAGTGGGTAAATGTGCCCTGTTGGCCACAGCGACGCCAGCAGCGATCATCCCCTGCCGGTGCCCAAGTGACCATTCTGGCTGGTGTGAAGTACCAGTAGTGTGCAAGGTTTAGGAGCATTTCTTTACTGGTGGTGTTAAGGGCGGATGCCCGGGCGCGGTGCAGTATGTCATTCCACTCCCTGTCAGTGAAGTCTCCCACATTACCCTTCCCATCTGATGTGTGCAGGTGATTTTAGGGAGGTCTGTGGTGTTTTCAGGAAAGTGTAGAGATCAGATAGTATTTTCTTGTTGGTGTTCCCCGTGAAGAGCCATTTTTCAAAGGGTGTCAATACTCTGCTGGCGTGTGGTCTGATCAAAGGTTGTGTCACCCAGTGGGCTACTGACAAATACTGCCAGTGTGCGGCCTCAGAGAGACCGTAAGAGTCCTGTAAGGTGGGGAAATCCATAAGCCCTTCCGTGTCAAATAAGTCCCTCACCCGTTTTCAGCTGGCTTCCTGCCATGCCATAAATGCCACACCCGAGGCAGCTGGGGGAAAATCTGGATTGCCTATCAGAGGAGTCTGAGGAGATAATGGTGTGGAGAGCCCATGTCGTAACTGGACTCGGTCCCAAACCCCAACACTGGCTTGGATCACTGGCAAGACATCGACACTAGGCGGTCTGCAGGTCTTTGGGAGACACAGTATTTTCCAAATGTGCATGCCCGCAATTGGCTGGTCCATGAAACACCAGTGCTTCTCCGTCTGGGCGCGGGACCACTCAACCAGGTAGCGCAATTACGCTGCCTGGTAGTAGCAGCAAAGATTCGGGATCCCCAGTCCTCCCGCCTTTAATGGCAGGTATGAACGAGCCTCGGCCATTCTAGCTCGTTTGCATGCCCAGATAAAATCCCACATGAGGGATTGTATCTTATCCAAAATTGTCAGGGGGGGTTGGAGAGGGAGAGTCTGCATGACATAAAGAAGTTTGGGTAGTAAAGTCATTTTAATGGCTGCTATGCGCCCAAGCCAAGACAGGTTGTGGGTTTTCCATTTAGTGAGAATCGATCGCGTGTTGGTCAGGAGGAGTCCATAATTCTGGGTCACCGTAGCCATGAGTGTTGAGTAGATCTGGATCCCCAGATGTGGGATCCCGTTCTCTGCCCACTGGAAGGGCATAAGGGTCGCCAGCCGGGCTATCTCCATCTCCGGGATGGTTACACCGAGAGCCAAGGACTTCTGTAGGTTGGTTTTAAACCCGGAGGCGGCACTGAACTTAGCCAGTTCAGTCACCACGGTTGTTAAACTGTGTTCGGGATCTGTGAGGGTCAAAAGGACATCATCTGCGTATAGCATAATCTTATGCTCTCTCCCGGCCATCTGTATACCTGTTATGCTGGGATTATTCCGTATGAGCTCCGCAAGGGGTTCCACATAGAACGCGAAAAGCAGGGGAGACAAGGGGAGACAAGGGGCAACCGTGCCGTGTTCCGCATGTGATAGGAAACAGGGCAGATTTCACACCATTCACCTGCACACTGGCCCGAGGGGTGTGGTAGCACGATTGGACCCAACTACAGAACTTAGGACCAATACCCACTCTGTGTAGGACACACTGCAAGAAAGGCCAATGCACCCGATCAAAGGTCAATTGAGAGCAATAAGGCCGGTATCTGTTGCGCCGCACCTTGTCCAGCAGATGGCACAACTGCTTTGTATTGTCACTGCACCCCCGCTCCGGCACAAAACCAGATTGGTCTGGGTATAACAGGCCCCGAAAGTAGATGGCCAGCCTGTGTGCGAGAACACTGGTAAGAATTTTGGCATCAATATTCAAGAGGGAGCTCGGGCGATAGGAAGAACAGCATTTGGGGTCTGTGAGAGGGATGGGCGGAAAATAAAGCGAGGAGGTCTTACAGGCCGATTAATGATGGCTTAATTTATTGTGAATACAGTCAAAGACCCCAGGATAGGTTAGAGCAAAAGGGAAAAGAAGGGTCCAGGATGGTCGTCGTCTTCGTGCGGGGTGGTGATGGTGGCGGCACGTCTCCTTTTCCTCTCGTAGGGTAGCGATGGATCAGCCCCGGGGAAGATAAAGAAGAGAAGACGGTTAATGCGGCTGCCCCTTCCCTTAGGAATAGAAAGTGATCTAGAGCAAGCCGTCACCGTGATTTGTTCTGTTTTCGGGAACAGATAGGTAGGAGAGAGTGGGTGAAACACAACACAAAAGCCACCCAAATAAGAGTACCGCCACACGGTGAGAACACCACAGTAGAGAGTGAAGAAATGTTCCGCTTTTGAGTTCCTGTCCCGTACTCCTCTTAGGAGCTAGGGGTGCGGAGAGAGATCTAAAGGGGTGAGGGTTTGTGAGGGTATCGTGCACACAACACAAAGCGTCTAGTGAGATGTGTGAACCCTGAGTCCCTTGGACTCGCCGCCCCCCTCCCTCCCGTATTTACAGATCCCTTTCCCTAGAACCACGTACCACAGGGGCCACAACTCTCCTGAGCTGTGGCGGCGTCCCAGCGTCCTCCGGGGGTGTCCACCACTCCTCCGACCACTCCTCCCGTTCAGTATCGGTCTTCTCCGGGCGTTGCTGGAGTCTGTCGTCTGATCTCCGTCCTAGCTCCCGATCCAACTCGTCTACTTCTCGTCCTCGTTCCAACCCCGACTCGTCTGCTTCTCGTCCTCGCTCCAACTCCGACTCGTCTGCTTCTCGTCCTCGCTCCAACTCCAACTCGTCTGCTTCTCGTCCTCGCTCCAGCTCCGCAGTGCTCCCTCCTTCCTCAATCGAATCTCGCCTCCTAACCGCGCACACCTCAGCGTCTTCCGGGAACGTCCTTTCAGCTACACGCTCCTCCCCTCTTGTCCATGAGGCGTCCCTCCATTGGACGGTCCGCGTCAGAGGGAGTTCCTTCCCCTGTAGGGAAGAAGGGCCGAAAGAGATTAACTCCTTCCGAGCCGTCACCTTACAGTCATTAGATGTGTTCAGTCCCTCATGAGGTCCCAGGGGCTTTGAAGCGGGTCTGCCAGCCCGGTCCTCTTCACATCCCCCTTCCCTAACATTCTTGCCAGCAAGAACTGACTCAAGGGGATACCGGGATAGATAGTCGGCATTGGTCTGGTCCTTCCCTTTTCTATGTTTGGTGTGAAACCGATAAGGCTGCAGAGCCAGGAACCACCGCAGTATCCGGTCATTGTGTCCCTTATTCCTCGCCAGCCATTCAAGTGGGGCATGGTCCGTAAACAGGGTGAACTCCCTCCCCTCCAGGTAGTATTTCAGGGAATCCACTGCCCACTTAATGGCTAGCGCTTCCTTTTCTATGACCGCATAGTTTTTTTCCCGGGAAACAATTTCCTGCTTATGTAGAGCACTGGTCTCTCCTGTCCCTGGGGGTCTACCTGGGATAGGACGGCTCCCAGGCCTGTGTCGGACGCGTCCGTTTGTAAAACGAACTGTCGTGAATAGTCAGGACTCAGTAAAACGGGATGACAGGTCAGGGCGTGTTTCAGCTGGGAAAAGGCGTGCAGAAGGGAGGGAGAGGGGTTTCTTAGTTCTTTTTCGGTTTGTGTGTTCTTCTGCAGCAGGTCTGTCAAAGGAGAGGCTGTGTGGGAGAAGTTAGGAATGAACCTCCTATAGTATCCCAATATCCCGAGAAATGCCCTGAGCTCTCTTTTCGTTTTCGGGAAAGGGATATTGGAGATAGCAGCCACTTTCTCCGTCTGGGGTTTGATATATCCTTCCCCTAATAGGTGGCCCAGGTATTTCACAGAACGAGCCGCCAGTCGGCTTTTGGTCGGGTTTATGGTTAGCCCGGCGTCCTTTAACGCCTGGACGACTTGCTTTACGTGAGTGAGATGTTCAGCCCAGGTGGAGCTATATATGATTATGTCGTCAATGTATGCTGCTGAGAAGCCTGAACATGGTCTTAATACCGTATTCATTAACCGTTGAAATGTGGCTGGAGCCCCGTGGAGACCGAAGGGAAGGACCGTAAAATGGTATAACCCACTGGGGGTTGCAAAGGCTGTTTTCTCTCGGTCTCCAGGACTCAGGGGTACCTGCCAATACCCTTTGCATAGGTCAAGGGTGCTAATGTATTTGGCTTTCCCTAACCGTTCCACCAGCTCATCGACTCTTGGGAGGGGATAGGAGTCAAACTGGGAGATTTTGTTCACCTCCCGAAAGTCGATGCAGAACCTGATGGACCCATCAGGTTTGGGTACCAGTACTATAGGCGAATTCCATTCGCTATAGGATGGTTCAATTATGCCCGCTTTTAACATCTGTTGCACCTCTCTTTCTATGGCTAGTCTACGTGATTCAGGTATTCGGTAGGGACGCATTTTTACTTTGGCTCCCGGGGGAGTGGAGATGACATGTTCTGTCAAATGTGTTTTACCTGGGCACAAGGAGAATACTTCCTGTAGGGGTTTCAAATGGGTCTGAAACGTTTTTTTTTTCTATCGGTAGATCCGGGTCTATGCTCTGTACAAAGAGCGGTTCGGGATCCAATATGAACCCGACCTGCACTGGGATAGGCCCCTCCCATTTCTTCAGGAGGTTCACGTGGTATATTTGGGTGTTTGTTTTTTTCAGGGGGTCTAGCTCCAGGCGATATGTCACTGGGGTCACTTTTTCCACGACACGGTATGGGCCTTGCCACTGTCCCAACAGCTTGTGGTCAGAGGTGGGCATCATTATGAGAACATAATCATTGCAGTCAAATGCACGGGGTTTGGCTTTCTTATTGTATTGGGTCCTTTGGGTTTGTTGTGCCTGTTCCATGTGTGCTTTGACAATACTCCGTACCTGCCCTAGATGGGTTTTCAGATTCGATATATACTCTGGGAGTGGTTTGTCCCCCTCTGGCTCCTCTTCCCACTCTTCACGGAGCATGTCCAATAGGGTACGCGGTTGTCGTCCGTAAAGGAGCTCGAACGGAGAATACCCGGTGCTGCTTTGTTTTTGACATCTAATGGCAAAGAGAGCCAAAGGGAGCATGTCCTCCCATTTCCGGGTTTCAAGATTTAATAATTTCTTTAGGGTTGTTTTGAGCGTGGCATTATAGCGCTCCACCAACCCATCCGTCTGGGGGTGGTACGCCGACGTACGGACTTGCTTTATGTTTAGGGAGAGACATACCTGTCGCATGAGGCGGGACATAAAGGGCGTTCCCTGATCTGTAATCAGCTCCTTGGGGAATCCTACTCTCGTAAATATGGAGATCATGGCCTTTGCGATTTGGGGGCATTAGGTTGGCGTAGGGCCACCGCTTCGGGAAAGCGGGTGGCATAGTCAACCAGAACCAACACGAATCGACAACCACTCCTGGAAGGCAAAAGGGGTCCTATGATGTCCATGCCAACCCTGGAGAAGGGTTCCTGTATGATAGGCAAAGGACGTAGCGGGGCTCTGGCAGGCATGGATCTACTGTTCTTTTGGCATATAGCACATTCTCTACAGAATTTTCGTACTTGGGAATAGACACCCGGCCAATAAAACCGTTTCAGAATAGTTTGTTCGGTTTTCTCGTCTCCAAAGTGGCCTCCCAGCAAGTGACTGTGGGCTAGAAACAACACTTTATCTCTATAGGAGTGGGGGACTAACAGCTGAACGGGGTTGTCCCTCCCCCCCTTTCTATAGAGCAGTCCCTTCTTTATAAAGAATTGTGGACCTACGTGTAGGGGATCCTCTTCAGCCGTGGCTTTATTCCAGGCCTCACGAAAAGCGGGGTCTTCTCGTTGTGCCTCTCGGAACCCTTGTTCGTATTGCCACACAGGGACCTCCTTGTCCTGAGTCAGCATGACTTGTCTCCACATCTTTTGGTCCCTCTTTTTCTGTTTGCCACTCTTTCATCGATTTTCCTGGGGGCCAGTCAGGCTCGGGCTCTTGAGAAAAAGGAGCGGTCTTTCTCCAGTCCTCCCCCTCTGTCCAGGTTTCATGTACTAAGTCGGATAATTGTGGATAATCATTCCCCAGGACTAAGGGTTCAGGTAAGCGAGGGACGAGCCCTACTCTCAAGGGTCGGGCTGTTATTGAAGGATCATGTTGTACCTCTACCTCAGCAGTCGGATAACGTCTACTGTCCCCGTGTACACATTGGATGGTGACATACCCTGAGGGAGTCGGTTCCCCACCCGGAACAGCCTGGGGTTGGATCACGCTTTGTAAGCATCCTGTGTCGATTAGGGCTTGCCTTTCCTCCCCATTAACCCGTACTGTTCTATGGTAGGGAAGGTGCGCCCTGAAAGATTACAATAATAGTTGCGTATCAACCCGACTTCCATAGGCTCCTCCTTTTGAGGGCAGAACCGAGCTATATGTCCTAAGATACCACAGTTGAAACATTTAGGACCTAAGGGTGGAGGGGCTCGGGGAGGTACAAAAAGGGGTCCTGGGGCAAGGGAAACTATTTCCGATTTACGGGGTGGAGGGGGGTCTAGTGGTCTTCAGAGGGCCTCCTGGATGCTTCCAGTGTACGTCTTCGCGACCTCTTTGGGACTCTTGGGCTCGGTAGAAAGCGCTGGCTATGTCAACCGCCCTTTCCAGGCTCAATCCGGTGTGTTGTCTCACCCATCTCTGTACGTGTGGATACAGGGAGGACAGGTACTGCTCAAGGTATACCTTCTCCATTATCTCTTCCTTAGTCGAGGTACTGGGTTTGAGCCACCGGTCCGCCATATCCCTTACTCGGTACACCAAGGCACGGGGCGTCTCCTGTGGGCCTTCCTTGAGTTGGCGCAGTCTGATGCGATACGTGTCGTCATCAATGCCTAGCCTCTCTAAAATGCTCTTCTTCACATCCTCGTAAGGTGTAAGACCCGAGGCATTAACGGCCTGGTAGGCCGCTTGGAGCTCGCCGGACAATAGCGGACCCAAGTATTGTCCCCATTTCTCTTGGCCCCACCCAGCGGCTCGGGCCATGCGCTCGAGTTCGAGAGGTAATAATCCGGGTCCTCCCCTTCCACATATTTCTGGAGGACCACGGAGGGGAATCCGGCTGTACTCCTCTGTTGTCCCAGTGTGTCGGCCAGTCTGACAATCACCGCTTCCTGGGTCTGCCCCTGTTCGGAGAGGGACTTATGGAGGCTCGCCCTATCCTCTTCGGCTACAGTCAAGAACCTCTCCATACAGCGTTCCAGCTTCTCCTGGCTTTCTGCCATCTTCCTCACGGCCGCCTCCATTTCCCCCGATCCCACTTCTGACACCAGATGTGAGAGGGATGGGCGGAAAATAAAGCGAGGAGGTCTTACAGGCCGATTAATGATGGCTTAATTTATTGTGAATACAGTCAAAGACCCCAGGATAGGTTAGAGCAAAAGGGAAAAGAAGGGTCCAGGATGGTCGTCGTCTTCGTGCGGGGTGGTGATGGTGGCGGCACGTCTCCTTTTCCTCTCGTAGGGTAGCGATGGATCAGCCCCGGGGAAGATAAAGAAGAGAAGACGGTTAATGCGGCTGCCCCTTCCCTTAGGAATAGAAAGTGATCTAGAGCAAGCCGTCACCGTGATTTGTTCTGTTTTCGGGAACAGATAGGTAGGAGAGAGTGGGTGAAACACAACACAAAAGCCACCCAAATAAGAGTACCGCCACACGGTGAGAACACCACAGTAGAGAGTGAAGAAATGTTCCGCTTTTGAGTTCCTGTCCCGTACTCCTCTTAGGAGCTAGGGGTGCGGAGAGAGATCTAAAGGGGTGAGGGTTTGTGAGGGTATCGTGCACACAACACAAAGCGTCTAGTGAGATGTGTGAACCCTGAGTCCCTTGGACTCGCCGCCCCCTCCCTCCCGTATTTACAGATCCCTTTCCCTAGAACCACGTACCACAGGGGCCACAACTCTCCTGAGCTGTGGCGGCGTCCCCAGCGTCCTCCGGGGGTGTCCACCACTCCTCCGACCACTCCTCCCGTTCAGTATCGGTCTTCTCCGGGCGTTGCTGGAGTCTGTCGTCTGATCTCCGTCCTAGCTCCCGATCCAACTCGTCTACTTCTCGTCCTCGTTCCAACCCCGACTCGCCTGCTTCTCGCCCTCGCTCCAACTCCGACTCGTCTGCTTCTCGTCCTCGCTCCAACTCCAACTCGTCTGCTTCTCGTCCTCGCTCCAGCTCCGCAGTGCTCCCTCCTTCCTCAATCGAATCTCGCCTCCTAACCGCGCACACCTCAGCGTCTTCCGGGAACGTCCTTTCAGCTACACGCTCCTCCCCTCTTGTCCATGAGGCGTCCCTCCATTGGACGGTCCGCGTCAGAGGGAGTTCCTTCCCCTGTAGGGAAGAAGGGCCGAAAGAGATTAACTCCTTCCGAGCCGTCACCTTACAGTCATTAGATGTGTTCAGTCCCTCATGAGGTCCCAGGGGCTTTGAAGCGGGTCTGCCAGCCCGGTCCTCTTCACAGGGTCCTTGCCAACTTTGGGGATCACTGTGATTGTGGCCAAACACAGAATCAGGTAGTGTGCCCATCTCACTGAAAGAGTTAAACAAGCATGCCAAAAGTGGGGCATGCTATGGGGAAAAAGCCTTATAAAATTCAGCACTATAACTATCTGGGACTGGTGCTTTATTAGTCTGTAACTTCTGAATGGCCGCTAAAACCTCCAGAGTGGTGATATCCACATCTAAAGTGTGAAATGTGGTCGCACCGGTGGCAAGGTGGGGCACCTGGGATAGGTACGCCTGTGCGTCAGACTCCAGTAGGGGCTCTGCTGTGTAGAGGGATTCATAGAACGCTCGAAAGGCGTCCGCTGTATCCGCATCCTGTCGAAGGAACGCACCGTCTGCTCCCTGTATTTCAGGAATTCTCCGCTCGGTAACCTGCTCTCTGAGGCAGTGCGCAACCATACGTCCTGCCTTACTACCACCTACATAGTAATTTTGGTGTATTCTGCTCTACCCATGTCTATCTTCCGCAATTGTGTCCGGGCAGCTGTCAACTGGTGGCGGACCACCATCGAGCCCGACCGAACGTGGGCAGCCTCAAGATCCCTAACCTGTACTTCTAACTGGCGACGTTTAGTCTGCCGCTCCCTGTAACAGACCGTGGCTATTGCAATGAAATCGGCCCTAACCACAACCTTAAGCGTCTCCCACAGTGTGGCAAGGGCAGTTGCAGGTGTATCATTAATTTCCAAAAAGGCGGTTAATGCTGCCAAGGTGTCTGATCGTACGTGGTCATAGGTGAGGAGTTTCGTGTTGAGGCGCTAGGATTGTGTGGCCGATAGCCACCCCCGGAGTTCAAGGAGTAGGATTATAGGTGAGTGGTCGGATAATGCTGCCGCACCAATATCGACTGAGACACTGTCACAAGTAACTACAGGTGAGGTAAGAAAAAAGTCGATACGGGCATATGTTTGGTATGCGGCTGAGAAAAAGGTGTACTCTGAGGACGTGGGGTGCATGTACGCCAGACATCAGTTAAACCTGCCTCCTCCAGCCAGTGCCTAGTGGCACAGTGAGCCCCCCAACCTGACCTGCCCTGTGGGTAGTCTGATCCTTATGATCATCCATTACGATATTGAAGTCCCCACCCACCAGTATGTCTTTGTCTGAAGTGGTCCGAAGTTGGCTCAAGGAGTCCCTGAGAAAAAGTTCCTGACATTCATTAGGGGCATAGATCATGGCTAAGGTATATCTAGTACCAAAGAGTAGGACTTGCAATGCCAATAACCTGCCTGGTATGTCCATAAAAATCCTTTCCACCCCCCCTGGGAAACGGGTGGCGAATAGAATAGCGAACAGAGGAAAAATACTGGTGGTCAAACCATCGGGAGCGCAGCCTCTGCCAATCGCCCTGGAGCGGATGGGCTGCCTGTAACATACAGATGTCGCATTTGGTATCTCTGAGACATGAGAGGAGTGCTAAGTGCTTAGATGGGGCATTAAGGCCTCGAACATTGAGGCGAAGGATAGTCAGTGCCATACAAGTACCTGAGGAAAGATGTGGTAGTGTACCACCCACAGAAGGGTGCGCCTGGCTTCCAAGAAGGAGTTTAGGAAAACAGCCATACAAGAGGGATAGGAGATGAGAGCACAAAAGGGAAGGATAATAAAGAACAAAAGAGAGAAACAAGAACTCAAAGGTATCCCCCATCTGGGGTCAAACAACAAGTATTTGCTAGGGTCCATGTCGCCAGCAAGTTCGCCAACAGAGCACTGTCAGTAGAAAGGAGCTCTGCTGGTATCCTCAGAAGTATGCAGCACGGGTATTGCACAGGATAAAGAACTGTGGCCATCACTGTCCGCAGAGCCGGGTAGGAGTCAAGGGGTATCATTAATGGTTCGAGGCACCTAAGGTTGTTCAGTGATCACTGGCTGCATGATCAGGGTCGCCCTCCCGGAGGAGCTGTTGGAGCAACTTATTGCTGGCCTCCCGGCTGTCGGCCTCAGATGGTTTGCTTTGTCTTCCGTTGCTTGGAACGTCGCGAGGTGGAAGCTGTAGATGTAGGGTCCCGCAACGTGGACACCGCCCATGAGGCGGACTGCAGGTCCGGCATGTCAGGAAGTGCTCGAGCGACCTCCAGAGAGCGTATCACCCGAACCTCCTCCTGCCACACAAATTGGAGGCGAAAGGGGTGGCCCTATTTATACTTAATATTCTGATCTCGTAGTAGGTCCGTGAGAGGTTTATGGGCTCTCCGGCTCTGTAGCATCATTGGAGAAAGATCCTGGTAGAGCCACAGCCGGTGGCCCTCAAAGTGGATACTGGATAGCTCCCGGGCAGCTGACATGGTAACTTCCTTCTGTCGGTATGAATAAAGACAGGTAAGTATGTCCTGGGGTTGGCGCGGAGTGGCAGCCGGTTGCCCAGCACGGTGTGTGCGGTCTAAAATTATCTCCTGTTCCTTCAAGAAGGGGGCGATGTGTTTGAAGAGGCGGATAACAAAGTCCTCAAGACCGCCCAAGATCGCCTGTGATGGGACGCCCCTAATTCATATGTTGGAGCGACGGGACCGGTTCTCAAGGTCTTCAAGGCGATAACGGAGGTCCAGGTTCTGATCACATAGCGCCAACAATTCCTGGTGATGACCCTCCAGTTCCTCCTCACGAGCATCTCAGCGCTCCTCTGACGCCACTCTCATACCCACTGCCTCCACGTCTTGGCATATTTCCTTAATTTCAGTGGCAATATCATGTTTGAGACCAGCAAAGCCCTCCCGCAGTGTCCCAAATAGGCGTTCCAGAATTGTCTTAGTAATGTGTAGTGCTAGAGGCCCTCTTAAGGTTTGAAACCACGTGATGGCCTTTGACTACCATCATTTTAATTGGCTTTTGGTGTTTTACTTTACCCTAGCATGAATGTACGTCCTGCATATGCCTTTTTCCCCTGAAGATTTCTTCAGTGTAATCTTGCAGTCTTAAACTGGGAGCTGTCACAGAATAGAACAGCCTTGCCAGGAACAGAACGTGTGGGATGTGCATTTGAAAGCATGAGAGAGAGAGGTGTGGAATGTACTTTTTGGCCCGAACTGCAGTGTTATGAGCAGTGATGCTCAAATATGCATTGTGTTGTACATTGAGAGATCAAGTATGTGATGCTATAGGCAGTGGTGCACAAATGTGCATTGTGTTGTACATTGGGAAGTATTATGAAGTTCTTACTATTGGCTTTGACATGCCCTCATGTCATCTTGAATCCTGACTCTGTCTTGCTGGAGCTCTTTGCGCGCACAGGCAGGCCCCCAGATTGCTCAAGTTGTTTGGGTTAATCACGTTCAAGGTTGCTTTGTTTTTGGAGAGGAGATTGTTGAATGTACTGCTGGAGACTTTCGTAAGCTTCGTTAAGATGAAGGCTGGAACATGTGAGAATGTAGAGGGAACGTGGGAACTCCTTTTGCCCTGGAATGCTTGCATGGAAGGTGGCCAGTTCCAGTAAGTTTCCTTGGCGCGGAAGGAAGGCCACTCGAACCTTCTAGTGTGTTTTGAGACAATAAAACTGAGGGTTGTTGTCTTAGAGACCGGGATTGTTTGAGCCTGAACGGTGGACGCATCGTCAGTGCAGGCATCTGGTTGCTGAGTCTCCTGACTTTGGCTGTGAGCCCCCCAGTCTGGAGTGGGTCAGGATGAAGATTGCACCAGGTGAAGTGTTTGATTTTTGATTGTTGCCATTGTGATGTGTGGCTGTTTGCGTGCATATTCAGTTTCCAGTGGCTATTATGATGCATGACTGACAGTGTGCACCTTCAGTTTCCAGTGGCTATGATCATCTAAGGTGTTTTCATTGTGATGTGTGGGTGCCTGTGTGCACATTCAAGTTTCTCTTCACTGGTTGTAATCATCTGATGTATTTAGTGTATATATCTTTCTGATTTCTTGCAGGACGTCCAGTAGTATCTGCTGCTTGTGTTTATTATTATCTATGCATTTAAAAGTTGCATTTGCCAAGTGTGTTATTATTGCTTGCATATATATATATATATATATATATATATATATATATATCTCTGTATACATTTGAATGTTGTTCATTTGACATCTGGGAAAGACTTCTGTTAAGAGAGCATTGCATAAATAAGACCCCAAGCTTTATTCAGAGAACAGTATTTGATGTGCTTCATTTTATAAAGTGAAATCCCTCTCCAGGGGGTATGGTGTTGTGTCTATTGCTTCGTCTTGTTTGAGCCACCGTGTGGTATTCTGTATAATCTGGGAGAGCAAAGCAAGACAGTGATGGGAGAGTCGTCCTGGTCTACGTTACCTGCTCCAGTGTCTTCAGCAAGCGGGTCCGACGCTGTAGGTCCAAGCGTTCCCTCTCCCTTCCTAGCGGTGGATTTGGCAAAGATGTCCTTAATTGAGGGTTCTTTTTTCCCTGTGCGGAGGGAAGACATGGTTAGGTGCTAATGGGTCCACAAAGCACTTCGCTACTCACACCACAAATGCGGCAAATAACCAGGTCCAATCGAGCACTAGGCGCAGGGGGCCCTCGCCCCCGGGAGGTCAGAAATGACAAGTGCACCCCACACTAGATCAGAAGCTTCCACAGTAGCAAGCGGGTGCAAATGGCCCCCGGTTCACACCACAGGCCAAGGATATCTCCTGTCACAGGCACCCACAGGGCAGGCTCACCGGGGAGCACCGCGTAGGGCCCCTTCGTCTCAGAGGGCAGTAGGAGCACCGGTGGGTCCACGTTCCCCCCGTGCCTGAGAATAGGACTGCAGCCAACAGGAGTGAAGACAAAAAAAGGGGGGTAGCCATGGTCGGTGAGACGGGCCGACCCACCTCTCGTGGGCCACAGGTCACCGGCGCGACCCTCATCTCGTGGCTCCCCGACGCGGGGTCAGAATGGGCCCTGTAGATAATGTGTGTTCCTCCTAGGACACCGGTCCCAGCGTGTCACCTCTGTCCCAATGCAGGCCTCCAAACCATGGTCCGCCGCTATTGAGGGCACCACACCACCCGTGTGAAGTTGCTAGAGGGAGCGAGGGCTTGGGGCACTCTCCGCATCTCCTGCAATTCGAGTCACCCTTCTTCGGGGGTGGAGTAGGCCCATCCGAGTGCGGGCCCGAGGAGGACGGTCCCGGCACCAGTGCCGATAAAAAGAAATCTGCGGGAGGTGGATCACGCCACAACTACCGTCACACCGCTCCGAGTGACCGAGAAGGCCCCACGGGTGGCCGGCAGGCTGCGAGAACAATGCCGGAAGCCTCGCTCTACCAGCTCAAGCCGCAAACAGTCTCTGCTTTCCCCCCCCTCTGCCAGCCAGAGATCCGCACACTCACCGCTGCCGGTACGAGGGGACACACACCCTGCGAGCCAGCTGAGTCAAGGCTCTGCGCCACAGGCCCTGCGGCTCCACCGACGAATCCTCGGATTCCGCCATCCGCAGTGACCCGAGACTCGGTCCCACACCTCCGTGGGGCAGCGCAGGTGTGTCATGGCTGTACCCGGTCTAGGACGGCCGTCGGTGCTTCCTTCCGCAGAACCTGCTCCGCTAGGCCTAGAAATCCGGCAGAGCTCCGAGGTGTGCGACTTAGTCGGTCGCCATCTTGGACATGCCCCCTGAGTTACATTATAAACCAAGCGGGCATCAAGAGGAATGCCAGAAAAGTGTCAGTAATCACCAATGTAAATCTCCAGCCACTGTCAAAACCTTACAAAGTTTTTGGCGTTTAGCTCATTTTAACAGGCGTTTTATCAAGGATTTTTCAGGAAAAATTCAACTCATCACTTGCCTCTTGAGAAAAGGTATACCTTTTGTGTGGACGCAAGAAGCTGAAAAGACTTTTCATGTATTAAAGCAACAGTTCACTCAAGGGCCTGTTTTGAGACATCTGGATGTAAACTTATCTTTGGTATTAGAAGCTGATGCTTCTCATTTAGCAGTGGGAGGAGTTCCCTCCCAAAGACCTCCCGATACTGGGCAAGTACATCCAGTGGCGTACCATTCTCAGAAGTTCACACCCTGCAAAGTGAACTACAGCATCACTGACAAAGAGCTTCTAGCCATTAAACTTGTGTCTGAAGAATGGCTCCACTAATTACTGGGAGCCCGGCATACAATAGAACATTTTTCTGATCATCAAAATTTGCAGTTCCTGAAAACCGCCAACACTGATTTCACGACAATTGCGTTGGTCTTGTTGTTTTCAGATTTTGATTTCATAATAAAATATCGACCAGGTCCACAGAACGGGAAAGCTGATACTCTTTCAAGATCCCGAGCACCAATTGAGGAAATTAGCAAACCATTGCAGGAACCCCCTTTAATTTTGTCAGGAGCAACCCAATTCGATTACTTTCTAACAACCCTTAAAGAACAGACATTGGAAATAGACGCTGTATCATGGGTACTAGAAGACCCAGAGAACAGGTGACAGAGGGGTGTTCTCTTATATCACAATGGAGCCCTACACATCCGTAGTAATGCCCTGCAACAACAAGTGGTAAGTTAGGTACATGACTCAGCCTTGGGGGGGCATATAGGGATACATAAAACAATTACAGCAGCTCAGCGTCATTTCTGGTGGCCCAGCTTACGAAAGGACACAAAACACTATGTGAATACTTGTGCAGTTTGTGCCCAAGGAAAGGCAGATCATAAATGACCAGTAGGACTACTGCAACCTATTCCAATACCACCAAGCCCTTGGCACACCGGGTCCATTGACTTTGCTGTAGAAATGCCTACTAGTGAGGGAAACACAGTTATTCTCGTGGTCACAGAAAATGTATCAAAAATGGGACATTTTATTGCTCTAGCCTAACAGACAACAGCTGCAGTACCAGCCCAGGTATTCTTACAACACATTGTGAAACTACATGGTATTCCCACAGTACTAATAACTTACTGAGGGTCCCAGTTTACATCACGCATCTGGATGAAGCTTTGCAAATCTAGGCACATTGAAGCTAGATTGTCTACAAGTTATCGCCCACGTACCAACAGGACAGACGAGCACTAAAACCAAACATTGGAACAGTACCATACATGTCTAGCTTTTCAACAAGGGGAGGACTGGAGCACCCTTTTGTGGATGGCAGAATTCACTTACAATAATTCGGAAAATACCACTTTAGGGTATTCTCCCTTTTATTGTATGAATGGATTTCATCCAAATACACTATATTTTGAGTAGTCTGCTACCACTCAACATTCTTGTATACAAAAACATCATGAAAACATTTGCTGTGTCCTTCAGGCAGCCAAACGGCAGCTAGAAAAGGCTCAAAGTGTGAGTAAATATTAAACAGATAAGAAACGCTCAACTGAGCCACCTTATTAAGTTGGAGATCAGGAATGGTTAGCCACAAGAAACCTGGCCCTAAAAGGAAATCGCAAGCTAAAACCAAAATACATTGGCCCCTACAGTATCACAAAGGTCATTAATCCAGCGGCTATGCAACTGGCATTGCTACCCACTTTACATATACATCCAGTGTTTCACGTGTCTCTACTGCACCCCTATCATCCAAACACACAACTACTGAAACCCCCACAGCCAGTCGAGATTGAGGGGGGAGTTGGAATATGAAGTGAAACAGATTCTAGATTCTGAAAGGATACGAGGACAGGTGTACTACTTGATTTGGGGTTTGGACCAAAAGAAAGGTCTTGGGAGCCAGGTCACAACCACCGAACTCCTACACTCTTGCATAAATTTCACGGCCAGCATCCTTTGAAACCAGGTCAACCGCCAAGAAGGCAGTCTTTAAGTTTAAGGGGGGTAACTGTTAAGGGCTCTCACATACATACACATCCCACCTTCCCGTGAAGACCAAGATCCAGTTTGTGCCCCCCAATAAGAACTCCTGGATAGGCCGCGTGCATCAATGGCGTGATTCAGAGTATGTAAGTGGATTGTTTAAAAAGCAACAGGTACAAGAATGGACTGTAAATGCTGTAGAATGAATGATAAGGAAAATTGAAACATGCAGGCAATACCATGTGTTGTAGAGCGCTACTTTCTAGCAGGAATCAGTTGCCCACAAATTCTAGCAGCAAGATACCTGCCAGCGAAATCCATGAAATCTCGGCTGCCATTTTGGAAACCGGGAGGTTATATGAACGGCTCCCTGCGACCGCGTAATTGCTAGGCAATCTGTGCCTAATAAGAAGATGGTCCTCTGTGTCTCAGCTCCTAGCTCCCACCCGGTGACCTTCAACATGGTGAGTCTACACTTACCTGACATGACTTCGCCGAGGGAGCTTCTGTGTTCAGCGCTTCTGGTGTTCTTCTCCGTTGTATTCAGAAGACCTAAAGATAAAGAAAGAAGGATTAAAGCTAAGTGCAACTTACCTGAAAGCATGCACACAAACATTGTTTCAGTGATTGTGATGGAAGAATAGTGATATGTGCTTGTGAGTGAACGAACCCATCCCTCGAGAGCATACTAACTACGAATGATCATGAAGCATTAAGCTTGTGAGAACTGCAGAGCATAGTGTTTTATAAAGAACTCATGCAAGAGCCTAGGTGATTCGAGCATTGCTTCAACCTGTAGAGCAACTATGGAGCGAGACTATTAACGAATTGAAGACTCGAGGAGATCTTCCTGTCCTCATCCTCCTCTAAAAATACTGCAAATTAGGCTAAACAGCCTCATAGCATGTGTGAGTGAGCCTGACTGAGTACAGGTGAATCATGAGTGAATCAATGTGGGTGGAGGCATAAGAATTGCTTGCTAATCTCTTCTTCTCTCAACACAGACATTAGATGGTAATCTTCCTGAGCTCTACTCCACATAACGAGCCGCTTCCTAGAGACAAATCCAGGTGGCCAAAAGAGAAGGAACAAAATCCAAACTGCAGATCACCAGTAGGCTGTCTTTTGTTATTTTAGCCACACCCCCATTCCCCTGGGTGCACTTCCTGGCAAGCAGTATATCAGTTCCCTTGGAGAACACTAAAGGGGGTGGATGGACTGTCTTCAACCATCGTTCAACCTATGGATCACCAGGCTAGTTCAAGTTCATGTGTTCTGGCTTCTAACATTTGCTTCGGGTATCCCTATAAGACAATTATTACCTCTAGTGTCTCAGGGGTATGACAAACTTGCGAGCATCACAATACATTCACACTCACATTCACTCACTCTCATTCGCTCACTCACACTCTCTAACACTCCCTTACAGCATTTGTTATTCATTCTCACTCTCTCATTGGCATGTACTCTTAATCTCATTAATACATACTGACACTCAGGCCCAGGGTTACTTACACTTGGCAACACGTTTACGTTACTTTTGTAATGCAACCCCAATGCAAGGTATTAGGGAGGGATTTACAATCCAACGCAAATCGTGATTTGCATTGAATAATATCCCAAAGTAACAAAGTTGTGCTATGTACTTCTTTGGTGTTCCATGAGTGGTGCATGAGGATTCCCATGTAATCAGATATGGGTTTGATGCAAATCCCTATCCACAAACATTGGTAGACTGGAATGTGTGCAAAAAATCTTATGTCTCCTCTAGGAAGGCCTAATGAGGAGAAATGTATTCAATTCTCCTCATTTTTCAACTTTGCATGTGAGCTGCATACTACAGCACGCATACAAATGAGAAAAGCCAAAAAGCATATTTTTCTGGAAACAGCCCCTTCCAGTACAAAACCTATGCTTCATAGAATGTATACGCCCTTGCACTATGGACAAGGATGTGTGTGTTGGTGCATGGTTGCTAAAAGGTGCGGCAGCACATGAGGAGAGAAACAATTACCATAACTTAGTAGATATGGTGCATTTATTCTCTCTCCGTTTGGCGCAAGGCAGTGCAGCAACTTTGATGCAGTGATGCCCTACATCAAAGAATAGTAGATCTGGGCCTCAATCTCACACAATCTCATTCAATCTCACTCACTACCTGTCACTAAATCTCACTCACTTCACTCACACACATACAGACACTTGCTCATATGCACACATTCTCTCTCTCACTTAAACACACTCTCAAATGCAAGCGCGCACACAACATATATTTAAAACCATTTTTACTTACCTTAACTGCCACCAAAGGTCCCATTCCAGATAAATGTGCTTCATTTTTTATTACACTAATAGTGAATATTTGAATGTTATTAATTATGAATATAATATAAAATGGCAGGAAAATAAGGAATGCAGAGCCGCCTCTGTGTTCTTGGCACTGATTTTGCCACCTCTGATGCTAAGGGGTCACATAGGCAGGGCCATGGGTAGCAAGGGGCATGCCAGGGGTCGCACCTGCGACCCCTGGCAACCTCTAAATGATATCCATGACTACACCTAGTTTGCACACGGCCGAACCAATAATGACATCATTTCACTAATTCCCCAGTCCTGTAAGACTCTGGCCCAGGCCTCTCCCAGAGATCTCACTTGGACTTACACATCCCTGCAGAGACAAGAAACCCACAAATGAGAACCTCACATAACTCTGACTGGCTTTACCCAGTTTTTAAAGAGAAAGAAAATTCTAAACTATCTCCACTCTCTCCTACACAACATTGCCCTCATTCAAGACACCAACTTTTTTGACTATGAGGCTCAGAAACTTAGACGAGACTGGATAAGAAAAGAATGCCATGCCAATAAAAACAATCCAGAAAAGTTAGGGGTTCCTACCTACACCTTACCACAAGGGGGGCTTTGAAATCCTGATAAAACGTGGCCTGCCTATTAAACTTCATAGAATCCGTCACGAACCGCATGGCCACTTTGTCTTTGTCATTAAAGTTACTATACAGAAGCAAACATTTATAGAATCAACCTATGCACCACTGCATAATAAGCTGGAGACTCTAGGCAAGCTAAACAGAATACTACTAAATCAGGCCAGATCAAAGTGCTCCTTGGAGGGTACTGGAACTTGGTTCTGGACCTGTTCTTACACAAATCTGATAACCCACTGACATGTAACCACAAACATAGAGGCCTGATACAAGGCCTGATAGAAAAGCTGATGATCCCTGGAAATTAATGCTTCCGTAAAGGCAAGATTGCGCGTACTCGTTCTGTGCACATGGCACATACACCTTTATAGACTACTTTGTAACCTTTGCTCCTGTTTGAAGCAGAGTGACTGACACAGCCATATAGCCAAATAGTGCCTGGGGCATAAAGCAATACAGATCTGACATGATCTTGACAACATGAAACCTCCTATGGGGCAATGGAGACTCAATATGTCCCAGTTCAGATACCCAAACAACAAAAAAAGGCTGAAAGTGTTTCTCCACATATACCTAGAGGAGAATAGGAACACAATACCTTTCACCCAGACTACTGGGGCAGTGGGTAAGACCTACATGCAAGGTGGGACAATGCAGGATTCAGCTCACTATAAATGGGAAGCAATGCATGCACAATGAAGTCTGGAATACAGTGTGAGTGATTTAACTACCAGTGAAAAGTACTCTGCCAACTGCTTAAGGAGAAGTGCAATATCATTCATGTATACATTGCTAAAGGAGAAAAAAAGCTTTATCCTGCCTCAAGTAATGACACTATGAAAATGGGGAGAACGCATGCCGATTTCTGACCCTACAGCTGAGACAAGAGGCCCAGCAAGCTATTCCAGCCATTCAAAATGCCCAACATGCCATATCCACACACCCCACAGAAATTCTTAATACATTCAGCAACTTCTAAAAGCTCTATATTCTTCAAAATGCCAGAATTTTGAATCGGAGGCAGACAAATTTATGTCAACCTTCTGGATGCCAAAACTGACACTCAACCAAGCGCAAGGCTTGGACGATGACAACACAGAAGATAATTTCAGCAAAGTGATAGATGATCTTCCATACAATAAAGACCTCAGGGTTGACAGATACCCTTCAGAATTCCATAACATTAACAAAGAATCTGTAGTACCCTTGTTCTTGAAAATCTTTAAATACATCCACTGAAGGAATAAAATAAAGCCAAAATATCTCTCATCCTTAAACCAGGTAAGGACTTGTTAAGCTGCACCAGCTACAGGCCAATTTTCCTACTTAATGTAGACACTAAGATTCTGAATAAAGTGCTGGCCAACAGACTGAGGATCGAGCTACTATCCCCAGCTCAGAAGGATCAGACGTGCTTTGTCCCACATCGCTCCTCTGTATCCCACCTGAGATCGCTTGTCCGTGTGTTTTGGTAAGTATGGAAAAATGGTGATGAAAAAGTGACAGTCTTGTTGGATGCAGAGAAAGCCTTTGTCAGAGTGGAGTGGGAGTACCTGTTTTTGGTAATGTAAAGGATAGACCTTCATTTGGTGGCAAGCCGTGTATTACTTTGCAGAACACCAACACAGTGCAGAGCTCTCAAAGACAGAACATTGAAACATAAACTTGAGGAGAGACACCCTGAGGAAGCTGGGGGCTCCTGCGCCTCCAGAATACTCCCTTGACTCATTTCCACAATCTCACCCTCTGTCAAACATATAGAAAATGTCAACAGGTCCAGGCGCAGGGACGCTCGAGTCATCAAGATGTAACCCATATTGCTGTTTACCTATTCGATGGGTGACACTGTACATTTCAGTGCATGCATATTTATATGTATCTGACAGTGTATGTGTTTGAATGCATCTGCAGGTTGAAGGAATGTTTTCACGGATATTTGAAAACTCATTTGCGCATGTGTGTCTACGCTTTCGTGTTTCTAAAAGCACGTACAGTGTGTGCGTATGCGCATTTTTTTTATTATATTTCTGAGACTATGTCATTGTCCCTGTGTGTTGGTCTGTGCGTGTGGACGTTTCGAACCGTGTGTATTTCGTATTTAGATACTCAGTTTCTTCTCTTCTATGCGCTTTTCTCCCTACGCGCGTGCATACATTTCCTACACACAAATATACTGAAGTACAATGCACGGTGTTCCCTTTTGGGAGGGAAGGGGGGCAAACCAGCACGAGACCCATTTTTTGTGTGTGAAAAAGGCTGCTTTATTGAAACAGGTGCATATCACATTTTATACCTTGGCAACTGCCTTCCAAAACTAAAACCTCACTATACATGAATTACCTGACCCCTTGTTTCCCCCCCCCACCCCTACGATCCCCACATCAAATCCCCCACCCCGCAAAATACAACATAACATTCCATAACAATAATATTACACAATCCTACACAATATAGCATTTACCAATCCTAACCTCCCATGACGCAAATCCCTACCTGCCTTTTTTGCAACTGTAACCAAGAAACCTCTAATCTAAACTTAGCCTACCTGGTTACCCTTTCCCTGCTCCTGCTCCCCAACTACCAACATTTAACCAAAAACTACAGCCAATCCTGGCCAACTTTTTCCAACCCCGCCAGCACCTGTTCCAAGCGACAACTATACAATTAACACAAAATTCCCTATGTACCTGTTCCAACTCCACCGCCAAAACCCCCCCCCCCCACCTGGGGGACTAAAAATGCCCCCAGAAACCTAAAAACGGGGGCGGGAGGGAGGGGACAAAAACCTACACTAACAGCGCTCCCAGCCACCAGGTCACCAAACCTAAAATGGTGGCTGGTGAAGCGCGAAACAGCCCAATATACTTTGGGCTGTCTCTTCAAAATTGGGCTACAATTGGGCTAGTCCCAATGTAGCCCAACTCCCCAAAATGGCCGAGCGCCGTCCAGCCCCTCCCCTCCCAATCTGCCCGGGGGCAGACCTCGCTGCGCTCGGCTGCCCCCCAAATCCCCCTTGGGAGGGAAGGGGGCAAACCAGCACGAGACCCATTTTTTGTGTGTGAAAAAGGCCGCTTTATTGAAACAGGTGCATATCACATTTTATACCTTGGCAACTGCCTTCCAAAACTAAAACCTCACTATACATGAATTACCTGACCCCTTGTTTTCCCCCCCCACCCCTACGATCCCCACATCAAATCCCCCACCCCGCAAAATACAACATAACATTCCATAACAATAATATTACACAATCCTACACAATATAGCATTTACCAATCCTAACCTCCCATGACCCAAATCCCTACCTGCCTTTTTGCAACTGTAACCAAGAAACCTCTAATCTAAACTTAGCCTACCTGGTTACCCTTTCCCTGCTCCTGCTCCCCAACTACCAACATTTAACCAAAAACTACAGCCAATCCTGGCCAACTTTTTCCAACCCCGCCACCCAGGAAAAGGCGGGAGTGTAGGCGGAACGCCGCCTCCCCTTTTTCCTGCCCCCCCCTACCCCGCCCCTTAGGAAGAAATTTTCTTCAACGCCTGTGGACTCCCAACAACCTGGCCAAAACTTCCCTCAGCTCCAATAAATATAAGTCGATGCCCAGCCGGGATAAATGGACCCCATCGCCTCTGAAAAAATCCGGAGTGTCGTACCTGATGTCCCTGTGCGAAATCCTAAAAATTCCCATTTGGCGACAAAAGCGCACCATCTCTGTGTTAAGCTTTCGCCTAGCCTTGTCTACTGCCCCCCGGGTTAGCTGCCCCCCTCCAAACCCTCCTAGGAACAAACTCCGTCCATATGATGGCGCAGCCGGCCCACTGACCCTTGATCACCGCCAAATTCCGCTTCATACCCCGCATCAAAGCCAAACCAGTTTCCCTCACCATATCATTTTCCCCCAAATGAAGGACCAATACATCGGGGCACCTACCCGCCACCAGGATTCCGTTGAGCACCTGCAGCAACTCTTTCCAACGCATACCACCCCTTCCCCTCCAACAAACTGTAAACATTTCTTTATTGAAACCCAGGCTTTCCCCAAAATAACTGGCATGGGCCTGAACTTGCGCCCACTTCACAAAGGAATGGCCCACAATCCAAATGGACATCTCCCTGGCGAGGGGACCCATCACCGAACCTGCAACGAGAAACATGAATGAACCAAAGGAAAATAGGACTAACCGCGCTATATCCCCCCGTCTGCGCTGCGCACATACCGCTGATAACAGTCAGATGACCACCTTCCCAAACGCATGATGTCCCCTCGCCCCCAACCTAGATTGTTCGCTTCAGATGCCGCCCCAATCCTGAATGAGTGCGTACCAAAATCCCTCCCGTCAATTCCCAGTCTGCCCAACGCCTTCCTCAGCACCGCCAAAAGCTGCGCAGCCGTTACCCTCCTTTCATCCTTGTACCTGAAGACTAGACCCACTTTATCCCTAGACAAAGTTCTCCACCTCAAACCCCACCGGCAAGGGCAAGCCTGCTGTACTCCTTCCAGTTTTAAAGCAACCCAAGTGCCCCCTCCCCTCTGATCTGTTTTAGACTTCCTCAGCCATATGCTGACCCCATCCGGATGAAAGGAAACCTCACTCCAAAGTACCCCCTGCCCCGCTTTACTCCCTAACAGCTCAGACACCCGAAAAGCCCCGAAAAACATCCATGACATCAGAGTGGAGAAGAGGCAGTTTTCAACCTCCCCATAACATATCCCAATCACCCTTTCCAACAACTCCCAGGACAGAGGCTTACGAACCCTAGATGCGCGCCCACACTCCCGCGCCCAACCTTCCAACATGCGCTTCCCCAGCTCCCCTGCGGAGGGGGCATACCCCCACAACAATTTCCCAACAAAAGCAATGCCCGCCAGCTTACCCGCTATCGTAACCCTGGTCAAACCCCTCTCAATCAAATCCAAAATAAATTGAAGTACATCTTCCTGTCTAAGCTCAAGGGAATCCTCCGCGTCGCGCCAGAGCGCAAAAATTCCCCCATGCTGTCTTGTATGCTGCCTTGGTAGATTGCGCCAGAGAACCTAAAACCAACTGCAACATCCTGTGTTGCCTACGTACCATAAATGCACCGGCATTCTGGTCGGAAATCCATCCGCATCCCTGGCGAGCCCACGGAATCTCCCCCACTGTGAACGAGACAAAGCATCCGCTATGTCATTGTCCACACCCGGCACATGCACCGCGCGGAAGGCGATATCATGCCGCAAGCAGCCTAACACAAACACCCTCAGCAATTTCAGAACCTGTTCATCCCGTGCGGATTGTCGGTTCACAATTTGAACTACCGCCATGTTATTAACTCTGAAGGTTACCCTCTTGTGCGCCAGCTGATCCCCCCATAAGGTGATCGCCACCACCAACGGAAAGAATTTCAAAAAGGCTATACTCCTGCCCCCATCTGCCCACTCCGGGGGCCACTGCTCAGCACACCACTTTCCTTGCCAATACAGGCCAAAACCTGAACTCCCAGCCGCATCAGAAAATATTTGCACTTCCCAAAGCATGTCGCCCTCCCTCCTCAAGGGGATGCCATTGAAATCTTGTAGGAAAAACTGCCACATTCGCAAGTCCTCCCTCACCCCTGCTGACAGACGCACATGATGATGAGGGGGCCTCTGTCCCGCCAGCGCCCTGCACAGTCGTCTACAAAACGTCCTCCCTACTCTCACCACCCTACATGCAAAGTTGAGGTGCCCCAACAGCACCTGAATCTCTTTCACTGTGACCTTCAGTTTTCCCAACATTGTTGCCAGCAGCCCCAACATCTGCTGCTTTTTGTCTGCCGGAAGTCGTGCCTCCATCAAATGAGACTCAAGTTCAATACCTAAAAAGGCCAGAGCCGTACAGGGTCCCATAGTCTTTTCCGGTGCCAACGGCACGCCCAAATCCCTCATGATCTCCTGAAAGCTGTCCAGTGCCTTCTGGCAGCCCGCTGAGCCTGAGGTGCCCACAAAGAAAAAGTCATCCAGGTAGTGCGTTACTCCTTGGTGACCCGTCCGTTCCGTGAACAACCATTGTAGGAACGTGCTGAAACACTCAAAAAGTGCGCATGACATAGAGCAGCCCATCGGCAATGCTTTGTCCACGTACCAGTGACCCCCAAACTGGATACCCAAAAGGTCCCAGTCATCTGGGTGGACTGGAAGCAGGCGGAAAGCCGACTTTATGTCGCACTTTGCCATCATCGCCGTTGCGCCCGCCGTCACTACCAGTGACATGGCTACGTCAACAGATGAGTATGACACAGTGGCCTCCTGTTCGTCAATAAAATCATTCACCGAAATTCCTTCAGGCCACGACAAATGCTGTATTAGGCGAAACTGTCCTTGCTCCTTTTTCGGCACCACTCCAATGGGTGACACAATCAAATTCTGAAGAGGCCAATCCTCAAAGGGTCCCGCCATGCGGCCCTCACGCACTTCTTTATCCAGTTTTTCTTGCACTACCTTAGAGTGCTCTTTTGCCGATTTCAAATTGTCCGCCCAACGTCTTACCCTTGGCCCGTCGTACCCCAGCCTGAAACCCTCCAAGAACCCCACCCGCAAACACATAGCAGCCGCCACATCTGGATATCCTTGCAAGGCTGCTATCAACTTTCTTACGTTAACCGGAGTATGAGCCTTTCGGCCCAGGTCCCTTAGCACCACGCCCCCCCAGGAACTGCTGCTGCTGCCCCCCTGCCTTAAACCCCCGTCTGCCACTGCTGTGACCCTGTCTGCTGACCCTGGCCCCCCCCAGCAATTGACCAATGCATGTCGTCCTCCGCACCCTGAGCAATCATGCCTGAAACGGCAGTACTCTCTGGTGCACAAACCCTTATTGTAATCCCAACACGCCCCTTTTGTACCTGGCTGTCCTCTCCCTGCTCCCCCCACCGCACCTCGGGTGGGGCCGCCCCGAAAGGGCCTGTATACGAGAGGCAGCCCGCTGGCCGTAAAAATGGTTTTCCCAGACCCGGCTAAACCCATAGTGTGTTGCCACAGATCCGTATCTAGCTCCCCCACTTTGCCTCCGCATCCCAAGCCATGCGTGCCCGGAACTCCTCATCATATTGAGCCCAGGCGTACCCACCCCCAGTAATCTGGGCTTTCCTAATCACGTCCATGTATTTGAACATGGCCACTGACCGTTCAGGGTATTTTTCGCAATAAACGCTGGCATATATAAGGAACGCTGCGGTCCAATTCTCAATTGTCAACGGCACCTTTGGCCTTTTGCCAGTTCAAATTCTTCCTCTTTAGACCCTTCTTTCGCCCGAACCTCTCTATGGAGGAGTTTGAGTATTTCAACATATTCCCCCTTCCATATGCGTTCCTTGGTGGACAACATCAAATGGGCTCCCAATGGCTTTGTAACACCCATGTATGGCAACCGTTTAATCTTCAACTCCTTGCTTTCCAATATGGTCTCCCCCTCCCCTGTCGGAGTATCTACTGTCGCCTTCTTGTCAGCCCCGCTGTCCCCCAAGCTTAATGACGCCTTACCTGCGCCCTCCACTGCCCCTTCGCCTGGGGCCTCCGTTCCTACCCCTATGTCCACTACGTAGGAACCCTTGCGCAACCTGCCCCCTACCCCTTCCACCCGATCAGGTCCACCCACCCCTACCGACACCATCACAGGCCGCAATCGCGCCGAACGCTTACCTAGCGCCAAGGACTCCGCCCGTCTCTCCACTGTGCGTCCTGGCAAAGGGGCCGACCTCTCCTCCCAACGTGATGTCCGACCCGTGGGCCTCGCCTGGCGTCGTGACACCTGCAAAAAACTATGCACAGCATTACTTGGCCCCTCCTGTCCCTCATCTTTCCCATCCCGCAACTCTCCTTCTTCAATACTCTCCTCATCATAATCCAACTCTTCCTGCCTAGCGTCCCCGGCTGCCCCCGCCGGGGGTGCGGAATGCACCCTCCTTGCAACACCTAAATGCGCGTTGTCGTCGCTCCGTCTTTGTCGTTGTCCCCCAGCCCGCTGAGGCCCAATGGGTGTTGGGGCCGGCGAGCCCGCCCTGGGCCTACTTGTGCCGGCCGCGACGGGATCCCCCGCCGGTACTGGGTACGACGCCCAAGGCTCCACCCTCCCTTCTCCTTGGTGCCAACGGGCCGCTCCCAGCCCTACCAAGTCTGGCACCCCGCGATGCTCTGCATGTTGCTCCTTCACCTGTAAAAGAAAAGTATGGTCTGGTGTGCTGGGCCTACCTCTTTTCTCTCTCCCATCCCAACCCCTCTTGCTGCCTATCCACAAGGTGCTAGCTAACCATGCCTGCTCCACCGCACTAAGGTCGACCACCTCCTCATCCTCCCCCTCCTCCCCCTCCTCGTCGCTCCACACCAAACCTGTTGCCCCCTGCCCACCTACCCCACTCGGCCCAGCCTCCTCCCGTATCCCACCCGCCCCCGGCTCCCCTATGACCCCCCCACTAGCGCCTGACACCGCCAACTCCTCACCCTCCCCTACCGACTGGCCCCCCCCATGTACCCTCCCAACCTCCTCCGCCCAGGAAGCAAAAATGTCCAAACCCTCCCAGTCCCTCTCACTCCCTTCTGAGTCCAACAATAAAGGGGACATCCACCCCTCCCCCAGCTTCCCCACTGACCCCCCTTCCCCTCCCGGACGCCCCCAACCCTGCCACCTACACCCCTTGAAGCCCCCACCCCTTCGCATGCCACCGCTCCCGACAAACCCTCCCTCCCCATATGCCTGGACCCCCCTGCACGGCGCCTAACCCAGCCTGTGTGCCTCCTAGTGCCTCTCTCCCTGCACCTGAGAACACCACCCCTTACATTTCCCCCCCCACCCTCCCAGACCCAAGCCCCACCCCCAGCTCCTCAACACACGACTAGCCTGGGCCCCCACGCGCAGCCCTCCACCCAAAACCAAGCTCCCCCCCTTTTACGATATCTGGGGCTGCTCTCCTGACACCGGAGCGGCCCCTCTCCCTCTGTGACCTCGGCGGGGAGGCCCGCGATGCGCGCCCTCGCCGGGGCCTCCCATCCGCCCCCAGCGCATCTCCCAGGCGCCCTCCCTGATTGCTACTGATCATGGGGGCCGCGCTCTGTCGGTCAGCGCTGCCCCCCCTGCGCACCGCCTAAACCGATCGGGTCCGCTCTCCCTGTACACGAGCGGCCCCCAACGACTTCCACACACGGCGGGGAGACGCGGTCCGCGCTCCCTCGCCGAGCCCCTCCAGCCTTGCTGCCACATAACGCCCGTCCCCCCCGCCCTCCAACCGCATGCCCACCGCTACCTGGGGCCGCGCTCTTGACCTCCGCTCGGCCCCTCCCCCTCACCTTTCCTTTCGCCGCTCTCCGGGGGGGGGAACAATCCGCGACGGCGGCCGCCACCCCGGCAGACGCGCGCCTCACCGGGTGCGCTCCCCAGGGCCTCCGGCATCAACAGTTCCAGCCGGCCAGCCTCGCTGAGCAACCGGACTGCCTCCAAGACTCGATAGTCTTCACCCGACATCCTAACACTTACCCTGCCCTGTCACTAACACGCCCCTACAACACTAAAAACACCACACTGGCCTACCTCTTACTCCTGACAAAAACCTACACTAACAGCGCTCCCAGCCACCAGGTCACCAAACCTAAAATGGTGGCTGGTGAAGCGCGAAACAGCCCAATATACTTTGGGCTGTCTCTTCAAAATTGGGCTACAATTGGGCTAGTCCCAATGTAGCCCAACTCCCCCAAAATGGCCGAGCGCCGTCCAGCCCCTCCCCCTCCCAATCTGCCCGGGGGGCAGACCTCGCTGCGCTCGGCTGCCCCCCAAATCCCCCTTCTCGCACGGGGGCTCCTCGCTGTTTTCCAGCGAGCTGACAATATCTCGGAACGACTCTGGGGATTCTTTTAGGGTCAAACTCAGCTGTCAGCGACTGCGGATCACGGATTCTATTGGTTTGCTCTTGGGAACAACAGTGCCCGGTGATGGCATGTGGATAACTGTTAACAGAGTGTAAAGCTATTTCACAGCGGTGCACCGTGAGCCCCACAGGCACAGCACACAAGTACCGCTTGTACACAGCCACACAGTAACACATCTTGCAGAAGCTCGTTTCTCGGAGTGGGGTTGACAGCCAGAGAGGTCCGTGCTTTCTACATTTGCACGTGTTATGGTGTGTGTACAATGGACGTGGCGCACAAATGGAGCTGGGCGCAGTCCAGCCGATGTGCGCCTCTCAGTGGTGCATTGTGGGCCGGTCCTAGCAGCTCGGTGATTAATTATGCCCAAGTCCTGGCTTCTTCCACTAGGAAAATATTTACCTGCCAGGTGGTCGAGGGTGGCTAGAGGGCTCACCCGAGCGTATGAGGGTGGGAGGAGGCTACATCCAGGGCTTGGGGCGAGGGTGACTTGTCTGGAAAGAGGGAGGGGGTTGTGGTGAATTGACTGCCCATTTTTCCATCGCAGGATGTGTGTGCACGGCCTGGGAATACTTGTTGAAGGGTGAGGAGAGTGTATCCCCCAAGGTCTGTGCTTGCTTCCCCAAGAGGGTTCTGTGGGAATGGAGAGCCGGGCCCTGATAAGATTATGGCAGCGCAGCGAAAACAATGAGTTTCACAGAGTCCTATCCCGGGCTTAACGAGGGGCTGCGAGGCTTGCTGCGATATGACTGCCCAGTCGTGGCTCGCAATACACAGTGGGGGGGGGGGGGGTAAAACAAAAAACTAAAAATAAATTAAACTTACCTGACTGGGTCCCGCGGGCGCCGCCTTTGCTCCTGGGCCGGGTCCGACGCTGCCTCTGCTCCTGAGACCTGGACAGGATCAGGCATGCTCCCTCCCCTCCTGTAAGCCAATCACAACACTGCAATGGCAGCGTTGTGATTGGTGTGGAGTCCCGGACGGCGCCCAGCCGGGCACCTGTAGGGAGGCCATTTTCTCTATATAGGCTGTATGAGCCTACATAGAGAAAATGTAGAGTGCGCATAACTGCGTTGGTCGGCCCCAGGGCCGACCAAACAGTCAGGGCACTCAGAGTGGTGCAAGCCACTCCTCCCCGACCCGCCCACCCCCAACCAGGCATACCCTCCCGCCCGCCCCAACCAGGCATACCCCTGCCTTCTGCTTTCTTGCAGCGCGAGAAGCAGAAAATAAAATGGTATTTTAAATACCATTTTATTTTCTGCTTCTCGCACTGCGAGAAAGCAGTGGGGTGGTGCTCCGATGCCCTAATGGAGCGACCGCCACTGATGTGTTGGCTCTGGAAGATTCTATCATGAAAGGATATCCTTTGCAACAACAAATGTGTAGTAAAGATACAACGGTGTAAATCTTTGTATTGCATTACATGTGTTGTAAAGTCGGACATTCAACACAAGAAGCTAACAGGGAGATGTGGAAGAGCCACTTATGCACACATTTAGTTGGAGGAAGAAAGATACATCGGTCAGCTAATAGCAGTAGGTTAAAGAATAATGTTTTTCTATGGTATTTGCAGTCAAGCCAACGGCTGAAAGGGGTGAACCCATAGCACTTGAAACAATGCGTCTGTTTGGACAGCAGACATAAGAAGAGTGCGGGGTGTTTAACCTATAATATATCCCATTGTTAAGAACTTACGCTGTTTACCGTATTTCTAATATGTTTGCCAAGCAAGGAAATTAACCTGCGACGCTAGAATGCAAACAGCGATACACGGAGACCTACATCCGGCTCTTCGATGGCGGGCGGGGCTGGAGAGCTAAAAATGTTCTGTCCTATTAATGAATTTTTTAAAAGGTTGCAAGCACTGCGAGCTTTCTTTATGATACAGCAAAAATAACAAGCTTTCCAGAAACTGCTCTCCAAATACCGAGCAGATTTCAACACAACGACCTTCAAAATAAGAAGCAAGGGTTGAGTGCAGCCTTCAGCAAACTTCTGCTGCGGAAGCGCACACACAAATACAGATCTGCGCTTTGCACACACAAAGATGCGGGGATAACATGACAACAACAACAAGCATTTACAATGCAATAGCTCTCGTATTTGCGAGAGTTAGAGCTATTGGCATTGTGAATGGTAATGTCTTTTAGCACAGTGTATTTGTTTGGAGTCTTGTGTATGTATGTGGTGTGGAGTGGAATTATGTGGTTTGGATTGGAATTGTTATTTGTGGAATTGTGTGGGGTGGTATTGTGTGGTGTATAGTGTATTTGTGTAGTGGAATTATGTGGCATGGTGAATAGATAGGGATGAGAACTATAGAAAATAGATAGAAAGGAAGATAGAGAGGGATAGGTAGTTTGCGCATGAAATAGTGAATGAACTCCAGACAGGAGTAGAAAGAGTGTGTGAGAAGGAGTGAAAGACAGCAGGGCACTGGCATAAGAAGAGACAGAGTTTGTGTATGCAGAAGACACCCATAGAAGTGGAGGAGAGCATGGGTTTGAGGGACTGAAACCATGAAAAGGTACGGGAAAGATATTGTGCGGAAAGACCTGAAGTGAACCACATGAGAGAGGCAGGAAGATGCGCGAGAGAGAGGGATGGTATGAGAAACAGAGAGAGAGAGATCGGGTGTGGGGTCCCCCGGGAGGGGGAGGCGAGAGGTGGACTAGTGCACAGCGCGAGGAGGTACCGTAAGGTAGCATGCATGAGCAGGTGTTATAGAGAGGAGATAGGCAGTGTGAGGGAGGGACGAGCTGGGGCAGAGGCATTGCAAGATGAAAATGGGTAGTGGGAGTGTGAGGGAGAGATGAGAGGGGCAGTGGGTGTGTTGTGTAGAGATGACAGAGTTGGTGGAAGTGTGAGGGAGAAATGGGTTGCATTGGAATTGTTTGTTGTGGGATTGTGTGGCGTGGAGATGTGTAGTGGAAATATGTGGCATGGTGTGTTGTAGAATTATGTGGATAGTAATTAAACGGTATTAAGTGTAATGGATTTTTGTAGTGCAGTGGTGCTGCAGTGGTGCTTTAGTGTTACTGAGGTGGTGGTTCGCTTGTGCGGATGTGGTGCTGAGTGATACTGAGGTGGTGCTGAGGGATGTTTTGGTACAAATTTGTTGGTTCTGTAGATGTTTAAACACCCATCTTTTCAGTTTTTTGAGTTTACAATCTATTGCTGATAGTGGAGACACAGCGAGGGGAAGTCTCCAGATTACTGTATTGGCAGAAGGATGTACGAGTTCATTGCACCTTGCATTTAAAGATATTTTGTGCTCTACCTGATATGAGAGGATAGTTAGGGATATCTTGCCAGAAGAAGTACAATGATGTGCGCCATTCCTTCCATAGAAAGGGAACGTTGGGCACTTTAACTAGTTGAGGATCAGCCCTCTTCCTGAGGTAGGAGGATGTTGGGAACTGCACCTGTTGTAAGAGGACAGCAACAGTCTGCCTCAGGAAGGACAACACACTAGGCACTAGCTGGCCAAAGAAGAAAGCTACTAAATCTGTAGTAGGACTAGCAGCGGCCCATTTTTACTCCTAGGCTAGGAAAATGCTGGACACTGTGGCGGAGGTTTGAGGGCAGGACTCCCTGTACCTGGGGTAGAAGGATGGTGGGCATTGCATGTAATGTTAGAAAATAGAAATGGGGCTGTGCCTACTGGCAGAGGATAGTGCACTGTAACTCTAGAGAGTAGTGGTGGATAATGCTCTAGGGGTGGGATGACAGTAGCCACTGCACCAAAAAAACAGCTCTCTGCCTTGCTCTCGTCTGTTTAATGTCTACAGTGATTTGCAAATCACTTGTGTGCTGTTTAGACAGCCAAAGCGATATCATCAACTTGCTTCATTACAGCTCTGACCACCGGGGTGAGATCAGTTCTCTGAAAAATAAAGAAAGCTTGATAAGCTAATGAAACAGTGCTTGGTGACACCGAGGGCTGCAATAACTTGCCACCTCTCTGATCTATCAGATACCTTGGCGCTGAATCATCCCAGTTCGCTCATCTACATCGCTCAGTTCAGATCTCCGAGTCTAGCCAGGGTACCAGGCCACGGATATCTAACCACAATCCAGTTTCTACAACATTGCGGGTGGGTGGTGCTCATGCCACCTGATTACTAGCTTTTCGGCCTTGCCGCCACGAGAAGCTGTCTAACCGGTTTCACTCCATTTGGTTTTCGCCGCATTCACTATATTGAAGCATTATTTCCACAATAAACTGAGCAAAGGAGGGGACATGGGTGCATTGACTGCGAAACCAACCGCTGCACTGACTCATTCATTAACTTCAACTCAATTTATATCACTGAGGCACAGATTCTAGTGTTTGAATGCAGGTCCTGGCCTGAAGTTGATGCATGCTCGGTCCGCCGACAAGTGGTTTAAGGGAAGTGCATTGCAAGGTGCCGTCAAAAATAAAATGCAGTCGGAGTAGAACTAACGGAAAAGAACAGACAGAATCGGAGAAGAGGGAAAGCTGTGAGATGATGGAAGGAACTGGGAGCAGTTTGACACAGATTTTAAAACGGTATAAATCTTCTTCTAACGATGACACTGTGGAACCTATTACGTTCTTTATACAATCAACGTATCAACGTTTATTTATTTAAAGCGTGCATCTTGAATTAAACCCAAGCGTTTTCTGCTTCATTACTCCTCATGCAAAATTTGGTGTAGATTAGTTTAATTTTGCAACTTCATCTTCAAAAACATTTCCCCGACACTACACGCTATCAAGTTGTGTTGTTTAAGGTGCGAGTTTGCAGTGTTGGAAACAGCTCAAACAATATATTTACATAGCTGCCAAGGTTTCAGATTGCTTATGTGTGACATTTTCATAATTTCAGTGTAATTATGAGTGACATTTCAACGACTATGAGTGACACTATCTCTGTCACCACTAACCAGAGTCACCTGACAGTCAAGCCCAAAATGAGTTAGTAAGTGCAACTTGAACTATGTGACGCAGCTAAGGGCTCCTGAAAAGTACTGTGTACATCGCAGAAAGACTAGACTGTGTGTGAACGTCAGCAACACACAGGGCACTGTGGGCAGGCAGCTGAACATGACTGCGCTAAAACCGCTATTATTATAAACCATTACTAACCAAATTTATCAGAGACTTAGAGAGATTATACACACTTAGGTAATCAAAGGTTCTGGTAATTACACTATGCATGACCAATGATACTCCAAAAAGTATTAAAGTAAGGACAGCTGCAATGAAATTCAGAAACGTATCTGTATCAGACAGACTTCATGTCTGTAAGCTTTTTGGCCTGGATTGGAACAGAGAGGATGGGTTTTGAGTTAATAGGCAGGGGATTCCCTAGAATTAGTGGTGTTAGGTAAAGGAGTTTCTCTATGGTAAAAATACTTTCCCCTTCGAATTACATCCTTTCTATGAAAGGTGAGCTACACACCTCTCCTGCAAGGAAATAATTATTTTCTGTTGCTCCTTCCAGTGGGTGAATTTTTTCTTATTTGTCTGTGATTTCATCGGATTATTTAAAGAAAAGATTGTTTAAAAACTTTAACTTTTCATAAACCCGTATGATGTTGCGGTTTCCACTGAAATCACATACAATGAGATAAACCATACCGTGCTTTGAAAATACACATTAGTGTTGTAAAGTCAACATTTTGCAACTTTCAGCTCCAACCACTACACTCTTAATCACTGTGCACATACTTCAAATGTAGTAAACTTGAACAAGGCATGGTGCACTTATTTTGTTTCGGTTTCTGAAATTAGCGTTTTGTAGGCATTGTTTCTAGAAATTTCCCTCGCTTTCATTCTCTCCCCCATATTAAATGCTCCCAGCAATTTTGTGTCAAGAAGACATTTTCACTTAGTTTAGTCTCCAGACCTCTCCACGGTTAAGATTTACGATTCTATTTCATGTTGAAAAACACGGAGCTCCTAAATACATGCCAGCCTGTGGATTCAAACCTCTATGTTGATTTAAAAATACATCAATCACGCTCGTGAAAAAGAGATTACAGTTTACGATCCATACAATAATTCTCCCGTCGAAAAAAAAAAAAAAAACGTAAAACAGAACAAAAAGGAATTGAAAAACGCCCACTCTGTCAGATTAGCCCGTGGTGGGATGTTTCATCACTTTCACATTTCGGGAATGTCTGGAGGCGGCTTTGACCCCTCTCTCTGCTCTGGCAAAAACGTTCTGCTAGGCAACTGAGCAAAGCACAGAGTCCAAATTTATCCCAGAGCAGCCATTTTTTAGGTCTCGGCTAGGCAGGGCATGCGCTGTCTCGTCGAGAGATGCTGTATACAGTATTGTGGGGGAAGCTCCGCCCACTTTCTGCCCATGCTTTTGATTGGCTCAAATCAGAAAAACTGCATTCTGATTGGTTGCCGGCGTATTAGTCCCGCCTCTTTACTGCCATGACGTCATGTTTATCCTTCCATGGCTATCAGCCCCTTTACTTCAGCAACTCTTTTGTTCCCCTGCCTCCCCCTGTTCCCTCCCGCAGTCTGTGACTTCTCTGGCCACCACCACCCCCCCACCCACTCCCGTTCCTGCCTTCTTCGGCGCCCGCATTTTTGTTTACAATGCAATAGGACTCGCGTAAATACGAGTCCTATTGCATTTGTAAATGCTTGTTTTTCCCTATGATTGGCTGCCTGCATTCGCACTCTATTTTGCCTGACCAGTCCAGACTGCATGCGCGCGATGCTTTAGATCGTGCGCATGCGCGGCAAAAGTCTGCTTCTGCCTCTTGTTGAATGAGATTGGCGTCGCTCAGGCGCGCTTTCATGTGTATGTGCATTTGATTTCGTAAAGTGCCTGTCGTTCAGCGCATATCTTTCGTCGTTGGCTGCAGCCCAAAGTGCAAAGTCGCCGTAGGGCGGGCTCCACCACTATCACTTGGAGGAATGCCTGTGACAGGGAGCCGGCCTGGGCACCGTAGCCGAGTCCGTGTGAGGCCTAATAATAGTGAGTGCTATGTTATTGAGAACTAATTTCTATAGGTGCTGGCGTCGTCGCCGCTTCATTCCCGGGCAGCTGCTGGGCGCTGTGCTGTACTCTTTGCTGACTTTGTATGCGCTGCTTCCCTCTGCTGTTCCGGGCAGCCGCTGCCTCAGGGCCCCACCAGCTGTTGGGCATGGGGTGCGGTGCAGACTCGGCCCGCGGTACTCTTTGTTGCTTGTTCTAGATTGCTGACCCCCAACTCAGTGCTGCCCCCTGAGACTTAGCACCAATGCCATATTCACTCCAACTACCGGTGTGAGCTACACTGTCACTCAGTGCACGGCAACAGATCTGTGTACAGCGACTCTGGACAGCAGGTTTCAGGACAGAAGGCCCTGTGGAGGGGTGTCCACCACAGCCCAGGAGGGACGGGTTCGAACTAGAGTTTCAGACTGACCATTCACTATGTGACAGTCCCTTTAGGTGAACCGCATGTTCATTCATTTCATGTGGGTTTGGCCGACTCTGCCATCCACCGAACAACCCAGTGTCTGATGTGCTCAAGGCAATGATTTACGGTCAGGAGCCTATGTCCGTTTCATAACGGAAGTGCTGGGACAGAGCCAGTCACCTGGTGAGGTCTGTGATTCCAATAGTCCTGTTGGGCTGAGGCACAATCACTCACACACCACGTTGGTGCCACCGACAGGCCTAGAGAGCACGTGCAGTCAGGTATGTGTCTGGCAGTGTCTATGAAATGCCAGTAGTGCTGGGGAGCAGTCAGTCACCTTGTCAGGCCAGTGTCTCTCTCTGACAGTTCTGTAAGACTAGGGCACAGTCCGTCACCTCAGTACGGTGCCTCTGGCCTGCTCAGGGTGCCGAGGAAAAGTCAGTCATGTATCATATATATGTCTTGAATTTCCGAAGGACTGGCGCCGACTCAGATATCCGAATGACTGTACCTCGTAAAGGCCAGAGGGGCTGGTATGAGTCAGTCACATGCCAGGCGCATACTGACACGGGAATGAGTCCGCATGACTGACTTAGGCCCACGGCTTTAGGTAGGCCGGGTCCGTCCGGCCGCAGTCTCGGTAGTAATTCAAAAAGCACACTGAAACAGATTGCTATGGAACACTATTATTCACCGTCTGACAAACAAACTGATCAGTTTGTGCACAAGGAACGTTAACGGTAATACCAAGCAGTCCCTGTTTTATAATTCACGTTGTTCTTGCATTCCCCAAGAATGTTATGTCATGTGGTGTTTCAGTATTTTTTCACGTAGCACATTACTCTTGTATAGTGCCTACTTTGAACGGAGTCGCCTCCAGGTGCTTCTAGTTTTACGGCTGCAGCTGCAGACCTTGGAGCTGGGACCCGGGTTCGAGCCTTGGCTTGTTTTTTTAAGTTTCTTGTTTGAATTTGCTTTCAGTAACAATGTGGATCCTACAATGATCTGGGTGGGCTTAAAACTTATAATGGGTGATGCACCCCCCCCCCAAAAAAAAGAAAATGAAAGATCAGTGACTGACAGGACGACGGATTATCAGCAACCGGTAAAGACTAGTAAAATATAGCATAGCTGCCAAGTTTTCAGTAAGCGTAGGAGACATTTCGCTGTTTTCAGAGTACTTATGTGTGACACTACAAATGTGCTACACTTTCTAGAGAGTACAATAAAGTAGTTATGTTAATTTCATTATATAAAGCCAGTTTTACAAAGGCATTTTTTGTGATGGTCTAGAGACCGCCATAGAAACTCTGCAGCGCTCCCTATGCCAGGTCACTAACCAATGCCTTATCATCATGCTCGATGCACATAGCAGCTATTGTAGCAAAGTGTTCTTCCTGCTGTGTACCCTCTGCTAGTGAAAGATTTTGGACTGGGACTGAATATGTTGAATGACAGTCGCATCCTTCCCAAAATACACATGTAAAAAAATCCGTATTTGTAAAGCGCGAACTACTCACCCTTACGGGTCTCAAGGTGCTGGGGGCCGTCGCGGAAATTAAGTGAGCTATTGCCCAGAGTCACATGGTGCTGGGCTGAGCTGCCGCTGGAGCCGGGGATCGAACCGTGAACCATGTGCTCTGAAGGCAGCTGCCCTGGCCGCTGCACCACACCTCTCCACATGCAGATCCGCAGTAATGATTGGCTGCGGTAACGGGCCCAGGAATGTGCGGGTGGGCACCATTCTCCATGCACTTGCAATGGCTCGAGGTCTCTGTTTATGAGTATCTTAAGCTCCAAATGCTTTCAAAGACGAGCCTTGAAAAAAATGGGCCTGTTTTGCCTCATGATGTGAGCAGGCCTAAGGCCCAATTCAGATCTGAACTCGCCATATGTGCACTAGCTCCATTGGCAGCTCTGGACATTAGCCACATCCTCTGCCCACTTTCATGGTTAGTAATTTGTTCTGTTGTAGGCGGCTAACAGGAGAGAGAGCGCCGGAACTGAGGTTGTGCATCGGAGAAAGAGTGCAAGAGTCTGTGTGTGTGTGTGTATGTGTGAGTGAGTGCGAGGGAGTGTACACGTCAACTGCCGTGCTCCGGCCACGCAGTATCTGCAGACCGGACCAGTTGTGCACACTGAAAGAACACGTTATCTCCCAACTGCTCCTTTAACCTGGCGCCCTCTTACTGAAAAATAATAATTACCAAAACTACACGAAACAGTTTTATTTTAATGCATTGTCTGTGAACAAGCTAAGTTAAAGACCTGAAGGACATTGTTTCTGCTGCCGAAGTTCTGAGTGACAATGACAGAAAGCAGCCCTTGGCCTTTTAAACCTCTGTCTGCAGCCGCACTGACCCCCATACATCACATCTATAGTCACACTCCTATTATTGCTTTCCTGATACTGTGTTTTTTCTCATCCCAATGCTGTTACTACTATCCTGCTAATTCTGCTGTTAGCGTGTCCTGCTAATTTCATTGTCACTGCTATCCTGCTAACACTGATGTTCTGCTCTCACTTCTCTCCTACTGTTACCAATGCTGTCCTCCTCCTACTGCAGTCAGTATTTTAATAATACTGCTCACACTATTGTCCCACTGCCATTGCTGTAGTTACACTCCTATTATTGCTTTCCTGCTACTATTTGTTTTACTCACACTGCTGTTACTACTAATCTGCTAATTTTGCTGTTAGTGTGTCCTGCTAATTTAATTGTCACTAAAGTCCTGCTCTCACTGCTCACATTACTGTCATGATAAATCTGTTGTCACTGCTGTACTGCTCACTCTGTTATCCTACTAACTCTAATGTAGCAGTTATCCTGCTTATATTGTTATTACTGCTGTCCTGGTAACTATGCTGGTAACTATGCTGTAACTGCTACACCACTAAACTCATTAATATGCCGAGACCAATTGGCATTGCCAATGCTTGTTTTCAGCAGAGCCCAGGACACTCTATTCACAAAGCGTTTGCCTGCCTCAATCGGATGTTAGGGCTATATAAACGAACCAAACATAACGTATGTGCCAGCATGAGTCCCACCTGCAGAGATGGACAGGATTCCCATGGCATAGTGAAGGGGCTCCTCTGGTGCCTTCCCTGGCTCCGGCATCCTGCGGTCTAGGGCTGACTTTAGAGTATGGACTGAATCCGCAGTGAGTCGAGTATGGGCTGATGGGTCGTGGGAGGGCGGTTAATTTTTCACCGTCATCATGGAAAACATTTCCCGGACACTACACGCCACCAAGTTGTATTGTTGTTTAAGCGGCGAGTTTAGGTGAGTTTGCGGGTGTTTGAAACAGCTCAAACAATATATTTACCCCAGAACAGACATTTTTTTCAGCAGATACAGTGCATGCATTTGTGTGGGAGGGCAGAAGCAACTACGGGCATCAAGCACCCTTTAAAAAAAGAAGTTCGCTAAACAACAGATAAACAAAGTAAGGGTAAGGAGACCGTGGTTGGCCGGTGCTCCTTAGCCTTGACCGGAAGGGCGGTATCGGCTGCGAGAGCGACTTAGGATACAGCAAAGAAAAGCGACAGAAGAGGGAGCCAATGGTAAGTGGTAGGCTGAAATAAAGTGGTTTTTTGATGACAATAGGTCTTGCAGACAGCGCATGCGCGCTGATGCTCGACCTAAAAATGTAGGGTTTCCTGAAAGCCCCCGCTTGAAAGTCACGGAGAAGCCTTAAGAGACAGGTCTTGTTTTTGTACGGGGCGTGGGGGCAGGGTAGCAGGCAGACAGATGTTTGCCTCTACTGAGGCCCTCCTCTGCCTCTCAGTCCTTCTGCTGTATTAGAGTCCGTGTCCGCACAGACGTCATGATTCTGCTAAAATTAGCCGGGTTGTTATTGTATGCGGTGTAGAGGCAGTGAGCTCATGCTGGCCGGCGCATGCCCACGGGAGCTCGGAGTCAGTCGGTAGGCCCAAGGGTAGGCTTGTTTGGAGAGCTCCACTGTCCACAACCCGAAGAGGGTTCGCTGCATTAAATGACTCAAATGCAAACTCACCACAGTCCCAAAACGTCAAGGGCACATGCAGAATCACAACTGCTAACAGTTCAATCAAGTGCAGAACAACCGCAGCTCTAACAATGCAAACAAGTGTGCACAAACACCACATGCACAAATGCAGAATGACCACTGCTAACAGTTCAAAAGTGCACAGAACCACATGACATGCACAAATGTAGAAGCACCAGTGCTCTAACAGTACAAACACATACGCAGAACCACCACTGCGCCAAAAGCGCCACTGCACATGCACTTCTGAGGCTCTACAGTTAGAGTGTCAAATGCATAAAACTAGTAAACAGGTCGCCATTCACGGAACAGCTTCCTAGCCAGGGTGGAAGGGGAGGGGAGCATATCGATAACCATCCCGCCTCTGCTGCTGCTGCTTCAGCCTGAGTGTCCCTCGCGAAGAAAATAGCATTTCTTAGGAACGAGACATCACTTGAGCAGACTGGCGTCAAACCGAAGGTTTTTTCCTGGCATCAAACCGAAGGATGTTTCCTCTCCGACACTGCAAGCATTTGTTTCAGAGGCCGGGGACACTGTGACGATGAAGTAGTCCCAAAACGAAAGAGATACCAACCTACAGCGTAACTAAACTGTAGTTGGTCGGTGCTGCTTCCCACAAAACGGAAGTGACATATCGGATCACCAGCCATAATGAGCCAGCTAAGCAGAGCAACGACAGAGTGAACCAATGGCAAGCGGCAGGCGGGAATACCCTCCATATACTGTTTACTACAGGTCTTGCAGAGAGCGCATGCGCTGCCTAGGCTCGACCTAAAAATGACCTCCACAGTATGGGAGAAAACTCCAATGGTGCAGGGGCCATTAGTTTTTACTTTTCCCCAAAAAAACTCCGCTTTGGGAGTTTGCTTTTGTAAAAGCAAAAATGTTTAAACATTTGGTGTAAGCACCTGTCACCAATGACGGACACACACCACACTTTTATATGGCTGTGTATGAACCGCTGTGATTGCGGCTCATACAATCCCATAGAGTTCACCAACATGCCGCCAGTGAACTCTAAATTTCACAGGTGGAGGAAAGGCAGAGTGGCAGATGTAAAAAAGTCCCACCCTGACTACCTTTACTTCATCTGCCAAAGTCTAAATCAGGCTCCTTATAGAGGAGGCTCACGGCGAGGGATAGCTTTATCCCCCCACTCTCTGCAATGACCTATGCTTGGCACACAGCATCATGAAAGAAAACAGCAAAATGCACAAGAACGCTCTCTGTGGAGCAACAGTAACATTAAAAGAGAAGTAGTAGAGTCGAGGTGTTTGGACAATATGTCGATTTAAAAATATCAGAATACAGAAATACCGCAAAGTAAATATTGTGAAACACATATTTTATGATGCACAAATATCGTTGACAAGAATATTGTTTTTTGAGGTAAGTAATATCGCTTTAAATAATATCAATGTTTTTAATATTGTCTTCACTAATATAGTGGTAATAAATTAGTTTTTTAATTATTTAATTGTGTTTTAGTTGATATATTAATTTTATCGGTTACTATTGTTTATATAAATGTTATTAATTGTTTTCAAAATATAGCTTGTTATTGTAAGTGATTCAGAATTTTTTATTTAATTTTTAATAGTAATTTATAGTGTTGTAGCCAGTTGTTGGGTTGGTAGATGGATAGTATGGGAAGGTAATTAGGCAATAATTAAGAATTATTTAATACATTTTTTTAATTATATGATTGATATTTAATTTCTAAATTATGTAATAATTATTTTAATTATAAGTTATTTGTGGGCTGTTGGGTTTGTAGGAGTACAGAGTGGAAAGTTAATTAAGTAATAAATAATTAGTTATTAATTGTTTCTCAACTATTTTATTGATTTTTTGATATGTAATTTATGAAGTATTTATTTTACTTATATTTTAGAAGCGGCCTGCTAAGTCTGTAGGGGTGTAGGGTGAGAAGTTCATTAAGTAATAATTAACAATGTATTATTAATTGTCAATTACTTGATTGATTTTGAATTATGTAAAATATTAAATAATGATTTATTTTACTTATATGATAGTTGCGGGATGCTAGGTTTGCAGCAGTAGAGGGTGGGATGTTAAATTAATTAACTATTAATCCTTATTTGTAAATCAATTTTTTTATTGAATTTTAAATACGTAAATTGTGGAATACTTATTTATTTTCATTTTATTTTAATGGCGGGATGCTAAGATTGTTGGGGACTAGGGTAGGAAGTTAATTAAGTAATAATTAAATAACAATAATTTGTTAATTAATTATTAAATGTTTTGAAGTTATGGACTAGTTATATTTTTTGTTATATTGAAGGTGCGGGCTGCTAGGTTTGTAGGGGAACAGGGTGGAAAGTTAATTAATTATTAATTAAATAACAATTATCTATTCATTGATAATTATTTTTTTATTGAAAAGTAATTAGGTAAATTGTTCAAATGTTTCAAGTTTTTTCAATACATATGTATATTTTTATGTTAATTCATATTTGTTATCTTAAGAGTTTAATAATTTTTCTACATTCATGGAGTTACTCATATATGTAATATGTTTTAAGTCTAGTACTTTCCCTAATCTTGCAGTGACTGCTGTAATAAAAGTGACCTCTTTGCTGTTTAACACTTTCCCTACTGTTGCGCTACTTTGAACAGGAATAGTAATCCAACTCTTTCCCTACTGTTGCACAAACTGGAGAAGGAATAATCCATTTTACACCTCCAAAGTCCAACACTTTCCCTACTGTTGCGCTGTTTGCAGTGTGAACAGTAAATTTTACCCCTCTGAATTCCAATGCTTTCCCTACTATTGTGTTGTTTGGAGTGGGAATAGTAAATTTCACCCCTCCGAAGTACACTTTCCCTGCTGTTCCACAGATTAGAGTGGGAATAGTACATTTTACCCCTCCCATCTCCAACACTTTCCCTACTGTTGCACTGTTTGGAGTGGGAATAGTGAACTTTACTCCTCCGAAATACAATGCTTTCCTTACATTTTGCCTGTTTGGAGTGAGAAAAGTAAATTTTACCCCTCCGAAGACCAACAAGTTCTCTACTGTTGCACAGACTGGATTAGGAATAGTACAGTTTACCGCTCCAAAGTCCAATACTTTCCCTCCTGTTGTGTTGTTTGGAGTGAGAATAGTAAATTTCACACCTCCGAAGTACAACACTTTCCCTACCCTTGCACAGGTTGGAGTGGGAATAGTAAATTTTACTCCTTTGAAGTGTGAATAGTAAGCCATACCCCTCCAAAATCTAACGCTTTCCCTACTTTTGCCCTGTTTGGAGTGAGAATAGTACGTTTCACCACTCCGAAATCCAACTCTTTCCTTACTGTTGCACAGACTTGAGTAAGAATAGTAAATTTTACCCCTCCAAAGTCCAACACTTTACCTACTGTTGCGCTAAATGGAATGGGAATAGTACATTTTACAACTCTGAAATCCAATGCTTTCCCTACTATAGCCCCGTTTGGAATGAGACTGGAAAACTTAACGCCTCAGAAGTTCAACGCTTTCCCAACTGTTTCGCTGTTTGGAGTGGGAATAGTAAACTTTACCCCTCCGATGTCCAATGCTTTGCCTATTGTTGCACAGATTGAGGTGGAAATAGTACATTTTACACCTCTGAAATCCAATGCTTTTCCTACTGTTGCCCTGTTTGGAGTAAGAACAGTAAATTTCACCTCTCCGAAATCCGATGCTTTCTCCACTGTTGTACACACTGGAGTGGGAATAGTACATTTTACCTTTCCAAAGTCCAACACTTTCTCTACTGTTGCGCTGAATGGAGTGGGACTAGTAAATGTTACCCCTCCAAATTCCAATGATTTCCCTACTGTTGCACAGATTGGGGTGGGAATAGTAAATTTTACCCCTCCGAAGTCCAACACTTTCCCTACTTTTGTGCTGTTTGGAGTGGGAATAGTAAACCTTTCCCCTTCGAAATTTCATGCTTTCCCTACTGTTGCCCTGTCTGGAGTGAGAATAGGAAAATTCACATCTCCCAAATCCAATGCTTTCCCTACTGTTGCACAGACTAGAGAAGAAATAGTAGATTTTACCCCTATAAAGTCCATCACTTTCCCTACTGTTGCACTCTTTTTGGAGTGGGAACAGTAAATTTGACCCCTCTGAATTTCAATGTTTTCCGTACTGTTGCCCTGTATGGAGTGAGGATAGTAATTTAACCCACCTGAAGTTCAATACGTTCCCTGCTGTTGTGTTATTTGGAGGTGGAAAAGTAAATTTCACCCCTCAAAAGTCCAACACTTTCCCAACTGTCTCGCTGTTTTGAGTGGCAATAGTAAACTCTACCCCTCTGAAATCCAATGCCTTTTTCTACTGCTGCAGAGACTAGAGTAGGAATTGTAAATTAGACCCCTCTAATGTCAAAAACTTTCCCTACTGGTGTGCTGTTTGGAGTGGGAACAGTTAATGTTACCCCTCTGAATTCCAACGCTTTCCCTACTGTTGTACAGATTGGAGTGGGAATAGTAAATCCTACTGCTCCGAAGTCCAATACTTTCCCAACTGTTTCACTGTTTGGAGTAGGAATAGTAAATTTGACCCCTCTAATGTCAAACACTTTCCCTACTGGTGTGCTGTTTGGAATGGGAACAGTAAATGTTACCCTTCTGAATTCCAACGCTTTCCCTACTGTTGTAAGATTGGAGTGGGAATAGTAAATCCTACCGCTCCGAAGTCCAATACTTTCCCAACTGTTTCATTGTTTTGAGTAGAAATAGTAAACTTTACCCCTCTGAAACCAATGCTTGCCTTATTTTTGCCCTGTTTGGAGTGCTTTTAGTAGCGAGCCTCTGGGGCCCACAAGGCCCATAACAAGTCTTTTTCACTCCAACAAAGATGATGCATTTAGCATCTTGGAGGGTGCCCATCCGCAGGCACCCTCAACAGCTTGGTTTCTACTCAGGTGAGTCAGCTTCATACGACCCTCATGGCAGCACTCGGCAGGCGCAGGCTATCCTCTGAGCCTACGCAGTTGTGCTCTGGCAGCGATCAAAGGTGATTTGGCGCTCCTACTGCAGGGCAAGTGTCCACATTCTAAAGAGAGGGCGGTGATTCCGATGCTCCTGATCTCGAGCCCGTTGAGGCGACGATTCTTCCACAGCATTCTTATCGGACCCACTGGGTGAGGTCAGATGCGTCCTCATTGCTCTTGGTGACCTACGGGTCATCGCTGTTAACAGTTCACGAGATCCAGCCAGATCCACATGGAACAATTATTCCTCCTGGCATAAGGGGTTGCAACGCCACTGCCACACAAGGCTTCAGCCCTTACAGCCTGGCAGTCCTTACCATGGCGCCTCCTCCTGCCATATAGTGTCCCCGCAACTGTGACGCACAGGCTTCAACCGTTCTCCACAAGGCAGTCTGTTCCACGAAGTCCCCTCCTGGCACAAGGGGTTGCCACCAAGGTGCCTTCACCGCACAGTAATCTCTACTCAGCTATCTTCATGGTGGCACTCTCCTGGCACATGGGGTCGCTGACTCAAGTCTGCACATGGGCAATGACCCAAACGGTGCAAAAGCTGTCTCCTCACACCAAGATTCTACTCAACAGGGCTTCCCACTGCACCTCTCTCCCTCAAGTTCTCTCCTTTTCCTCACAGGGCGCTCTGGTCTTGAAAAGCAGGTAGGCGCTGGTACTCCAGGCTACAGAGCAGGTGGTCTTGGTTTCCCTGGGTGAGATCCCCTCACCCAGCAGGGAGGCTAGCAGGCGTTGGCTACCAGTTCTGGTCCAAGACAGAAGTCGTGCAGAGCTGCCCCTCCTCACACAGTCCATCTGGCTGCTTGGCAGATGACAATGTGTGGGGTCTCACCCTCCCCTTCTTATAGTCCATTTCCAGACAACAAATGTGATTTAGGGTCTAGGTCTTTGACGTTTTATGTTGGAGTTCTAAGTCTTTTGAAGTACACACTTCTCCTCTCCCTCTTGAAAAGCCTTCTGTCATAGCATGAGAGACTCCAAAGCTGATAGCCCCACAACACAGGCCATGGAGTGACTAGAGTTCACACCTGGAAATCATCCACAGTCATATGTGCATCAAAAGGCTAATCCCAGGCTCCCAGCTCCACTCTTTATGATTCCCTTATCAACCCCATCTCCTTCCTGAGATCTGTCAAGGCTTCTCCAGTGATCTCTCACTGAATCAAAGAGCACCCTGTGATGTGTACAAGAGGAGCCTAGCTCTCCCTATCCATTGTGTGCCACCCAGCTCATGGGAATGCAGCAATACACAAATCTGTCTGTGAGGATTCCTCTACCTCCTCATGTCTTCATCTTGAAGGTGTGGGCCTCCTAAAATGGAACTCAAAGTCCTCCATGTATTGTGTAACCACAGGCACACATGCACTCAGAACACACATTCCTCTACATGTGGTTAACAACACTACACCCATCATGTACTGTACCCCTTGCAAGTTCACATACACCCAGTACATGTACTCACCTTGCACGCACTGCACAGCACTACATCCTTCATATACTGTACACCTCGCAAGTACAATACACCCAGTACATACACTCACTATGCACGCATTGCACAGCACTACATCCTTCATGTACTGTACTCCTCACAAGTACAATATACCCAGTACATGCACTCACCATGCACGCATTGCACAGCACTGCTCTATCCATGTACTGTCCCCTTCCCAGGCACACATACAACTGGGGCAGAGTCACCTCTCCTGCACTGCGCAGCACTTTATATCTAACTGATGTAGGCCACAGGGTGAGTTAAGCACACAGCAGCAGAACATTAAAAAGTAAATGGGCCTGTACGCCTCACACAAATTATACAGATTAAAAAGGACCCGTTCACTCCTACTGTTCACTACACAGTAGGCTGCCACCACCACCCTTGTGCTGCCTAATGCCTAGTGAAAGTAGTAACCTTCAACCACTATGAGGGGAGTGCTTTGGGAGCCCCTTCTGCTCCAACAAGACCACAATCCATGAGACAGTCTTATGTCATGGCACACACGCATAATCGTGTTTGCCTATGACAACGAAAAATCAGCATTACGGATCCAGACAACAGTAAAGTTAGGCACTGAGGACAAGGGTACACGTCCTTAACCATGCAGATTATTTTTCCGTCCCAACAGATGATCCTCCGAGATCAGAATACTGTGAACCAACTCCTAACCCGCAGAGGATGGGTGGTCAGATCGGTAAAACCCGTGGGAAAGTCCATCGACACTCCCGTTGCTCAATCTGGCTCTGTGCTCCACTGCAAAATCGAATCCTTGCAAAGAAATAGACCATCTCAACAACTTGGGATTCTCTCCCTAAATAGCCATCAACCATTTCAGTGGCTTATGAACTGTTTGTGCCACAAACTTTGTGGCAAACAAACATAGGTGGACACAAGGCCCACACTATGGCAAAGCACTGCTTCTAAATAGTCGCCCAACTTTGCTCTCTGGGTAGTAATCTCATACTAATAAATGCTACCGGACGCTCTCTACCTTTGTTATCTAGTTGAGTTAACACCGCTCCAACTCCTTTGTCAGAGGCATTCATCTGTACAATGAAAATCTGACTGTAGTCAGGGGCTTTCACTACTAGTGCACTGCATAGTGCCTTTTGCAGTTCCTCAAATGGTTTCTGACACTCTACAGTCCATATTACTTTCGTGGCTGCTTCCTAGAGGTCAAAGCAGGCCCTAGGCCAACTATACTTCAATAGTTTGCCACAAAATTCCTGCAATACTCAATAAGTCCTAAGAAGGCCCTAACTTCAGTTTGGGTAGTAGGTAGCACTTCCTAGTCCACATCAGACTGAATCATGGCATCCAACAGGCGAATATTCCCATTCCCCACCTCATGCCCAAGGTAGACTGCAGAGGACTGCCTCACCTGACACTTAGTTTCCTTGATTGTCAGTTTTGTCTCTTGTATCCTAGCTAGCACCTGCTCAAGGTGCCTCAGGTGGTCCTTTAATGAATTCTCACTGTCTTCCTCTGTCATAGCCATGACATTCACTGTGTAGTCCCTCTGAAGGGTAAGGCTTTAACCTGTTCATATAGAACTTCCTCTTCCACTTTTGCAGTCATGCTCCTCAGGGGTACAGCTTCAGGGTACCTGGTTATGTGATCCACCAAACCAAGAAATACTTGTTGCCTGACTGTGGGGTGGGGTGAGTCGAATGCACCAACTATGTCTATTCTCACTCGCTCAAATGGAACTCTTACAGCTGGTAGAAGCATTAACGGTGCCGTAGTCTTCCCTCCTGTCTTAACAAGCGGGGCAGGTTCTACAGAACCTCTCTGTGTCTCTGCACATACTTGGCCAGTAAGACAAAGGGTCCAACCTATCCTGGGTTTTCTAATCCTAATCTAAGTGTCCTGCTAATTGCACTTCATGGACCAGCGACAACAGGAATTTCCTGCGTACTAACCACTACCCTCCTGCTAGTTTTTGGCTCAGGATTTACCGGTTCACTATCGAGTATACCATCCTCCCTGCCAACATGTTTCTGTTTCCCGACCACTCCTTTGCTGACTTGTTCCTGGGCTTCCTTTTAAAGTCCCACTAGCATAGGGCACACTTCCTGTGCCTTGTGGAAATATTCCCGGGTAGGCCCCCAGCAGCTAGTTAACCCTGCAGCTTTGGAAGCGACCCAGACTTCAGCAATTGGTCCTCTTCTGGAGCCTCACCCTCCCCTCCATCTGGAGCAGAAGCGATGACCTGCACGGCCACTTTCTTCCCAGAGTCTGCCATTTCCTACAAAGAACCTTGTCCTGGTCCCTGAAAATCAGAGGTGATCCCAGCCCCACTCAGACTAATGTGCAGCTTGTGCCCTGGTTAACAAAACTGACATTTCCCAAGCCACTAAGGCTTCTGGTCCTGACATTAAGCCTAGGGCAATCAAATCATTGCCCAAGAGACATCCAGGCCCTTGTTTTTCCCTTACGCCCACATTAATCGTGGCCGGCTTGCCATTGGGCTCAATCTCAACCCTGGCAAGCAGATACTCCATATCCTCTACACTGACTACCAATCCTGTCTCCTTGGTTCCAGGGAGTAGCTTCTCCGGCTTATGGTACTCCCTTACAACCATAGTGTGGAAGGCTCCAGTATCCTCAGTGCAGACAGTTCCCTCTCAGTGATACCAACTTCCTGCACAAATCCTATTGTGTTTGGATGAATGTGCTTCAAAACATCTGGGTCCCTCACCCAAATGTCCATAGCTATGAGGCTAAGCACAAACGGTCCCTCTGGGGTACCTTCTCCTACGTGCCACATGCTTCCTATCACGGGTGCCGGGTCAGCTTCTTTTGCCTGACAATCTCTCTTAAAGTGTCCCACCTGGAGGCGCTTGAAGCATGTCGTCACCTTGGACTAAGAAAGGCTTCCTTGCCTTCCCTTCTCCTGATGCTCCTTCCCGAATATGCCATTACCAATCCCATGTGTCCTGGTCCCTCCTCAAATCCCATGAGAATTACCCTGGCCCTTACCCTCCGGTTTGAAACCAGTCTGTGGAGAGTTCCTCTCCCCCTTTAGCTTAGAACTGTGCTGCTCTAGCCCATTTTGACCCCTGTTAATTAACAACGTATCAGCTAACACTGCAAGTTTTGTTGGATCCCTTTTTGTCAAATCAGACAGGCACTGCCTAAGTAGGGTAGAGAATGCCCCCTTGAATCACTCTGTCACCATCAACTAGTTAAAGGACTGAAAATCCTTGGCCTCCATCCCTATTACCCACTCATTCCAAAAACGCAATACAACAAAGTCTCAAACAGAACACTATCCGTTCTTTTGAAGCCTTGGAATCTCTGCAGGTCTTGAGCTGATTTCAGCCCAAAATGTTTAATGAGAGCTTCCTTCATTCACTCATAGACAACCTGGTCTGCCACAGGCATTCTTTCAATGACGGCTGTCCCTTCCAGCGGCATGTGCACCATTAAGGCAGCTGTCCTGACACCTCATTTCAGGCCTGCACATTACAAGCAACTTCAAAGCTCACAAATCATTCCAAAATATCCATACCTTCCACATACACATGCACAAGATCTTTTGGAACCTTTGCCACAGTCTGGCCTGAACTGGATGTAGTGTCACTTATCCCAGACAGAGTTGTCATTGCTGCCATCCTAAGTTTCTCTCTCTCAAGTGCTATCTTTTCCCTTTTCAGCTCTCTCTCCTTTTCTTTCTTTTTCTACTCCCATTCTCTGTTTTCCCTCCCTTTCGCTCGGCTTCTCCTCCCTCTCGCAATTTCTCTTCCGGAACCCATTCCTCCTGTCTCTCCCGCCTCCTCTTCTCTTGTTCCCAGTGAGCTAGTCTTAGCTTCTCCCTCTTAAACTCTCTGGCTTTCTCATCTTCCTCAGCCTTAGCTTTCTGAAGTGCCAACTGTAAGCTCAGGGTCTCTGCTAGACCCAATGCACTCAAGGGATTTACTCCTGGAATTGGTGACAGTGTAACCCTAGAAATGTCGAGGTGGTGTACATACCTGGTGTATTCTAGAAACTAAAGGTGGTGTCTTGGAGAAGCTCTGGAAAATGCATTAGGGGACACACTGAGCGTGTGTCTGGCATAGATCTGTGCTAATGGGATCCTAGAGCCTGAATCCACAGCACTCTCTTCCTGGGTTCCTACCATGGTTACCTCCCCAGATTCAACTACAGCCTCATCCCTTTCACCCAGTATCTCAAACTGGTCCCTAATAATATTAGCAAAGACCTCTCTGTCCCTACTACTGGGAATCCTCCACCCTCTGTCACCACATAAATCTGTCCTCTGATCTATGGACATGGTGCTGAGGTTAATTCCCAACCCTGTGTTTTCCATGGTCTATGCACGTTGCCTTTGAGCATAGAAAAAGAAAATCTGTATTTATTGTACTACTGGCCGAAAATTGGAAATGGCCAATGCCACTTTTGTATCCAGGCTCCTAAATGTTAGGCACCACACCGTTTACAGTGAATTGTCAGAACCCTTTTCAGAGAGCCACAGGGCTCACAGGGGCCCCTGGGCCCAACCGTGGTGGTGGAGGCCTTTTACTCCTGATGTCCCAGGGCCCAGCCTCTTATGGATTCTTAGCCACTGGGCAAGTACCCCTTCTGCACTTGACTCTCAGTGATAGACGTGAACGTGCAGTCTAAGTCTCAGCACTTGGCAGGTGCAGCCTCTCCTATGAAACAGAGCAGAAAAGGTGCCCCCTTTGAATGTAATTCTAAGTCTGGGGTGAGGGGGGAAAACCAACAAAACAAAGGACAATATCCCACTTGACCTGTATTTCTTCTTATGTGCCTATTATTTAGTATTTTTTTACTTAGTTGGTTTCATCAATAAATACTTTGATCTCATATATATAAGAATTTTCCAATATTTGCCAAGTCATTTCATGCACAATTAGTGTATAATACATGTTTAACAAACACCTTCACATGAGAAATCGTACATTCACTCATCACAAATACCTATCATACCAAACATGCAATCTACACACATACACACAAGAAAGTACAACAGGAAAAGATTTTCTGTTTCAGCTGTTGTAGTGTTGTGGACTGGAAACACTCCTAAGAACGGTCAACGCACGTTTCGGTGGACATTACCTTTATCCAGACACCTTCTTCAGGACCACACAGGTAGAGAAAACTTCCCAAGATGGTCGTGGGGGTGAGGGGGTTGATATATTGCTGCCCCAGACTGTAAAGTCACTAGTAATTTTAAAATCCTGTTTTTCTGATAAATGATATGCTTCTTCGCTCCATAAAGGCTCTTCTAGCAGACTAAAATAAATTGTGGAGGTTCTTATCTTGAACGGTTCCTCTGCAGCTCTTGGCCGTCGGGGTAGAGTTCTGCAAAAGTATGAATGTTCAATTTACTTGCGCGGCCAATTGTGCTTTGTCGTGCAGAGGGGGTAGCAGGGCGTGTTTCGCCACTAGGACGGATGGGGCGTAAAGCTGTGTGGTTCCTGCACGTCTTGCCAGCCCAGACCATGCACAGCGCACACACTGCGGAGTGTCAATCTCTGAAGCGGGCGGTTTGTATGGAAGAAACAATGCTGTGGATAGTAGCCATCGAGAGGTCTTGTCTATCTTGACCGCGACGTGTGGTTAAAAGTGTGTGGGGTGGGTCCAGTAGTGTAAAAAATGTGCCTGGGCACACAACGCATAGAGCTGTAGATCTGGTGCACCCATCCCTCCCTGGGACAATGGCAGTGTTAATAGTTCATATGTTACACAGGGTTGTTGGCCCGCCCAAACTACAGGATTATGTTGGAGCAGAGAAGCTTAAAAAAGGCCTTGGTGATTGGGATGGGGATGTTCACGAATAAGTAAAGAAATGTACTTAATACAATCATTTTTGCAATGGCAATACGTCCTGTCATGGACAGAGGGAGCTTAGACCACAGCGGAACTCACTCCTCCAACCAGGCCATGGTTCTGCCGAAGTTGGCTTGCCACAGTTCTTCAACATTTCTGCTGATCAGGATGCCCACATATCTGACTGGGCCGGTGGCCCATTGGAGCGGATAGTTTATCGGCATCGGGATAGTGGCATCTGTTAAAGGGAATAGCGTGGACTTGGCCCAGTTAATCTGTACTCCGGATAGCCCCCCAAATCTTAAGACCTCGCGAATTAGTGGGGAAAGGTTGCTCTCAGGTTGACTAACAAAGGGTGATGTCATCAGCGTATAAGGATATAACGAGGCCATGGGTTGTAAAGCCCAGCCCTCGGTTTGCCTGGTGTTGACGGATTTGTACCGCTAATGGTTCCATCGCGATGGCAAAGAGTAGGGGGGAGAGCGGGCATCCTTGCCGCGTGCCCCTACTGACGGGGAAGGGGTCTGATACTTGCACGTTGAGCCGCACTCGAGCAGTAGGCAGAGTGTAGAGAAGTTGTATCTACGCAATGAAGGTGGCGCTGAGTCCTAGTCTTCGCAACAGCGGGAACAGGTATTCCTACTCTAGCGCATCAAAAGCTTTCGTGGCGTCAAGCAGAGCGGCCACTGCTGGGGTTTGAGGATGTAGATAGTGCATGACTGCGAATATGGTTCTAAGGTTGTGGGCTGTGGATCGGCCTGGTATAAACCCGGATTGATCGGGTCTGATCATTACTGGAAGCAAGAGTTGGAGTCTGTTTGCCAGTACCTTAGCAAACATTTTATTGTCGATATTGATAAGGGACAGGGGGCTATATGAGGCGCATTGGTTAGCTGGCTTGTCTGGTTTGAGAAGCGTGAATATCACAGCCACCCGCATCAATGGGGGGAGGGAGCCCACCTCCAGGGCGTTTTGGTAGACGTCTAGAATGTTTAGAATTCAAATTTGTGAGTATTCCTTATAAAAGGCAGCCGTTAATCCATCCAGGCCAGGAGCCTTATCTGGGGGGGAGACTAGCTATGACAGCTACTCCTACTAACGATTATATTGCACGTTTCGATCTACTCGGTTAAAATTGTTTTTACCTGGTTTTACGAGTTTTTAACTGAATGCCTTTGCCCTGCTGCACTTTGTTTGCTAATTAATTGCTGTTTTTAGCCACCTTCAAAACATTCGTTTTAAGTATTTTTTTAAAAACTGTATTGCACTGTTTTGAATTTGAAATTGAGCCAACGCTTACCGGCTGGTTAGCAGCTGTTGTACTTCTCTAAAGGCGTGTTTCTAGTGCTCGGAACCCGCGTTACTTCCGGAAGTGCCGGAAATACTCTAGGGTGGTAATAGTCGGTCAGCAGTCTAGATGCTGACTTCCGGGGGCTTCATAAGCAGGGCCACAGCGTGGCCACGCAGCGTGCGCGCCGCTGGCGCGCCGAAGGCTCGTTAAAGGCAAGCCCGTCTGCGCCCGTCCGCGCTAAGGCCGCGCTCAGCGCCAGCCACGCTGCCAGTTTGGAGGATAATGTTATTGGGGACAGACGTATTTGCTATTCAAGTGACCAACTCCAAGCTATAGGTGAGCAGAGGGGTAATGCCGGCGACCTTAAGTTAGGAGGGGTTGAGAAAACAGTCTTAGAAATCTCTGGAGGGAACAAGCTTAAGTGTGGACTAATAAATGCTAGATCCGTGGTGAAACACCACCTGGAGATCCAAATTACGTTAGAAGCACATGACTTGGATGCAATATTTCTGACAGAAATGTGGATGCGTCCTGATTCAGATTTTGAATTAGGACTATCATGCCCAACAGGATATAAGGCCTTTCATAAGCCACGAAAAAGTGGCAGAGGAAGTGGGGTAGGGGTAATTTTTAAAGAGAATTGGAATTTCACAGAAATGGAAATTGAGGATGTGGAGGGCATAGAACTTCTGGGCTTTTCACTGAAAGATCTTGAAGGGCATCTACTGTCTGGAATAGTATGCTACAGACCGCCTGGCTCTGCCGCTAGCTCCCAACAACAGGCACTCATTGATATGTTTAGTAATATGGCACTTACCCATACTAGATTACTTATTTTAGGGGATTTTAATCTATGGCCCAACGGGAACTTAGACTCAGCTTTCAAAAATCTTCTCCAATCCTGTGAGAACCTGAACGTACAACAGTGGGTAACAGAACCAACGCATAGGGGAGGACATACACTGGACTTAATCTTCTCTGCGGAAAATGTTATTGGACTGGAGGATACTCTACCCATAGATTGGTCTGATCATTATTTGATCAAGTTCGTGGTATTCAGTCCCAGAGAGAGTGACTTTGCCACCACTAAGGAAAATAATCGCCTTGGTAGGGACTGGAAAGGACTTTTGAAAAAAGCAAAATTATCCCCGATATTTCCTGTGCAAAGTCATCTGGATATTAGTAAACAGGTGGATGAAAATTATATGTCACTCTGTGAACGAATAGGTAATACATTAGACCAGAGCGCTCCTATGAAAAAATTAAAAATCCTGTAGACTGGCTGCCCCGTGGTACAATGAAAAGTTAGAAAACTTAAAAATGGATTGCAAGTAGGCAGAACGAAAGTGGAGAAAAAAATATATAGACGAGGACAAACTTGCCCTGAAAAAAGCAAGAAGTAACTACAAAAAAGAAATCTCTATAGTTAAAGCAGAATACTATGCAGACACTATTTTAAAAGCATCTAATAGTACCAGAAGTGTATTTAAAATAGTGAAGGACCTCGCTAATCCGGATTGTTCAATAAATAGGATTAACGCCACACAGGACCTCTGTGACAGTCTAGCGATCTTCTTTGAGGAAAAGATTAGTAAAATCATTGATGGCTAAGAGTGGACAATCTAGACAAAGGGGAGGACCTTAGCAATATGAGTGAAGGGCCACCAATACTAACTCAGAAAGAGGAACGGGTAGGTAAGGATAAATTGGTAACTCTTGACCATTTTGAGATACCGTCAGAGGAGGAGTTTAACAGATTAGCTTTAAGCGTTTCCTCAGGTTCCCCAATGGATCCTCTACCACACAGGATCTGGAAAGAATTGGGTATAGAGCTCTTTCCGCTGCTCCGACAGATCTGTGGACAATCACTGAGCAGCGGGATAGTACCGACCAGTTGGAAACAAGTGATAGTAACACCACTTCTGAAAAAAGCTAATCTGGACCCCTTGTGTCCAAAAAATTATAGACCCATCTCCCTTCTTCCATATCCCGTGAAGATCATTGAACGTCTGGTCAGCAAAACACTTTCGTTGTTCTTGGAAGACAATAACAAGCTAGAGGATGTACAATTTGGCCTTCGGCCGGGACATGGAACAGAGACTGCCCTGGTGACAGTCTTGGATGAACTTCGAATGCGAGCGGACAAGGGACAGTCAGTCATACTGATTCTATTGGACCTTTCCGCCGCATTCGATACAGTTAACCCTAAAATTCTCCTGGCAAGACTTAATGAAGTTGGGGTAACGGGCACGGCCTTAAAATGGTTTCAATCTTACCTGTCAAATAGACAACAGGCTGTAGCACTACCCCCATATCAATCAGATTTTACTAACATTCAGCATGGTGTACCTCAGGGATCAGCGATTAGTCCAATACTGTTTAACATCTACATGAGCTCCCTGATCTCTGTCATCAAGTCCCATAATGTTAGTTTGGTGAACTATGCAGATGACACTCAGCTCATCTTGTCACTAGAAGGGGACCAATAACTATCACTGGAAAACTTTCATATATGTATGCAGGACACAGTACGTTGGCTTAAAGGTAACTCTCTACAATTTAACAGTGATAAGACTGAGATCTTATGCTGTGCAGCCCAGCAAATCTCACGTCAGCTCCCGGCAAATTTCTGGCCAATCCCAGTGGACAAGCCACTGTTACCATCTGAGGCTGTACGTAATTTGGGAGTAATAATTGATGAGAGGTTGAGCCTAGAAACGCAAGTAAATAAAACAGTAGGGACCAGTTTTTCCCTTATAAGAGGGCTAAGGAAGATCCTCCCAATGTAGCCAATTTCAACTAGGGCACAAATAATGAGAAGCGTTGTTCTGAGTCGGCTGGATTATTGCAATGCTCTTCTATTGGAGGCCCCTAAATACCTGATCGAGAGACTTCAGAGAAGTCAGACAATTGCAGCCAAACTAGCACTTATGAAATCACGGCGATCATCAGCCTCCTTGGCCCTTAGTGAGCTCCACTGGCTCCCAGTGCCACAGAGGATCCAGTTTAAATCTCTCTGTATTGTTTTTAAAGCTTTAAATGGTCTAGGACCTAAACCATTTCAGAGCAAATTTAATTGGTATGTGCCTACCAGAAGCTTGCGATCATCCTCAGCTAAACTTGTAAAGGCACCTAGGTTTAGGAGAGTAAAACTGGGAGGAAGAGCCTTCAGCTCTGCAGCCGCTCGACTGTGGAATGCACTTCCGACCAGCCTCAGACAGGTGGAAGATCTTCTGCAGTTTAGAAAGAAACTGAAGACCTGGCTCTATCCTAATGGTGCTGTTTAGGCCCTCTCTGGGTACGATCTTCACTGCAATTTATACGTGTGGTTAGAGTTAATGTACACCAGCGCCAGGATGCCCGTGGGGTGATAGTGCTCTTTATAAGTATGCTTAACATTTAACATTTTAACATGGCCTGTTGGATCTCCTCTGTGGTGACGGGGGGAGTCCAAGAACTCCAGATGGGCATCTGATAACCATACCAGTTCTAAGGCATCTAAATAGGTCTGTAGGTTCTGCTGTTTGAGAGGCAGAGTAAAGATGGGGGAAGAAGTCCACCATGATTTGTAGAAGCTCTGGGGTGGAGGAGCAGTGCTGGCCCTCCGCATCGAGAAGGTCAGAAATGAAGGATGAGGCATGAGGCCTCTGGAGCAGCCTGGCCAGGGTTTTGCCAGGACGGTCTCCCTCGCCGTATCTGCGAGCCTGGGTTTCTTTTCCCAGAAAGAGGGTTTTACTCAATGCCTCTTCTTGATACGCCAACATCTTGTCGCATATGCTGGCCAAGGCGCTGGGGTCTTTTGAGCGATAAAAGTGGGCTTCAAGTGTGGAGATGTCAGTTTCGAGTTTCGAAATCGTCCCTCGAATGGATTTGAGGATGCTGTGCTGTTTGGCTATGCATGTTCCGCGTATGACCGCTTTGAATGCATCCCAGAGCATGGCCGGTGAATCTACTGAGCCGGTGTTCTGGTCAAAGTATTCTTGAATGGCAGCACCTATCTCCTCCTTGAAGACCGTGTCCCTGAGGGCTCCCTGTGGCAATCTCCACGAGATTGTGCTGGGGAGAGCGTGGGGAAGCTGGAGAACTAATTGCACCGGGGCGTGATCTGAAAGCGTGTGTAGCAAATGAGTGACTGACAGTAGCCATGACTGTATGTCCCTAGTTGCTAGCCAGTAGTCGATTCTAGACCATGCTTTGTGTTGCAGTGAAAAGCATGTGCCTTCGCGCGTGGCACAATGTGTATCTTGCCAAAATATCAGTGAGGTGGTTATCAGTGATGATCGTGTTGAGTGCTGAGGCTGCTTGGGTGTGGGGGCACCTGGAACTACCGACTGTCTAGCGCGTCGTCCAGCGGGACATTGAAGTCGCCACACCAGAGTACTGTCTGTGGGCCAGCGCCGGCAATTTGGTGCCAGATCTTAACAAAGAAGTCGGGGTCATCAGTATTTGGTCTGAACACGGTGGCAAGGGTTATGGGATGATTGTAGAGCGTGCCCGCTAGTATGACACAGTGTCCCTCGTTATCACTGATGCAGTGGGTGGTTTTCCAAGCCAGGCCCCTACGTATGAGGACTCAAATCCCTCTTGCGTAATTGGAGTATGTTGACGAGTAGGACAATCCACAGCACCTAGTAAGTAAGGTAGGAAGAGTGTTACTGACTAGGTGGGTTTCTTGGAGGAGACAGATATTGACTCTGCGTCTGTTTAGGTAAGCATGTACTAGGCAAGTCTTCCTGCCGTCGTTGAGGCCCCTAATATTCCATGTGATGAGTTTAACTGTGGCTGCCCTATTCATCCTTGCACTGGGGGGATAGTAATTATATCTCGGGGGGGTTGCCATGTTATGTATGCGGTGATATGTGCCGAGTCCCATTCATGTGTCCATCCATAGAAATAGTGGTTGCACATGCCTGTTAGCCAACAACTTTTAATATACATTGAACAGTACCCCCTTAACTTCCCCGCAACATTAGTACCACCCTCAAACCTCCCCCCACCCACCCCAACCCCCCAATTAGGTTGTGTTACCCTTACCCATAACATTTACAACTGGGAGGTATCCCTTGGGGCAGTGGAATCTCCGACCTAACTCTCCGCCGCAAAGGCTGGGTGGCCGCGCATCAGCTATAGAGAGGGACCGTCGGCCGCTAGGACAGCCGCAGTACACCCCGCGAACATAGGCAAAAATAAACATCTTTTCAAACAGAGCATTAGCAAAATTATCTGGCAGCGTTACATGACAATAGAAAAGGGGCAACCTATTTAAAGAGGCAGGGCGCTTAGCCATTCCAGCAACAACAATGCTCCTAATCTACAATGCATCTTAGGGAAATAGTTTGGAGGTGAGCCCGCCTGGGATCAGGATAACTTGGCTTTTTGTTTAGCAAACTTGAGAGCTTGTTTCGCATTGATGAAATGGTGTGTTTTACCTTCGTGTATGATTCTGAGCTTGGCTGGGTACAGCATTGCATATTTTATATCGGACTGCTGCAGCAGCCGTTTGGTGGGTTGGAAATCCCGGCGGGCCACCTGCACCGCCACGGTAAAGTCGGGGTAGAATGATATGTTGTCACCCTTGTATTGGATTTGACCCCTTTCTCTGGCCAGTCTGAGGACCGTGTCGCAGTATTTATAGGTCAGCAGTCGGGCCACAATTGGGCAGGGGGAGCTCCTGGCAGAGGCCTGGGGCCCAGCGACCTGTGGGCTCTTTCAACAATGAAGACTGGGGACAGGTCTGTGCCAAAGAGATCTTTTAACAGGGTGTCTACAAAGTCCTCCATCTTGGAGATCGCCGTGGAGTACGGCACTCCCACGACGCGAAGGTTGTTGGGCCTCGACCGGGCTTCCAGATATTCATTTCTAAGTTTAATAAGTTCTAGCACTTTGTCCATGCGCAGGAGTTGTTCGGATGTGGCAGCTTGGTTATTGTCGGTTTCCGATATGCAGGATTCCATGAGCTCAAGCCTAGTGTCGTGGGCATCAACTCGGTTTTTCACCTTGTCGAGACGATCGGTTAGTATATCTAGTTTAGTGTCTATGTTCTTTAGGTTCGACTTGACCTCCAGCAGGATTTCTTTTAAATCCAGGTCCTGTTCATCAATGTCATCTGTTTGGCGGGAGGCGGCTCCCGTGTCCACAAAGTGATCAGCCTGCCTGGCGCTATCTCTCGAAGGAGGGCTTGGTTTGCCGGCCCTCCTGCTTGCCCATAGCTGTATGCAAACGTGGCTCAGCAGCACTGGATCTGGAGCCGGAATAGCGCTGAAGGGTGTGCCGCAACGTGGGTCTTTGCAGAGCGTGATTCTGGAGGTGTGTCCCGCCGCTGACTCCCCAGGGCCAAACAGGGGAGATGAAGTGTCTCTGGTCTACCTTAGATTGACAGGTTCTGTTCCTTAGTAGTGCCGGTGCCCGATCTGGATCGGACCGCCGCTCTCCGTATGCGTGAATTATCAGCTCCTGCTTCCCCCCGGGCCAAAAGGGAGAACAGCAGCATGTCAATGTCGGCGTGGCCAGCTAGGCTATTTGATGGGCTGAGGTTTCCCAGAATGGGCCTTCGGGTGCCGATCACCTGACCCCCCCTACCCCCCGCAGGGTCAGCGGCCCACCGTCCTGGAAGCCGCTGGCAGCGGGGGTGCTATCGTTTCCCAATGATGAGAGGGGGGGCACAGCACACCTCACCTCAATAGGGAGTACTTGTCACAGCACCAGGCGCAGGCGGAGCAAGGCCGCCAGTCGTAGCAGGCGGCTCGGAAATGGCCCCCCACGGAGTCCGCAGCTCAGTGTCTCCAGGAATAATGGGTGCAAAGCACCGTTGTCCTCCCCCGCAGGGGGGGCAGCACAATTCTATGGGGAGCAGTGCAGGCGGGTTCCCCGCTGAAAGCCCTGGGGCGTGTTTTGCCGCTCGGCTCTCGCAGCGTCTTCTTCCCCTCTCAGCACGGCCCAGCTCCTTACCCCGGGCTCTGAAGTTGGAGCCGAATAGACCGGAGGTGTCGCCCCGTGGCACGGGCCCAGCCGCAGCAGCTCCCCCACCGCCTCGCCTCCAGATGCAGGCCTAGCCGTACGGTCTCTGCAGGGCCGATGTCGCCGGCCTATTCAGCAAGGCCCGGACAGGCCGCATCTGCCGCCCGGCATTCCGCTCCGCCGCACATCAGGTACAGGACGAATACAGGTCCGCCGCAGCGCTCACCATGTCGCCGGTGTCCACGGGGTGTCTGCCCACGGCGTTGTGGCCAGATGGGTCCCTGAGCGTCTGGTAGTTTCAGGATTGTTGGCTTGGCCAGCAGAGCTCGCCTACTGTATGGCCATTTTGCAGCTCAGCTAATCCACGTCCCCTAGAAGAGCCTTTATGGAGTGAAGAAACATATCATTTATCAGAAAAAAAGGAATTTACACTTACGAGTGCCTTTACAGTCTGGGACAGCAATAGATTACCCCGAACGCCACCCCAACCGGCCACCTTGCGAAGTTTTCTCTATCTGTGTGGTCCTGAAGAAGGTGTCTGGATAAAAGAGTAATGTCCACACTGAAATGTGCATTGACTGTTCTTAGGAGTGTTTCCAGTCCACAACACTACAACAGCTGAAACAGAACATCTTCTACCATTGTACTTTCTTGTGTGTATGTGTGTAGGTGCTGGAATGCACATGCATGGTTGGTATGAGATCGGTATATGTGATGTTTGTATGAGTGAGTATAGGATGGGGGATCAAGTATTTCTCATGAGAAGGTGTTTGTTAAACAGGCATTATACACTAATTGTGTGTGAAATGCCTTTGCAATTATTGTAAAAAAATATATATATATATATATATATATATATATATATATATATATATATATATATATATATATATATATATATATATATATATATATATATATATGATCAAAGTATTTATTGATGGAACCAAGCAAGTAAAAAATAAATTGTATTTTTAATTTTTTACAAAAGATGCTTATTGTTTAGTGTCTCCCGAGTCAGAACACATGGAAGTATATAGGCACATAAGAAGAAATACGGGTCAAGTGGGCTATTGTCTTTTGTTTTGCAGCCTCTCCTCTAAGCCTATGCGGTCATGCTTGGAAGTGGTCAGAGGTGTTTCCGGACTTCTCCTGCAGGGTAAGTCCACGCTTCCAAAGAGATGTGGGGATGATTCTGATGCTCCTAATCTCGATCCTGTTGAGGCGGCAATGCTTCCACAGCGTCCTCACTTGATCAACGGGGTCAAGTCAGATGCAATCCTCATTGTTCCGGGAGCAATACAGGTCACCGCTGCTCCCAGTTCGCAGGCTCCTGCCCAATCCATATTTCTCAATTATTCCTGGCAGCCTCACCTAGCATACAGGTTTGCTGCACCACTGCCACACAGGCTTCAGACCTTACAGCGTGGCAGTCCTTACCACGGCTGCCCCTCCTGGAATACGGGGTTGCTGCTAAGGTGTTGCACAGACTTCAGTCCTTCTCCGCAAGGGCAGTCTTGTTCGTGGCAGACACTTCTGGAGCAACGGTCACCGCAATGGTGCCGCACAGGCTTCCGCCCTTACCACATGGCAATCTTTACACAACCATATTCATGGTGGCCCTCTCCTGGCATACGGGGGTCCCTGACTTAAGTATGCACACAGGCAATGACCCGATCGGTGCAGAAGCCATCTGCTCACACCTCGCACCAGGAGTCAACTCAACAAGGCTCCCCACTGAACCTCGCTCCATCCAATGCTCTCCTCTTTCTCACAGGGCACACTGGGCTCGGCAAGCAGGCAGGCGTTGGTGCTCCAGGCTCCAGATCACAAGGTCTTGGTTTCCCTGTGTGATGTAGCATCACCCAGCATCGGGACTAGCAGGCCTTGGTTACCAGTCCTGGTCACAGGCAGAAGTCTTGCAGAGCGGCCCCTCCTCACACAGCCCGTCTGGCTGCTTGGCAGATGACAATTTTTGGGGTCTCAATCTCTCCTTCTTATAGTCCATTTCCAGACACCAAATGTGATTTAGGGTCTAGGTCTTTGACGTTTTATGTTGGGGTTCTTCTTCTTTAGAAGTACACACTTCTCCTCTCCCTTTTCTTCCTGCGAGACTGCAAAGCTGATAGTCTACAACACAGGTTATGAGTGACTAGAGTTCACACCTGGATGTCAGCCACAGTGATATTTGTATCAAAAACGAAACCCCGGGGGTCAGCCCCACTCTTTATGATTCCCTTATCAGCCCGATCTCTTTCCCGAGATGGGTCCAGGCCCCTCACTTGTGATCTTTCACTGAATCAAAGAGCACCCTTTTAAGTATACAGGGGAGGGGACATCGCTCTCCCGCTCCAGTGTGTTCTACCGACTCACACAAATTCAGCAATACACAGATCTGTCTGGTGGGATTTCTCTGCCTCCTCATGTCTTCACAATGCAGGCCTTGTCCTCCCAAAATGAAACTTTGGGTCCTCCATTTAATGTACCATTAAAAACACACTTGTACACATAGCACTTGGACACATAGCATACACACTATTTAGCGCTGTTACCTCCATTTATTGTGCCACCACAGGCACATATTCCTCTCTGCACACAAATTTCTCTCTGCACACTGCTCAGTACTGTAGTCTTTCTGTGTAGCCACTTGCAGAAACAAATGCAGCCAGCACACACATTCACCATGCGAGCACTGCACAACACTACACCCTTCATGTATTGTACTCCTCGCAAGTACACATACACCCAGTACACGCACTCACCATGCACGCATTGCACAGCACTGCTCTATCCCTGTACTGTACCCTTCCCAGGCAGACATACAACCAGTGAAAAGTCCCCTCTCCTGCATTGCGCAGCCCTTTACATCTAACTGATGTAGAGCAAGTTAAGAACACAGCCGCAGAACTTTAAAAGTTTACCTTAAAATGAGCGGGCCTGTAGGTCTCACTCCAGTAACACAGGTTAACGAGCATTTGCAATGCCTTCAGTCTTGCATTTGTGAAAGTTAGAGCTCTTGGCTTTGAACATGATAATGTTTTTTACATTTTTTTTTTATTTGCCCTGGAGTGGTCATATTTTTAATACGCTATTGCCATTTGTATGACCTTGCGGCGCTGGTGAACCAGACAATGGGATATAGGTTATGAGGGAAATAGGTTATGAGGGAGGGGAGACAAGAGTAATACGATGCCTAGAAAAAAAAAAAGTAACAACATCCTGGAAAACACTCATACGGAATGCAAGATTAAGTTAAGCATGTAAAATGTAAGCAGGAACAACATGGTTACCTTAACGCTTTTACACTACTTATTCAGAAATCAATGAGTGTTTGTGCCAAAAAAAGTTAAGGATATGACTATAGGGCCTGGAAGGAACCCGGAAAAACGGGCAGCAAAGGTGACAGGCTTGGGGGGTTGAGGGGGGCTAATTAAATATACAGAAAGGGGAGGCATAAAAGAAGAGGCACAGGCAGGGATGGTGCCATGCAAATCTAGAGTGAGAGAAAGCCTGGCGAGCAGGAGGGACAGATGGGGAGGTGGTCCACGACAGTCACAGAAAGGGCAGGGACAGATCAGAGGAGAGGCGTGAGGGACGCCCTCAAACAGGTGTGGGGGTCAGATAGAGTGAGGGAGTGAGCCAGTAGAGAAGAGGAGAAAGGGAAGGGCATGCTCGTGGGAGGTAGAGTGTGAACACAGTTAGGCATAGATGTGATAGACAGGGATGGAGAGAAGGTCATACAGAGAGTAAGAGGGAGCGAGAGGGAGGGTTTGAAGAGACGCATGTAGTCATACAAGCGCAAAGAGAGACAGGCTTAAAGTTAAAGATAGGCACACACACATGCTGATAGTAAGGGGTTTATAGACGGGCTGAGTGCGAACAGGCAAAGAACATACCGGAACAGAGGGAAAGAGATACAGGCATATAGAATGGAAATGCGTTAAGACCATTACATTAAGATGTCAAATGAAAAACAGTCATCTCAGTGATATGAAGTCATTTGGTAACCAAACTTTAGATCAGAAGTGAAATCCTGAGAGATTCTTGCACTATTAGGCAGTAAACTTTTTGTCCAACCTTAACGGGCTCCTAATATTTATGTTGCACCATTGGCTGAACTTATTAGATCTTTTGGCTTTGCCGTAGTGTCATATACAGATGACGCTCAAATTATAGTGTCCATTTCTTCTGATGCCAACATGGTAGTGTCCAAATTCAGAGAATGTATGCTTAATATAGGCACTTGGTTGCACGAAAATTACCTAAAACTTAGCTCGGAAAAAACTGAGGTTATTCTTTTGGTTCTGATCTGTCTTTCTGGAATACCTCCTGGTGGCCCTCATCTCTTGGTAACCTTCCTTGTCCAGTTCAGAAAGTAAAAAACCTTCGAGTATGGCTTGATGAACAACTTTGCTTTTCAGATCACATAAACAAGATCACATCTTCTTGTTTCCATCTTCTCAGGATTTTGAGGAAGGTGTTTCCTTTTATCCCAGTAGACTCGCAGAAGATGGTCATTGTTGCATTGGTTCTATCTAGGATAGACTATTGCAATGCTCTTTATTTAGGCATCCATAAAAAGTATCAGGTGAAACTTCAATCACTTCAGAACGCAGCTGATTGTCTTATTTTAAAAATCCCCAAGTTTAGCTCTATCTCCAAGGGCATTCGCGGCCTTCAATGGTTACCAGTAACCAAGAGGGTTAAATTCAAGGCCCTTTGCATTGCTCATAAAGCCTTGCATACTGGCGGTCCTGAATATTTTCAGCAGTACATTTCCTGGCATGTACCAAAACGAAATCTAAGATCCAGCCCTGCTAAATTAGTAGTGGTTCCCAAAATCAAGAGGTCTAAATGGGGAGGAAGAAGTTTCTCGTTTTTGGCCTGCAGGTTGTGGAATTCTTTACCTATTGCACTGAGGTCGCAATCTAACATTTCTTTGTTCAGAAAAATGTTAAAGGCCTGGCTTTTTTCAGTTTATTATTAGTAGAACTATTTCTGTTTTATCCAGTAGGAACGCTTAGCACTAAGGCGCCTTCGGCAATTGCACGCTTTATAAAAACTGTTAAATGAAAATGAAATACCTTGGAATTGCAATATGTTATTGAGCACAAACCTCTTTTTCATCTGGCGCACAGGTTGTTAGAGGTTTCCACTGTGGGGCATCTTTCTGCTGCTCTCTAATCCACCTAGCAACCTCTGCACCCTATGTCTTCCAGCACTGCTGCATCCCCGGGCTCACCTGAGGCCACCTCTCCCTGCCCCACTGAACAGCAGCAGAAGCCGGGAGCAGCGGTGCCACCCGGTCACAGCCGCCATCTTACAGAAAGAAGAGCGAATGGCAAGGTGATAGGCGGCAAAAATCATGGGCTGACAACCGTCGTCTACCTCTCCCGGCCTCTTGGGCAAGAAGCATCTGAAGTATCCCACAAGCGCCACTGGAACAGGAACTCTGTCGCAGCCACTTCCTACTCAGGGTGGAAGTCAACCGAGGATGCCGGCCATCTTGGATAGACGGTGGATGTTCAACAGGGTATGTACTACGACAATGCCATGATGAATATAAATGAGTAGGTAAAGCGTATATCAATTTGCCTTTAATGGCTGAAAGCGTGTCAAAAAAATTTAAACTGTTGCTATATAATTTTTTTTAAACGGTGTGCGTGCCCCCTCGCTACAGAGTTTTTTTGGGGGGCGTTCCTGTGAGGTGTAGTGCCTTGACCTTGAGGACGCTGGCTGGGACTGGATGGCTCAGAGACAGCCTTATAGGGGAAGGAATCTGGCCTTACCCCACAAAAAAGGTTTAAACAATTCACCCATATTTTTGGGACACTGAATGGTGGTGCCAGCTCTTACACTAGCAAGAATTAGCAGGGGATACCTCACCAACCACGACCATTATTCAAGTTCTAATTTTGGTTTAGAAAAGGGTTGTTACTATACTAGTAGGCAATAGATGCTTCAAGGCAGGAAGTATGGGGTGAGGGGAGTTGGGGGGATAAGCTTAATTGTTTTTGTGTTAGTTTGCTAGTTTTTAAGTAGGCATTGCACAGTGGACTTGGGCCTGTAGGCTCTGAGCAGTGGCTTCTGAGGGTTTCAGCGCTCTGATTAGTTCTGGGCCCATGAAGGTGGGCCTACCCTGGCAGAAGAGAGCACAAATCCATCCAATCTATTAGCTATTCCCACAGATACTACCGCGCACATGATGCTGTGCCGGAGCTTGGGATCACAGACCTCCTAGATAAAGAGACCCCAGTAGTTGGCAGGGGCAATTTTAAGTACTCTCCTGGAATGTCAGCGGCTCAAGTGATAATATCAAATGGGATGCAGTATGTCAAGCATGTGCACCAGATTTATCTTTCTTCAAGAGAAAGAGCACCAGTTGTGGGTTCTTGGGGAGGCATGGATACTCAAAAGTCTTCAACATGGGGTACTCCTGCGGCTCACGGAGGGTGGCCATTTCCTTAGAAGGACCTTCCCACTTAAAGTTAAGGCTACTCAGGTGGATTGTATTGGTAGGTTTGTAAAGATATCCAGGACTTTGGAAGGATAAAAGAGGATGCTGGTCACTGTGTATATCCCCCACCTGGCTGGTAGAGGATACACTGGCAAGTGTTCCCGAAGTGCTGATTTATTCCCCTCAAGGTTTTACAGTGATACGGGACGATTATAAAGAACCCAGCATTAGACATGCTCTGCTTGGTCTGTGCCACTAAACCAAAAACCCTGGTCAGCTGGGTCAACTCATTCGGTTTGACAGGTACTTGGTGAACGTGAAATGAAAGAGAGAAACAATACACTATCTACTCCTTACAACATTGATCTGTGGCACAAATCGACTATGTTTTTGTCAAGGCATTAAAGACCAGAGAAATAGCAGACGTCTGTATCCTCCCGGTAGGACTCTCAGATCATTTCCCGTTGAGTTAGTAGCCTGAGGGGCCTACAGGGAGCCAGGTGGCTTCTGGAGACTGAATGCCGTTTGGGTACAGGATGACTGCTTGACACATCTACTCAGAGAGGCCATCATTGAGTACTTTGACCAGTGGTTTCCTCCCCATTAAAGCTATGGGAGGCATTTCAAATGGTAGTCTGGAGATTGCCAAATCCTATTCTTGCGGTCAAGAGAGGTACAGGGGCCAGGCAGTGACTTCAATGGAGCAGGAAGTGTGGGCTCTGGAGTCAGCATTTGCTGACTCCCCCCAGAGGAAATACTTTTGACAGCCCAAATATGTCTCACACATGTTAAAACACACCCTCTTGTGCACCTCTCACTCTACATGGTTATTTACAGAATGCAGGGTATATGAATGGTGAGACAAAACGGGAAAGTTATTGTACTGACTGGCTAACCGGGAGGCAGAGGTGCGCATGGTCCCATCCATTAGAAACAGGGCAGTTAGTCACTGATCACTTGGGGATTGCGGCAGCCTTCGCTTAATATTATAAGAACCTCTACGGTTAGCGTTCCCACACATCGAGCAGGAACACCTGATACTGAGTGATCTGCCCCTCCCCACCCTTTCTGTGGCAGAACACATGGAAATTGATCTCCCATCTTCCAGGAGAAGATTCAACAAGCAATAGCTGAAATGCTCTCAGGCAAAAAAAAGGCCCCTTAAAGGCGTTCTCCCTGGATTTTTAAAGAAATGTACGTCCCTACTGTTGCCTTGCTTGCTCTACATCTTTGAGGTGGCCCACCAGGAGGGTTCACTTGCCCGCGACCTGAAGAGTGCCACAATTGTAGTAATACTGAACAAGCATTTGCAATGCAATAGGTCTCGCATTACTGAAAGTTTGAGCTATTGGCGTTGCATTATTATTAGCAACGCCAATAGCTCTAACTTTCAGTAATGCGAGACCTATTGCATTGCAAATGCTTGTTAAGTTTAGTATGAATATGTGTTCACTAAAATCACGAATGGAAAAAAAACGCAACATCTTCGGGACCTGCATTGGCTCCCTGTGGTGCAACGCGTCCAGTTCAAGGCTCTCACTCTTGCCCAGGGTGCCCTCTACAAATCTAGGCCGCCGTATCTTAGAAGTCGTTTTGATTTCTATGTCCTCCGAAGACAATTGCGTTCTGCCGCACTTCGTCTTGCAGTCATCCCCCGTTTTCGTCTTATACGAACGGGAGGCAGCTCTCTTTCCTTCAAGGCAGCTAAGGCCTGGAATTCCCTACCCTATGAATTGCGGAATACTCAAGATCTCAGGCTGTTTAAGAAGCAGCTAAAGACCGTGCTTTTTAATTAACCCACCGCTCCTCTCGGCTCCTAAATTTTGCTGTTGGCTTTTGCGCCGGGACACTCTTGAGTATCCGTGCGCGCTACAAGTGATTAATAACATAACATAACATAAGTGTATATTAACGAGAAAGGGTCTATGTGTAAAAAATAAGCACACAGGCGGGTAGCTGTGCGTGCATGAATGCGTGGGTGCGAGGGTTTTGGTACAGGCTGATAAAAAGGGCACACACTAAAAACATGTTAAACAAAGCAAGGGAAGAGAAGTAAAGGTGGCTATAAGGGCTGACCTGTGAAGCGTAATCGCTGAGTGTATGTAGGGAGGGAGGAGCGCCTGTGTGGGAGACTGCATGCATGTGTGCTGAATGGTCACAGGCCATGCCCTGCGCCTACACACTTAGACTGTGCCCGGTTTGTACTGCACACAGGACATTATCAGTACAGGGCATTACCACAGACTCTCTGTTGAGTCCTCGTAGGCCATGTCATGCGAGTACAGTAGAGAAGCACAGGTAATGGCATGCGCTGTGATGCACACAGGGCGAGGGCTGTATACAGTGAGTACATAGCACAGTCAGAGGGGGAGAGGGGGAGCTCTGAGCCAAACAGCAGAATGTTGCACTGGACAAGCTTCGACCTTTGTTTGATGCACAGATGGCGCAGGCAGAGAGAGCCCTGAATGCACACTAGATGGTGTGCCATGTGCACTCTGCGCAGGACCTGAGGCCACAATCCTGGCCTGTGAGTAGAGCATAAGGAATGACGAAAGTGTATTTCATTCAAATTCCATAACATTCACTGGAAGAAGCTGCAGTTTATTATTCCTGTTAAAAATTCTCTTCCATCATATGAGGCACTAGCTGAGTTAGTTAACTTCGGCTGGAGAACGGTAAGTGTTCATTCAATCCTACCCTGAAAAAGTACATATTTACAATTAAAGCTAGTTACCCACTCCTAACAACCCAACCAGCACAGTGCTTATGGCCTCACGTGACATCACAAATATTTGATTTTGCGACACCACTGATTTCATCAGTAGGAAATGGGGGTTGGGGAGGCCGTGTTTGGACGTTCAGAGCAGCTGACTTTGGAAATGGATAACCAGGTTACAGTCCCGACCTTGGTTTGGTTCAACATCCTGAGGAAAGCAAGTGCCTCTGAATGGCGTTATTTTGTGAAACTCACCACAGGAGTGGACAAACTGGTTATTAGCTCCTAGTTAAAGGGGCTTCCGCTGCTGTACACTCCTATGTTTACCCGGGGCGTCTGGATTACTTCAGTCCCCCAAGCCAAGTGGCCTCATGCCAGATCTGCCACCTTCAGAAATCCCTGGTAGTCAACAGAACACTGCATTTTTTCACACATCACTTCTAGGCTAAGTAGCTCCGCGTCCGCTGTAGTGTGTTTGCCGCAAACACTGCATTCTGGGAGCTGTAGTTTACTAGGATGTGGCATAACGGGCAATGATGCCGACTTCAAAACTGGGAAACGAGCCTCGGCACCGGCTCACCATCCTGTGATTTTGGGCAAATCACTTAATCTCCCTGTGCCTACCAAAAATGAATGTGTCCTTGTGTAATGTAACTGGTGCTCATGTAAAGTGCTCCAGTGCCTTTGGGTTGAGTTCGCGCTATAGAAAACTGTAAAAAGAAATTACTGTTGAATCCCTCCCAGCACATTTTCCCCCTGCACTGCTGCTTCGCCAGTGGACGGCTGTGTGAGACAGACCGAGGAAGGTAGCCGGTCTGGGAATAAATCAGTAATGCACAACTGTTTATCCAATGCACCAAAGCTTGATTGGAGTGACGCTTAGGTTCACAAGTGCTGCAAAAGATTTATAGTTATTTTACAGAAGGGTGACTTTACAACATCCCTTGTCAACCCCATTAGTGAAAGCCAAACCTCAAGTTCCAGAATGCACCTAGGTGTAGGCTAAAAGAGCAGGGCTGCTGGCGGTGCCAGAGAGGACATGGGACCTCCTGAAAGCGGACCCTGGGTTCCATGTTAGTGCTTCAGACAGCTCAATAGGGGAGGGTCGGAAGTCTCCAAGGGCTGCTACTGTCTCCACCATAGCAATGTGTAGTAATATAAGTGAGCCGCCTGTGGGAAGAGTTACACGTGTGGACAGTAACTCACACTGCCCACTAGAACTCTCACCTACAAAGGCCCATGGATAGCAACTAGGCTAGTGCTCGCCTCTTGCTCCCCGGTTCAAGAAGGCAGTAAAAGAAACAGGACTAATCTCAGCAATGAAAAAAAAAATCAGAGGAACGGCTCCACCTAAATTATTTACAAAGACCCACATTCCTCCCACTACAAGCCTTTAAAGCCGCCCTCTCCCTGAGGTGAGTTTCGGAGACGTTTCGTAACGATTTTAAAATTAAAAGAACTCCGAAAACAGTAATTACGAGTCTTACTCACCCCAACAGCTTACAGCACTATCACCAGCGCCGCCATAAGCAGCACGGCACATTACGTAGGAATAAAAAAAAAAAACGTGTTGCACGCGCACCACAGAGGAGCGGGGGAGGGAGCGCGGCAGCGAGGCGAACGCGCGCTGCTGCGCGTGCTGGCCACCGACGGGAATGGGGGCAGCAAAGGCGGGACATGCGCCCGCCTTTGCCCAATTGTGTGCCGTTTTTGTAAAAAAAACGCACGCTCCAGCCAATGTGGGCTTCCCAAAGCAAAACCACACGCACGAGCGTGTGGGCAGCTTTCAGAAGCCCTTTCTAGAGGTCTCGCGCTGAGCGAGCAGTGCTGCGCACTGCAACGCTAGGCGCGAGACCTAAAAAGGGGGAACCACCCAAAGAATTCAGCACCTACCACCCTACATTACTCATAAATATGGAGGTTAAGATCATTGACAGAATGTTGGCCAAGACACTGTCTAACGTGATACGCTCGCTCATCTACAGGCTTTATCCCTGCGCATGCCACTTGCCACTGCCTCCGCAGACTGAATATGGTGCTAGTCATGGTACAAGAATTAACAGGGAGGTGGCACTAGTGTTGATAGACTTTGAAAAGGCCTTTAACACTGGCCGTTCTCCAACAAGGTTCTGTGAAGGCTGGCTTTCAGCCCTTATTTTACAAGCAGACACTCTACATGGATCTGTGCGCATGTGTATGGATGAACGGCGTGCTGTCTCTGCCCTTCTGAATGGAGCTTGGCACCTGTCAAGGATGACCATTCTCCCTACTTTTATTAATCATAGTATTTGTAATGCAAGCATATGCTAAAATAAAGAAAGAAAGAAATAAAAGAAAAAATATGCCAACTAAATGTGGATAGCATGTGCTTCATTAAAGAAATTAAAAAGTAAAGCTTTGCACTGGTCTGCCATCTTGGAATAGAAATAAAATGATAAGAGTATGATAGAGTATGCAGAATACTGTTTCAAGATGGTGGCATGCTTTTGAAGATTGCAGCAGTGATGCCTGGCACTCTGCATAAAAAACAATGGTCCAGTAGTAATGGCAGCAGAGCTGTTGACACTCTCATTATTAAATTAGCACTAGTCTGGATTTTCAGGTGAGCTGCTGAGGGATGAACTAAAGGAAATATCTCCTGAGGTCGGAATTCTCTGGATGCAGAGTAACACAGAGAAAGCAGGCAAAATACTGTTACTCAAACTACCTGCCATTCTAAAGACCAGCGGTTCTCTACTAGGTAGAACCAAACATTGGCAACAAAGCCAATGTCACCCATTGGCTTTGCTGCCAATTGTTTGCTTCTACCTAATGGAAAACTGCTGGTCTTTAGGATGTCAGGGCTGATCCACTGCCCAATTGTTTATATGCTGTTCTGAAGGGCTAAATTAATATGTGAACGACACTCTGTGTGATGAATAACTGAAGTGGGCTTACCTAAAGGCCATTTTCTCTAAGCAAGAATATGTATTATTTCTTTTAGAAAACATAAGGCAGGTGAGACAGCTAAAACAGTCTATAGGTTAGACCTAAAACACACAAAAATAGATAGAGCACAGGGAGCAGGAGCACAGGTTGTTCTTGGTTCACATGCATAAAACATACAGAACTGACAAGAGCATCACAGTCTTGTCTGAAAGACATATAATCCCGGTCCCCTGATATACCTCCGTAAAAAAATTGTTGTCCAGAGATTTTCGTTTTAGATTTGTGTTTTTGGATCATTAGAGAAGTAATTTAGCTTGAGTGGACATTGTTAATCCAGGCCAAATTTTTCTAGACAACATTTTTAAAAATGGCTGATGTGTTGCAGTGATGATGTAATATTTCAGGAACCATGAGACCTATATACTTCATTTTGGTGTCAAAACATAGGTTTTACGGGTCAAATAGTCTTATAGAGACAGAAAATACCACCTCAGAGCAACTCTTCCGCCATTTTCCAAAATGGCAGCTCTATAATGATGTGTTTTAGCCATCATATTGGTAATTAATTTTAATATTTTTTTTGTTTCAGGTTTTCCTGTGATTCAAATTCTTAAAAATGAGCGAAGCAGGTGGCAGCAGAGGATCTTTACCTCCTGACAAAGTGTTGCTAACTACAAAATCTGAGGAATCCTTCAACAAAGAAAAATGTGTCATGTGCCAAACTAATCTGGAAGAAAAGCTAACATCAACTGCGGCTGGACAGAAGAGAGTTTGAGATGCTGCAGAAATACGGCAAGATTAAGTTCACAAAAGATTGAAACTGATGGGTGAAGAGGATCAAAGACATTGCTGATCTGTGCCAAATTTTTCTGGAGGACATTTAAAAAAATGCCGGATGTGTTGCAGTGATGATGTAATATTTCAGAAACCATGAGACCGATATACTTCGTTTTGGTTTCAAAACATAGGTTTTGACGGTCAAGTAGTCTTATAGAGACAGAAGATAATTCTCAGAGCAACCCTTCGACCATTTTCCAAAATGGCAGCTATAATTGAATTGAATTGAATAGGGAATAGAGGAAGAACAGACATATATAGAAATGAAACAAATAATAATGGTTTTTAATCCTTTTTTGTATACACTAAATAATGTTTATGATCTGAATATGAAAACAAATAATGTTTATCACTCCTGTTTTAGACGCATTTTCATAGTTCACTTTAGTTGTTTCTGCAATCGCTTGTTGTACCTTTGCAGAATGTTAAACATTTGAGAAGAGTATATCCACAGGGACATCTTTTTCTAGCACAGGTTTTGCAAGTACATGTACGTGTAACTTCTGTGGGTAGAGTCTTTAGAAATTTTGTAGGTTTTAGTACCCCATCAATATCTTCCCAACCAAATTCACATGGACCTTTCTCTACGTATGCATGATCCAAAACATTTACACATTTTCTGATCAACTAGAACGCTCTTTCAATGTGTCCATGCACAGAATATGATGTCGGTTAGTAGGACTGATCTCTTGAACTCACTGTACCGAAGTACGTCAAATATGTGACAGTCAGAACTCGTTTTCCTTTCCGACCAGCATGTAACAAGGTATTTTTCTACGTCTTTTAAGTCACATTCTTCTTCTGTCCCAGCAAATCCTTTTAGAAACTTCATAGGTTCAGCAGTTAATGCTCCAAGCTTTGTTCCAACTTTGCTCATAGTGTCATCACCCTTAAGAATAGGTGCCTTGATAATAACACTGGGCATCTCTGGGTCAAGTTTCTTGTACAGAATTTGAAGCTGGATTAAGTGTCTTTTCTCGCCTGTTCCATAAAGTATCCATAAATCTGACAATCCTTGACTTATAAACATTGCAACAAATCTAAGTGCACAATAATAACATCTGTGTCATTTGACAGTAAAATGACTTGCAATAATTGGAAATTCAGCGTTCACTGAAGCATCAGCAATGTTTTGGCGAGTTGACATCTCCAAGTTCATTTTGCTAGATGATGTTGACCAGAATTTATCAAGTGCCAAGTATAGGTGTCAAATGTTTGATGCAGGCAAGGTCAGTTGTTCCACTTGTAGACATGCATCTGATTCTCTCACATTCTTTGACAGATAGTTTGAGATAACTGTCTGTCAAAGACAATGTGCAGTTCTTGCAAGGTGCACACTGACTTTGATATCTGTAGAACAGTCTGAACAACCTCTCCCAAATTTTGCATGGATGAAATCTTGACCATTCGCAATTGTGACATCTAGTCCACAACAAAAGCACTTTTCAGTGAGGACACCTTTTTGAACTGAAATTCTTCAGGTGCAAGGTTTTTTCAAGCTCTTGTATGAGTTTGTGCTTCACTGGTTTGGCTGCAGCATCTCTATCAAATAATGCGTTTGTTGGAAGAAGATCATGCGACAGAATGTCCTTGATAAATTCATCCTTTTCTTCTGCTACATGCATCTCTCTATGTGCTTGCGAAAGGTTTTTTTTTTTGTAACCGGTTTTGCAGTGGCTGGTTGGACGAAACTCTTGCTATGGGAATTAAAGCATGGATGCTTAGCTTTAGTGATTATGTCAACCAGTTTTTCCTCTTTCAATACAAATCTCTCCTGCTTCAGTTCTGTGCTTAGTTTCGATCCATGTTCCAGGACATCTAATAGACGTGTCTTTATATCGCTATCCACATATTGTTTGGACACAGTCGCACAGGCTCAATCATTTCACAGGGGTTTCCTTGCTGCTGCATGAAATGAAGAAGGCTGTCAACATGTTTATTAAAACGCTCCCCTCTCTTTCCCACAAGTTCTTGGTAAGGAACAGTTTCACAATTGCCCATTTATTTTAAATTTATGATCTCTCTGAAAACATTGCAAATAAAAAGGACTTCATGGTAAACTAGCTTCCATTGAGCAACATATTCACTTTTACATGCCTGACCAACAATTCCCTTGGAGCTTTTCTGTGATCTCTGGATTGTCTGTTCCAGTTTCATAGCTGGAGCCACAGCATTGAACCTTTCCTCGCTGACTTTCACCACAAAATGTCCTTGGATAAATTTTCTGTAGAGGTTTGGTTTTTCCATCTCTAGCTTCTTCACTTTTTCCAAATAACAGGACCCATATCTCAGGTAGTTTATGCAATCGAATTCGTGAAACACAGTTATCAGTGACTCTACAGTCTTCCCATGGAACTCCCAATCCCCTTTCCGACCAGCATGTAACAAGCTTTTCACTAGAGCTATCATGCGCAAAACATTTCCCCAGTACTTGCAAAGTTTACATTTTTCTTCACATTCTTTGACAAACTCTGTGAACCTGGCTTTGCATTATGTCTTTTGAATGAAGGGCACCCTCTGCCTTGTTTACTACTGAGATAAGAAATGCAAAACCTAATTTGTCATTCTTGTTCCAGAAAGCATTCCAACGCAATGTGTCTATACACATCCACTGAGCTAACTTCCTGCATACCGCAACGCAACTTTTGTCATGTGGAAAACTTCCATCATTGGATAAAGATCATCAGATTCTACTGGATTGCTCATAAAAATGTCAGCTACAATACGGAAAACTCCATCGCAAAAAATTGGAAGGATAGGCTGGTATTCAAGTTGAGCATGCACATTTTGGAATTTCTTTAGGGCTGTGTATACTGTTGCGAAGTTTGTGACTGGAGATGGTATTACTGGTAAAAACCCAACCTTCTTCAGTGGGACAGTATTCTGGGAGATCAGAGCATGAATTCCAGCCCACGGAGGAATTGACTTTACTTCATCCTTCAGTCTGCACTGAATAAGAGATGTGATAAATTCAGTTAAATCAACTTTGCGGACTGCAGCATCAGGTAGAAGAAAATCCATGTCCTCGGCAACTTTGAAACTTTCTGGTAGACTGGGGAGTGTTGAGGACTTGTAGTGGGTTTGCACATATTGGCAAGGCATTTGGGTTATAAGTTTGCAGCTTCTTTTGTTTATGCCTAGAGCTGCCACAGCTTGTTTTCCAGCAGCTACTTTATTGGTACAGTCTTGAAAAAGCACCATGAAAGTATCATGTGTGCTGGATGTTCCATACAAAGAAAAGCTGCCTTCAAAATCAAAATTATCAAAAGCAGCAATTGTAAATCCTTTCCTGGTAAAGTGACTTGGAAGTGGTGTGCTGTCGGATTCACAAGATTTTACAGCATGAGCTGCTAACAAGTTCCTTCTCCGTACCATATCATTATAACTTGTTGATACATCAATCCTATACATTGAAGTTTTTAGCTCTCTACTTTTGCACTTGTCATAGATTGCGTGGGTAGTCATCATGTGTGGCTTTTTTTTTTTTGCCGCGATGTAATTCATAAAACATGATTTGGAAAAGACAGTAAATTTGCACAGCATAAGCCTGTCGGTTCATGGGACTGTCTTCCACTTCTTCGCTAATATCTTCAAAGCCATCATCAATGTTGTTGGCTTCTGTTCCGAACTCAAGAACTTTAGTTTGTAACAGTTTTGCTTTGCTGATATTAAACAATGATGTAAAAAATGTTAAGACAACACCAGGCATTCTTGTTGACTCCTACGATTTGCGGAGCTCTGAGGCTCCACAAAATTTGTCATCAAGTCCAAAATCGAAATCTTTCAGGACGTTTCTTAAAATGGTTCCTGCTGATTTTACTGCATCCTGTGATCTTATTTTGGCAGCAAGAACTTCAGGAGTCAAATCAGATGAGAACACCATATGTGGCTCATTCTTTTTGTTAGACTGACAAAAACAAATTCCGTCATTGTACATTCTCACCAGAAAAATCTTAATTTCATTATTTTGGATCAATACAGTTTCAGCAATGTTGACCATTATTTCTCTGATCTCACCGAGTGTGAACCCATAGCCAGCACTCAAGAGTGGTTTTAAAACTCCATTTGCTTTTTCAAAGAGTGCAAACTTCACTGAAGGCTGGCAGTTCAGTTGCTGCTGGGAGCTCATTGTACATTCTTATTTTCGAATGTATGCACGAATGGAGTTCGGGTGGGCATACAAATCCGCTGCAAATACAATCAGCTCGCTGTTTAGATCAGCTACTCGGCTGAAACTTCATCTTGGATGAAATTAGCTGCAAATAAAAACAGGTTTGCCCTTTGAGACTCACATACTTTGTTCTTTCGCCAATCCCTTTGACCCTTGTTCTTGAAGGAAGTGGCCCGATTAGGGTCACCCGGGTCACTCACGACCACCTCTGCGCCTTCCCAATAATGAAGAATCGGTCAGACAGTAGAGAATACAAACCAGTTTATTAGTAATATGCTGCTGCGGAGCCCAGTCTGACCAGTCTTCTGAGATGACTGCCGAGAGACAGACTCCCCCCAACATAAAATCAGATATTATACATTCCCAATTCTCAAAAAATACACCCATTCTGGAAAATTCCGGCTCAGGCTACGGTGAACAAAGAAGGCAAAGGAGGGTGAGCCATGGCACAGGGCTGGGTACATGTTATCTCGACCCCAAGGCCGTTCGGCCGGTGCCTACCATTCTAAGATGTGGGAACGAGTCTATCTAACAGCAAAGGTATGCAACAATAGATAATACATTCATTAGTGCGGCGAAGCTTCAACCTTGAGAAGTACGAGCTGGAGGCGCAAAGGCAGCCTTTCGGCTGAGGCAAGCATTATGGGACAGGAGCTCAATCTCAGTTACAGAACAAGATGGCACCAAGAAAGATGGCGCCATGAATGCTAACTTAACACAGGATAGAGCATGAGCATGGCAAAGGGAACATTTCGAGTCTGTGCATTGCGGAAATAACATTTCAAATCTAACAGACCCTCCTTTTAGCATTCATGCTAATCTTTATTGGTGCCATCAGGTAAGGGTCTTTACAATTCTAAAGCGAGGAAAAAAGCTTTTTCACATAGACCACCATTGCGAACATATGGACTATTAGTTGAAACTAATATTCAAAAATGTTACACATATAATCAATATTCAAAAATACCCTCATTGATGCTCATCAAGTCCTGAATACCCTTCATCATCATAGCCTTGGTATTAGAATCACGCCTCAGGGTCTTGGGGCGTGGCTTGAGCAGTGATACGCAGCAGGCACAACAGGCAGGGAGGCAGTGTATGCATAGACAGCATGTCAGAATGATACCTGCTATGGCAACCAGAAAAATAAGAATCTTCCAACCCCAAGTGGCAAATAGGCCCAGAACCATCCCGTAAATTACCATGCATTGTTCTCCTGGTGTATATCTGAGGCTATTTTATGCAGTTTCTGTATAGCCCCATACACAGTAGGGTCATGTTCAGGGATATACACACAGCAGCTACTGCCGATGACGCGGCAGGCCCCACCCCGATCAGCAAGGATAACATCTAACACCATCCGGTTTTGAAGGGCAACCAGTCTCGTAGCCTGGAGCTCTGCCGTAATATTGGTCAGTATTCCTGCCGTAGTGTTAATAACTACCTCCACAACCCTCGTGAGTCTACGAATGTTAAGGCAATTAGACATAGGACCCCAGAAGGGCAGGATACCCCTCATAGCATCAGTAAACTGCTGCAAGGTAGTATCTGTTTGGTCAATGTCTTCTGTATTGATAACCCTTCTAAATCGGGACAAGTGTACCCCCCTGCGCTGTAATCGGTGGTCTCTGTGATAACTGGACGGTGCGATATATACTGGGGGTAGGAGGAAAGAGACATAGCATATACCAAACCATCCCCTGGGTAGCCATACATAAGCCAGGGACCCACAAAAAAAAAAACACATTATGAGGCGGTAGTAAAGGTGGACTATTGGTCATGTTCAAGTCATAAGTGTAATTGCAAATACACTTTCCCACTTTAACACTCCCAAAACCTTGGACACAAAAACTAGCTGTGGTGTTAACTATTGGCACTGGCATTGCTTCGTCCTGAGTAATATTGCGCATCTGGAAAGACCTGAAATATTCAATGGCATTAAAATCTTGAAAATCCATCATCTCATTTTGAAGCCACGTTACATTCTTTTTGATCTCATAGACATTCATGCAGGCATCAGGGTGCAAAGTATCAGGGGCCCCTTGTTCCCCTGGTGTAAACCCCTGGTGTACACTCATATATTTCAACACAGTCTCGTAATCAGCATAAGTCATGTTCATTGCATCAGAATGATAATGGATATACACCATAGTAAACAGTTGAAACCAAGCCTCACAGCTCGCTAAATAAGAGAAGGGCAGGGACATCAATAAATCATTCTTATGCATCACAGAAGGGAGCAAGTCACAAACCCAGCAATCTGTAATATTAGAGGCATGGTGCGCCTGATGGAGCATCTGCAAAAACACATTGTCAACGTACGTTTGTCTGTGTCTCTCCTTGTGAGGGGCCAAAGTGACAAATATATGCTCGGGGGAACAGGAGTAGTACCAATCAAAGTATGCACAGGATATTTCTCTTTAAGGAAATACGTTACCCCAAGTATTATTATTAGAAAAATCAGAATAATTGTTACAAACACTGCTTTACTTTTCACAGACCAGGAGGACCAGACAGGCCCATCCCGCTCAGGACGAGAAGCTGCGAAAGGCTGTTCTTCCTCCTGAATGGGGTGACCAAAAGGATACATTCTCTTAAAGCAGCGGAAAAGACTTACACTTGGAGCCAAACTGGAATAAAAGCAAAAAAATAAGACAATATATAGTCCGTTAGAGGTAGGCGCTGTTGAGCACCGGCGGTGGAGCTGTTCTTCTAGCTCAGATCCAGATCCCACGCTGCAGGGCAAGGTATTTTCCTTTCAGAAACGCAGTCCGTTCGCCCTGTTCGTTGACTGTCCAAACAATGCACCAATCTGCCTTTCCCTAAGCTATCGTTGATACCACGGGCGGGGAACTTTCGCCCTATTCTTCAGCAATGCAGTCCATCCCTACTAATCTGACTTTCCCTTTGGTGCACTGCTCCTCTTACGGGGGCGCAAATCATACCTCAACACTCCAGGCACAGCGGGGTCAGAGAACAAACGGTCAGGCTCAAGGGGACCAAGGGGCAAAGGGTCGGACTCAGACAGGTCGGTGGATTGGGGCGCAACTGGATGTGGCGCAATCACAGGTGGGCCAACAGGCTGGGGCTCCTGGATGGCCTTAAATTCAGGCGGCACCGCCGCATTCAGCACCGCATAGCTCTCTTCCTCTGTTGGTGCCCACGTGAGCCGGGCATCCGAGAAGGGAATGAACCGTGGCACCTGCTCCATCTCACAATCCCCAATCCCGTCCACGACCCACTGATCGTAGGGCAGCGGGAGGGGTACCCTCTTACAATGGGTACTGTGTATCCAATTCTTCCGACCGTCGACCTTCACCGCTGTCCTGGTAGATAGAAGGACCTGCAGGGGTCCCTTCCAGCGTGGCTCCAAGCCGCTCTTCCGCTGAAAGTTCCGGATCAATATCCAGTCGCCTGGCCGTATCTCGTGACCCAAACCCTCTGGATTTTACTGCAATGTTTCAGCGATATGTTGGTGAATAGAACGCACATTTTTAGTCAATTCATAGAGGTAGTCTATAAGCAAGGGGTATTCTATGTCCGAAAACCTGCGAGGTCGCGGAACGCCCAAAACATTTGCCGGGCGGCCAAACACGACCTCATACGGGGACAATCCTGTTCTAGAGTGGGCTGTGACTCTCGTAGACATTAGTGCTAGGGGTAAGGCATCTGGCCACTGCAATCCTGTGCTCTCTTTGATCTTGGACATTTTCAACTTGAGAGTACCGTTTGGACTTCTCAACCAAACCTGCTGATTGGGGGTGGTTCACCGCATGAAACTTTTGCCTAATGTGCAACCCGTCACACACTAATTGGATGACCTTGGCATTGAAGTGGCTGCCATTGTCACTCCAAATCAAACGGGGAAAACCAAAACGCGGGAAGAACTTCTTTCAAGAGTACCTTCGCCGTCGCCATGGCGGTGTTCTCTTTAGTGGGGTAGGCCTCAATCCATTTACTAAATGCACAAACAACTACTAACACATATTTCAAGTTGTTGACTCATTCCATTTCGATGAAATCCATCTGGAGAACCTCGAAAGGCGGTGCAAAACTGCCAACAGGGGTGGGGGTACCCTTCCCAGGATTGTGCATCAGGCAGATCATGCAGTACTTCACCAGATGGGCAGCAACTTTGGGGATATTGTCATTTCGCCATACGGGGTCGAACAGATTACAAATCCCTTTTGCACTAATGTGGGCTGGCCCGTGCGCCATGGTAACCATAGGGAGGACATATGCATCCGGTAGCATCCACCTCTGCTTTCCGGTTTTGTCAATCCAGCACCCATCCTCATCCAAATTAGCCGTGCTCTCCTGCCATATTGCTAACTCCTCAATTGTTGCCTCACTCTGAATCTCCTTGACATTTTGCAGTGTATTCTCAAACATTGCACACTCGGGCACCCATCTAGCAGGACCTGCCACAAACATCCTTTTCATTTTGGTCCGTGCTGTCTCCTTCGCTTTCTGATCTGCAAATGCGTTCCCCCTCCCAACATCATCAGTGATTGCCTTGTGAGCACTGCACTTCATTATTGTTAACTTCTTAGGAGTGCCAGGGCTGACAAAAGTCTGTGTATTAGTGGGCCGTTCTGTATTCTCATTCCATGGGACGTTAGGAACCCCCTCTCTGCCCAGAGCCGCCCAAAATTATGAGCCACTCCAAACGCATACTGGCTGCCAGTATATATATTGACAGCCAGTCTCTCACTCAACTCGCAAGCACTGAGAAGGGCCACCAACTCTGCAGCTTGTGCAGATGGATAGGGAACTCGTGATGTCTCAACTACAGTGCGTAAGGTGGTGATAGCATAGGCCGCTGTTGTTGAGCCATCCGGTAATTTAAAACAAGAGCCATCAACATATAGCTCCCCTTGGGGTTCAGATAGGGGAACATCAGTCAGTTCTACCTGTCCCTTCGTCTCTTCTTCAGTATGGAAGATGCAATCATGCACGTCCGTCTCCTCACTCTCAGAAGGGAGGGGTAGTAACGTGGCTGGGTTCAGAGTGGCATATCTTTTAATGGTGTCATGTGGTGCAAACAGGGTCAGCTCATAGCCAGTCAGACGTGCACTGGTAAGGTGCTGCATCTTTGTTCTGTTCAAAAGTGTGTCCACAGCATGCAGGACCATGACTGTGAGATCAGTATGACGGACAAGCCCAGCAGATTGTCGGATAGATATGGCCACGGCCACGACCGCTCTTAGACAGCTCGGGAGGGCTCTGGCGACGTTGTCAAGCACAGCAGAGAAATAAGCACCCGGCCTTAGCTTACCTCCAAAGGCCTGTGTTAAGACTGAGAGCGCGCAACCAGCAGTTTCGTGTACGTACAACAGGAACGGCTTCTGATAGTCTGGAGTAACAAGCACAGGTGCAGAGCAATGCGCTATTTTTAGTTGCTCAAAAGCATGCTGACAGTCATGTGTCCAAGGCAGGGGTTCATGCACATCTTTAGTGGTTAGGCGTAGCAGGAGCTTTGTTAGTAAAGCGCAGTTAGGGATCCAGTGGCGGCAATACGAAGTAATACCTATAAAGGTTCGCACATCCTGTTGCGTCTTAGGGATGGACATTTTAGTTATAGCAGCGATGCGCTCAGGCGTTAGTCTCCTTCCCTCCTTCGACAGTAGGTGACCTAAGTAGGTGACCTCCTGTCGACAATATTGACATTTAGAAAGGGACACTTTATGTCCATGATGGGCCAAATGTAACAATAGTTTAACCGTTGCATCCTGGCAACCATTTTCAGTATCTGAAGCTATTAGGAGGTCGTCCACGTACTGCAATAGGACATTACCTGAGGGAAGGATGAGGGAGTCCAATTGACTTTTTAATGCTTGGCTATAGATACTGGGGCTTTCAGTATAGCCCTAAAGAGCCCGACAGAATCTAAAACTTCTGCCGGCCAGGGAGAACCCAAACAGATACCTGCTATCTGGATGTATGGGGATGCTAAAGAACGCATTTGTCAAATCAATGACAGAAAAGTATGTGGCAGAGGGAGGAATCATGGTCAGGAGAGCAGTGATGTTGGGGACAACAGGGAACTGTGGGACCACAATTTTATTCACCTCACGCAGATCAATCACAAAACGGTGGACATCTGGGTGATCATCTGGGGAACCCGATGGTTCCCTTTTTAGAATGGGAAGAATGGGGCTATTGCACACATTTGCAGCCGTCTCTTCAACAACCCCAGACGCAATGAAATCCTGTATAATCTGCAATAGCACTCGTTCTCCTGCCTTTGGTATCTTGTACTGGGGAAGACGAGGCAGAACAGCATTGTCCTTAACTGTGATGGAGACCGGAGGTATCTGCAACAGCCCTACATCTGTATCACCTGTAGCCCACAATGTTGTTGGCACCTCCTTAAACTCAGCAGGAAGGGGCTCATCCTTTGACAAACATTCCTTGGAATTCACTACTTTGGGTCCTATGGTCATATAGACGCCGTCTGGGGAGTACGAAATAGTGGCATGTAACTTCTTCAACAAGTCCAAACCAAGTAAATTCTCTCCAAAGTTAGATGTCAATAAGAAGGGCGAATCTACAGTAAAAGGGCCAATAGTCAGGGTCAGTGGCTCAGAGATGGGGCTCACAACCGGTATACCTGAGAAGCCTACCGAAACTTTATTTTGGCCAGACAGGGCTGCCCCAGGGACCAGTGAACGAGAAACAGAGCTATTCATTGCGCCTGTGTCCACCAAGAATTTCTTCGCTGAGCCCTGCAGAGCAGCAGTAACATAAGGTCCCCGCTGGTCCACAGGGATCTGAACTGATCCCTCACCCTGCCCTTGGCTGTCCTAGCCGTGGGTAAGTCCCGCCACTTCGTCCAGATCATAATCGTCATGGTAATACTGTCGCCCCCTCGGATCATCAAAATAGTCCTGCTCAGACCGACCTGGCTGTTCCTCACCTCCCCGGCCTCCACCATAGCCACCTGTTCCACTGCCCTGTCCCCTAGACCCCCATCCCCTCGGAGCCTCAACCCTTTTCAACAGCCTCGGACACTCACTACGCCAGTGCCCCTCCTCATTACAATATGAGCACTGGTTCGGCCCCACGGGCGTAGTATTCATGCCAGTGCGGGGCAGCTGCCGGGCCGGACCAATACCCCGTCCTCTACCGTTTCCCCGAGACGCCCGTTCCATCAGCACCTTCGTCTTCAGCTCCTTATTTTTCTTCTCTACCTTCTTCTCTTCGTTCTCCCTGTGCTCATAATACTGTGCCATGCTTAATATTACTGATGGGGAGAATGTAGTCCAAGTGCTCTCCGAAGCCTGCAACAGAGTTGCGATCTCAGGAAGCAGATTCGTAACACACCTGTTAACAAACAGCCGGAAACCTCCCTCCATCGACAAATCCTGTCCACTAAAATCCCAAAACACCCCTTCAAACCTGGTGAAGAAGTCGGATACACTTTCATCTTTTTTCTGGCGACATGCTGTTAACTTATCCCAATCTACTCTTCTAGGTGGGATCAAGGAGTGCATATACGTAATGATTCGGCCCGGGAAAGCTAGTATCTCAGCCTTAGGCTTCTCGCCAGGCTTCCTCTCTTTATCTCATGCCCATATCTCACCACAAGTGCCACCCAACTCCACTACATGGTCCTGTGTGTGCACCTGCCGCCAAATATCAACCGGCACCAGCAAACCGAACATCTCAATGTCTGCCAACGTCATCACGGTTGACAACGCAGGCTCTGTCAACTCTTTGTAATAAGCAGTTGGATTTTTTCTAGGGTCGGGCAACTGAGTCTTAAGAGACAAAACCTCACTCCTTTTCCAAGGAGTATAAACCCACTGTTCCTGGAAACGGGCCTCTACTCACTGCCTGAAGACATGGTCCTACTCATCTCGAAGCTCTGGTATTTCGGGGTAGTAGATGGGATGTATTTCCCTCATCGGGAACTGAGACATTGCAGTCGGGCTCTTTTGGATCAACCTGCCTCGGTGTCCAACCAACATGGTGACACTACTAAAAACGTCATTAGGGGCCATGCCAGCTGCATACACACTGTCCAGAATGTCATAAATAATTTGGGGGCCAACACCATTAAAACACTGCTCCCACAGCCCAATCAAAGTAGCCGACATATGCTTGAGGGCATGCTGTTGCACGAATGGCCCATAATCTTTCAGTACACTCCACACTGTAAATCGGATTCCAGGCCCACTGGGAGGCCTGATCAGCCACCATCTTCTTCTCTGCATCACCCACATCAGACCGAATCAACACTCGCCCCAATCTTTCCTTAGCAGCTGCCCAATCCCCGTCATCCAGTCCCCGCACCGGTTACCCAGCGCACAACAAAGGCGAGGAGAGGGAGTGAGGGGAGGACACACTCGTGGGTGTTGCGGGAACTAGGGACACCAATGTCTGTGTGGTGGGCGTAAGTGAGAGAGGTAGAGAAGCGCTTGGAGCAACGGGCACAACAGATCGGCCTGTAACCACTGTAGTCCCGGCTGGTGGAGCCGAAGAGTCAACAAGGGGTGCTCCATCTGAAGCGGCCGAGTCAGGGGCAGGGGGACCAGAGGCGGAAGAATGGGAGGCGAGGTGCTGGGTCGGTGGGGCTGCTGTATATATCCTCTGCGGGGCATAAGGAGGTGGTGGCCGTACATCTAACATATCCTCCACAAAAGGATCACCCTCTTCCCGTGCAATATAAGACTTATCACATTGCAATCTAAACTTTCGGTCAGCACACTCTATACCCTTCTCTATCTTCTCTCTCTCTCGTACGCTATAGCCTTTTGAGTTACTGTCTGCGTCTTCCCTCTCCGGGCCTCCTTCTCTGCTCTTATTCGTCTTTGCTTAGCTTCCTTTTGCCATACCTGAAGATAGTCAAACATCGACTGCCTACTTCTTTTTGCAAACAACTTATCTTGCAAGAAGCTCAATTTCTGTTCATCAAAAGTACCTGTCAAAGGCCACTGTAACTCGGCATTGTCCCTCGTATATTTGTGCCATAATGTACTAAACATAATAGGGCCAAGGCTGTGTTTCACGTACATATCGAAGTTTGGGGTGCCTCCCCGAGGCGCAGGCTGCCTCTCTTCCAATCGAGCATCACCAGATCAACAACGGCACCTCAAACAGCAGAACTTGCTAAGACAGGGCATCTTCAAGAATAAAGAGAGACAACTTAGCTACTTGTACCCGACAAGTGACTTACCAATTTCTTCCCACAGGTCCGTCCTCGGACCGTATCGAACGCTCAAAGACCAAAAGCCAGTCCTCAGGTTGCACCAACTTTCAAATCAGACTCCACTTCACAATTCCCAAACACTAGTCAAACCCCAGGCGTTTTCAAGAAAAAGCCGAATTCACCAAGTCGCCTGGCAGAGGGTCCACAGACACCCTGTATCTCCAAAGCGGTCCACAGACCTATCAAGCTCACAAACAAACCAAGAAATGGTCTCCAGACCATATCCAAAATTATTCAAGACGGTGCCATATCTACCACGAATCAAGACAAACTCACCTGGTGCACACATGTTGAACAAAGTTATTCTCCACTGCCGACTCTTCGGACCAAACGGCCAATTCCAAGTGTTTCGCCTATCAGGACCCCAGCCGGGATGACCACTAGATGAGGCACCGCCCGTTCAGACAGGCGGGGCAGCTGTGAGAACTATGCTCGGTCGTGTGGGGATCCCCGTTCCGCCTGTCCGACCTAACGCGGCCCCGTCCTCCACACCCGGTTACGGCGAGAATGGGACACCCGATGGAGTCCCTGTTCGGACGCCAAATGAAGGAAGTGGCCCGATTAGGGTCCCCTGGGTCACTCACGACCACCTCTGCGCCTTCCCAATAATGAAGAGTCGGTCAGACAGTAGAGAATACAAACTAAACAGTTTATCAGTAATACGTTGCAGCGGAGTCCAGTCTGACCAGTCTCCTGAGATGACTGGCGAGGGACTGACTCCCCCCCCCCCCAACATAAAATCAGATATTATACATTCCCAATTCTCAAAGAATACGCCCAGTCTGGAAAATTCCGGGTCAGGCTACAGTGAACAAAAAAGGCAAAGAAGGATGAGCCATGGCACAGGGCTGGGTACATGTTATCTCGACCCCAAGGCCGTTCGGCCGGTGCCTACCATTCTAAGATGTGGGAACGAGTCTATCTAACAGCAAAGATATGCAACAATAGATAATACATTGATTAGTGCGGCGAAGCTTTAACCTTGAGAAGTACGAGCTGGAGGCGCAAAGGCATCCTTTCTGATGAGGCAAGCATTATGGGACAGGAGCTCGATCTCAGTTACAGAACAAGATGGAGCCATGAATGCCAACTTAACACGGGATAGAGCATGAGCATGGCAAAGGGAACATTTTGAGTCTGTGCATTACGGAAATAACATTTAAAATCTAACATTCTGGTTAAACCACAGATAAAACATTGAAGATTCTCTGCTTTCTGATCAGTTGTTAAATAACCCGGCATTTGTAAAGCGTGAATTAATCACCCCTAAGGGTCTCAAGGTGCTGGGGGCCATCGGGAAGATTAAGCGAGCTATTGCCCAGAGTCACATGGTGCTGGGCTGAGCTGCCTCAGGTATCAAACCGTGAGCCCTGTGCTCCGGAGTCAGCCCCCCTGGCCGCTGCACCACACCTCTCCCACAGTTGGAGGTGGACGAGGGGTAGCCATCGATTTCCTAAGTGGAGGGGCATTGGGTTTGGTTGTCGTCACTTTCTCAGAAGAGTCGGATTCTTGTTGTAATTCACTGGTTTCTGCTAATTTTTGACACATTTTTTTCAGGCTTTTTTCCATTGTATACGACTTGTAGCACTTGTTGTTACAATGCTAAAATATTTGATCCTCTTCAGTCATCAGTTTCAATTTTTGGGAACTTCATCTTGCCGTATTTCTGCAGCATTTGAACTCTCTTCTGTCCAGCCGCAGTTGATGTTAGCTTTTTTTTCAGATTAGTTCGGCACATGACACATTTTTCTTTGTTGAAGGATTTCTCAGATTTAGTAGTTAGCAACTGTTAGAAATGGGATCTCTAGTTGGCAAGGGCTTGCACCTTTGTCCAAGTAGGGACCCTTCTTCCTAGTCAGGGTAAGGATGACGCAATTGATTCAGGCATGACAAAAGTAGTGAGTTGAAAACTGGCAAGATCAAAAATAGGCCAAAAGAAAAAGAACCAGTATGTGGTACGTAATGGTCTGCGATATGGTAGTAGTGCACACCAATCACTGTAAGTCAAGTGCAAACACAAGTCCTATCCTCACCGCTGACAACCAATGTTAGAAATGGGAACTCTAGTTGGCAAGGGCTTGCACCTTTGTCCAAGTAGGGACCCTTCTTCCTAGTCAGGGTAAGGGTGTTACACTCGTGAAGTAACCCCTGCTCACCCTCGTGGTAGCTTGGCACGAGCAGTCAGGCTTAATTCAGAGGCAGTGTGTAAAGCATTTGCACATAACCAACAGTAATACAGTGTAAGCACTACAAACGGACACCACACCAGTTTAGAAAAATAACCAATATTTTATATACTCAAGACAAGACCAATTACGACAAAAATCCACAATACTATACTTTAAAAATGAATGCTTGATACGGTAACTTCTTCTTTGCAAGAATAGCACAAAAGCAAAGTTCGTACGAGTCGGTAGCTCCGTCCGAGCCTACCGCGATGCTGAAAACCACAGAGTCTAACAGTTCCGGCCGGCCGCGTCGATACGGGCCAGCAGAGTCGTGAACAGACTCGGTCACAGTACCTTTCTCGTTGTGGCTGGCACGGAGTGTATGAGCCGGTCGGCGTTCGTCGCAGTTGCGGTGCAAGACGGAGCGATGCAAGGTGCGGTGTCCCTCGATGCGGTGCAGGCAGCGGCTCGATGAGCGTCGTGCAGACGGAGTCGGTGAGTCCAAGGCGTGCGATGCCGGGTGAGACGATGCTCGATGCGGTGCTGACAGGTTGCGATGCAGGCGACCAAGCCGGAGTGCGGGAGCTGGCGTCGGACAGCGGTGCGAGTCGGAGCGGTGCGTCGCAGACGTGCGAGCGGTGCACCAAATGCGGTGCGGTCTCGACTCTTGAGCCAGTTGCAGCGACAGCGTCGGTCTGGTCCGGCTGGCACAGTGAAGCGATGCGATGCGAACTGCGGTGCCCACAGGTCACGGTGCAAGCAGCGGCTCGATGTTGGCGGCGTCGGACGTCGCCCACGGTGAGACCAGGGTTGCGATGCGAAGCGGGGCGATGCGGTCTGCGGTGCAAACAGGTCACCGGTCAGGGATGGATTCGGTTGACGGAGTCGGTTGCAGTTCCCTTCCTCTGTGGCAACTGAAACAGCGTTCCAGAAGCGGTACCCAGAGGCTTGTGAAGTCTTTGCAGTCCCTGAGACTTCTTAACAGGAGGCCAGCTCGGTTTCAGGCCCTTGGAGATACTCAGCACAAGTTTGTAGAAAGTTCAGTCCAGTCCTTTCACTGCCCAAGACAGAAGCAGCAACTGCAGGCCAACCCAACAAAGCAACAACACAGCAAAGGGGCAGTACTCCTCCTGGCAGCTCTTCCAGCTCTTCGTCTTGGCAGGTTCCTTGATTCCAGCGAGATCTAAATTCATGGGGTCAGGGCCCCAATATTTATATCCCAAATTCCTTTGTTCTCTGAAGGCAGAGAGGCCTTTGCCTAGTCCAAACCAGTTCTGGAGCACTTTGTTGACAAGTCTCCGTCCCTTCTTTCAGTGAGTAGGCCAGGGACATCAGACGCACCACAGGAGGTGGAGCCAGCATTGTGGAGGGAAGGCACTGTCCTATTCAGGGCCCAGGTGCGACCCCTCCCACCCATCTACATGTAGATCTTGCTATTCAGCCCTGCGCTGACTCACCCTGTCTCCTGGCATCCCCCAGCCCCTGTCACTCACATTCCAGACAAGGAATACACAACCTCGCAGAGGCAGGCTTGGATGGTTAGACAAGAAAATACCCACTTTCTAAAAGTGGTATTTTCAAACACAGAATGTTAAAACCAACTTCACTAAAAGATGCATTTTATCATTCTGAGTCCAGGCATACTAAACTCGAATTTCTACCATGTTCCCGGGGTCAGTTAGGATTATAAACTGTAATAATCAGAACTGCCCGTTCTGGCCTAGGGGAACAGGTAGCCTTGCAATAGTGAAAAACGAACTAGGCTGTAATTCACTATCAGGACATGCCGCACACACCAGGGCATGTCCTACCTTTCGCGTACAACGCACCCTGCCCACAGGGGTACCTTGGGCCTACCTTAGGGGTGACTAACATGTAGCAAAGGGAAGGTTTAGGGACTTGCAAGTGTGTGCACTTGCCAAGTCGACATGGCAGCCCCAGGCTGCGCACAGGCTCTGCGATGGCAGGCCCGAGTTACACTTTACGGGCTGTTTGCGTGGGTGGCACAATCCAGTGCTGCAGCCCACCAACAGCATTTGGTCTATAGGCCCTGGCACTCGCAGTGCACTTTACAAGGGACTGACACATAAACCAAATAGGCCAATCATGGAAACACCAATCCATAACGCATTTTATACAGGAGCACTTGCACTTTCCCACTGGACCGCAGTGAGGAAAGTGCGCAGAATCATTACACCAGCAAAAACAGAGTCAAAACCGGGAGGTCAGAAAGCAAAAAGTCAGGGGAAACACGCCAAAAGATGCCAAGTCTAACAGCAACACTTTATCACAAGGTAAAGATCCTCTGCTACCACCTGCTTCGTTCATGTTTAAGAATTTGAATCAACGGAAAACCTGAAACAAAAACTATATTGTAATAAATTACCAATATGATGGCTAAAACACATCATTATAGAGCTGCCATCTTGGAAAATGACGGAAGGGTTGCTCTGAGGAGTTATTTTCAGTCTCTATAAGACTACTTGGCCCCTAAAACATAAGTTTTGACACCAAAATGAAGTATATAGGTCTCATGGTTCCTGAAATATTACATCATCACTGCAACACATCAGCCATTTTTAAAAATGTCTAGAAAAATTCGGCCCGATTAACAATGTCTACCCAAGCTTAATTACTTCTCTAATGATACAAAGCCACAAATCAAAAATGAAAATCTCTAGACAACAATTTTTTTATGGTAGTATATCGAGGTGCCAGGACTAATAGAACAAGTGTGGTACTGAGAGACCAGTGAAAGTTTCCTTCAAAGACATGGAACAAGGGTAGTACTACAGTACCAGCCACTGTAAACTTCCTTCAAAGACATGGAACAAATGCAAGCTTCCTTCACAGTCATGTAACAAGTATGATACTCCGGGCCAGTGCAAGCTTGTTTCAAAGACACAGAACAAGTGTGGTACTGCAGGGCCACTCAGTGCGAATTCCCTTCAAAGATATGAAACAAGTGTGGTATTGCAGTGCCACTGCAAACTTCACACAAAGACATGTAACAAGTGTGTCAATGCAGGGCCAATGCAAGCTTCCTTCATTGACATGTAACAAGTGTGATACTCCGGGCCAGTGCAAGCTTGTTTCAAAGACACAGAACAAGTGTTGTACTGCAGAACCATTCAGTGCGAATTTCCTTCAAAGACATGAAACAAGTGTGGTATTGCAGCGCCTCAGCAAGCTTCCTTCAAAGATTTGAAACAAATGTGGCACTGGGCTGCACCATTTAACACTTCCCTTAAATACAACTAACAAGCAGGATTTCAGATTTGGTACAAGTGTAATGAGCAGCACTAGGGTTTATGAGTGCCAGCTTAACTCGCACACATAGCAAGAATTCCACACACAAAACAGGTACAGCCCCAGACAGGAGTACACGCTTCCCTATCACCCACAGAACACATACCGATCTGGTCAGAAACAATGCAAGCTTCACTCGCATACACATAACATGGATAGCATCTGCAGACGCAGTTCAAGCCTGTGTGTAAACACATAGACATAATGACCAGCATTAGGCAGCAGTGTAAGGTCCCCTCACATGCACCACAGGTACAAAATGATCATCAATAGTGCAAGCTAAGATATCTGCGCATGCAAAACAGGTACCATACTGGTAGCAGTGTCTAAGCTTATTTCAGGCACAGAATACCCAGAGTAAAATATGGAGGTAGGTGAGCCAGTGTAGACTTGAGCTGGATGCTAGACTCTGGTTCAGCTCGAGGTACTCTTGAGCCCTCATGTCCAAAATGAGCTTTCTAGCGGCTTCTGCCTGTTACCTGTGCGCTAACCTCATGCACCAAAAATGAAAGACAAAGAATTAAACTTTGATGTCAAACAGGAGCAAGAAAAGGATAGCAATTTAGTGGCTGAATTACACAAAGTGAGTCCAGAAAACCTGAGATCAATCCCGGCGTTGCCATTTAACCAAGTTGTGTGGTCCTAGGCAGTTATTTTATTTTATTGTGCCTCCTATTTTTTCATTATTGCTAATTGCCTAGGAGAAAACCTTGAAATACATGCAGATGTGTGCTGTACAAAAATCTCTGTGTTTGACTTAATGGACTATAAGTTGCTCTATGTAAAATAAGAACATAGCCCACATATCCGATGTACATGACAACTGACTTGCCTCTTGGTTTTCTAATGGTATTCGCAGAGCGGAGGTGGGGAGTGGTTGAGAGCATGAATATTTGTAAGTTCATGTTTAAAAACTATCACTTTTAATAAACACCTCTCAATGCAGTGATATAATATGATGTACTAAGGTGAAACGCTTGTCAAAGAAATATACTTTTTTGAATTTTGAAGGCACTTTATCATACTTTTACATAATATTTGCTGCACAATTTCCATGCCAAATGTTCCCATCGCTCAGCTCGTGTCTGGGCTCTTAGAGCCAAGCAGGCTCTTAGAGACAAGACAGACTCTTAACTCGGCTCTCCATGTTAATGTGTTGGCTCACCCACCTCTCCTACAGTACTGTTTATAACAGTTACTCAAGTTCCACCTCTGTCTGTATCTCACTCTGGGGAGCAACATCTTTTTTTCTGTGATTCTGTACAGGTTTCCACGGTTCTCAGAAAGATAACTATAGCTACTTCTTGTTTTAATACAATACAAAGGAATTTTGCAGTAACGATGCCAAGAAGTTGTTTCAAGTTACCTGTGAATTCTATTAGCATAATATGAAACAAAACGCATAAATCATTCATTTTCCCAGTTTCAGCACTCTGTCATAAGTAAGTTCATGTTCTTTTACTAAGTGCCATCATCTGCCCTCCACCTGTCAGGCTGAATGCAGCAATTACTGTGACTGTCTTTTCTTCAGAAGCTACCTAGCAGCATGGGCATAACTTCTTTGACATCTGCTGGCATCTGGCTGCCAGGACAGAATGGTACATTCTGCATTTACAAAAGTGAGCATGTGCGCTGCTCGGCCATCCAGTGTAAGCACAATGAGGATGAGGCCTTAACAGTGCCCCTGCAGGTACTTCAGTAAATTCTGCGGCTCCAAGTCTGACTCCTGCAGTTGAGGGAATTAGGTGGAGCTAACAGCAAACTCCCAGTGTTGTAAGAGCTCCTGAGGCCCGAGTAGATAGCAGTGCTGGAGCAATTTCCAGACTGTGGGGTGTTGCCATCAATGTTGCATCTATGAACTCATAGGGATTCTGAAAAATCCGAGCATCACACAAAAAGTGTGTCACATGTCCCGTGCAGGCCCTTTGTCGTTTTCCCTATGTTAGCTTGAGCACGTTGCTGACTGTCCTTTGCTTTGTGCACGTTACTTTACACTTTTTGCTTTGTGCCACACCGTACTTTCACACAGAACACACTGTTGTTTTTGCGTTCTGTTCTTTCCTGGGATTTAGTCTGAACAAGTAGACAAGGTCGAACAACAATGCCCCTTGTTAACCTGTTCTAGTCAGGCCCTAGCACCTAGACAAAACACGCGAATGCAGCTGTTTGGGAACACGTACTTTTGTCATATAGGTATGCACAAATAGGTAACACACACTTGGAGAGGGACCTTTCCAGGGAAAGGATTGTGACAGCACCTGAGATGTAGAACTTTCATCTGTGTATGCTAAGGTACCAGGTCTGCTGACAACACCCAGAGATCTTCTGATATATAATCATTTTGCTTCTGTAGAAGGAGAGGGAGGTTAGGCTACACTGTGTATATAAGGACAGCTCTATTTATGATTTACGGACTACTTGCTATGCTGACCGTATTTGTATTAGGCATTTTCCTACTTGTTGTGGCACGTATACTGCATACTAGAGCACAATAGTTAAAATAAACATTTTACACTTTCCTCGTGTCTCTGTCAGAACTTACTGTGGACTAGTACAAGTGTGAGAGAGAGTGTGAGAGAGAGAAAGGGTGTGTCCTGTAACCGCGATTCCTGAGAGGTTCGGGAATGTTGTGTTCTGGGGTGTCTAATCACTTGTTCCTCTGTGAGTGCGTAAGGGGGCAAGTGAGGAACTATAGCTAGTCGGTCCCAGGCTCATGGGTACTGAGGTGGTAGGATGACTCAGTCCCTGCCTACTACCCTCCACTAAATCTCAACCTAGAGTGCTTCCCCCGCTCCGTGGTTTACCGACTCTCTAAGACTTGAAAAAAACAATGTAAAGTTTTGGAGAGACTATGGAGAAAGCACTATGCGCCAGAGGCCAAAGTCACCTATCTGGAGGCACTAAAAAAATACCATGCTCTATGCAGATCAGCTTGTGCCTCCTTCTACACGGATAAAATTATGACTGTCAAAACTGCCAGAAAACCCTATTTAAAGTTGTGACTGAACTCTCTGCGCCTAGCACGTTCTTGCTGTCCCCTTTCCTTCCACTACATCATTGCAATGAACTCGCACTTTTTTTCCACAATAAAGTCGTGACTATCCACCGCAAGCTTGAGTTGGATTCCTCCCCTCATGACAATTTCATCTTTCCCACCACTCAACTCTTTGAACAGGTCGAGACTGCTCTCCCTGACCTTGCATATACTGAATCTTGTCAAGTTAAAGCCTGGCTCCCACTTGATTTAATCTCTTTGAAAACTCTACTGGGAAGCATCAAGTCTGGCTCCCCACTTGATCCTCTCCCTCCATCTAAGCTCAGATGCCTGGATGAGCCTGCCCTCGAGGTGATTGTTAATCTCCTTAACTCCTCCCTAAATCTTGGCCAGTTGCCCCGTAATTGGAAGCACGCTCTGTTGAAAAAGACTGGCTTGGATCCCCTTTGCTGGTCAAACTACAGGTCCATCTCTCTTCTCTCCACTTTTTCCAAAATATTGGAAAAACATTAACTCTCAACTCTCTGCACATGTGACAAGACATAAGCTATTTCATCCATCACAGTCTGGCTTTCGTCCTGGTCACAGTACTGAATCAGCTCTGCTGAGGGTCACGGAGGACCTTAGGCAGCAGCTTGACTGTGGGGGCACAGCAGCGCTCATCCTGCTGGATTTGAGCGCTGCCTTCGACACGGTCTCCCACTCCATTCTGGTGGATCGCCTCAAAAGCTCGGGAATTGTAGGTGTAGCCTTGCAGTGGCTGATCTCTTTTTTGAAAGATCGCGCCTTTCAAGTTTTCTCTCACACCGCTAAATCTAACCCTGTTGCCTTAGCATCTGGAGTTCCGCAGGGTTCGATCCTGAGCCCTCTACTTTTTAATCTTTATGTTCGCCCCTTTGCAGACATTGCAGAAAAATCTGGGTTGACCATCTTCTCATACGCTGATGATACGCAGATTATTTTTTCTTTGTCGTCTGCTCAACATCAGGATCCTTCGTTGCTCAAACTTGGTCTGCGAAACATCTCCTTGTGGATGTCTAGAAATGCTTTAAAGCTGAACGGTTCTAAGACTGAGGTTCTCATCCTGGGGAATAATCCCGAGCTTTGGGATGCTAGCCATTGGCCTGTCTCTTTGGGACCTTTGCCGGCCCCGGTCCCTAAGGTTAAAAGCCTGGGCTTTTCCATCGACAGCAAGCTTTCTCTCATTGCCCAGGTCTCGGGGGTCACCTCTGCCTGCTTTGCGGTCCTCAAGTGGTTAAAGAAAATCCTCTGGCTAATTCCACCAGCTGCTCAGAGAACTGTCTTGCAGGCCTTGGTGAGTTCCAGACTTGATTATGGTAATGTACTGTATCTGGGTGCGGACAAGACCTCCGTCCGCCGTCTTCAGCTCATTCAGAATGCGGCAGCCCGCCTGCTTTTTCGGTTGCCTCTGCACGCTTCCGTTTCCCCTTTGCTTCATCAACTCCATTGGCTCAGGGTTAGTAAGCGTATCGAGTTTAAGGCCCTCTGCTACATGTTCAGAGTTCAGCACGGCTTGGCCCCTGCGTACATACATAACCTTGTCAAGCCTTATCGACCCGCTTGCAACCTAAGATCGGCCAACCTTTTTCTCTTTTCAGTCCCCAGAGTACGGCTGACCCGCATGGGTGGCCGCTTGCTCTCCTTCCTGGGACCAATATTGTGGAATTCCCTTCCGCTGGAACTCAGGACCTGTCAATCTCTCCTCGCTTTTCGAAAAAAGCTAAAGACCTTTCTTTTTAGTCAGGCCTAATGCTAACTGATCTCCTATCTTGCTTGTCCCGCTCTCAGAGCTGGGAAACCCTGTTGGGTAGCTGTGCGCTTTATAAATCTTTTAAATAAAATACGGTCCTAGGATCCCAAGCATAGTTCTGTGATTCCGCAGAATCCCTGCAACAAGTGTAGCAAATAAATCATGGCAATTCAGCAGGAGAATGGTAAGGGTGTAATATGTACAGCTGGTGTGGCATTTAGCAGCACACTGTCACAAATATATTGCTAAAGCATGGTGTGGTAACCACTGTCATTTACAGACAGCACATTTTCCTTTGGAATTACCACTAAATTTGCACAGACCTACAATTTAACTGATAAAACGATATAGCACAAACGATAATATGTGGAAATTGGGTTTCAGTGAATTTGCACATCACCAAGTAAAGTGTCTTGATTTGTTTTGACCCAATTAGAATCTGTTTCCATCACAATTTCAAATTCGAAAAAGCGCTTCATTTGAGCTTTTCCGTTTATTCATTTAGAAATATTAGTACACTTAATTTATAGGTATTTAAATTGTTGCGTGTTAGAATAAAAAGACATCCTACAGCTTTTCCATTCACAACAGCAAGATTTTTACATTGTTCAATTTACAAAATCCTCACACTTTTCAGTACAAGAAAGAAAAGTAAATATCAGTCTCCATGTTAAAAGAATAAGCAGCAATTTGTCTGGTGACTAGACTGACATTTGACCTCTGTCTTTGAACAAACGCACAGCAAATGTGACAAGATAAAAACTAAGAATGAGCCTTCACCTTTGGAACCCAAGCATGGTTAGAGTGCCCTCTCATGGCTCAACAGGAATGTGGCATCCTGACTTAGGAAGGGAGTGTAGTGAAATGTATGGGGGTGAGTGTTCTTGGATTGTTTATAGATGGTTTGTGGAATGTTGGGTGAGAGTTGATGCTGGAGACTTGGAGGAGCAGGAACTGGAGCTGTGGGTGTAGTCTGCTTATAGGAACAAATACTACTTTCACCAAGACTACTTTGCCTTGCCTCATTGGAACACCTCAGGGCAGTTTTAGGTGAGGCCCCTATCACCTCTGGGCGCTGTGGTAGATACGACCCTTGCTGGCTACTGAGTCACTCTAAACTAGCATCCTTCATCAGGCCACACAACAGAAACCGTTGAAAACGTCTTAATCATCTAGGTGGTTCGAAGTACAGAGCAAAGAATTAGCACTAAAATCAACTTCTATTCTAAGAACACGTTTTACTGGCAGAATGGAAGTACTGCGGTAGTTACCACCTTTCCACTAAGTCTAGCATACCGCTTCTGAAAAACAGCATATTGTTTAGCAAAAACAGCTCTTTCAATACAACATCTGCATATGGTACTGGACTGCTCTTCATCTAGAGAAGCTCTAACCATATCTTATCTTTTTTTAGCACGTTGATTAACAGTCGACATCCACTTCTGAATTTCACCTCTGTACACAGGAAGGCTATGTTTAATATTTGTAACCAAGAGATTCGTACAGTGACTGTCACCTAAAAACAAGTGTTCACACAACCAATGGACAAGAACTCTGTTCGAATTTACTAGTTATCAACATAGTAGTAGCCTTTGAAAAGATTTGCTCTTTGAACAATTTCTAACAACCTGTCAAAATTATTCTGACAGGGCTGACTACGACTCTTAGGCAACTGTTTGGAGTGTGAAGTTGCAAAACTGAAGTTATTCATCTAAAGTGCTGAACAAAGAAAAGATAGGGTTAAACCAAACCCAATCTCAACGTGTTGACAAATACTTGACTGTTGTGCAGACTTTCAATTCATTCTCACTGTAGTTGAAATATGTGACTTTAAATAATTGTTGTATCATATCCATAATGTGGTAGACATAAGAGCAGAACTCCCATTGTTTGCTAAGAAAAACAATTGTAATTCTAGTAAGGTACACAACTAGGATTTCTGTTGACAGTATTTCAGCCAGATCTGTTGTATGATATAACCTGCACTGCAACCTAACTGTAGCGGCCCAGTTAATAACAGCTCATTTGCAATATGTCCGAAGCATACTTCATTGTGGTTTGATTAGGATAAAAATGTGATGCCATGTAAATGACACACAAAGCTATGTTGTATTTATAGGAAGAAAGTTCTATAAGCTCAGAGAAAGATGTACACATAACAACCCCTACTTATTTCTTCTATATAGTCAAAAACTCTGTTAAAACATTAAATTACACATAAGATTCATATTAAAACAGATGCTCTGTCTGATTTTGGCTGTTTTACATAGCATTGCATTATAATGTCAGAAATAAGTCAGCGAGCACTTCAGTACAAACACGACAGAGCAACTAGCAGGAAATAACTCCATGACTCACCTTTTCCTAATGATTTTATTCTTTCCGATACAGCAAAGCCACATTGTTTTACATCTAAACAAAGAAACATATTTTATATATTATTAAACTAGGCGGCAATTTGAAAACTGGATGATTGATCATAAGTGTTATTTGATGAATTGGAAAAAGTAAGTGCAATAGGGAAATGAAAGCCATACATGTAAATATACTAAGAGACTGGAACTGTGTTCAATATATCTACTTCTATCTGAAATGCCTTAAAGTAAAGGACGAACTCCATTGTCCAACGATTGGAGGCAACGTGAAATAGAAAATAAAAATTGCATTCAGTTGTAGCTGTAACCTACGGCTGCAGTGTCAAGAGCTCGACATGAATTGAACAACATACTCAAGACACCGTGTACCTCCAGATCCTGAAACCTCAACCAAAGGGCCCATTGTATTTAGTAAAAAAACAAAAACAGTCCGGCTCTGTGTTAGATAGTACTATGTTTCACTAGTAGCGTGTGTCTGGACTAAGTAAGTAAGCTGAATTATTCGTTTTTAACACGTGCAAACATTTCTTTCCATAACTGTATTTTATGTCAACCATCAAATGACCAAATCTTCATTTGCCTACCTCAAGACAAATTATTAAGATAAATGTGTATGTGTGTATGCACATGCACATGTGTGTGTTAGGGTCACTCATCGTACATGCACCCAACACTCGACCCCCCGATCCTTGACAGTTTCTGCTCGGCTTAGTTTCAAACAATTCAAATTCCTGCTCAGAATATATTACCCAGTCAGGATTTGGAAGATGGGGAGAGTACCTCCACCCCTGCGTGTCTTAAGTGTGGTGAGCCCGAAGGCCCATTCATGCACGTCATTGGGGACAATGCAAAAATTGCCCAGTATTGGGAACTCATCCACAGGATTCTGGGGGTGGTCCTCGGACAAAGCATTACACCTGAGCCCAAGGTGGCCCTTCAGGGTATCCTGGAGGAGTGGGGACGTTCGCTGATGCCTCTCACTGTGGTGGGTATGGGGTTCCTTGAAGCTAAGCAGGACATAGCTTAGAGCTGGAGAGATGCAGAAGCCCCATCGAGGGCAGAATGGCTCAGGGTTATGGATCACTGCTCCACTGCAAAGGAGGCAGTCTATAGAGCACGGGGATGCAATAACAAATACTTCCGAATTCGGGGTCGTTGGCGTAACCCATATGATCAATTTGAAGGGGACATGAGGCTTCTTCCATGTCTTGATGGTGGTAAAGAGGACAATTGTAAATTCGGGGTGAGGTTTCACTCCTCTAACTTGATTCATAATGCTATGGAATGTAAAAAATACCACTTTAATGCAATGCAAGTTGATTCTTCTGTGTTTTTTTCTGAGAAACGAATAAAAAGATTAAAAAAAGATAAATAGGCACACACCAGTTGCACCTCCAGGGCACTTTTTGTAATTCAGCACCATGTGTCTCAACCACACTATCATACTTGAGGCTTTCTGCTTTGCGGAGAGCAGTGCTTGAAAATGGAAAAATAGAAGCGCAGGTACTCTGTAGCAGAGTACCTGCTTGTTTCTGAGAAGTGCTGGTACTCTCCAATCAAAAGTATTGCGTCGCTCTTGAGAAGTGCCGGTACTCTTCCTCTCAAAATAAAAAAGTGCCGGTATTCTGTACAGGCCCATTTAAAGCACTGGTGGAGAGAGAAGCAGAAAGAATAGTGCCAACAAGGAATCTAGTGCAGGGTGTCCCACCGCTGAGTACAATGACAGGTGAAGGCACCTTGCTATCATGAAGTGTGAAGGGTCCTGCAGAGAGGCAGGAGTTAAGGACCACACTAAGCAGCAGCAACCTGTGAAGATACCCATTGGTGCAAGATATATTTTTCTATGGCCCGCACAACCAGATAAAATGCAAAAACCAATACACTGAATTAAGTCCTTGTCAAACTGGAAAGACCTTAGACATAGATAGTAAGCAAGCAATGAAATTTCATTCAAGAGCAACCCTGTTAACCTTGGTGCTGCATGGAATCTATTCACCCATGAATGCACTTATGCTTCCCAGCCTGAGGCCCAGACTGATCAAACTTTCACGCAAAGCAGCAAGACACCTTGCTGTGCTGCGCTGTGTGATAGGGAGAGGGCAGTAATGCGCCATATTTAACATTATATGGCACATTCCTGTCCTCTCCTCGCGCTGGTGCACAATGTGATGCCTTGCGCCAATGCAAGCACGCCAGTGCCGTGGTGCAAGAGTCCTTGCGTTTAAGGCAGGATTATTTTTGTGCAGGAAGAGACACCAGCCTGCACAAAAACCATCTTCACAAGCGTTTTCCTCTTTCTATGTGTGCTGCAGAATGCAACACACATAGAAAGAGGAGAAATAAACATATTTCTCCTTGTTATGCCTCCCCCGGGAAGGCACTGCATTTTGATCCATTCCAGGTCTGTCACTTACGGGAAATCTTGGAATGTGCCAAAATTCATCGGTGAATGCATGGGAACGTGCTCCATACATGGAAAGCCTCCCTGGTATAGAGAAATGCAATCCAGCGAGTTGCGCTGCATTGCGTTACTCCAGATTTGCCCAACATCGCAGGGCCACATATGGTGGCCTTCTATTGCTTTCTAAATCTGACTTTAGTGTTGAGTTGCCCGAGCATAACCTTGCGTCACGCAAGGGCAACGCAACACTATGATAAATGTGACCCTCAGTTTCATTGGTGTACTTAAGTATCGACGCCCTTTGGTGAGGTAAGAAGTGCTCACTAGAGTGAAGGCACAGTTACTGTACCTGAGAAGCATTTAGTCTGAGTAATGTTGTACGGACAACAATAAAGTCTAGACTGTAGATAATCCTATGAGCAGGAATTGAAAATAATAAGTGAGATACTCAATAATAGAAACAACTCACTAGAGCAATAACACCACTTGGATTAATTGGAGTGTAAGCAAATATTGAATGAAGGATCATGGAGGCTGGTGGTGGAATATCAATGTTAAATAATCTCAGTGTAGGTGGCTTCCAAAAGGCCCTCCCTGAAAGCATAGGGGCAAATAGATGTTCTTACTTGTCTGATCCTTGAAATAGCTGCACACAATCCATCTCCTGATAGGGGCATAATGTGTGGGGGAGCACAAGAAAAAACGGGTGTGTGTTTAGGGAATTTGAACATGCCCTGCATTAAAGGCTTCTCCTTCCTTCGGTACATGAACAGTGATCTGCATGAACTGCTCACAGTGGGCCTCGCTAGACCTCTCAGATAGCATATCAAAAACTCTGTTAAGATCCTTTCAGGCCATCCGACTGTTTACAAAAGAGAATAGACTTCCATCCTGAGGGGTGCCAGGCAGTGATCCAACAAATCCAAAGAGGAACACATCACATGTATACAATGAGGAGCTGTACGTGACACCTGGGTTTCCATGAAGCCATTCCTGGCCCATATGGCTCCACAAACCAATGTGGAACAGGCAGCCAGCCCTCCAATGTTTTTATTTTAAAAAACAATTTTTATTGAGGTTTTTTTTACTTTTGTGTAAGGGTTCTTGTTACATCATGCCTACTGCGCAAAAAAAGTAAATAGCGAACAGTCAAATTACAGCATTGGAAAAATGAATAACAGGTGGACGCACACACGATAAGCAGTTCAAATAACTAAACGTTTTCAGAAAGACATATTTTGCAAAATATACTATATCTTTTTTCGAGCTTTAGGTCCCAAAATGTACATCCATGTAGATTTAGTCAATTTAGGGTCTAAACTTGGGAATCTCAGGTGCTCTGTAGGAACGGACGTGATATAAGGGAAAGGGAAGAAAGAAACCCTCTATCATCAAGAGTGGGGGCGGGGGGCAGAGAAGCTAGGGAAAAATAAGGGGTACAAGAGGCAACGAGGAGGGGGGCACGAGCGAGATCGGCAAGTTGGTTTACAGGAGAGAGGAGTTAGGTATCTGGCGGGTTCCTTGCCAGGGTGTAACGCTGTCCTGATGCAGGTGACCGGGGGACGTCCTGAGTCCTGCCGTCAAGCGCCGTGCCTGGTGGAACGCTGTGGTGGTTTGACATACCTGCGGCAGACCTGCCATTGTTGGGAGCCGGTAGGGCCTGAAGAGCCCCGCCCAGCACACCTTTCACCGACAACGGTCTGTGATATCGCGATGTGATATATGTGGGGCAAACCATTGGCGCTCAGGCAGTTACAGGATGCTTCCTGTAACGTCCCCTCCAACGTAGCATATTGTGGTCCCGACCGCGCACGGCGGGACGTTGTGAATAAATAGTGTTACGTGTGCGCTCTACGTCAGAGCCGACACACAGGATGATACGGAACTCACACAAGTCTCTGTGTGGTTATTTCCTAGGCCGCAAGCCACGAGGGGCGCGCCAGCTATACCCCTGCTCACGGGACGCTGTGCAGCCGAGAATCGGCCGCAGTGTGACACCGGCAAACACCACATTGGCGACGAGGGTGGGATGCCCTCTGATCCGCGCAGCGGCTGCACGTGGCAGATCAGGCGCGTGCAGTGCTCGTGCCGCAACACTGCCACTTCCAAGTGCCGGGTGGCACAGAAGTATCGCATCCAGTGCTCCAAGGCTGGTGATCGTGTGGGGTCACTGAATCTGGATCGCCTGCGTCAGTGGGAGGTGTCCCCGCAAGTGGATGATGCCCTGCTGGTCCTGATAAGGTGGCTGTGAGTACAGGCACTGCGTGCCACTCCTGTGTGGGCGTGTGGCTGCGAGTGGACATCCGGCACTCGGCTGATTGAGGGGACTGTGACACCTGGACACCATGGCTCAATTTCCTGCGATGGAGCCCTTCGTGGTGGAGGGGGCACCATCTTCTCAGGCCCCTAAGTGGAGAGAATGGGTAGACAGAGTGCAACTGTTCTTTGAAGCCACACAGGTTGAAGATGACCAGAAAAGAGCCATGATACTATATCTAGGAGGAAGAGATGTATACAGGATAGCCAAAGCTGTCACAGAAGCCACACCGAAGACTCACCTCACATTGATAGCAGCATTAAACGCCTATTTTGAACCTATGGCGAACATTGACTATGAACGCTTCGTATTTAGGCAAGCAAGGCAACACCCGGAGGAGTCACTAGACATGTTTCACTCACGCCTAAGGGAGCTATCAATCACTTGTGGGTTTCGTGATGTGGAGGAAGAGGTCAGAGGCCAGATAATACAAGGATGCGCGTCGGCCAAGCTGAGGGAGCGTATCCTGGAAGAGTCGGGCAAACCTCTAGCATATATCCTGACTCTAGGAAGGACAAAAGAGCTATCAAAAGTAAGAGCAGCGCACATGGAAGCGGCGTTACAGGCACCTATTAAGAAGGAACCGGTGAACACAGTCACACCGAGCAGCGGGGCTACTGCTGCGAAAGTCAGAAACACCAGGCCGCGCAGCTGCAGATACTGTGGAGGCCCTTCCCACAGACCATCGGAATGCCCAGCGAAGGGAAAGAGATGCACTGCGTGTGGGAGAATGAATCATTTTATGAAAGTGTGCCGGTCGAGCCGAGGACGGACGGCGAAGCCTCAGGTGAACCTCATTCCCGAGACACAGACGGGGAGCAGTGACATGGATGAAGATGATCAAGAGGAACACACGGTACACTCGGTGTTCATGGTTGGGTCGGCGTCGGGCTCCATGAGCAGACTGCCACAGTGTCCAATCCTAGTGGGTGGTAGCCGGACTGTTGCCATAGTGGACAACGGGGCCACCATCAACATCATGTCCAGAGACGCATACCGTCAGTTGCAACACCCACCGACTCTCACCCCAGCCAAGATAACAGTGTTCGCCTATGTTCAGTCGAAGCCCCTGGTGATCAGAGGTAAATTCAGAACCACCCTGGAGTATGGCCCGAATCACATGGAATCGACGGTGTATGTCACTGAAGAATGGCGAGGAATGTTGCTCGGGTGCAAGTCAGCAGAAGCTCTACGCATCGTCTCGTTCGCCTTCGGAATCCACCAAGAAGGCGTGAACCAAATCTTACAGGAATTTCCGACAGTGTTCGATGGAATAGGATGTTTCAAGGGCCCGCAAATACGCCTACACATTGACCCGTCAGTGCAGCCCGTAGCTCTTCGACATAGGCGAGTCGCCTTTCACCTAAGGCCCCTGGTGGAAAAAGAATTACAAAAACTCGAGGAGGCTGGCATAATAGAGAAGGTGAGCGGTCCGACCCCGTGGGTATCCCCGATTGTCATCGCCCGGAAGCCCAAACAGCCCAGAGAGGTCAGGATTTGCGTAGACATGAGAATTCCCAACCAATCGATCAAAAGGGAGAGACATCTTACACCCACGATCGATGACCTCATCGGGGAGCTCAGCGAAGCACAGTGGTTTTTGAAGTTAGACCTCCGAGCGGGATACCACCAGCTGGTGCTGGACGAACAATCAAGGTATATCACCACCTTCTCAACACATGTGGGGCTGAGGCGGTATCGCAGACTAAGCTTCGGAGTGTCGAGCGCTGCAGAGGTGTTTCAAAACACCATTCGAGAACTCTTGGCAGATCTCCCAGGGGTTGTCAACGTAAGTGATGATATCTTGATTCATGCCAAGACAGTTGAAGAGCATAATGGTCGGTTGAGACAAGTCCTACGGCGCATCCAAGAATCAGGACTAACCTTGCATCGAGAAAAATGCGAATTTCTACAGGACAAGTTACAATTCTTTGGGTACACCTTCTCTGCCAGCGGGGTTGCCCCGGATCTTGGAAAGGTTAGAGACATTAAAGAGGCCCCTGCTCCCACCAACATCACCGAAGTGCGAAGCTTCCTAGGAATGATAAATTATTGTGGAAGATTTATCAGGGACTTATCCTCTCTGACTGCCCCGCTGAGAGAACTGACAAAGGCCACTGTACCTTGGACTTGGGGCCCGGAACAACAAACTGCCTTTCAAAATACCAAAGATGCTCTGTCCAGCAACACTACGTTGAGGTACTTTGACCCCCGCATGCAGACTCAAATAGCCGTTGATGCTGGGCCGAAAGGTCTTGGCGCTGTCCTGTTGCAGTGGCCGACTGAGGAAGATGAGTGGGCTCCAGTCGCATTCGCAAGCCGCTCGCTGACAGAAACTGAACGTTATTCTCAAATAGAGAAGGAGGCGATTGCGGTGCACTTGGGGTGCCGACACTTTCATCTCTACGTTTACGGGAAACCGTTTAAGGTCACCACAGATCACAAACCTCTTATCCCGCTTTTCAATGGTACGGCATCTAAACCGCCACCATGCATAGAGAAGTGGATGCTGCAATTGCAAGACTATAACTGCACCATTGAATACCAGCCGGGATCCCACAACCTGGCAGATTACCTATCTCGGCATCCCAGGGCCGCCACGCGAAATGAAGTGAGTGAGGCGGAAGAGACCGAGGAGTATGTACGATACATATCGGATCGGTCGAGGCCACTCCCGGTTTCACTGGACGAACTTTGTAATGCCATTAACCAGGACGCGTGTCTACAGAAAGTTCTGGAAGCAGTAAGAGAAAATAAATGGCCCCAACTTAGGAGTCGTGAAACCGTTCTAACTCCTGATGCCAGAAGAGTGATGGATAGCCTCTACCTGGTGAGGCATGAATTGAGTGCGGACCCGAATGGATGCCTTCTCAGAGGTCATCGACTAGTCGTCCCATCCTCCTTAGTGGATCGCGTCGTGGGTTTGGCTCATGCTGGACACCAGGGGATGGTAAAGACAAAAAGTCGTCTGCGAACCAAGGTATGGTTCCCCTTCATGGACGCCAAGGTGGAAGAGGTGGTCAGATCCTGCACTTGGTGCCAAGCCACAGGGGAGCCAAACCCCCCAGCTCCAATCATCACGGAAAAACGCCCGGACGGGCCCTGGTTGCGGGCAAGCATGGATTTTGGAAGTCTCCCAGACGGGAAAAATTCAATGGACATCATAGACGATTATTCCAAATATCCTGAAGTAGAAATACTGTCGTCTCTGAGCGCAGGAGAAGTAATCCCCAAATTGGAAAAGGTCATGGCGACCCACGGCCTAATCAAGGAAATCCGAACGGATAACGGTCCCCCGTTCCAAGGGCAGGAGATTGCATCTTACCTGGCGTCCTATGGAATCATTCAACGGAGGATCACACCGAAATGGCCACAGGCGAATGGTGAAGCGGAACGTTTTATTAGGACCATGAACAAAGTCATACGCATTGCTGTGGCCAATGGCGACCCTGTAGAACAGTCCATCTACTCCTTTCTTCGGGACTACAGACAGACGCCCCATGTCACCACTGGGCGCGCTCCAGGACATTTATCTATGGGACGTGTGATAAAAGACTCGATTCCTCACCATCCGCAATGGGTCCCAACTGGCGTGGATGAATCAGCTGTGGAAAGCAAACAAAGAAGTGCCCAGAGTCAAGTGAGTCGGAGCCGGCGGGCCCGGTCTTCGAGTCTTCAAGTAGGAGATGCGGTGCTGGTTCAGAATCGACACCCAGGGAGCAAGTTCAGACTTCCTTTTGAAAAAGATCCTAGGCGCATCATCCGCATTTAAGGAACACAGGTGACAGCGAGGAAAGGATCGGAAGTAGTCACCCGGAACATTTCAGCATTTAAAAGGTACTTTGACGGCCATGATGGTGAACGTGATCAAGGAGAAGATGATGAGCAGGAGAGTGGTGGAGAAGCCTGGACCGACGATGTGTTACCCCTGCGACCTCAAGAGCGTGCTGATCTGCCAGTCTCATCCTCCTCACCCCTAGAGAACCCTGAGCAGGTAGTGGAAGGGCCTGAGCCTAGTTCACGACCACCTGGTGATCGGCCGGAAGAGCAGGTGATGCCCTCGCTGACCAGCGAGTATGGAAGTGGTCGGGCAACTCGCTCTCAATATGAGTTGCGGAGGAATCCGGCACCGTCTAGCCGACTTTGTGACTTCCACTGCTAAAAGGGAGTCAGGGGGACCATGCTGATCAATGGACCGGTCGTGAGTAACTGTGAGAACAGTGTAGTGGAGTTAATTGGTTACGTTAATGTTATTGGTTGTGATAATGTTGCAACGCTTATGATTGTTTAATTTTTGGGAGGAATGTGATATTGCGATGTGATAAATGTGGGGCAAACCATTGGCGCTCAGGCAGTTACAGGATGCTTCCTGTAACGGCCCCTTCAACGTAGCATATTGTGGTCCCGACCGCGCATGGCGGGACGTTGTGAATAAATAGCGTTGCGTATGCGCTCTACGTCAGAGCCGACACACGGGACGATACGGAACTCACACAAGTCTCCGTGTGGTTATTTCCTAGGCCGCAAGCCACGAGCGGCGCGCCAGCTATACCCCTGCTCACCGGACGCTGTGCAGCCGAGAATCGGCCGCAGTGTGACACCGGCAAACACCACAGGTCATCACGTGGCCCCCGCAGCTGCACTGACAGGTCCAGGGGCAACTGTGATTAAATAATTTCAATACAGAGCCTTGCTCGAGCCGCGAAGTGAGTCTCCTGCTGCCCGCTGAACTGTAACGCCGTGGCTTGACAGCCTTCATAGCTCCTGAAAACCACTTCACACCGCCTGCCTCGAGGATGCTGGGGGCGAACGGTTCTTTTCGTGAGTGTGTGCGGCCCTCCTGGGTGTTAAGTCCTGTGACCTCCGTTGCCCCCCACGCAGGACTTTAAGTGGGATGAAAAAACTGGGGGGTCTCTCAAAGGGGCGTGGTCAATGGCGTGGTTAAGGGCGTGGCTTAAAATACGTAAGCGAAAAGTCTGTGCTTAGCACACGCACGACTGGTATTTTGGTGCTTTTGTCATTGCATCCAGATATATAATACAACAAGTAACATTACTACACCTACAACAAGCCAGAACTACTGGCTTTGTCAATGGTTGTTAGTTGCATAAGCAACAACTATGACTTCTATGATTCCGTTGAATATATTATGACAATCCGTCAGTTCTGAAATGATGAGCCTGAGAAAGAACTTTAATGAGTTTCTTCGGAGTTAAGATATTTTTTTCACCCGGAGGGTAATGGCAAAAATGGAGAGCCCGATAGAGACCGGTCTCGGCACCTGCTTTTCAGAACTGCCGGTGCTGAGAACTGGCGGGACCCGGCCCACTTAAAGCCCTGCCCCCACGACCATATCACCAGGCAGAAAGCAGATCCATACAGTGAGGGGCAGTTATCTCGGCCGGTGCTTCCTCCTGCCGCCATCACTGAAGCCCCCAGCCAAACCAACGTACCTAGGGACAGCTTCATCATAATCTGTCCAAACTGCCCTAGGACCAGAACACTAGAGGTTCATTGTGGGGGTGTGAGCTGCCTGGTGGCTAAGAAGCACAGTCCCCATTGACCAGTGGGTTGCACCGCTAGCACAGTACTAGTGCAGATTCTGGAGTTGCATTGCCCGTTGGGGGGAGGGCTACGGGCAGACCGTCGCCAGGCTATTGGTACCCGGACCCCACTAAGGGGTACTCATTTACAGGGCCACGCATGATACGATTCCCTGCTTCGGGCCCCTTGCCTAGTCTTAACACACTGGGAGCCCATCCCCGCAACTGACTGCCTCCCCCTTGCTTTGAAATCGCGGCTTCTTCCATCTGCCCCTTAGACAGATAGTTGGGCCACGCTTGGATTGTGCTCTGGCCGTTGACCTCTACTAGGTCTTACTACTTCTACAATGGCCTCAGGAAAACCGACTTGGCAGCTACTACTCACGGAAGTGATCTCCCAAACCAAATCACTCCCCATCCCCCAAATTGAGCCTCCCGGAAACCACCATGTACCTGATACTTAAGGAAAAAACGGCGGTGGGGCATCAGCTGGAAGCCAGCGACGTAAAAATTACTAATCTTACGGCGGAGACAAAGTCAATCAGTGCAGAGATTTCCGGCTTCCATGACAAAGTGGATGGTCTGGACCACCGCATGACTTCTCTTGAAGCTAGAGTAGAACATCTTCCTGACAGAGACTAGGAACTGCAGACTCTATGCAATAGGATAGTCGACCTTGAGGACCGCAGCTTCAGGGACAATGTCCGCTTCTTTGGCATCCCAGAGAAGGCAGAGGGCACTGATGTCAGGGGCTTTCTCCGTATCTTCCTCCCCACCCATACTGGGATTTCCTTTTCGCCCCCACTGGAACTACAGAGGGCTCACAGAATCCGGCAGCATCGGCCATTGGCATCAGGGGGAGCATGACCCATTTTAGCCTGTTTTCTCTGGCACGAACAAACACAGCAGATCCTGGCGGCAGCACGGGCACACAGGCCCTATGACTAGTAGGGTCACAAAATCCAAATTGCAGTTGATTTCTCCAGGGAAACAAGCGACAGGCACAGAGCAATCCTAGCTCTTCGTCTGCAGCCTTGCAAATGGGACATCAAGTTCAGCCATTTTGAACCAGCACAGATGTGAATAACAATGGACAGCAAGTCCAAGGATTTTTATGACTCGGAAGCACTACAAACTTTCCTGGATGGACTGCGCAAGAGCACCATGGAAACTTCTCCATGCGCCTCTGCCCTCGCATTGGAACCCAGATTCCTGAGACACCTGGACTCTCCCAGCCAGTCAGCTGAGTATAGCATGCCTTTCTATTGTTGTTGTTGACTTGCTGTTTTACTGCTGATGTAATAACCTGTGTGTTAGCAGCGACTGAGGATCCCCTCATTTTACCTTCCTGCAATCCCGCTGTCCCACAGTTGCACACAATCCTGTGATCCCCTTCTGCAAATTTCCCTGTCCCCCAGAGACTTCCCTTCCCCTCCCAGGGGCACCCCCCTCATATAATATGGTGATTTTCCCCTCATCCTTCCTTAGTTGGTTGCTGAGGTTCATTCCGGGCCTCTCACCTCCTGGTACTCCTCAACGGATTGCTTACCCCCTCACACTCACCTTTCCACCCTTACATCCCATCCTGGGGCCTCCCAATCCTGGCAACCCGTCAGCTCTAGACCCGCTGACCACAGTTTTTTTTTCCCAGCTATCAGGCATGTTGCCTTACAAGTGTACTTCATTGTAGTGTTGTTTGCTGGGATTTCAACTCCTGTTCTTCACCCTCATCAAGCTTTCCGTTCCCCCCCTACTCCTCACCCTCGTTTGTTCTCCTTCCTCCATTCTCTGTCTGTTTTCACTCTTTATTTTGGCTTACCGTCCCACTTTCCCCCTCTTTCCCAGTGGCCTTCTTCCTCATTTGCCACAAGGGTATTTTTCTCACAGCATCGGTGCCTGTCGAGCTCCTTCCCCCACCCCATCGTCCAAAACACACACACCCTTTCCTCCCCAGGGGCTGCACTTCCAATGGCCTTGCGATACGCCTTCAAGGTCATCTCTTAGAATGTTAATGGCCTTATGCATTATATTAGCGATACAAAAGGGGATGATGGACGGAACGTTTGAGCCAATCAAACACTCACCCCCAGTCAACTGATCTGGGTTTAATCCATCATCATTCTTTAGCTCACTCCACCACCCCAGTTCAGACATGGCCATATGCAAATCAGTCTGACCCTGTGCCTCATGGGAACAGTCCAGCACGAACTGCCAAGCCATGTCTTCCCTGGACCGGAAACAAACATCCTAGGACCGGTTTCTGGCATTCCAGCCGTCATCAGCCAGGCTTGCTTGAATCCAGTGGCAAAGTGAGCAAGGGACCCACGTCTGGGCATACCCCCGCCAACTTAGGGCGAACAAAGCGATACAAAAGGGGATGATGGACGGAACGTTTGAGCCAATCAAACACTCACCCCCAGTCAACTGATCTGGGTTTAATCCATCATCATTCTTTAGCTCACTCCACCACCCCAGTTCAGACATGGCCATATGCAAATCAGTCTGACCCTGTGCCTCATGGGAACAGTCCAGCACGAACTGCCAAGCCATGTCTTCCCTGGACCGGAAACAAACATCCTAGGACCGGTTTCTGGCATTCCAGCCGTCATCAGCCAGGCTTGCTTGAATCCAGTGGCAAAGTGAGCAAGGGACCCACGTCTGGGCATACCCCGCCAACTTAGGGCGAACAAAGCGATACAAAAGGGGATGATGGACGGAACGTTTGAGCCAATCAAACACTCACCCCCAGTCAACTGATCTGGGTTTAATCCATCATCATTCTTTAGCTCACTCCACCACCCCAGTTCAGACATGGCCATATGCAAATCAGTCTGACCCTGTGCCTCATGGGAACAGTCCAGCACGAACTGCCAAGCCATGTCTTCCCTGGACCGGAAACAAACATCCTAGGACCGGTTTCTGGCATTCCAGCCGTCATCAGCCAGGCTTGCTTGAATCCAGTGGCAAAGTGAGCAAGGGACCCACGTCTGGGCATACCCCCGCCAACTTAGGGCGAACAAAGCGATACAAAAGGGGATGATGGACGGAACGTTTGAGCCAATCAAACACTCACCCCCAGTCAACTGATCTGGGTTTAATCCATCATCATTCTTTAGCTCACTCCACCACCCCAGTTCAGACATGGCCATATGCAAATCAGTAAAGAATGATGATGGATTAAACCCAGATCAGTTGACTGGGGGTGAGTGTTTTATTGGCTCAAACGTTCCGTCCATCATCCCCTTTGTATCGCTTTGTTCGCCCTAAGTTGGCGGGGGTATGCCCAGACGTGGGTCCCTTGCTCACTTTGCCACTGGATTCAAGCAAGCCTGGCTGATGACGGCTGGAATGCCAGAAACCGGTCCTAGGATGCTTGTTTCCGGTCCAGGGAAGACATGGCTTGGCAGTTCGTGCTGGACTGTTCCCATGAGGCACAGGGTCAGACTGATTTGCATATGGCCATGTCTGAACTGGGGTGGTGGAGTGAGCTAAAGAATGATGATGGATTAAACCCAGATCAGTTGACTGGGGGTGAGTGTTTGATTGGCTCAAACGTTCCGTCCATCATCCCCTTTTGTATCGCTTTGTTCGCCCTAAGTTGGCGGGGTATGCCCAGACGTGGGTCCCTTGCTCACTTTGCCACTGGATTCAAGCAAGCCTGGCTGATGACGGCTGGAATGCCAGAAACCGGTCCTAGGATGCTTGTTTCCGGTCCAGGGAAGACATGGCTTGGCAGTTCGTGCTGGACTGTTCCCATGAGGCACAGGGTCAGACTGATTTGCATATGGCCATGTCTGAACTGGGGTGGTGGAGTGAGCTAAAGAATGATGATGGATTAAACCCAGATCAGTTGACTGGGGGTGAGTGTTTGATTGGCTCAAACGTTCCGTCCATCATCCCCTTTTGTATCGCTTTGTTCGCCCTAAGTTGGCGGGGGTATGCCCAGACGTGGGTCCCTTGCTCACTTTGCCACTGGATTCAAGCAAGCCTGGCTGATGACGGCTGGAATGCCAGAAACCGGTCCTAGGATGCTTGTTTCCGGTCCAGGGAAGACATGGCTTGGCAGTTCGTGCTGGACTGTTCCCATGAGGCACAGGGTCAGACTGATTTGCATATGGCCATGTCTGAACTGGGGTGGTGGAGTGAGCTAAAGAATGATGATGGATTAAACCCAGATCAGTTGACTGGGGGTGAGTGTTTGATTGGCTCAAGCGTTCCGTCCATCATCCCCTTTTGTATCGCTTTGTTCGCCCTAAGTTGGCGGGGTATGCCCAGACGTGGGTCCCTTGCTCACTTTGCCACTGGATTCAAGCAAGCCTGGCTGATGACGGCTGGAATGCCAGAAACCGGTCCTAGGATGCTTGTTTCCGGTCCAGGGAAGACATGGCTTGGCAGTTCGTGCTGGACTGTTCCCATGAGGCACAGGGTCAGACTGATTTGCATATGGCCATGTCTGAACTGGGGTGGTGGAGTGAGCTAAAGAATGATGATGGATTAAACCCAGATCAGTTGACTGGGGGTGAGTGTTTGATTGGCTCAAACGTTCCGTCCATCATCCCCTTTTGTATCGTTATGCATTATATTAAGCGCAAAAAAGTTCTTGCGTACCTCACATCCAAGCACGCCAACATAGATGGAGGCAGAGAAGCTTTTGGGAGATTGAGTGGGTAAGGAGATTCACAGCTGCTGCCCCTCGAGGGCGGATAATCCAGTGATCCCCTGGAAATGGATTCAACAAAACCCTGCCTCACACTGTGCTCAAATCCTGGATTACTCAGAAGGTCTCTATGCAATTGTCAAATTGAAGATAGGCAAAAGGGTACTGTGTTGGCTCCGTTTACGCGCCACTGGGAGCAAAACACCCCTTCTTTCTTCAACTCTCACGGGTCTTGACACAAATCGCAGCCATGCATTTCCTGGTGGGTGGTGACTGGAACTTGGCCTGAGACACGATCTTGGAGCCTACAGGCCCGATCGATGCAGCCAACAATGTCAATCGGGCCCTCCTGGGGGACATCAAAACGGACCATGGCCTTCTGGATGTGTGGCGCTTGTTACATCCGGCAGACCGGGAATATACTTATCTGTCCCCGGTACATGGCACACAGTTGCGTTTCGATTCTTTCCTTGTGACACACCATTTTTTCCCCCTTGTATGTGAGACCTCTATTCAACAAGGAGCCCTCTCTGACCACTCCCCAATCAGCTTATTGGCTGATATGGGCTTGGCCTGGCCGGAAACCCTGGCGCCTAAACCTTATCAGCTATATCTATTGCGTGGGCAAAGAACAACTTGCGGCCCATGTCAAGACCTATCGGGAGCGCAATCAAGGCTTGGTTGCCTTGGCTCTGACCCTTTGGGCAGCGGCGAACACTACTATCAGGGGCCAGATGATGAGGGATGCAGCCCTGTCCAACAGGCGATGGGAGGAACGGCTGAGCCCTGGAAGGGGACATAGTCCACCTCATGTGCGTCTATACGGCCCACCCCTTGGATACTACTAGGCGTAGCCTGGAAAAGGCACGTTTGGACCTCAATAGCCTCTTCAACTCCAAGGCCGAATATGCACTCCAATAGCTGAGGCTCCAACATTACGAGCAGGAGGAGAAAGCCGTCAGGTTACTTGCGGCACAGCTGAAGCAGAGCGAGGTGAGTATGGCTATACCTGCCATCACGTCAGACTCCGGGACTCTACTCACTAAACCACAGGAAATAGCGGACGCATTTGCCTCTATAAGATGTTGTACTCCCCTGAAGCGACTCCGGAGGCGGTGCAGATTTCCACCTACCTGGACAGTGTCCACCTCCCTTGCCTCACAAAAGAGGGACAAGAGTTACTCAGGGGTGCAATTACCAAGAAGGAGATCGCCCAGGCCATATCCAACCTTCCCTACCATAAGTGGACTAAATCTTAGATAGTCGATATCCTCTACGAGGACTTTGCTGAGGCTCATCGGGTGAGCTCCCTGGCTCTCATCTCCAATAGGGCCCTGATCTTGGTCCTCCATAAACTCAGGAAAGACCCTCTCCTGTGTGGTAGCTACCGCCCTATTTCCCTCCTTAACGGGGATGTTAAAATTTTGGCCAGCATCCTGTCTACACGACTTAAGAAAGTCCTCCGCTGCCTCGTCCAACAGCCATAAGTAGGGTTTGTCCCCAGCCGCTCGTCTCGCAACCACCTGTGGACTCTTGCGATATGGTCAGCAGTGGACATGCCAGAGGAGACCATAGCTTTGTCTTTGGACGCCGAAAAGACCTTCAACAGGATAGAGTGGGACTACCTGTTTGCAGCGCTCCAGAAATCTGGCCTTGACACGGACTTAATCTCCTAAGTGCGTTGGCTATATGACTCTCCCACGACGCAGGTATATTATGGTGGCTTTCGCCCTGACCCCTTTCGGGTTTGCTGGGGAATGCAGCAGGGCTGCCCTCCCTCCCATCTGCTCTTCCTCCTCGCCATGGAGCCCCCTGGAGGAGGGCTTACGTCAGTTGGATCAAATCGTGGGCATTCCTACCCCCAGTGTATCTTCTAAACTATGGGCCTCATTTACAATATTTTGATGCACAGCTGTGCTGCCGTGTGTCCAAAGAAAAGGGCAGGAATGTGCCGTATTTTCAAGATACGGCGCATTCCGGTCCCTTTCCCCTGCGCTGTAGCACAATGGGCTGTCATGTGCCAACGCAGGCACCCTTGTGCCATGGTGCAAGGGTGTCTGCATTGTAGGGGTGATTGTTTTTGTGTAGGAAGGGACACCTTCCTGCACAAAAACAATCACAAGAGGTGTTTTCCTCTTTCTATATGTGGTGCAGAATGCAGCACACATTGAAAAAGGAAAGAAGAGAAGAAATAAAGGTATTTCTCCTCATTCCGCCTCCCTGGGGAGGTTTAGGAATCTGACGCATTCCCAGATTTACGAAACCTTGTAAATCTAGGAATGTGTCAGGTTCCATGGTTGTTGAGTGGGAACACCCATAGCAACACCCATGGAATACTCCTTTCACGCAGAGTAATTCGTGAAAGGGGGCCATATTTACAAGGCCATGAAAAGTCATGCAGGGTGGCTTTACGTGACCTTGTAAATATCGGCAGGCACACTGCACCACTGGTGCGTCCAAAAAAGTGATGCACCAGCGGCGCAATGGGTGTAAATAAGCTCCTTTACTTGTATGCAGACGATATTCTGGTTACTCCCTCGGCCCTGCCCTTTTCCATCCCAGCTGTTCTGGAGACCATTGAAGCGTTTGCGGCTGGTATCTGGTTACAGAGTCAACTGGTGTAAGAGCAAGGTCCTCCCACTCTCGAGAGTTACCACCTGTACTGCAATCGCACGATTCCCGTTTCAATGGAAGGCAGCCCACCTAAAATACATGGACATTTATATCAATAGGGGCATGGAGGGCATGATAGAGGACAACCTCGACCCACTCACTGAGCATGCAGCTCGAATTTGATTAGTGGTCACACCTGAACCTGTCACTCTGAGGCCTCACGCAAGCAGTGAAAATGGTGGCCCTCCCCTGCTTCACCTACGTACTGGGCATGCTCCCCCTGCTAATGCCTCTCTCTAAACTCCGACAAGTGGACAAGGCCATCAAGGCCTTCATCTGAGGGTCAGAAAGGCCCCAATTAGCCATTAAGAAACTTATCGCCCACAGGTCTGTGAGAGGCCTAGGCCTCCCATCTGTGAAACACTATTGTATGGCTCTCTACATGGCGCAGTTGGCATTCATGCATACACAAGTTCGAGATCTCCCAATATGGGTGACAAATGAAAACCGGCTTGCCCATGGTTTGCCAACCCAATAGTCAAGGCAATGTACAGAACTGTGCGCAAGCCCACAAGCTACTCTCGGTGGATGCCTACCTTCAAGACAAAGCACCCATATGGTGTAATCATGACATCCGCATTGCGGAGACATGCTTGATGGGACTCCCTGGCCTGCTGCGGGCATACATACCTTGTCGCACCTTCTCTCTCAGGGTGAACTCAAGTCCTTCGCGGCATTGCAGGAAGAATTCAGCTTGCCATAAACCTAGCACTAGCGCTATAGACAGCTGCGTGCCCCATTCCTCCAGTAATCATGCATCCTGTGACATGGTTCACCTTCTCGCGGAATGCCCAGCGGTCTGTCCTTTCTGGTCTACTGAAGGGTCTATGTTAGGGAGACCCTGGATATACCCGCTCCACTTTCTAGTCGGCTGCTTCTCCTGCAAGACCTTGCAGACCTCCTTCAGCTAACACACCATGCTCGCCGCCTCCTCACTACCGCTCTCACAATGGCCAAAATCTGTATACTGCATTATTGCTGCTCTCCACAGGTCCCAACCCACGAGGAATGGCTCGTGGTCATATTCAGGATTGCCTCCTACAAGAAGGTGATTGATAACCTGATGGATATGGCTGATGAGTTCCTTCTTAATTGGACCCCATTCCTAGGGGAAAACTGACCCATATGGCTGCTTTCCCTGCCTTGGTTCGTCCAGCCCCCATTCCCTTCTCTCTCTTCCCCCCTCTCTTGCTCCCTCCCTCCCACTTCCCCTGCGCACAGAAAGGCAGTGCTCTCTGCTTCCCCCAACGGAGAAGCGTCATGTGCCACTGGGAGGCATCAGGGGCTGTTGGGCTCTCAAATGAATGGTGAGAAGACGCTTAGCCAGCATGAGGGCAAGACTGACAAAATGTGCCCTCACTTTATGATTCTTCCTCCTAGGGAAGATACCAAGGGCTGTGGCCTCCCAGGATTTCAACGTCATGAGTTCTGTGACGGTGGCCAGTGAGAAGTATATTGCATGCTAATAGCTGGTGATACTGGGGTATGAGCACAGCATGTGTTGGAGGTCGGCTGTCTGAGCCCGGCATCTGCGGCACATGAGACTGGCTGTGGGGAACATGTAGTTCAGTTGAAAGGGCGTGAGATATGCTCAGTGTAACACCATGTATTGGATCTTTTTAAAACGTGCGCTACTCATTGTCATATAGGAGTCGTGCCAGTTCCTCTTTCCAGATATGTTGAAGGTGTGTCAGAGGGGTCCCAGTGAATTCTCCAAATGCTTTGTATAACATCCTCCCCCCATAATGTATAAGGTATGAATTACAGTATGAATATGGGGTTCTTCGTCCACCATGCGCCACAATGTCCGAAAGGCTGCCAGCATCTGCCCATGTAGCAGGAATTAGTCTGGGAGAATGATATAATCCTGGCTTAATTGGTCAGCCAGTTCTCCTATGTTTGTGTGCAATCACTTCAGTGGAATATCCATTAAACAAGGTCTTACAAAAAACAGTGATGCAACATGGTTCTTCAGGTCCATGAAAAAGATCAAGAAAAGCAACTGAACACATTTCACATTCTCTAAAACCAGTGGACTGACTCCCAGATTCCAGACAGTCCTGCCCGGTCTGGCAAATTCCTGTACTCAGTGTTTTGTGTCCCTCTGGAGCCACAGCCCCATTAGCTTGCCCAAATCCAGGTGCACAAGGTAAGACTAATAGCTGAATGTCAGGCAGTTCTCTTTGTATTCTTCAGGATCCACCCTTATGTCTCTAAAATGATTCAGACTTACTGGCAAAGGGCAAAATGTAATTATCTCAACAGTCCTGTCAAATGTGACAAATACAGGAGTTTCATGTTGTAACCTTGGATACAAATGCTGACAATGAAGTGTTGAGGCTGCAGTTTCCTAAATGGAATCCCTGCAATACACACCCAGGGTCTTAACTCTGCAGTCATCTGATTAAAGCAGCCTTGAAGTGATCAGAAGTAGATGCTGTTCAGTTCAGACTCACCAATCTCAGATATCCTTTTCCTCTAAAGGGACAACCCATACTTAAAGAGCAGGAGGGGGTTGGTACATAGGAGACACAAGTCCAGGGGATTCTAGCCTCATTGTCCAGCATCATGAATAGCCTTCTATACTCTGAATGAAAGAAAGAAGACGCATTTGCATATGCCAGCCCCAACTACCTCGTACATTGCCTCCTTTTGAAGCCTTTTAGGGAATGACTCTTGCCTACTTGGGATTGTTTGGATCTAAAGGAGTCTCAAAAGGTTAAGAAAATGCAGAACATAAGGGAATTACAGGAAGGTGTCAGCATTGCAAAAGCTTGGTCAAGTGTCTTCCAGGGGTAAAGAAATAAGTGTTACCATAAAGCCACACTCATCAAAGAGTAAAAGGGAAAGCATAGAGGCCTGTACCTCTCAAAGTCCCAACGGAGTTGTGCCCAAATCAAACTGTGTGAACACCAGTTAATACCACAAAATTCTCCCAAGTATCACCCTACGTCCGCGTCATCAGGGCCCCATTGCCCTGTCCATTCTCATGTTGGTTACCGCAACATTTGCAGTTTCTCCTAGGCCAGACCTGGGAACGATATCAACCTTGAATACCTTACAACTCTGGCTACATTAATGAATAGGGCTTGTTAGTTAGCATTCTGGCTCTCCGTGTTCTTGTCAAGGACTTTTTCTCAGGCTCTCTCTCTATCACTAATACAGTGTTTTATCTATTCTCAAACTAACAAACCATGTGAACATACCTGCAAGTAAAAGAAAGGGGAATGCAGAGACAAATACAGGAAAGTTACAGGCTTACTAAAGTCAACTGGAAAGTATAATTCAATAGTGCATGTTAAATATGCGAATATATGTGCACATACAACCACAAATAGATGAAAACATTTCAGAACATTTAATTCAGAATTAGATTCATGCTGCACTTTAAGTAAATGAAATACAACCTCCTAGTACACACGTTTAGATGCAAGTGAAAACAACATTTCTAAATGCAAATGTGAAACCGATAGTGCACACGTTTACATAAATCTTTCTCGTCTCTAAAGTAAATACATTAATAGTGTGAGGATGATTTATCAAGTACCTAAAGACTACATTTGTCATTAATAAGGTTAAGGCACACATTGCATATCATGTCAGGTAGTGCATGGCACTATTGCAATGCTGAATGTAGTAAGATAGAATTAGTTGTAGCCCAACATGTGTTTTCCCCTTCATTGCTGTATGCCTTGGGCTCTCTGAAAGATGTGAAAAGACATGACACTAGTTTACAAGATATGCTCAGTAGGTGAAAAGGAAAATGCTACTGACCAGTATGCATCTGTTCTTGGCATGTAGAGCTACAGAGTTGTACACTGTGCATAGATCGCCATCTGGTGTTGGGCTCGGATGCTTGCACTTTGTTGTTGTCTTGGAAGAGTCTTTTGTAGTCACGAGATAGGTGACTCCTCCTTTGGACGATAGTGCGCATGGGCATCGACTCCATCCTCAGATTGTTTTTCGCCATGATGGGAAAAGATGGAGTCAGTAAGAAGTAAGAGATGTCCATGTGAATGTATCTAATTAAGATAATACTGGAACAGACACAGGTTCCGGGAGGCGGGTGGGCGTGTACAACTCTGCAGCTCTACATGCCAAGAACAGATGCATACTGGTAAGTAGCATTTTCCGTTCGAGGCATATGAGCTGCAGATTGTACACTGTGCATAGACTGTACAGCAGTGTTTCCCTTAGCGGTGGTCACCTGTATCTGTTGCAGTAGTTTGAAATAATGTTTTGAAAACAGCCTGGCCTACAGAAGCTTGTTGTTTTGCCTGCACGTCAACACAATAGTGTTTGGTGAAGGTGTGTGGTGTAGACCATGTAGCTGCTTTACATATGTCATCTAAGGGAATGTTCCCTAAGAATGCCATGGAGGCCCCTAGTTTGCGTGTTGAATGCGCTCTAGGGGGAATTGTCAATGTGCGTTTAGCCTTTTGGTAGCATATTTGAATGCATTTTACTATCCACCGTGCGACCCCCGCTTTGGAGATGGGGTTACCTTTATGAGGTGGGGAGAAGGCTACAAACAGTTGTTTTGTTTTGCGAAAGGGCTTGGTTCTGTCAATGTAATAAAGTAGTGCCCTTTTGACGTCTAGTGTATGAAGAGCTCTGTGTGCTACAGAGTCTGGGTTTTGGAAAAACACCGGTAATTCAACCGATTGGTTAAGATGAAAAGCAGAAATGACTTTGGGAAGGAATTTTGGATTTGTTCTGAGAACCACTTTGTTATGATGTATTTGTAAGAATGGTTCTTGTATGGTTAAAGCCTGGATCTCGCTTACTCTTCTGAAAGAGGTAATTGCGACAAGGAAAGCAACTTTCCATGTGAGGAACTGAAGTTCACATTTATGTAGAGGTTCAAATGGGGGACCCATGAGCCTGGTAAGGACAATGTTTAAATTCCACACTGGAGAGGGTGGCAGTCTGGGAGGAATTATTCTTTTAAGTCCCTCCATAAAGGCTTTAATTGCAGGAACTCTAAATAATGACAAGCGCTGTCTGTTTTGTAAATAAGCGGCGAGCGCTGCTAGATGTAATCGAATGGATGAATATGCTAGATTACATCTTTGTAAGTGTAGCAAATAGCAAATGATGTCCTGGATGGAAGCATCCAGTGGATCAATTTTATTATTTTTGCAGTAGATGACAAATCTTTTCCATTTTGCTGCATAGCAAGCTCTAGTAGTAGGGCGTCTGGCTTCTTTAATGATGTTCATACAGTCTGGCGGAAGGTTAACATAACCGAACTCTAGGACTTCACGAGCCAGATTGCTAGATTTAGTTGTCCTGGATCGGGGTGTTTTATCTCTCCATGGCTCTGCATTAGCAATGTTGGGGAGAGGCGTAGTTTTTGGTGTGGAACCACTGAGAGCTCTAGTAGTGTTGTGAACCATGGTTGGCGTGCCCATGTGGGAGCCACCAGGATCATTTTGAGAGACTGTTGTCTGAGTTTGCGTACTACCAGGGGAATCAGTGGGAGTGGCGGAAAAGCGTACGCAAATCTGCCTGACCAGTTCATCCATATCGCATTGCCTTTGGACAATGGGTGTGGGAACCTGGCGGCGAAGGTTGGGCATTTTGCGTTTGCGTGTGTGGCGAACAGATCTATGTCTGGTTGGCCCCACATGTGGAAAAAGGGTTGGAGAACTTGGGGATGAAGTTCCCATTCGTGTATCTGCTGTGTCTGTCGACTTAGTAGATCCGTAATCTGATTGTGAATCCCTGGAAGATGTTCTGCTAGCAGGTATATATTCTGTGGAATGGCCCATCTCCAAATGTGTTGTGCGAGCTGGGACAGCTGCAGAGAATGTGTCCCCCCTTGTTTTTGTATGTAGTACATGGCTGTCATGTTGTCCATGCGGATCAGGACAGTTTTGTGTTGTAGATGTACTTGGAATGATTTAATGCTAGGAATATTGCTAGTAATTCCAGGTGGTTGATATGGAGCACTTTTTGTTGATTGGTCCATTTGCCTTGAATTGTATGGTGTAGGAGATGGGCTCCCCAACCGGTGAGTGATGCGTCTGCTGTTAGTACTATCTGTGGAACTGGCTCGAGGAACGGCCGTCCCTTGGACAGGTGTCGTGTGTTCCACCACTGCAGAGAGCGATGTGTGCGGCTGTCTACCAACACCAGATCTGTAAGATGTCCTTGAGCTTGGTTCCACTGACGTGCTAGGCATTCCTGTAAGGGGCGCATCTGAAGCCTTGCATGAGGTACGATAAAGATGCAAGAGGCCATCATTCCTATGAGTTGCATGAATACCCTTGCTGGGAGGGAGTGCTGCGGTTGAAATTTGCTGCTTAGGGTTTGTATGCTGGCTATCCTGGCTGGACTTGGATATGCCAGAGCTTTGGAAGTGTCTACTGTGGCTCCTAGATACTGATGTATGTGGGAGGGCTGGAGATTTGACTTGGGGTAATTTACTGTGAATCCTAAGTCGTGTAGCAGCCGGATAGTTTGATGAGTGTGATGAACGCACTGGTTGAATGACTTGGCCTTTATTAGCCAGTCGTCGAGATATGGAAAGACGTGGATTTGTTGTCTTGTTAGGTGTGCTGCTACTACTGCAAGGCACTTTGTGAACACTCTGGGTGCGGTGGTGACCCCGAATGGTAGGACTGTGAACTGATAGTGTTGTCCGTCCACTATGAACCTTAGATACTTCCTGTGAGCGGGGTGCATGGGAATGTGGAAGTAGGCGTCCTTGAGATCTAGTGTGGCAAGGAAGTCGCCTTGTTGCAGCAGTGGAAGAACCTGTTGCAGAGTGATCATATGGAAGTGATCGGACTGTATGTAGAGATTGAGGGGTCTGAGGTCGAGGATTGGCCTTAGGGTCCCGTCCTTTTTGGGGATTAGGAAATACAGTGAGTAAACCCCTGTTCCTTGATGCTGTAAGGGAACTGGTTCTATTGCATGCTTTTGAAGCAGTGAGAGAACCTCTTGGTTTAAGAGCGTAATGTGTTATGTGGACATTGGACGCTGTTTGGGTGGAATGTTGGGCGGGGTTGCTGTAAGTTGGAGGCTGTAACCATACTGGATAATTTGTCTTACCCACTTGTCTGTTGTGATGGAATCCCAGACAGGTAGGAACTGTGAAAGTCTCCCCCCGACCGGAGTGGAATGGTCTGGAGGGAGTGGAGGGAAGTCACTGTTTAGGAGCGGGGAGGTACGAGTGTTGTTACTACCTCGGCCTCTCCCCTTGTTGTTGTTTCCCCTGTATCCGCCTCTAAAATATCCTCTATTGGGGGATGTGTGAGTGGTGTTTTTATATGAAGAGGAGGCGGTGTCTGTTCCAGTGTTTTTGGATGCTCCCCTATAGAAGGAGCGACGAAAGGAACCGCGTGTGGATGGAGACTGCAATGCTCCCATGGACTTAGCAGTGTCTGTGTCTTTTTTCATTTTTTCTAGTATGGTGTCTACAGCCGGTCCAAAAAGTTGCTCCTGATTGAACGGCTGGTTAAGGATAGCTGTTTGGACCTCTGGTTTAAAACCTGAAATGCGTAACCAGGCATGTCGTCTGAGTAGCACACTAGTGTTGACAGATCTAGAGGCTGTATCAGCTGCATCTAGGGCACACTTAATTGATGCGTTGGTTATCAGTTTGCCCTCCTGAATTAAATCATTTGCCTGGGTTTTGTATTGATCAGGCAAATGTTGTAATAGGGTCTCCAGTCGGTCGTAGTGAGCCCTATCATATCTAGCAAGTAATGCTTGGGTGTTTGCTATGCGCCAGTGATTTGCTGCTTGAGCAGCGACTCTCTTGCCAGAGGCATCTAGCAACTTAGATTCCTTATCCGGAGGTGGTGTGTCACCGGAGGTTTGGGAGTTGGCGCGTTTCCTAGCGTTAGATACCACTAGTGAGTCTAAGGGTAGCTGCCCCTTGATGTAGGTGGGATCGTCAGGGGAGGGTTTATACTTTTTATCAATTCTGGGATTCAGAATTCTAGTCCTGACTGGGTCTCTGAATATGTCTGGGGCATGTTTAATGACCCCTTCCAACATAGGCAGGGTTTGGACAGTTTTCTGGGACTGTTCAAAGGTGTCTAGAAGGAAGTCCTCCTCTGCAGGGTCTGAATGTATGGGGACACCATGGTATACAGCCGCTCTATTGACCAGTTGTCCAAAACCAATGTTGTCATCTGGGGGAGATGGTTTTGTTGGATATGGTTGGGGAGCAGGGAGGTCTGGGGGACCTATTGGGTCATCATAATCGTCCCAATCGTCCTGTGGTGCGTCTGTATCATTGTCAGGATCAGTGAAAGGATCATTGATGCCTCCCCCACCCCCTAAGTCAATATCAGCATTATCCTGTGGTGGTGGTGAATATGGTGGAAGTGTTAGAGGTTGTGGAGGAGAGGGCTTAGGAGGAAGAACTGGCTCAGGAGGAAGGACAGGCTGAGGAGGAAGAACAGGCTGACAAGGATAAACAGGAGAAGAGGGCCTTATAGGTGAAGTGGCACAGTCTTTTTTCTTGACAGGCACTGCAGGAGTGTCTGATGAGTCCAGCTTCCTCTTCTTGTGTGGAACACTAGCCACACGTCCTGTTTTAGGGTCTATATGCAGCTTTTTCAGCTTGGGATCGAGAGGATCCGGTCGGAAAAGTTCTTCCCGTTCTGTAACCGCTTTCGGCACCGACTTCTTCGGGTCAGAACGAGGTTTTGATTTGTGCTCGGAGGCCTTGGGAATTGGTCTAGGGTCCTTCGGCTTGGCTATGGAGCCGGAAACGTTTTTTGGTTCCGAAGGTTTTGGCTTCGGAGCCGATGGTTTCGGTGTCGAGGTGGTCGGTACCGGCTTCTTTTTGGGAGTAGGTTGGTCTGCAGTCTTCGGTGCCGAAGGCGCCTGCGGGACCGTGAGATATGGTTTGCTCGGTTCCGAGCTGCCGGAAGGCCTGTTCTTTGTCTTCGGAGCCGAGCCCGAGGGCGGGGCTTCTGAAGTTTGTTTTTGGTCGCGACTGGGGCCTGCAGGCGAAGTGTTGACCAGGGCCTTGGTTTTTTCGGGTGGAGTTGGGGTAGGGGCAGTAGTACTCACTCGATGACCAGGAGTGATGTGGTCGTCTGAGTCTGAGTCGTCTGCTTCGGACACGATCTGCAGGTCTTCAGAATCGTCCTCCGGAACATCGGGGCCTTCATCGAAGATGTCCACTGGTGCCGGAGCTGATCTCTGCGCCATGATGTGTCGTCGGGCCCGGCGATCACGGATCGTTTTCTTGGATCGAAAAGAGGCGCAGGCCTGGCAAGTGTTCTCGTTGTGTTCGGGCGAGAGACACAGGTTACAGACCTTGTGATGGTCACTGTGTGGGAATTTTGCTCCACACTGGGGGCATTTTTTAAATGGAGTCCTTTCCATGAGCTGTAGGCCCGAACGGCGTCGATAGGCCCAACGGCCCGCGTCGACGACTGGAATGGAGTGGGGGAGATGCGCGTCGAAGATCACGCGATCGAAAACAATACCGTCGAGTTGTAGATAGTTTGCGCGTCGAAAAGGTTTGGAAAAACAGGTACCGAACCGGAGAGCGAAAGTTACATCCGAACCCGATGGCGGAAAAAAACAATCTGAGGATGGAGTCGATGCCCATGCGCACTATCGTCCAAAGGAGGAGTCACCTATCTCGTGACTACAAAAGACTCTTCCAAGACAACAACAAAGTGCAAGCATCCGAGCCCAACACCAGATGGCGATCTATGCACAGTGTACAATCTGCAGCTCATATGCCTCGAACAGTGTTTTCACTATAAATCAATGGTTGTAAGAGAGCTAAAACAAATTTTCAATAAGTTATGAAAAAGGTACCTAATTGTAAGAGAAGTGAGAGGAAAATGATTACTGCATTATATTACAAGTTTGATGACTGTACGTCAAAATATCCAGCTTTTGGATTATCTTGCTACCAAAATATTGCAGCAAAAATATCGACAGCAAAAATATCAATAATGTAGATATTTAAAGGTAATTATAGGAACCACACATCTAAGTAACTTGACAATATGCATATTGTCAAGATACACAGATGGAGAGTTATGTATAGTAAACCAATACTTACCTATATATACTTACCTTGTTGATATTTTGGTTGTCTATATTTTTGCTACAATATTATGGTAGCACCATATTAAAGACTTGATATTCTGGTATCATACCAAAATTGACAATTGTAACCTCTAAACGTTTTGTAAAACGAATAGTAATTAAATACCTGTGCTTGTACTCTTATGTAACAGCGACTGGGGCAATGGCCCTAGCTCTTTAGCTTTGCATGACATCTCAAACTGTTGTGATATCAGAGCATGAAAAGAGTGAAGTCTGCAAAGGCCAAAATTGGAATATGTACCACTTGTGGCGTAGCTGGCTTGCCTTGGGCCCTAGTACAAGCAAAATAACTGGGCCCCCTCATCAGGGTGACATCTCAGTCTGTCAGCTGCCCCAGACACGCTTCAACCTCCTTTGAGAGTTTTCTCCTGCCATATCAAAATTCATTATGATTTTTGCAAGTCAAAGCCATAACACTAAAAAGCATTTCCAAAACCAACAGGATTGGCCCTTGTAAAGTGCATGCACACAAAGACATATATGCAGGGACCCCACACTCAAACTGCTTCCCGTACATAGGCACATCCCTCGTGCTGCACTCACACAGACATATGCCTCACTTAGCATTCACACAGGCACAACTTTCAGCCTTTAGACCACTTGCCCTGCACTCACAAAAGATAATGTTAATCCTGCATTCACAAAGGCACACCCCTCACAATGCTCTCACAAAAAATGGTGGCTATCCTGTACTTACACAACCACACCGCTCACACACAGCTACACCGCTCACTAGGAAGGAGCAAAGTTTGGACAGAGGGTGGCATAGGAGACACAGATTGAGTATGTGGTGCATTGGTCCACTAGTGTAATTCAAAGCTTTGAGGTAAACCACACTGAAGCAGTGGCGGCTGGTGACATTTGAAAGTGGTGAGCCCTAAAATTGTCATACTGCACCGCAGGGAGCGCGTGTAGCGTGCGAGCCCGAATAACCTAAGGGGGGTTCGGGGGGGTTTTCCCCCCGAGAAAATTCTGAAAAAAGAGTGGACAAATGGTGCATTTTCAAGCAAATTTGAGAAAGCAAGAAGGTTAATAAAGCAATTGTGAAAGTGCAGTTATTACATTAATAAAGAGATGTCATATAACATAGGCAGCTGCTTATTCAGTATAACCACAGAGCTTCATAACAGACTTCGAGATACAATGCATTGCTGAGTAATATCAAAGGAAGCATTTTTTTATTAGCCACAGTGCTGTACCAAGACTCCAACAGGCAATATGGAAACATGAAAAAGGATCAAGGTGCTGAAAAATAGCCTTGAACATAAGCTTCCCAGCACAGGACATGAGTTTAGCAGCACCGACATGTTTAACGGGCATACCTGCCTCGCCCAGGGAACTGGAAACCAAACACAGGGGAGTATTACATGTTTAACACGCCAGAAACCAGCTCCCCACCTTCAGTCTTCATGCTGAACAAATCAAACATTCACCCCCAGTCACAGATGTCGGTTAAATCCATTTTTTTTGCATGCCACGCCATTCCAGGTTAGACCCAGCCATATGCAAATCAGTCTTGACGCTGCTCCCCATGGGAACAGTCCAGCCCGAACTGCCAGTCCCGGTCTTCCCTGGACCTGAAACAAGCACCCTAGAACCAGTTTCGGGGTATCATCCCTCATCAGCCAGGCTAGCTTGTATCTGGTGGGGGTAGTGAACACGGGACCCACGTCTGGGCATACCCGTCCCACTTAGGGCAAACATAGCAAACTGGCAGTTTGTGCTGGACTGTTCCCATGAGGAGCAGGGTCAAGACTGATATGCATATGACTGGGTCCAAACTAGGGTGGCATGGTGAGCAAAGGAACAATGGATTAAACCCAGATGTCTTGACTGGGGGTGAGTAGTTGAAAAGTTTCAGCACTCCGTCCATCATCTTGTGTTTATTACAGAAATCGCAGCACTTGGTCTCTCTCTCTCTCTCTCGTCTTCCCTGACTCCTCTTCTCTCTTCCCCTATCCTTCTAACTCTCCTCTTTCTTTCTGTCTCTTTCTTTCTTTATGCTCCTCTCTCCTGCTCTATCTTCATCTTCTATTCTTTCTCTTTATCACTTCTGTCTCTCTCCTCTCTTCCTCCTTCCTCTTTCGTTCTTTCTCTTTCTCCACCTCCCATTATTTACCTGTCTTGCTCTTGCTTACTCTCTCTGCTTCCTCACTCTAGTCGGCCCCTTTCTCCTTTCTTTGTGGTTTGTCTTTTCTTTTCCCTCTGTATCTCCCCGTCACTCTTTCCATATATTTCTCTCTCCTCAAAGTGTTCACACTTTTTCTCCTCCCCTCTTCCACTACTAAGGACGTGGAATGTAGCTTGGTTCAAAAATAAAGTTAAAAAAAACATTGAAAACTTACCTGACGTGACGGTCCGCGCCGCCTCTGCTGTGTGCTCCTGGCCCGGGCCGGGGTCCGCGTTGGCGCCTTGTTCGTGAGTGGCTGGTGGCAACGGCAACCCCTCTCAGCCAATCCAGACGCTGCTCCAGCAGCGCCAGGATTGGCTTGAGCAGGGACTGTCCCCGCCCATAGGAGACCGGGGGCTGCGGCCACTGGCCAGTAGAAACCCTCGCTCGCTCTCCTAATGCAGGGGGCACTGCAGGCTAGTACTAGTGCGCATGTTCGGGCTGGTCAGAAAAATGAACAGCCCAAACCCAAACATGCACACTGGGCCTGCCCTGCTGCTCAGCTGCTGTCAGTCAAACAAGGAACAAAGTAACAAACCCAACCCTGCAGTGCTGCCCCACCCCCTTCAGCGACGCGTCCCGACTGACTCCGGCCGGCCCGATTTCGAGTCAGGACGGTGAAGTTAACGACATTCTTCCTCGTTAACTTCAAGAATGTGGCCATGCTGTGGCCATGTGGCATTAGTGGGGCAATGCCCCAACGCCCCAATGGACGCACCGCCACTGCACTGAAGCCTGATGTCAACCGAGGTTGTCTAATCTCCCATAAACCACACTTGGACCATCACTGCAGACTATGTTAGTCTGATCTTTGTGGGCGTTTGCAGGGAAGAGTCTTGGCATACAAAATTCCCACTTGCCTTTGAAAAAAAACAGGGGGGTGGCTTTATTTGTAGTGCAAGCATATGAAGAAAGAAAGAAAGACAAAAGAAAAAATATGCCAACTAAATGTGGACGGCATGTGCTTCAATAAAAAAAATTAAAAAGTAAAGCTTTGCACTGGTCTGCAATCCTGGAATAGAAAAATACAATAGAGTGTGCAGAATACCACTTCAAGATGGTGGCATGCTTTTGAAGCTTTCAGCAGTGATGCCTGGCGCTCTGCATAAGAAAGTTATGGTCCAGTAGTAATGGCAGTGGAGCTGTTGGAACTCTCAATATTCAATTAGCACTAGTCTGGATTTCCAGGTGAGCTGCTGGGGATGAACTAAAGGAAATATCTCCTGAGGTCAGAATTCTCTGGAACACAGATAAATCAGGCAAAATACTATTACTCAGACTACCTGACATCCTGAAGACCAGCAGTTGTCTACTAGGTAGAACCAAACACTGCTGCCAGTTGCTTGCTTCTACCTAGTAGAAAACTGCTGGTCTTTAGGATGTCAGGGCTGATTCACTGCCCAATTGTTTGTATGCTGTTCTGAAGGGCTGAACTAATCTGCGAATGATACGCTGTGTGATGAATAACTGAAGTGGGCTAAAAAGCCCATTTTCTACAAGCACAATTATGTATTATTTTTGTGAGAAAACATGAGGCTGGTGAGACAGCTAAAACAGACTTTTGGTTAGACCTGAAACACACAGAAATAGATAGAGCACAGGTAGCAGGAGCGCAGGGGTCCTTGGCTCACATGCATAGAACATAGAGCATTGACTTGCATGAGCTTCACAGTCTTGTCTGAAAGACACAGAACAAGTGTGGTATTAAATGACCAGTGCACGTTTCTTTTAAAGACATGGAACAAGTGTGGTACTACAGTGCCAGCCACTGCAAGCTTCCTTCAAAGACAAGGATCAAGTATGCTACTGCAGGACCAGTCAGTGCAAGCTTCATTCAAAGACATGGAACAAATGTGGCACTGGAGGGCTAGTGCAAGCTTTATTTAAAAACATGTAACAAGTGTAGAACTGAAGGGCCAGTGAAAGCTTCCTACATACACATGTAACAATGTGGTACTCAGGGACAGTGCAAGCTACCTTCAAAGACATGGAACAAGTGTGGTACTGCAGGGCCATTCAGTGCGAGCTCCCTTCAAAGACATGAAACAAGTGTGATATTGCAGAAAACTGCAAGATTCCTTCAAAGATATGGAACAAGCAAGGCACTGGGCAGCAACATTTGACTCTCCCCCTATATACAACTAACAAGCAGCAATTCAGATTTGGCACAAGAGTAAGGAACAACACTGGGTGTATGAGTGCAAGCTTAACTCGCACACATAGCAAGAATTCCACAGACAAAATAGGTACAACACCAGACAGAAATACAAGCTTCCCTCTCACAGACAGAACACACACCGATCTGGTGAGAAACAATGCAAGCTTAGCTCACATTTATAGAACATGGATAGCATCTGCAGAAGCAGTCGAAGCCTGTGTGTAAACACATACACACAATGTACAGCATTAGGCAGCAATGTAAGTTCCCCTTACACTCACCACAGGTACAAAATGATCATCAGCAGTTTAAGCTAAGATATCTGCACATACAAAACAGTAATGACACTGGTAGCAGCATCTGAGCTTATATCAGGCACAGAAAATCCAGAGTGGGGAAGCCACTGAAGGCTCGTGGCCGATGCTAGCTCCGGTTCAGCTCGAGCTCCTCTGGAGCCCTCAAGCCCAAAATGAGCTAAGCTTTCTTGTGGCTTCTGCCTGCTAACCATGCTCTAACCTCATGCACCTAGAATTAAACACAAAGCATTAAACTGAGGTCGAACAGGAGAAAAAAAGGGATAGCAGTCTAGTGGCTGAACTACAGAAATTGATACCAGAAAACCTGGGATCAATCCTGGCCTAACTATTTTTCAAAATTATGTGATCCTAGACAATTATTTTATTGTGTCTCCCATTCTTTTATTATTGCATAGGAGAAACCCTTGAAATATGTGTGGATGTGTGCTGTACAAAAACCTTTCTTGTGTTTGACATAATGGACTATAATGTTGCTCTGTGTATAAGAAGAGTATAGTCCACATATATGGTACATATGACAATTGATTTGCCTCTTAGTTCACTAATGGTATTGTCGGCAGAGTGGGGGTCAGGGCATGAATATTTCTAAGCTCATGTTTAAAAACTATCACTTTTAATAAACGCCTCTCAATGCAGTGATATAATCTAATGTACTAAGGTGAAAAGCTTCTCAAAGAAATATACTTTTAGAATTTTGAAGACAATTTGTCATATTTTTATATAATATTTGTTGCAAAATTTCCGTGTGTAGAAATTGGGTTTCTGGTTGGCAGAGGTATGCACCCTGTCCAAGCAAGAACCACAATCCTAGTCAGGGTAAGTCAGATACACACTATAAATTACCCTGTGCTCACCCTCTGGTAGCTTGGCACAGAGCAGGCAGGCTTAACTTAAAAGGCAATGTGTTCAGTATTCGTAACAACACGTCAAACAATAACACAGTGAAAACACCACAAAAAGACTCCACACAGTTTAGAAAAATAGATGATATTTTTATAAATAAAACAAGACCAAAACAAAAAAAAATTAATAAGTAGAAGTCGCTATATGAATTAAAAAAAATTATAGGTGTCAATAGCACTTCGAAGCAATAAGTACCTATGGGAAATATCTGGTCGTGCTAGACCCGGGCAAAGTCAAGAGTCCAGGCCCACCACGATGGAGCAAGGCCCATGTGCATGAGCCACTCAAGACCCACTGAACAAAATACCTTGACCTGGTCGCAACAGCGAGATGCGGAGAGTAGCCGAGTGATGCGTCAGTTTCGATCCCTGCAGTCGAGGTAATGCGTCGATTTTCTCCAGAAAATGATGGTGATGTGTCGGTTCCGAAGATGAAGCGCCGAAGCCAAGATTGGTTGGAAAACCAGCCGATGCACTGGTTTTCTCCACGTAGTCGAGGGGATGCACCGATCCTCCCACATTACAGCGGCAGTGACGCAGCGGTTTCGATACATTTGTTCTTTAGGCGATGCGCTGGTTCTGAGTGCAATGTGCTGGTTCTGTTCCTGCAACAGCAGTGATGTGTTGATGCTGCTTCATGCAGGCAGAGGATTCTGGAGCAACCACCTGGATCCACTTCCAATGGACCAGGCACAGGAGCAGGAGGTGAGACTTTGATATCCCGGAGTCTCAAAACAGGACGCAAACCAATCAAGCCCTTAGAGACCAATCTGGGTTCAAATAAAAGTCCAGTTCTTCCTCAGCAGGGGCAGAGGGTAGCAGGCAGCACAGCAAATAAGCAGTTCTTCCAGAGCAGCAGTCCAGCAGAGTGGCTTTCCTTATAGCAGCACAGCAGCCCTTCTTCCTGGTAAAGTTCCATTACAGGTCCAGAAGTGTCTGATGTGGTGGGGTCAGAGACCCAGTAATTATACCCAGTTGTGCTTTTGAAGTGAAGGTGACTTCAAAGAGGGCCTTTGAAGTGCACAGAGGTCCTCCATTGCCAGCCCTGGCTCCAAACTCAGTACCGGACACTGCCCATTCATGTGTAAGTGTCAGCTCCTCCCTCCCAGCCTGCCCAGGATGAGCCATCAGGATGCAGATGGGCACTCAGTCATACCTACCCTTTCTTTGGGTGTAGCTGTCTAAAGGGAATGCACAAAGTCCAGCTGTCACCCACCCCAGATGTGTACTGGAGACAGGCTGCAGGCAAATAGAGCTTTAAAAACAGAGAAATGCCAACTTCCTAAAAGTGGCATTTCTAAAATAGTAATGTTAAATACAACTTTGCCAGCAAAGAGGCTTTATCATTACCATTCCAATGATATAAAAGATGACGGATCTACTCCTTCTCAATCTGTAATTACGGCTTCGAAGTGTAATAAGGAATTCCAAATGTTAACCCATGACAGGGTTAGGCCTCCAAGAAGTGAAAAATGAATTTAGGTGTTTCTCACTACCAGGACATGTCAAACTGAATAGTACATGTCATACCTTTTACTTACATAGCACCTCCCCTATGGGCTGCCCAGGGCCTACCTAAAGGGGTGACTTATATGTAATAAAAGGGGAGTTTAAGGTTTGGCAAAGGGTTTAAAATGCCAAGTTGACATGGCAATGTAAACTGCACACCCAGGCTTTGCAGTGGCAGGCCTGAGACATGTTTAAAGGGGTACTTGTGTGTGTGGCACAATTAGTGCTGCAGGCCCACTAGTAGCATTTAATTTACAGGCCCTGGGCACAGGTAGTACACTCTACTAGGGCCTTACAGTTAAATTAAATATACCAATTGTGGATAAGTTAATAAAACCATGTTTATGGGGGAAGCACATGAACTTTAGCACTGGTCAGCAGTGGTAAAGTGCTCAGAGTCCTAAGGCCAACAAACAGAATACAGCAAAAAGTGAAGGTAAGCAGGTAAAACGTTTGGGAAAGACCACGCTAAGGCTGTCAGGTCTAACACTGTGCCAAATGTTCCCATGGCTCAACTTGTGTCTGGGCTGTTAGAGCCAAACAGGCTCTTGGAGCCAAGGCTCTCGGAAGCAACATCTTGTTTTTACAAGATTCTGTCTGGTTTCCACAGGTCTCCGAAGGATAACTATGCTTACTTCTAGCTTTTATAAGGAAGAATTGTCTATTAGCGACGCCAAGAAGTTGTTTAAACTTACCCGTGCATTCTATTAGCCTAAAATGAAACAAACAACATTCAAATTATTCATTTTCCTAGTTCCAGCACTATGTCATAAGTAAATCTAGGATCTTTTACTAACTGCTACCATCTGTCCTAGACCCATCAGGCTGAACGCACTATTGACTGTGACTGTCTTGTCTTCAGAAGCCAACTAGCAGCATGGGCATAACTTCTTTGACCTCTGGTACACTCTGCATTTTTAAAAGTGAGCATGTGCGATGCTCGGCCATCCAGTGCACGCACAATGAGGCCTTTGCAGTGCCCCTGCAGGTGCTTCAGTAGATCGTGCAGCACCAAGTCTGACTCCTGCAGTTGAGGAAATCAGGGGGAGCTAACAGCAAACTCCCAGTGCTGTAAGAGCTCCTGTGGCCCTGGTAGGCAGCGGGGCTGAAGTAATTTTCAGACTGGGAGTGCTGCCATCAATGCCTCATATGGATTCTGCGACTCCTTCTTTGAATGGATAAATACATTGGACCCTTTCCTAAGGTTCACACGCGCAGTGTCCCCTACAGAGATCTTCTTCCTGGACCTCACCATCACTTTGGGGAACGGTGAACTGTCGACCAACACCTATAAGAAACCCACGGATTGCAACAATCTATTGCACAACGAAAGCCACCACCCTAAGGCACTTCGGGACAACCTTCCCATCGGCCAATTCTTACGACTACGCAGGAATTGCAATTCCATCTCGAGTTTCAAGAACAAAGCGTCCTCTCTGAGCAGGAACCTGGAAGCCCGCAGCTATCCGACATCGATCATTAATAAATCCCGCAAGAGAGCATTCAATAACAATCGAGAGGCACTACTGGAACCCAAACAAAAAGAGGAGGGAGATACCATCACCTGTGTGACGACATACACACCTGACTCCAATAAAATCCAGAAGGTGATAAAAAAACACTGGAGGATTATTGAATCTGGCGACCTGAACATCCCGAAGCCACGCTTCACATTTAAACACACGAGCAGCCTACGGGATATGTTGGTCCACACTCACCCTCTTACTAAAACAAAACCAACACAAAGCACACTTTGGTACTCAACGCCTGTAAAAGGACATTACCCTTGTGGCCAATGCGGGGTCTGCCACCTTACCTTACCTGGTTGTTATGAAGTCACTCTTCATAACAACCAGATCTGAACACAACGTGCACACACCAACTGCAATACCAAGAACTGCATCTATTTGATTGAATGTCCCTGCCCTTTAAGGTACATCGGCATGACCACCCGAACAGTGAAGACTCGCATTAACGAACATCAGAGCAACATCCGGTGTCAAAAAACTACCACGAAAATGAGCGCACACTTCCTGGCCCACCCGCACACTGCAGAGGAAATGAGCTGGATGGTTCTTGAGACAAATACCTCCTGGAACAAGCAAAAACGTTTTGACATGGAACAGCGTTGGATTTTTCGCCTTTCAACACAGAGGTCAGGACTGAAGGATGACATGCCATGGCACGAACTTAACATGTAAGATGCGACAGCCATGTGTAACACGTTGTCAGTACACATATAAAACTCATCCGCAGTTTACTTGCAGTACAGTACAATTATAAAACACATCCATTGTTTCCTAATGGCCACTACAATTATCGAACACCTATACGACTTTGGCTCCTCATACCACAGGCTGCAGACTATAGGTCAAAACTGTCTACTTAACACCAGGGGTATATTACCATACAGGGGCTATACACAGTGGCCGTTAAAGAATCTCTTGTGTTCCACTTTACTTTTAACATCTTTTTAAGATTGCCGTCACCCCAACCACCACTACAGTACCACACACCATAGTGCGGTACATCAGATCTCTCACCGCACATTAAAATGTCCAGGGGTACTAATAAGCACAGTATGACGCTATGTCAACTTCCATTTTCGGATACAAATTCATACTAAGAACAAGCGCACCTCCTACATACCGCCTTCCTATACCAGAAGACACTACTAGGCCCCCACTCCAAGATGGCCGCCGCATCTCTAACACCATTCACGAACAACAGCAATGACCCGTATGTACCACGTGATCAACGTGGCTATGAGAGAGAGACCGCCACACCGCCTCACCGTTCCAGGTCGGATGGAGGTGGGTAGGTTCAACGGCATTGTCTGGACCAGCCACAAAGTGTCCCTCATATTGGTCGGGACCCTCCATCACGCCTATGAAGCATTACCTAATCTCAATTGAGGTAAGTCACAACCATGCCTATAATGGGTCAACCGAACGTTGGAAACCCTACACTATATATCATGACCTTATAGATGACCATATTTTACGTGCTGCACATAAGTACTTTTAATAGAATTTTTATCAAAATGTCTGTCACACTTTGGACAGTGAGGAAAGGATACTCACTGGATAAGCTAACAGGCACACATCACCTTGATACTTGAATGTGTACACTATTGCACTTTAAAACTCTACTGAACCTGTATGATGCACCTTGTCTCCTTTTGTCTAAGTTGTGTCGCTGGTACTTTTCCACCTTGTGTCTCCTTCTTCTAGGTGGAATCACTGATCGGCCCCCACATTTGGGTCAACCGGTTACCACAATAGGCCTTCTTGTTAGTAAGGAGAGCCCTAGCCCTCGAAAGGGGGCACAAATAGATTTTCCCTAGGTCCTGATGAAGTGCCGCCCGATTTTGGGGCACCCGAGGCACGAAACATGTTGACCACACCATACCAGTGCCCACACTAGACTAGTAGCTATCCTGATACCTGAAGACCACATGATAGCACCTTTGTTTTTACTTTAGTCCCTGTAACCTTCCTTTACCATAAAACTGTCTTTAGGCTACCAGAGTCTATTTTAGTTATCACTCACTCATATAACCCCTTTCTCCCCCTCACTTGCATTCATCTATACGGCATCTCCAGATCAAAAGATCTCTGATAAAGAAGCCCCCAGACCTGTCAGGCATTGCAACTACGGCCAGATGAGGAGCGCCCAATGATGAAGCATGACACCCTAACAGGTGTGTGAGGGCACTAAGATCTGAAATTCAGATCTTCCACCGACACATACGATAGCCACTGGATCAAACTGGTTGTATCCACTTGGCTTAGGAGGAACTACTCCTTTTTATGAGGACTTCTGAAAAATCCAAGCATCACACAAAGAGCATGTGTCACCAATGAGCCATGGAAATCAACAGGAGAGTGGCAATGGAATAATATGTAGCTAGTGTGGCATTTAGGAGCACACTGTCACAAGTATATTTCAAAGCATGGTGTGGTGCCACTGTCACTTACAGACCACACATTTCCCTTTGAAATAACCACAGATTCAAATAAACTTTATTTAGGCGAAATTTCACCCATAAAAATAACAAATAAATACACCAGTTAAAAAAAAACATTTAAAAATATCGTACAACATTTTTTTAAACTTTATTTTATTTATTCAATTTTCAGAACAAACAATAAACAAACTCATCAAGATTCATGTGCAATTTCAAAGCATTGGTGATCATAACACACTACAATCCAGCCTTTTAGCATCTACATGATATTCGCAGTATACACATTTTGGGTGATAACAATATACTAACCATGTGACATCTATATACACTCTAGTCAGTTGACATACTAAGCAAGTACGTTGTGAATGGACCCCAAACATCTTTTGGTCATGACGCCTGAGGCAACTCCTCAGCATAGCACTTGAGCTGGTCATGACAATAGGCCATATCTTTCATTCAGTGATCATGCTTCGGTGCCGGCCTCCCCCCCACCATATGAAAACTCTTCTCTTTGCTAGCAGCAAAGCGATAACTATTAATTTACGATTAGTAAGTGGTATATTTTTATTGCAACCCAGCAGACACGTACGCGGGCTGAATTCCACCGCCTCCATGACCATGGCTGAGAGAGTGCATGTAACTTGCACCCAGTAATACTGCACCCGTGAGCAGTGCCACGCTAAATGCATGAAGTCCGCATCAAGGGCCCCACATCTGACGCAACTCGCATTGTCTCGTAAACCATATTTAAAAAACTGCACTGGGGTATAATATAACTGCTGTATATATTTGAAGTGAATTATTCTAAGATTTCCATTTGCTGTCAATTGCCCTGTTAGCGTGCAGCACTCCGCCCAGTCATCCACACTCAGTGGTGATGAAAGAACAGTGTTCCATTTGGTCAGGGGCCCTTCATCTGCCACAGCTACATCCCTCTGTGACATGGTATATAACCGTGTGATAAGCCGAGAATGTGTTTCCGTCGTGTAGATCAACTGGAGCGCCCCCAATGTCTGTGGCTCCTCTGGAAATTGTGGGTATAATGAGCGTACGGGTGCGTAAAGTCTACTATAAATGAATAACAACAATTGGAGACCCTTTCCCGTCTGACAAAACATCTGAGGCATCTATAAATTTCCCCTCTTGATAGATATCTCCCATTGTATGTAGTCCCGCTGTGCGTAGAATATTTAGGGAACCAGTCTCTCTTGTAACAGAGATATCAGAATGGTGTAACAGTGGCATAGCTGGGCCATACAGTGGGTCCACCTTCACCCTTCGCCCAAGCGCCCTCAACGCCTGCACTGTGCTTTGTACCGTATCTATTTCACCTCATTCAAAAATAGTGTTATTGTTTGTAATCATGGCTTTAAGTGGAACAGGATGCACCGCACCTGCTTCAACCGCCACATGCGGGATATAAGCCGGAGCATGCTGGCAATAATAATCGAAGTGCGCCTGAGCGCCAAAATAATATAATTGGAGCTCTGGGGCCGTAAATCCCCCTCGCTCATATGGGAGCGTTAGCGTTTCCCATCTAAGTCTTGGCTTTTTCTCTGCCCACGCCAGAGTAATTAATAGTGCACGAAGTGAGACAAAAAACTGTTTTGTTAAGGGTATGGGAATATTTGTGAACAAATACAGGAACTTGGGTAGCACTATCATTTTCATTAACGCTATTCTATCCGCTAGGGACAGCGGTAGTGCTATCCATCTTGCCACCTGGTCCTCCAACCGCAATATTGTCCTACCATAATTCATTTGAATGACCACCTGTGGGTCCCTGTGGATCCATATCCCCAGGTACTTTACTGGCTCCGTGCACCACTTCAACGGGTACCCTAAATCAATAGGCCTAGTACCGGTAGTCAGGGGAAGAATGATAGATTTGGACCAATTGATACCTAATCCTGAAAACCACTCAAATCTCACATATTCTCGAATAAGCTTCTCCAAGTGTACCTCCGACTCTCTCACATACAGCACCATGTCATCAGCGTACATGGATACCGAGAGTGGCCGCTGATGAAAGCGCAGTGCTGCTGCTGCATGCCTTTGTCGTAATATGCACGCGGGTGGCTCCAGGGCCACTGCAAATAACAGCGGTGACAGGGGGCACCCTTGCCTCGTACCGCAATGTATCTCAAATGTCCCGGATGTGTGTCCATTAACACGCACACGTGCCACAGGGTCTGTATAAAGAAGCTTGATCCAGTTAGTGTATGCTACTGGCACACCCATGCGATGCAATACCGCCACAGCAGGCATCTCTGGTTCTAAAATATGCAGCACTGCAAACAGTGTATGCAATTTATGTGAAGTGGACCTAGCCGGCACAAATCCTGACTGATCTGGCAGCACTATTGTTGGCAATAGGAGACAGAGTTGAGTGGCTATGATCTTAACTAATATCTTTGCATCGGTGTTTATAAGCGACAGCGGTCTGTACGAGTCACAACTACTGGGCGACTTACCAGGCTTTAACAACGTAATTATCAGCGCTTCCCGGAGAGTGGCAGGCAGACACTTTTTTTTATAAGCCTCCATATACATAGCATATAGTTGGGGGGCAATAAATCAATGTATTCTTTATAGAATTCCCTGGGAAGACCATCTCCCCCTGTAGCTTTCCCGTTGGGCAATGCAGCAATAGCCTCTTTTATTTCCTCCAGCGTTATTTGTTGCTCTAAAAACTCTTGCTGACCTTGTGTGAGCCACACCAGCGCTATATCCTCCAAATATTCTGCAATATCTGGTTCCTCTGCTGATTCGCAAGCTCCGTACATGCTTTGATAGTACTGAACATACATGCTGAGTATACCCGGTGTGTCGTATTGAACACTATTCTCACTAGAGATTGCCTCCACTATATGAGTTCTTGCCCAGGGTTCTGCAATTCTACGGGCTAGCGCCTTCCTGGGTCTACCACCGTCCCCATATGTTCTAGCTGTCCATCTCCGGGACATGTGTTGCACTTCTTGTTCCGCAAGTTCATTATATTCTGTAATTTTCTCCCGAAGTTCTGCTAGTGTACCCTCCTCCTTTTTTAAGTCATACGCCCGTTCCAAGTTACCCAGGTCTACTTCGAGCTGTCGCAGCCTCCCACATATGGATCTAAGAACCCCAGCTTGGAGACCAATACATGTACCTCGAAGCGTTACTTTGAATACTTCCCAAACTATTTCCATACTTTGAACTGAGTTTACATTATGCTCAAAGAACTCTGCAATTGCTACCCTCATCCCTTCTCGGAATACCTGATCAAGCAGTGAGGACGACTGCAATCACCATTTAAACTGTGGGGGCATGTACGCGGGAACAGACATAACCATCAGAACCGGCGCATGATCCGATAATGTCTTTGGCAAATGTTTAACCTTTGTGATCCACGTGGTTACATCTTTGCTGATTAGCCAATAATCAAGTCGTGACCATGACTTATGTATATAGGAGTGATATGTGCCTTCTTTAATTACCGGGTGCTGTAACCGCCAAATATCAGTGAGACCCAAATCCTTCATGCCCCCCACAATGACTTCTGCCACCTTTTTAAGTGGCCCCTCTACTGCAGACAGCCGATCTTCCCCTTGCACCAATGATACATTAAAATCCCCACCACATAATTGCAGAGGGGGGTAGTTTGTGCAGCTTAACCCATTTAGTTGCAAAGAAGGCCGGGTCGTCTATGTTAGGCTTGTATACATTGTATACATTGACAATAGTTATCATTGTACCACATAGTTTTCCTTGCATTATTATATAACGCCCCTGTTCATCTGTTTCCGAGTGTGTGAGTACAAAGGGCACATATTTTTTTTTATGAGGATCATCACGCCCCTCGCATAGGAGGATGCCAGTCTTACCCCAGCCCACCTTTCTGCTACTTTCTGTTCTGTTCGTTTAGTAAGGTGCATTTCCTGTAGGAGAGCTACCTGTATACCTTGCCGATCCAGATAGGCCAGCAACTGCCGTGTTTTCTTTGGGTTGTTGAGGCCCCTCACATTCCATGTCACCCAAGATATTATATTCTTATTGTTTACCCCTGTGTCACTCAGTGTCCTTTATTCTGAGTTGTGGATGTGTGTTATTTGGCTGTCTATGTAAACACCTCAGCTGCTTCAATATGCACACCATGCGTTTACTCAAATATAGATCCCCAATTACCTCCCCCTCCCACCTCAGCATCCCAATCATGCCAGGAAATCCCATATAAAACAGGACATAACAATAAAACAAGAAAACATCCATCAAACTATATTGACACCAGTATACCGGTGCAAAAATAAGTTTTAAACAATTGGGGTTTTCCCCTCTAGGGGGTCGCCAGCAGCCCGCAAACTCCCTTGCTGGTAGAGGGGGGGTCAGGGCCGTTTGTGATGTCGCTGCATCTTCATCTATCATAGTGCACCTTGTATGCCGCAAGTATTTAGTCTTTGGCCATGTCCATTCATATAGACGCCATCTTCAGCTACCAACAGGCGGTAATCTGTAGTCTGTTTTTAATAGCCTACATAACATTATACAGTGTCTACACTTGAGCTATCAACATCCCAGTCGATATGTAAAAACCATACGCTTCACTATAATGTCTACATCAACACCCGCCTTCTTACCCACATTTGTTACCAGCATTAACAATTCAGTCTTCTTTGTCTGCATTGTTGCTTGTGTGGCTCCTTGCTTCTTGTCGTTCCACTTGCTTGATATACGCCATTGCTTCCTTGGGTGACACAAATATCTTGGCTTTGCCCTTATGTTGGATCCTGAGACGCGCGGGATACAGCATAGCGTACTGCATTTTCAAAGTTTGCATTTTCTTTTTAACCTGCTGGAACTCACGCCTCGCCTGCTGTACCGCTGCTGTGAAATCTGGAAACAGAGCAACCTCGATACCTTGATAGGTAGTAGTCCCCTTGTCTCTGGCTAGCCTGAGTGCTGTATCACGGTCCCGACAATTCAACAAACGAGCGATTATGGGCCTCGGCGGAGCAACCGGTACTGGCTTGGGGGCCAAGGATCTATGGGCACGCTCCACAATGAGCATTGATTAAAACATTTCCGCACCCAACATATCTTTCAGCATGACCTCTACATACAGCTCCATTTTGCCTGTATTGGTGGTCTCAGGCACTCCAGTAATGCGGAGGTTATTGCGCCGTGACCTCACTTCGAGGTCTTCATTCTTGGCTTGTATCACCACCAAGAGCTTTTCCATTTGCGAACATGACGCAGTGACCTTGTCTAAGGTATCTTCGGTTATGGATATACGCTGCTCTGCTTCTGCAAGACGAGATCCTTGTTTATCTAGTTTAGCCACCATGTTGTCCATTCTGAGATTGAGACTGTCGATATTGTTATCAATCGATTGCAAACTCTGTTGCATTGCCAGGAGCGTACTTTCCAGCGTGCTAGTGCCCCCCGCCTCCAGCTCTTGCTCATTATCCGAGGCTGCTAGATTTTGGGATTTAGCTGGGCGCTTGGACTCGAAGGTGAGCCTGGATTGCTGTTTATCCGCTTTACCCATGTTGCTTTGTATATATTTTTTGCACCTGGGTTCCTATGCCAGCGCTGTCTTCACTCAGTCCTCTTTTGCGTGACGCCTCCACTATATCTGTGTTGCAACGTCGCTGCGATGCCACCTCTTCCAGCTGCCACAAAACGTTAGCTTCTCAGTCTATGTAATCAAGCCACCACACTTCCACGCCAAGCAGCCACACCAGGGTCAGTAGCGTTACTGAGTTGTGCGTTATTTGGTTAGGCCATATAGCAATTATTCACTTCCACATGGTTTCAGGTGAAGATGGTGAAGATGGTATTTATACACAAGCACTCCCTTGGGGGATCACTATGCCCGTTTTAGCAGGTGATCTTGTCGTGCCGAGGCTCGCCCTGCAATGTTAGTGTTCCACCGTGGTTACTCTATAGGAGTAGGCCCACTAGCACCACTGATAGTAGGCCTCTCCGTTAAATTATCAATGCTTGGCACACCCAGTCAGTCCTACTGCTAACCGCTATAATATTAAAGCACAAGTTACTAACTTGTGTAACGATATATCTGTAAGAGACAGTAGTTAGTGACAGATTCCTTACCTTAGAATATCCCCAGGCGTCAGGCTGGATCCGGAAAGTTTTTGCGTAGCAGTACCCTTGCGCGTCGGTAGGCGGCGTCGTGCGGCTCCGCGTCCGTCGTCGGCGTCGTGATCGCCGGGATGACGTCGCGGGCAGTACTTAGACGCCGCCCCTGCGGCGCTGACGTCAGTTCTGTACACGACTTTCCGCGCCAGAAACGCAGAGCCATGCAAGAAGCTGACATAGGTGTCTGAAAAATACTAGGGCCCTGAAAGGGATGTCCTTAACCCTAGAAATCAGTTCGCAGAACGGGGAGGATGGGTGGGGCGGTAGGAATCTGTCACTAACTACTGTCTCTTACAGATATATCGTTACACAAGTTAGTAACTTGTGCATCTGAAGAGACACGTTAGTGACAGATTCCTTACCTTAGAATAGATACCCCAGCAATACCAAGCCCGGTGGTGGGTCTGCGAACAAAGATCAGACAAGGAAGTCCCGGAGGACAGAACGGCCAAAGAAGCCGTCCCTCCGGACCTGACTGTCAAGGCAGTAATGCTTTGTAAATGTGTGCAGCGAGGCCCACGTAGCTGCCTGACAGATATCCTGCAGCGTGAACACCGCGGCCTAAAGCCGTGGTAGCAGCAGTTGCCCTGGTGGAATGGGCACGCATGCCCAACAGGAGGCTCCTTCTTAGCCAAAGAATAGCAGGCTTTGATACACAAGGTTACCCAGCGGGAGATGGTTCTCTTGTGCACCGCTCGACCTTTTTTGGCGCCCACGTAGCCAACAAAGAGCTGGTCATCCACCCGGAAGTGTTGTGTGCAGTTGATATAAAAGGAAAGCGCACGTTTTGGGTCCAGACGGTGGAGCCTCTCTTCCTCTCTGGAAGGATGCGGAGGCGGAAAGAAGGTGGGCAAAGTGATGGTCTGCCCAATGTGGAAGGCAGTAACCACCTTTGGCAAGAAGGACGGACGCGTCCCTAAGAACAACCTTGTCTGGATGGACAGACAGAAAGGGAGGTTTGCATGATAGAGCCTGGAGCTCACTCACCCGCCGAGCGGAGGTGATGGCCACCAGAAAGGCTGTCTTCTAGAGTCAGAAGACGAAGAGGACAGTTATGTAGAGGACTCAAAGGGAGCGCACATGAGAAAGGTAAGAACCAAGTTCAAGTCCCACTGAGGCATCACAAACGGAACAGGAGGGAAGAGGTGTGTAATGCCTTTTAGAAACCTGTTAACAACAGGGGACTTGAAAAGGAGGGCTGATCAGGAAGCCTGAGGAAGGCCGAATTGGCACAAAGATAGCCCTTGATGGTACCCAGGGCAGAACCCTGTTGGGCCAGGGAAAGAAGGAACAGAAGAACCTCAGAAAGAGGGGCAGAGAGGGGATTCACAGCCTTTGCTGTGCACCATGCCACAAACTTGTTCCACCTGCAGGCGTATACCACCTTGAGTGGAGGGACGCCTGGCTGCCAGAATCACATCACAAACTTCGGGAGGCAAGTCGAAAGGAATCAACTGCCGCCGCTCAATCTCCACGCAAGCAGGTGGAGGCTGGACAGGTTCGGGTGGAGGACCGTCCCCTGCTGCTGCGACAGAAGATCCTCCCGAAGAGGCAGGGGGATGGGGGGATCGACGCTCATACTGAGTAGCTCGGGATACCAAACTCTTCGAGCCCAGTCCGGAGCCACAAGGATGACTTGGGCCCGGTCGCGCCGAATCTTCTTCAACACTCTGGGTAGAAGTGGTATAGGCGGAAAGGCGTACAACAGACCGCAACTCCACTCGCGACGAAAAGAGTCGCCGAGCGAGTGCCGCCTTGGAAATTCCAACGCGCAGAACTGATGACATTGCGCGATTCTCTTCGGTGGCGAATAGATCTAACCAAGGCTCTCCCCACTGTAGAAAGAGTCCTTGCGCCACTTCCGAGTGAAGACGCCATTCGTGATCCATCATGCACCTGCGGCTGAGTTCGTCCGCCCTGGCGTTCAGGGAACCTGCCAGGTGTTGAACCATCAGGAACATGCCCTGATGTTCCAGCCATGTCCAGAGGCGCAGAGCCTCCTGACAGAGGGTCACGACCCCACCCCGCCTTGTTTGTTGCAGTACCACATGGCGGTGGTGTTGTCTGTGAACACCTGCACTACCTTCCCTTTGACAGAGGGAAGGAATGCCTTGAGTGCAAGTCGGATCGCCCGGAGCTCCAGAAGGTTGATATGGAGCCGGGACTCCGCCCGGAGACCAGAGGCCTCTGATCTCCGCCTCTCCCATGTGACCGCCCCATCCCAGAAGGGACGCGTCCGTCACAACTGTGTGCTCTGGCTGGGGAAGGGAGAGGGATCTGCCCATGACCCATTGCCGGTTCGAGAGCCACCACTGCAACTGTTTTGCAGTCCCCTCCGCGATCTGGACGTGATCGAACAGGTTGCCCTGGTGCTGCGCCCACTGGAACTTCAGGTCCCACTGCAGAGCCCGCATATGCCATCTGGCATGAGCGACCAGCAGGATGCAGGAGGCCATGAGACCCAGCAGCCTCAGGGTCATCCGTACCGAAACCCAGGATAAAGGCTGAAAGATCGGAATCATAGCCTGAATATCCCGGACTCGCCGTTCGGGAGGATAGGCCCGAAACTGCGTCGTGTCCAGAACCGCTCCGATGAAAGGAGCTGTGGAGAAGGAATCAGATGCGACTTCGGCACATTGATGGAGAACCCCAGCGAGTGCAGGAGTTCGGCCGTAGTCTGGAGGTGGGAGACGACTGCCTGGGACGAGCCCGCCTTCAGCAGCCAGTCGTCGAGGTAGGGGAAGACTGGAACCCCTGCCCGGCGCAGATGAGCTGCGACCACCGCCATCACTTTTGTGAACACCCGAGGGGCACTTGTAAGGCCAAAGGGGAGCCACGGTGAATTGAAAATGCTCGAGGCCTACCGTGAACCGCAGGTAACGCCGGTGGGCCGGCAGGACGGGGATATGGAAATAAGTGTCCTGCAAGTCCAACGCTACCAACCAGTCTCCAGGGTCGAGGGCAGTCAAGACCTGAGCTAGGGTGAGCATCTTGAACTTCTTCCTTCCGGAGGAAGCGATTGGACGTTCCGGAGGTCCAAGATAGGACGCATGTCCTCCTTGTCCTTTTGGGCACCAGAAAGTAGTGGGAGTAGCAACCACGTCCTACTTCTGGGGTCAGAACATGCTCGATGGCCCTCTTGGCCAAGAGGGCCGTGACTTCCTTCTGCAGAAGCATCAAGTGATCCCCTGACATGCGGTGGAATTGAGGTGGCATGGCTGGGGGTGGTCTCAAGGGGAGGGAGTAGCCCCTTCGGACAATGTCCAAGACCCACCTGTCCGAGGTGATGGCACGCCAGTGGTGAAGGTGATGGCGGACCCTGCCCCTGACTGGCGTGCTGTGCACCGGAAAGGAGGGACTAGGAGGGCTTGGAGGCCGCGGACGGGTTGGAGGTGGTGGCCTGACCCGCACGCTGGTTGCCCGAACCGCCACGGCGGTATCCACGTCCTCGGCCACGCGAAGACGCTTGCTGCGCGGGCCGGTGGCTGGGCAGCTGACGTGACTGGGCGCCCCTTCCGTGTCCACGAAAGGGGCAAAAAGCAGAGGTTAGCGGAGGGCGCACAACAGAAAGGCCCAGGGACTTGGCAGTAGCCCGTGAGTCCTTAAATCGCTCCAGCGCATGGTCCGCTTTGGAACCAAAAAGACCGACTCCATCAAAGGGCATGTCCATGAGTGTATTCTGGACATCACCCGAGAAACCAGTTGTTCTCAGCCAGGCATGGCGACGCAGCGCCACCGTCGTTGCAAGCGATCTGCCCAGCGAGTCGGCGGTATCAAGGCCACAACGTATGGTGTACTTTGCCGCATCCCTACCTTCCGCAATGGTGCGGGTAAGCAGTGTCTGGACCTCCTCAGAACACTGGGGCAAAACAGTTGCCACCGAATCCCACAGGGAGTGGGTATATCGGCCCAAAAGGCAAGCGGTGTTGACGGACCGCAAGCCAGCACTGGAGGAAGAAAAAGCCTTCTTCCCAAATTGGTCCAGGCGTTTGGATTCCCTATCCGGAGGGGCGGTAGGGAAGGCGGTTTGGGAGGCAGAGGCTTGGACAACCAAGCTCTCGAGGGTGGGATGTTGAGAGAGAAACAAAGGGTCGCCCGGAGCAGGGCGATGGCGTCGGGCCACGTTCCTATCCACAGGAGCCGCTGTGGTGGGCTTGGACCAGGCGCCCAAAAGAACGTCAGTCAGTGCATCATTAAACGGCAGCACAGTCTCCGTGGAGGAAGCTGCCGGCTGAAGCACTTCCGTCAGGAGATTAGTCCTGACAGCCACAGTAGGCAATTGGAGGTGCAAGGCTCCAGCTGCTCTACGCAACACCGTTCGAAATTTGCTCCCTCCTCCGTAGCCACGGGAGGAGACAGCATGCCAGTGTCAGGGGAAGTGTCTAGACCACTGGCATCCCCAAGTTCCTCAGCCCAGTCCTGATCATACTCACACTGTTGTGTGAGAGGGTCTTCCGACCCCTCCCAGCTCTCCTGGTCCTCCTCTGGTTCAAAATATGGAGGAGGAGGGACATTTGGGACCCAAGGTCTCATCGGCGCCGGAGCCGGCGTCGAGCGGCGTCGGTCCGGCTCCATGTCCGGAGCCGGAGATAACCGGGGAACGACGCCGCCGGAGCCCCGGACGGGCGTCAGGAACGGCACCGGGGACATCGGCGTCGGCGGAGGCGTGGTTAGGTCAACCGGCGTCGATGGGGGTTGCGGTACCACCGGAGCCGGGATCGGGGCCGGAGTCGAGGCCGGGATCAAGGCTGGCGGGACAGGCGACGCCGGGACCGGAGCCGTCGGTGACGCCGGAGCAACCCCATCAGGGCCCGCGGGGCCAAAGGCGCACCGGAGGGACCTTGAGGCCCGAAGAGGCGGGCCATGGCCGACAGGAATTCCTGTATTTCGGCCGGAGTCGCCCCCGAACCCGGAAAGGACGGGTAATGTGGGGGCGGCTCCACAGGCACGTCCGGGGCCGCGGGGCGGGACGGTGCCGACAGGGGCCTCAGCCGAGTCGCGAGACCGGCGAGGCGAAGTCTTAGAGCGATGATGCTTCTTAGACTTTTTGTGCTTCGACTTACCCGAGGAGCGCGAAGACTTGAACTCCGACGACCGGCGGGGGCTCCGCGACCGGCCCCTCGACCTCTCACGGAACCGGGGCTTGGTGCGGCGCGGAGCCGACTGCCGGACCTCGAGTAGCTTCGAGACCGCTCTCGCAAAGCCTTCGGGTGAAGTTTCCGGCAGTCAGGGCACGACTTCGTGTCGTGGTCTCGGCCGAGACAGTAGAGACACTCTAAATGCGGGTCTGTGATCGACATCATTCGACCACAGACGTCGCATGGCTTGAAGCTCGGGCATCCCTATCGACACCTAGGAGTCGAGAAGACTCGAAAAGAAACAGTGAAAAATTCACCAAAAATTTAGTCAAAAATTGACTAGGGCACTGCTCTTCCCGGATCTGCGCTTACTGGCGCGGAAAAAGAAGAACTGACGTCGGCGCGCAGGGGCGGCATCTAAGTACTGCCCGCGACGTCATCCCGGCGATCACGACGCCGACGACGGACGCGGAGCCGCACGACGCCGCCTTCCGACGCGCAAGGGTACTGCTACACAAAAACTTTCCGGATCCAGCCTGACGCCTGGGGATATTCTAAGGTAAGGAATCTGTCACTAACGTGTCTCTTTCATATACTGGTGTCCCGCGTACCTCAATTCTCCATTGGCAGCACTTCACCAACTCCCACAGGACACACCAGATCTACTCAGTCCGGCAGGTTCTTCGAAGCAGGTCTCGTGCTGTAGACCTCACGCTGTGTCGCCTCTCCGTTGCACCGTCTATGCACCGCTCCAAACGGCTACTCTCGTTCTGTCCGCTTCGGTCGTGCTGCACTATACACTCACAGTGCGACGCCTTTGCCAACGTAGTTGTCGTCTCCCCAGGCCTCTGGGGATTGTGGAAATCAGTGTCTGGCTCACAGGGTGCCCACCGCTCCCACAGCCGCACCAGGGATAGACCACCCGGGCTCGTGCACCACTGCAGTCCGGGGCAAATGAGCGCAGTTACTTCACGCGCTCTTCAGGCAGTTGGGACTCCACAGGCACTTTACTCACTGTCGCGTTGCTCCGGTCCTCTGCGGCATCAATCGGAAGCCTCCACACTCCAATATCTGCTCAGTAGGCGCAGATCGACACGCCTCTTTAGCTGGAGCACCGGAGGGTCGCCATTTTCCTCAGACCACACCTTTGTCCGTATTTACGAGTATCCCGTTTAATACTCATCTCGCAGGCCATCTATTTGTTCTGCAGGGTGTCCGTATGCTATTCCCGTCTGTTTTTTCCCTCGATGACAGCGCTTTTGTAGGATTAATTAACGGATTGCAGCCCGACCGGCCGCGCAGCCCTTATGTGCGGCCATTTTGCTTTGGGCTCTCTAGCGCCCCCATCATACAACATTTAAAAGAAGATTAGTAGCACAACTCAACACAATTATAGCAGCATAGTACTTAAAGCCCTTACAGCATGTTTTAAGAAGCAGCCCACATGGAAGCAAACCTCCTCGTCAGAGAAGTTGCAGGAGAAGCCTAAATGCATGTTTAACATGCCTAATATTACGATAATTCTTTTTTTTAAAAGTGGCAATACAATCAACCTGGTATATCTTTCATAAAATTTACAGAAAAACATAAAATGCACCATAACCACTAAATATGCACATACCTACAATTTTACTGATAAAACTATATAGCGCACAAGCTGCACCACCGGTAGCTAAGATCCCTTGCTGGGCACTGAGTCACTCTAATCTAGCATCCTTCATCAGGCCACACTAGAAACAGTTGAAAACATTCCAATCATACAGGTGGTTCAAAGTACAGAGCAAAGAATTAGCACTAAAATTAACTTCTATTCATTCAAGAACAGGTTTGACTGGCAGACTGGAAGTACTCCGGCAGTCGCAGCATTTCCTCCAACTCTAGCACACTGCTTGATTTGATTTGATTTAAACATTTATATAGCGCACAAATGCCAAACGGCGTCTAGGCACTTGAGCCAGATGGAAAAAGAAGGTTGCCACCCAATCCAGAACTGAACTTAATTTACAAACAGCCAGGTTTTTAACGCCTTTCTGAAGGCCAGGATAGTTGGACAATTCTTTATCTCACCTGGAAGCACGTTCCAGGTTTTAACGGTTCCTGAAATAAAACTGCTAGGTAGATAACACTGAAAAATAGCATATTGTTTAGCAAAAACAGCTCTTTCAATACAACATCTGCATGTGGTAATGGGCTGCTCTTCATCTAGAGAAGCTCTAGCCATATCCTATCTTGTTTTAGCACGTGGATTAAGAGTCTGGATCCACAATGTGTAATCGTGTGTTGAAAAATAAAGACGTCTGTTACAGAGCTCCGTGTGTGGCGTGTTCATTTGCATGCTCCTGGGCTTGGGAAGAAGCTGCAACTGGTGGCGAGTATGGGATACTTGCCCTGAAGAAACAATGCTGCTTTCCCTGAGAGTTTGCAATGATACAGCAAACTGCTTGTGCGTGCCACGTGCGCCCCAAATTGATGCAAAGTAGTCTCTGTTTGGCGTTCGTGGAGTCAAAGCCCCGCAACAGCCCATGCATGGCCATCAAAGAAGTTGAAGGCCTTGCAGAGGAGCCCATTCGAAAAAAGCCCGCCAGAACCCGCTGGTAAGGCGGAAATAAGAGATACTGCGCAGCACCATAATACAGAGCCATCATCCATACAAAGCAAACGCTAAAGGCAGTGGCAACAAAGTACAAAAGCAGAAACCTACTTACCGGCACAAGCGAGTGAAAGTGCTATACGACCTCAAAATCGGGAGAGACAACCAAGCCCAAGCAACAGGGTGTTGCGTGGAGAGGTTGCCAGTCCTGCTGTGCATGAAGAACGCTACTTAAACAGCACGTGCTCTCAATGGCAACAGAAGGAAGCGCAAAGTATGGTGTGGCTACATTCCTGAAGCCACCACCATTGTGTGATACAGCGAGAAACAGAATATTAGTGTCAGGGGGGCTGCATGGATCGAAACGCTCGATGACTTCACAGATGCGCTAGAAGAAAGAGACGCCAAGAAAATCATTAAATGCTTAAAGAACCTTGCTGGTGATGGAGTGAAGGACGTGCTAAAGAAAATCTCACAGACTGATGCAATATTATACCGTCAGATAATAGAGTTGGAAGCCATGTTCAATCCGATGCCAAATGTGGACTATGAAAGGTTCATCTTCAACCAAACATGACAAAAGGCTGGTGAAACAATAGATGAATTTTTGGAGAGACTTGACGCACTTATCAAACACTGTAAGTTCAGTGATTTCAATGATGAAGTCATGCGCCTCAGAGTCATCGATGGTTGTCTTTCAGAAGACGCATGTTGAAAGAGACACTTAGTTTAGAGAAAGTGCTAATGGCTGCAAGAACAGAGTAATGGGCAGATTGACAAGTCGGTGACGTGGAAGCTTGAACAGTGCAAAATGAATCAGATTTGATCATGAAAAGCAGGCATAAGCACGAAATAGATGCACACAAGCAGACGTCTTCGAGGAAGAATGTGGATATGGCTTCCGATGTGGATTTTCATTTCCCCATGAAGGTAAATGTCCAGCCATGGGACAGATATTCAAAGGATGTAGAAAAGAAAACCATTCTGTAGCGGTCTGCAAAGTGAAAGAGAAACCAAATGCATCACAGCGAGAAGAGAAAATGGACGCCAGACAGTTCCAGAAGCATTTTCATCTCGCCCACAAGGCCAAAAGGCAGCATCACTTACGACAAGGAGAAATCAAGCAAAGTCGATTGTGGTCAAGTTCATCACATAAAGGCTCTTCATCATCATTATCAAGTGCCAGTGAGGAAGATGGATGTGTGATGATGATATAAACTAAGGAACAGCATGCACATTTAGGACTAGCTGCTTGCAGAGCAGGTCAAAAGTCAAAGAAGAATCACCAAATGAAGCGACAAGATTCATTTGGACACTGTCTCAAGATTACACTAAAGGTGGACGGTTGCCCAATATCCTTCATTATAGACAGTGGTGCCTCGATTAATATCACGCCAGTAGAAAGATTAACAGCCTATCCCACGCCATATTCCATCAAACAAGAAGGCATACATGTGGTCTGCTTTTAAACAGTTACAGAGTCAAGGGTGCAACCAAGAGACATAAAAACATATCAGTGCAAGCACCAATTCATGTCCTTCAAGGAACCTCATCGAGTGCATGCCTACTTAGCTTTGCTACTGAACTGATTCAGGCATGGGACTGACATCTCTCAATTACACCCTCCATGCTCAGTCTGAAATTGTGAATCAGTTCCCATCATTGTTTCATGGCCTAGGAAGACTTAAGAAATGAAATTGCAGCTTCATTTTAATGAGGACATTCGTCCTGTTGCCCAACGGCACCGAAGAGTCGCTGTTCACTTGCACAAAGCTGTTGAGAAGGAACTAGAAACACTGTTGAAGCATGTCATCAGTGAACGCTCCACTAGTCCTACGCCTTGGGTCTTGTCCATTGTTGTGGTGCCGAAAAAAGACAGTGGAGGTGCGGTATGCATTTTTGTTGATGTGCGCCAGGTCAACAAATCAATCGAGAGAGAAAGACATCCTGGTCCTCACATAGCGTACATGATCATGCAACTGCATGGAGCCAAAGTCTTTTCCAGTCTTAACCTGAACAAAGAATACCATCAACTCAAGATGGAAGAGAACTGCAGATACATCACTACTTTTTCGTCTCAAGTTGGTTTGTTCAGATACAAAAGACTGAGTTTTTGTGTCTTTGACTGCAGAAATATTTCAGGATGTCATTCGCTAAGTAATTCAACCTGTCACACATGCTTTCAATTACAGTGATGACATACTGGTTTTTGGGACAACACCAAAGGAGCATGAGAAGGCTCTTACACAAGTGTGCGAATTACTCGCTGATGCAGGTCTCACTCTCAATGCAGCAAAGTGTGAGTTTTACAAAACCAAACTTACATTCATTGGGCACATATTCTCTGATGCGGAAATGCCGTCTGACCTGGATAAGGTGGAAGCACTGTTATCTACTTGTCCCCCACAAGATGTAACCTTGATGCGATCCTTCTTAGACATGGCCAGTTATTGCTCAAGATACATTCGTGACTTTGCCCCATTGAAACACTTAACAAAGCGAAATGTCCCATTCCAGTGGTTCCCTGAATGCGATCAGAGGGGCATATTTACAAGCCCCTTGCGCAACCGGAGCATAATTATTTTTACGCTCGGGTGGCGCTGTGTGCTGGCTAATTTTTACAAGGCCACGCAAAGGCACCCTGCGTGGCTTTTCATGGCCATCTAAATATGGCCCCTTTTCATGCATCACTTTGCGTGAAAGGGGCATGCAATGGGTGTTGCTGTAGGCATTTCACCACAACACCCATTGTTTTTTGACGCTGCCCCAGATTTACAAGGATCTGTAAATCTGAGGCAGCGCTGAAAACTAACGCCATTGAAAAGCAGGCGTCAGAGTGGCGCAACAAGGAGAAATACTTTTAGTACTTCTCATCTTTTGCTCTTTCTATGTGTGCTGCATTCTGCAGCACACATAAAAGGAGAAAATTGCCTTTACTGATTGTTTATGTGCAGGAAGGTGTCCCATTCTGCACATAAACAATCAACCCTGCAACGCAGGCACCCTTGCACCATGGCGCAAGGGTGTCTATGTTGGAACTAGGCAGCTTTTTTAGCGCCGGTGCAAGGGAAAACACAGGGGTGCGCCATATTCCTCTGAATACGGTGCATTCCTGCGTTTTTTAAATGATGCAGCACTGCTAAATTGCTTGCAGCGCTGATCTGCCTCATTTCCTTGTAAATATGTCCCAAAGTTTCAAAGACATAAAACATGTAATTGAGAATGCAACAGAAATGGCATATTTTGACCCCAACTTACATACTGAGATCACACTAGATGCGAGCTCAGTGGGACTGGGGGCAATCCTTGCTCAACACAATGGCCATCCAAATGCTCAGAGACTCATTATGGCCTATGCTAGTAGAAACCTGTCTGAAATAGAATGTGCCTATTCTCAGCCAGAGAAAGAGTGTCTGGCTGTGGTGTGGGTCTGCGAACATTTTCATGTGTTTCTATATGGAAAATGCTTCACTATCATCATGGGCCACCAAGCATTGCTCACTATCTTTGGAAATCCGAAAGCCAAGATGCCCACTTGATTCGAGTGGTGGGGTTTGCGACTGCAAGAGTACAACTATGCAATTGTGCACAAGTCTGGGAAAGATCAAACCCCCGCTGATTACTTTTCACGAGTCCCGCTACATCTCTACAGTTCAACAGCCAAAGCTTCACTGTGAGGTCCAGCACGCCAGCATCTCTATCCATTGAACAGATTATTGCTGCTACCAACACTGATAAAGAAATGCTCATCCTCAAAGACCTCATTACTACTCAATCATGGAAGAAAAATATTCGATCTTTTGCTGATGATGTTGAACTTCAAAAATTCTAAAATATTCGTCACACAAGAGGGTATCACATTGAGAGGCTCTAGAATTGTCATACCTGAGAGGCTGAGATGGCAAGTCATTGAGCTGGCCCATAAAGGACATTGTGGCATTGTAGCCACCAAAAGAGTCCTACGAGACTGAGTGTGGTTCCCTCGTCTAGATGAACGAGCTGAGAAAGATCAGAAAATGTGCCACCTTTGTAACTGTTTATCCCCCAAGGTGACGCAACATCCATTGACAACTTCTGACCTTCCTGCGCATGCCTGGAAGAGAAAGGCAGTTGATTTGTTTGGGCCTCTAGGAAATGGACATCATTTCATGGTAGTCATTGATGAATATTCTCGTTTTCCTTTGGAGGAAGACATCATCGACAACCCATGCATGACAAAGTTATTGAGCGGCTTGATGACATCTTTGCAGGGTGGGGCATCCCCGCTATTCACAAATCTGATAATGGCCCGCTTTTCAATAGCAAAGAATTCAATAGTTTCTTGTTCGACTCAATATTAAGTATCAAAAGAGTACAACTCTTTGGCCTCAAGCCAATGGTGTTCTTCAACGATTTATGGGCACCCTCAAGAGGGTAATTCAGCGAGTATTGATAGAAGGAATCAATGTAAAGCAAGGCCATGTGTCAAGCTGTGCCTATCGATCAACTCCTCATTCCACAACTGTTGAGAGTCCTGCCGCCTTGCTATTTGGGAGAGCCATTGGAACAAAGCTACCACAACGGACATCGGACCGTTCGATGAATGCCGATAAGGTTCATGTCACCGGCACTCCTCAAAAGTGCAAGATGAAAAGAAACCTATGCCAATCAGTGACGACGCACTGAGGAAACAGTCTTTGATAAAGGAGACCGGGTGCTGGTCAAACAGAAACGGAAGCAGAAAACAGGCACTCTGTTTGCTGTCAACCCTTTGAGGGTTGTAATGTGCCAAGGACACTTGGTGACAGTGCATCGTCCCCGAAAGACCATCATACGGGACTCATCACACTTTAAACATTTGCATCAGCTCCTGAGATCACAAGTGAGGCGACCCCACCTGAATGTCCAGATCAAGCACCTGAGCCCATGTCATCGGTGCATAATCAAGGTGCTTCTCAACTACCTCATTCCACCCGATCTGGCAGACAAGTGTGAGGGCCTCGAAGACTCATTGAGAAAATATGATGCTAATGCTGTTTGTACTTTTTTTTGTAACAAAGGGGGAGATGTAGTGTCTTTGATATTATGAGCGCTAGGACCCTTGCAGTTCTGGGCAGACTCTAAACAGGAATTAAGTAATATGCTGGGAGGTGTTACAGTGTAGTTATGAAAGCTTTGATGCAGTGTGTGCAGTGTGTGATCGTGTGTTGAAGAATAAAGACATCTGTTACAGAGCTCCATGTGTGGCATGTTCATTTGCATGCTCCTGAGCTGGGGAAGACGCTACAAGATCTCAGATGTGGTAGACATAAGAACAGAACCCCCATTGTTTGCCAATAAGAACAATTCTGAATCTAATAAGGTACACAACTAGGTTTTTTGCTGAAAGAATTTCAACCAGATCTATTGCGTGATATCACCTGCAATTGCAACCTAGCTGTAGTGGCCCAGTTCGTACCACAAATCAAAACACACAAGGGGTCTATTAGGAATAGATAACCCAACCAGAGGCCTACAAGCTCCCTATCAATAGAAATCACACACAAGTACGCCTCATCATAAAAAAGCATGTCTATGTATGTGGAAAAATGCTTTCTTTAGGACAAGAACCCTCACCCACTCAAAGGTGGCATGCTTGATCAATGGATTCCCCCTCACACCAGGACCAAATTGCACCTGATGTGGGCTACAACTCTCCAAATGAGAGGAGCTGAGGTGTTTTGTTTTGGATGACCAAAACCCTACTTGATGTGTAATCACAATATAGAAAATCAAATAGGGACGAATGGAACGATCTAGTGAATAAAGTGGGAAATCTCTTGAGACTGGCAAAGGAAGATGAGATCATCTGCCAAGAAGAATATGAGTTTCTATATGACGAACACCCCATTATACCAGCAATATACGGTCTCCCCAAAAGTTTACAAAGACCTAGAGAACCCACTTATAAGACCAATTGTGTCTAGTCTTAACTCATTAACTGAACCCATGAGTAAATATGTAGACTGTTTTTTAAGACCTAAGGTTGCACAACAAAGATTATATATAAAAGATACTATAGACATGATCCGTAAAAATAGAGGGGATTGACTTTGACCCTGAGCATTAATGGCTTGTATCATTAGATATAGAAGCCTTATACACATATATCCCACAAATGGATACAGTGAAAATGATTAGGGACATTTTAACAAACACTGAAGGGGATATATCCCACTGAGACACCTTCATTGTTGAATGTGCCGAAATTATTCTGAGGAACAATATTTTTTGTTTAATGGAAAATTTTATTGCCAGACTAAGGGGACGAGCATGGGGCAACCTGTGCCCCAAGTCTGGTTTGTTTGTATGTTGGTATGTTTGAGGAGAGGCATATATACAACAGTGTCGCCCCATTCTATGAAAACATTACACACTGGTCAAGATTTATTGATGATGTGTTTTTCATATGGCGGGGACAAAAAGAAGAACTCTGTCACTTCATTGATTTGCTAAATTGTGGGGATCAAAATCTGAAATTCATGTCATCAATGAATCAAATTGTATGCAACTTTCTTGATATTAAGATTAAAGCCAGAGATGGAAAGTTGGAGGTCGAACTGTTTTAAAAGCCCTCAGATATAAATACTCTGCTCCACTACAGTAGCATACATTTTCAAACACAAGGGAACCCAGAAGGTAGATAAGGACCTTGGGTAACAGTTTAATATTAGAACAGTGGTCCTTAAACGAAACAGTTAAGTAATTAGGATAATTATAGACTTGAATCGGTACTATATTGCGAGTGTCCAGCCGGACAATCAATTTAATAAATCCAAAATGTCAAAGAACACAAAATACAAACTCAACGATAGCGTGGGACACAATCCTGCATCCAACATGAACACATGACAGATACATTTAGGACAAAAACATATCAGGCAAGACGGGGTAGCTTGTGGAATATTGAGCACAATTTCTGACAAGCTTAGAGAAACAGTAACTGCACTTCTTTTATCATGTGCGATTAACGTGCAAACTGTTTACATTTAGTCGACGACGTTTCGATCCTTTAAACACAATAATAGGATCATCATCAGGACAGTTAATTAGCAAGCCTGAATCAATGAAAATAGCCTGTGGAAAATGAGGAGAAGGGAAGGAGATTAGAGAACGTCTAATACAGAGCCGTAAGATAATGTGCCAGTCGTGGGGCAGTCAGGGACTAGCCCTGGTGTGAAGCCGTCGCACCATGCACGTGGTTGAGTGCGCTCCAAACATGAATTGACGAAAGGTGAGACTCAGGAAGGTGAAGCATGGTGACACTGAACGAAATGCCTATGAAATTATAGCGAATTGCTTGCAGAAACGGAATTAGCCGTGAGGGGATGTGATTGAACGTGTGGACATGCTCTTGGTTGTGAACGAGTGAATGGTGCCAAGCGCGATACGGAGAACTTCAAGCAATGAGGGTTGCGCAAGGTTACGGCACGCGAATAACGATTAAGGATTTCATTGTGCGCGTGGTACTAATGCCCAGATTGGGTGGGCGGCTGAGGGCCTATGGCTTGGTTGTTAGCGTGAAAGTGGCGCCAAGCGGGACACGATTAGGGGTGTAATCGTTTGTGTGGTACTCCTGCCCAGAGGTTTAGAGGGGCTAATGGCCTGAGGGCTTGGCTGTTAGCGTGAAGCGGGACAAGGAGTGATTCAGGTAGTGTAGAATCCGTAATTAACAATGTCTGAAGGCTGCGCAATTAAGGGTATGCCAGGTGGGCTAAGGATAAGTAAAGCACAGAGCAGAATGCGTAGCAAGTGGCGCGCTAGTGATGAAAGCGAACAAGGATGGAATAAGGGTGAGGTTCACCTGGGTTGTGCTTCCAGGGAAGAGCCGTACGCGGACTCAAAGCGGCCGCAGCCGTAATAGCGGTGGTTCTAAGGGAATGGAAAATCAAGCGTTAAGTATCGCAATTGCTAGTCCAATGTTGTATTAAAGGAGGAAGACTGGAATGACGAGAGTCCTCACCTGAGGTTAAGGTGGTGAAGATAATCGGTAGTTAACCAGCAACACGTAATAGTCAATTCAATTAGTAAGCATGTGGCGATGCACTGCAAGAAACTGAAGGAGGAAGGGTTTAGAGCCCATGTCAAGGGGATTAGCAAGGGTATGCCGGGTGACTGGACGTGGCAGCGCGCTTACCAGAATGGGAGATCCGATGCTAAGTGGCTGGGAACCAACGGACCAATAGGGTAGCATGTATTTATGGGCGCCGTGACAGGTTGTCGTGGCGGCCATGTTGGGTGAGGGTTTGTGCAAAAAAGAGAAGACAGACTAGCCGTGGCAGTGATAATTCTAGAAAGCCGATCGGTTGAATTTGAGCGCGGGTAAATGGAATGGTACTGATAGATTACTGCGGGTAATCATAATAAAGAGAGCAAATTTAGTATGTGGCGAATTAATCACTCGCTGTATTTGGGACGTGCAGGCTTAGATACCGCCCACGCTGACTTAGGGCAGTGCGCAGGAAGAGCCATAGGGTTGAAACGCTTAAAATAACAACTGTAAACATATGTGACAAGTGAAATGCAGAAAAGGGATGTAAGTGACATAGTTAGTGAACAACATTTTTTTTTTTTAAAACACATGAACATGTTAGTGCAATTGTATTTAGGTGACACATTAGCAACAGAACATATTCAGAGTTTGAATCATGATGTGGGTCCAAGGGGAGGTCTAGAGCAGGGTGGTCCAATCCTCATTCCTGTTCAGTCCATTCCTGATGCTGTTCATGCGGATGATCAGTCTAAGCTCCTCTTTATTAAGGAGTTGCGCAATATCTCCACCTCTTGGAGGTTGTTTCACAACGTTAATGACAGTCCACTTAATGTCATCCTCATTATGACTGGCCTCTGTGAAGTGATCCACTAGAGGCGCGTTGGGAGTTTTGCATCGCACTCTACTCCGGTGTTGTCCAATTCGGGTCTTCACTTTTTGTGTTGTTTGGCCAATGTAAATAAGCAGGCAGGGACATTGAATCAAATAAATAACATTGCAAGTGTTACAGTTTGAGAATGATCTAGATTTGATTGTCACATTATTGAAGGCGAATTCTTTGCCTTCCATGGTGAAATCACATACATTACAATTGCCACATTTAGCGTGTCCCATTAATGGTTCAAGACCCCAGTGTGCATCAAGAGTGGTGGCTGGCTGGGGGTTAGGTAGAGCTGCTCGTACAAGATGGTGTTTAAGATTGCGACTTTTGCGGAAAGCAAAGAGTGGTCGTTCAATGCTAAGGTTGCCTGCGTTCACAGTGGGCCAATGTTTTATGATAGATTTGCGGATGGGGTTAGAGATAGGAGAGAATGTGGTCACACAAACTATGCGATTGTTATCAGACTTGATTTTGGGGGAGAGCAAGATCTCTCTTGGGCAGTACCAGGCTCGTTTCTGTGCCGTGCGAACCAAGCGTTTGGGATAGCCACGTGCTTTCAGTTTGGTGGATAGGACTGTGGCTTCTCGAAAGTAATCTTCTTTGGTAAAGCAATTGCGTCTTATCCGCAAAAATTGGGAGTATGGTAAAGAATCACGTAGTGCTCGTGGGTGATTACTTTCGTAACGGAGTACGGTGTTGCGCTTTGTAGGTTTTCTGTAAAGCCTGGTTAGTAGTTCGCCATTGGAGTGGTAAATGGTGAGATCAAGGAAAGGAATCGATGATATGTCATGTGTGAGGGTGAAATTAAGGCCAAGGCAATTATTATTCAACCAGTGTAAGAATTGGTTGAGGGTTTCGACATTATTGTGCCAAATCATGAAGATGTCATCAATGTACCGACGCCAAAGTGTGACGCCGGTGATGAAGGGGTTAGTGGGAGATAGGATGGTAGTCATTTCAAGGTGGTCCATGAAAAGTATAGCTAAGTTGGGGGCGAAAACAGCCCCCATTGATGTTCCTTTAACCTGTTGGTAATATTCATTGTCAAAGAAGAAGAAATTCCTAGTAAGGCAAAGTTCAAGTAGTTGGAGTATGAACAAGGTGGGGACAGTGTGGGGACGGGCCTCGAGTCAAGTACTCCTTGGAGCACGTTCATTGCCAACACTTGCGGGATGTTCGTGTACAAGGATTCTGTCAGGGTCTGACCCTTGCGCCTGCCGAGTGCCACAGTCCAGTGGTGGTGCAGGAACTACATGTCCCAGGGGGCCTGAGGAGGAAGGGCTTCCGGGTATTTGAGGACAGCACGCACGTACACGTACGTGCGTAATTCTTACAGTGAGACACGGACGGTGTTTCACATGGAAACTAACACCAGAGGTTGATCGGGGATTCTGTCGGCCTTTCACAGCGGTTTGCTGTGTCCTTTTCGGCTGCCTGCTGTGCTTACTAGGTGGGCCGTTTCTTGGTGGCAGACTCGCGGTCAGGATTCAGACCGGAGTGAAATGTTTGGCTATTCCTCAGAGTCTCATCTCGGATATCGGGAAGCTCGAGGGAGGTTTCCGTCTTCTTTGGCTTCACTCTGCTAATTTCCAAGGATACTCCAGCGGCTGTTGGGGTAAATGAGCTGCTCGGGATCGAGTGGTTTCTTCGGGAGACTCCGTTAAATTGTGACAACAACAATAAGGTACTTTTCTTCAAAACGCTCTGAGTTTTGTTTATCTTTCTTGGTTGGCTTTTCTGTGGAGTTTGACATTTGAAAGACTCTGGAACATGGAACTGATTTTTCCCGGCTACACAGGAGATGTGAAACTTTAAACTATGGACATTAAAAGGCTATAAGCTTACTTTCTGCATATCCCTTGCCACCAGAACCTTTGAGAAGTTTTGCTTCTGTTTCAAATCTTTTTATTTCCTTTTCATAGTGTGAGGTCACACTTTCTTTTCTTTTGGGCTATTGAATCCTGCTTTTCTTTGTGGGGGAATTTCGACAGAAAGGGTGTATCCTTCTTCAGTGGTGAGCGGTATCATTGCTGAGGATAGAGAATTGCTAAGGAACGTAGCGGGTGGAAACCGGCTTTTCAGGTCTCCCTTACCTGCTGTTCCTACCCTTCCTTTCCCTCACTTGATCACCCCAACATTCTGTGCCGCTAGTGTCAGAATTGGGGATATCGAGAGGTGGACCCCTTTTTGAGCATCATCTGGATCCTGTGGAGTATCCGTCCACCGTGACAGATTCAACATCCATTGTACAGAGTATGTCACTAGTCGGGTCAAATGGGTGATGTTCGACTAAGTTAATCATGGCCATACTATCCCTTACATAACATTCAGTGCTGGGTACAAAATCTTTAATAAAGTAGTCAACGTATTGACCCAAAGGTTCCAGTACAGAGCCACAACCCGAAACTATGGGGCGTCCAGGGGGGCTCGAGAGATTTTTATGCACCTTGGGTAGTGTATAAATTACTGGCATACGTGGTGATTTCACATTCAAAAAGAGAAATTCCTTTTGACTTGGAAAGCCCTCAGCTTTTGCTTCAGTGGTAATCTGTAGGATCAGGTTTTGTAGGTCCCTCGTTGGATTTGTGGGCAACCTACAATAGTGGTCAGTATTGGAAAGTTGGCGCAGGATTTCAGATTTGTATGTTTCCCTCTCCTGCAAGACAATCCCACCACCTTTATCTGCAGACTTAATAATTAAAGACTTATTCATTTTAAGTGACTCAATGGCTTTCTTTTCGCTAAGGGAAATATTGTAAGGAATAAATCGTTTCTTACTCTCAAGTGTGGCCAAATCATTAAGTACCAATTTCTCGAATGTGGATATTTCACCTGGGATCATGCTACTCGAGGGGGAGAACGTAGATGGAGGACGGAAAGGGGTGTTGGAGATGACTGCGGGTGAATGATTGAGCAGGAAAATTGCATGCAGACGTAACCGTCTAAAAAATCTCAGTAGTTCTGTATGTAGCTCAAGGAAGTTGGGGTGTATAGTCGGGACAAAGGATAAGCCTTTGCTTAAGAGGGACAGTTCAGAGTCAGCAAGGATATGTTTTGACAGATTGAAGATGGGTATGAGTTGTGAGGATGAAGGGTCAATGTTGCCAGTGGTTACCATTGGTAAAACTTCTGGCGTGTCTGGTGCTCGCCTGGGGGGTTGTACCATCGTTGTGCTTGTTTTGTGCGCCCACTTTTGGGTGGGTCGCTTTGACCCCTTCCTAAAAAATTGGAACCGGGGTTACGGTTGGAGGTGCTGGGGCCTTCACCCGAGTCTGAGTTTTCAGATGAGTCTGCAGAGGTGTCAGAAAAACCCACCAAGTCGTTGCGTCTTTTGAAGCGACCCCAAGGTCTAGTGTTCTGGGGATTAGTGTATGAGCGATTTGTGTAGAAATCCTTCTGTAGATATGGGTATGTGCGTTCGTTGCTTCATTGATTGGCTAAATTGTGGGGATCAAAATCTGAAATTCATGTAATCAATTAATCAAATTGTATGCAACTTTCTTGATATTAAGATTAAAGCCAGAGATGGAAAGTTGGAGGTCGAACTGTTTTAAAAGCCCTCAGATATAAATACTCTGCTCCACTACAGTAGCAGTCACCCGACCTGCCAAAAGGATAGTATCCCATTCAGTCAATTTCTCCGACTCTGTTGGAAATGCACGGACAGAGGGGATTTTGAACAACATGCCAAAACTTTACAAGAAAAATTGCTCATAAGAGGCTACCCAAAGAAACTGATTAGACGATCTATAAAAGAGAAAAATATTACAATAGGGATAGCCTTTATGAAAGACAAGCAAAGGAATGAGGAAAGTATAAATCAGAGAATTGTGTGCGTCACGAATCATACAAACATGAGTAATAAGATCAAAAACTTAATAAATAGAAATTGGGGTCTTTTAAATGTAGTAGGAGGTGAACAACTACGAAAACCCATGTTTGCATTTAGAAATATAGAAAGAATAAAACAATAAGAAACCATCTAGTACACACATAGAGAGAAACAAAAGGTGCACAACAAACAAATATAAGAGATGGATCAATACTCACAGGAAATTTTCCCTGTGGATCATGCACCAACTGTAAAAATATCATTAAACACAAAGTAGAACTAAACGGGGTGTTCAATTGGATCCCAAATATGGTGAATTGTAGAACCAAAAATGTAGTGTACCTGGTGAATTGCCCATGCAAGAAGGGCTACATAGGAGAAACAGGAAGAGAGATGAGAATCAGACTAAATGAGCATAGATCTGCAATAAGGACAGGTAGAAAGAATGCCCCCTTGGTGGAGCATTGGTTGGAACACAAAGACAAGGAGGAAGACCTGCGATGGTTCTTTTTGGAAAAAATACAGGGTACAGCACCGGGAGGCAATTTAGACAGAAAGAGAAAACTAAGAGAACAATATTATATGTCCAAATTCAGCACATATAATCATGGATTAAACAATAGGGAAGAATGGGAGAGAATAATAGGTTAGATCATCAAGAAATAAAGGCTAAAAATAAATATGGAAGAGAATATATTGATCCTTGTGGTTGAACAGTCCCTTAGAATAGGTGTATAGCTCCCACCAATAGGTGATCACAGCTTAGGGGTGCGAAAAGTAGTCAATGTGAAGATACTGTAACAAAAACCAATCAGGCAAAGATGAGGATAGAGAAGAAATAAAATGTATCTTATCAGTGTGACTGATCTGTTTCTAACAATAGCTGTATAGCATTAATTAATAATTAGATATAATTCGGGGATGCACAAAGTTGTCTATATGAAGATTTAGCAATAAGAGCATATTAGGTAAAGATGGCCGACAACTTTACATCAATACATTTTATAGAAACAATACTCCATAGCTGAGCAAACTCTGTAAATGTCGCAATGTTTTAAATCTCAGTTTAAATACCCTGTGGAGGTAATATAAACTGATAGAATTATATGTGGGGAATAAAATGTAACACGCACCAGGATACGATAATACAGAAGTATGCAAACCCGCCTGGGCCAAAAATGGCTGACAGGACGGGACGCGATAAAATGGCGCATGCGCGGGGAACTGGCAGTGAATGAATACTGGGGTCAGAAATTTAGATGTTGACATGGTCGCAACCTAGAAGGACAGAATTACGGCCAATTGAGGTAAACCAGGGCACCATCCATGGTGCCAAAGAAATTGTAAACCTGGGGGGAGTGCAGTGGCAATTACAACGTTTAATAGTTTTAACAGAGTTGACGCATGATTGCCAATGTACCGGGACCGTGTGTTAACAAAGATGATTACGGACCACAGAAAAGGTTAATCTGGGCATTGTAGTGGTAACTACAACGTTAAATAGGTCCAATGGGGTTAACGTATGATTAACAACGCATCGTGACCCCCTGCTATCAAATGTTATTACAGAATGCATCACAGGGGGATGGAAGGGTTAGATCGCAATGAAGGAATAAAGCGTTTTTAGGAGTTGGTTTTCGTGATAATCACTGGCAGGTAAAGACCGTGGGGTCCTCACCAACAATTTCCCAACATGCAAGAAGTTTTAAAAGAATGCTTATTTAGCCCTTTTAACTTATCAAGTGTACAGTTCTTCTTTTTTAGTAAACCCTGGATCGTTAATATGACCAGGCATTAAAACGAGGGATATCACAAAGCCCAATCGGATAATCTGATATATTTTGGAAGCTTTAATGGTACTGAAGAATCCCCAACATATATAAAATAAAGGAAGTCATATGGACATACAGTGTGATGTAAGCAATAGATTACTGCAATGTGGGGTAAAGAGAAAACAAGTGGTTTCCGAATATTGTGTAATAACAACTCCATATATGATATCAACAAGGAGGACACAGAATCTTAATGCACCCGGAGTTAAGAATGATCAACTAAACCGAGAACGTTCGCCCTTCAATATTAAGTAAGTGTAGCTCAGATGATTTCAATTGAGTAGATCATAAGTGTAGATCATATTGGGTGGCGCCTAGTATACAAGACCTGGCAGAATTGAAATCATCTGAATAATGCAGATATATAGTTTGTAGGTTTGACTGGAGGGAAATATACGGTACCCTGAACTAAGTTCCTACAAAAACGAGGGAATGGATTCATAACAAAAGGTACCTATCGACCTATGACTAATTTGAAAGTGATTTTGATTGAAAATTGAAGAGGAAAGGGGGCCACAATATATATAAAAGTAAAAGACGGTGGAACCCCAAAGAGGTTTTGCCTATACATATTATTGCCAACGATCAATATATTAATTTAATAGACGTTGGTTTAATAAAGAACATATCGATTTTTAAACCAGGGAAAATTGAGAGTCATTAGTCTGCACTGAAGTATACTATGGCACATGTGATAAAAATGAAGAAACTTATAGGGTTTTATATATGTTTTTGTCTCCTTTAGTGTACAACGATTTTAAGCAAGGTTTTTAATATGTATGAATTTGTCCTGAAGAAGGCGGGGGATTGACTCTATGAACCACCGAACCCTGTGTCAACAGTATCTCTATAAAGGATTTGACAGTATTTCTATAAAGGACTTGCTAAGAAACAATATTTGTGCAAATTGAGGTACTTTTTAGGTCTCGGCTAGGCAGCGCATGCGCTGTCTCGTCGAGAGATGCTGTATACAGTATAGCGGGGGAAGCTCCGCCCACTTTCCGCTTATCTTCTTGATTGGCCGAAATCCTAAATGCTGCAATCTGATTGGTTTTCGGCAACTTAATCCCGCCTCCTGACGGCCATGTCGTCATTTTTCTCCTTCCATAGCTATCGGCCCCTTTACTTTTAAAACTCTTTTGTTCCCCTGCCTCCCCCCGTTCCCTCCCGCAGTCAGTAAGTTCTCTGTTCACCACCACCCCCCCACGCACTCCCGTTCGTGCCTTCTTGAACGTCCACATTTTTGTTTACAATGCAATAGGGCTCGCGTAAATACGAGTCCTATTGCATTTGTAAATGCTTGTTTTCTCCTGGGATTGGCTGCGTGAGTTCGCACTATATTTTGCCTGACCTGTCCTATCCTGTCCAGAACACATGCGCATACAACGTCTTTACACGTCATACACGGGCCAATTTACGGCGGAAGGCAGAGACAGCACAAGCAGCGAAACGAAACAGGACAAAGTGAAGCGCGGTGGGTTCCACTCTGTCCTCCTCACCCGCAGATCACCCGCCTGACTATTCTTCTTTGGTATGGCTTTTCTTTTATTATTACGTTTCATTATGGTTTTTTTTTACTTTATTATACCGCACTCGCGCCTTTCTGTTCTGTACTCAGAGGCGGGGCGGGTTCAGGAGCTGTCCCGGCAGAGCTACCACCCTTGCACAGCGCACACGGGATGTGCAACTCGGTTGATCTGGGAATCTGCAAAGATCACAGAAGCGTCTGTGATGCATGGCCGACTAGGAGCTGCACCCCGTTCTCCCCTGGACAGCACCAGCACACAGCTCTGCTACCGCCCGCCTGCTTTGCTGGCTGCATCGCGGCTGTCTCCTGCCTACTCCTATGGCACTGCAAGTGCTTGTTTAATCTCGCTTTGCACGCTGAACTTTGAGCAACAAACCGCGGCCCTCTGAGCCACCCCCGCCAACAGCCACGGGCGGTGTGGGGGAGAGGCGTTGGGCAGCACTTCTGTGGCTTCCAGGGCATTGTAGCATCGTCGGCCGGTGTCGAGGATGAATCGAAGGGACAGCAAGAGGTGAGCGCTCTAGACTTGTCTGCAGTGCGTGGAGTTGAGCGCGTGGCTGCTGAGGCAGTTCAACAGCTGAGGCTTGATTGGTGGCGCTCAGTCATCCTCTGAGGTACAATGCTGGTCCACAGGCTGGTCTGACTCGGACAGTGACCAAGGCGGCAGGGTGAGGAAGTAAACGGCGCTCAAAGACACATCATTGCGTTCTGTAGTTGTCACTTCTTGACCCTCGACAGAACATAGGAGTCTGACGAGGGGCAGTGCTTTAAATGGGCCGATGCCGCCGGTACTGTACGGTACTGAGTACCGGCACCTTTTTTATTTTGCGAGGAAGAGTACCTGCACTTCTCAAGACAGCCGTAATACTTTTAATTGGAGAGTACCGGCACTTCTCAAGACAGCCGTAATACTTTTAATTGGAGAGTACCGGCACTTCTCAAGACAGCCGTAATACTTTTAATTGGAGAGTACCGGCACTTCTCAGAAACAAGCAGGTACTCTGGTACAGAGTACCTGCACTTCTATTTTGCCATTTAAAGCACTGATGAGGGGCATACAGTGGGATCATGAGTCAACTCTGACACTGTTAGGGTCAAGGAGTTTGTGATGTCACTTCCACTGCTGTGATTCAACAAGAAGCATAGTCTGAGATGGTGCATAGGTGATGGCTGGTGTTACATGGCGGACAATCTTAGGTCCTAATTGTGATCTGAGTTTCCAGAGCATCTTTTGACTCCCTCAGGTTGTCCTTCGAGGTCTGTTCTGGTCCAACAGCTGGGGGTTGATCGACTTCGGCAGGTTATTTGTGGCCTGTGGGAGAGGTTCTTGGCTGCCTATGTCCTCCGAGGGGAAGTGCTGGCCCATTGGCTGTGGGTTGGTTTTAGGTGGTGGGCAGTGCAGGCCGAGGGAGCTAACGGGTACCTGGAATTGGTTAGTTCTATACGACATACTTTGGACCTGCGCACTCTTTGCATCGAAGTAAAACCCCTTCTATTCAAACGGCACTAGCTGTACATGCAATGCTGAGGCTGGTGGCTCAGGGCAGGCTTGTGTCAGCTGTTGGGATATGTGCTTGACATTCAGGTCGCAGGTTCAAATCTTCTTGGGTCCAATCAGCATTTCATCCTTCTGAGGTCTATAAAATGAGTACTATATATTATTTTAGCGCTAAGACACACTTCTGGGTGAATATGCGCTTTACAAATAGATATGTTACGGTAATCAGGAACTCAAGTAGGACCTGCCTACCTCCTGTAGACAATCTTGAATATAACCAAGGGTACACAAGTGCTGTTCACTTCTCGGGACAGGCTTGTCCCATACAGACACCACCACATACAGGTATACATCGTGATATGCAGTAGACGATTGTTTCCTGGATCTCCTGAGCTGTGTCACGTGATGCTATTTTGTGTTTTGTTTGCTCGACTGTGCAGTGCTCTGAGGCTCTCCCAGCAGAAATGCCAAGGTCAAGATTTGATTTTGCTGGAGCGTTCATGTCACCTCACGAGCCCGCCGGATCTCCAGTAAAGTATCATAAATAGCTATACATTCACAAAAGAGGCTGTGCCCAGTGTAGGATGATGAACCTGACATACAACGCTGTACCTACAACGTGACGATGAACCATGCTTAAGAGACAGATTAAAGTGGCTTAAATTGTTGTATATTGGCATAAAAGGCCATGCATATCCTAGGACGTTTTAACTACCATAGCTGGCTGTAAATAGCACACACGAATTCACCTAGCTAAGGAGGTTATACCTGGCAAAGGAAGCTGCGCCTAGCATACAATGGTTGTGGCTAGCAGAGGGAGCGGAAAAAGCGCCTTAATGCCCCTGCAATGGAATAGGAGTTTGTAACTGGCGTAGGTAGTGGTACCCAGCATAGGAGGCAATACCTAGCATACAGTGGGTGTCACTGCGTTCTAGGATATACCTTGGCACAAAATGTACCTATACACCATGTTCCGCTTGATCTCACCGGCCGCTCCCACCTAGTGCCCAGCCCAGTTCTAATTTTAAAATAAGTACATATTACAACAATATAATATTATGACTGTGGTATCACTTGACAAACCCTGTAAACCCCTTTTCGTCTACTCAGTACTACAGATGTAATACCCCAGCTCCTCACAATGCACAAAAGGTACAAAAGTTACATGTGCTATTAAAAAGGCGACTTGAAAAGTGAGTGCATATTTTTCATATTTTTCCAATTTGTATTGTACTTCACGACGTACACATTCCCACAAAAGACCACACTGGATAATCTTCGACTTCTTTTACATTAGATTGTGTTCTTTTAAATTAGATCTGAAGCAGAGTTGACTAAATTATACATCAAGAAAAGGCACGTTCTTTGGCTTATTCTGAATTGCTCTTAGTACAGTTCCTACCACTTCCCTTCATCATGATGCACATATCAGGCCACATCTGCAACACCTCTATTCTGCTAACACGACAAGCCCGCAATCTGTTATTGCATCTCAAATAACCACACTGGAAGCCTGGCCTACTTAATTCACTAGAGGTTTCGAATTGAACCAATACATGCCGCCTCACACAGCAACGGCAGACCTCAGGACGAGAAAGAAAGTGAGAGATGATAATGTCAACACGTTTGGTATCACGTGGGACCCGTAGGCTGGAGTGTCTTAACGCCACATGTTTAAAAGCATCTCTGGAGCACGTTCAGAGATCCTAACAGAGGCGGCCTTTTTGTGGGGAGCTTTTGTGTGTCGGCCAGAACATATTGCTGCGGATTCGGGGGGTGTGAAGAGTTATTTAGTGGTCATTAAACACAAGCAGCAGTGCTTAATTTGAGCAGGGGTTTGCTGGTGCTCAGCACCAGCACTTAATTTTCAAACAGGGCCAGCTTTAACACTGGTGGCGCCTTGTGCGACAATGTTTGTTAGCGCCCCCCCCAATGACCACCTCAGCCACGGATTCCCTCACTAGCACCCTTTAACAGTGCCCCTCAAGTCTCCATAACCACTGTCTCTCAGATTCATTTAGTTTTATAGCACCACTCATAGCAGTGTAAGGTGTCAGAGCACTTTAAATCACACACACATTGCACAGAGACAATCATATGTGTGTAAATCAGTGTATAGGAAATGTTACAAAAAACAGAGGCCTACAAGGTGTAGGAGTCACATGGCATCGATACTGGTAGGCAATATAGTTTGAGTCCTTATTCTGGAAAAGCATGAATTCAGAATTTAAAACGTAACACCATTGTCCTTAAGAGCTTTGGCTAATGGGGTTACTGGACGCTTTTGTCGGTCTAACGTTTCCTTTTTATCATATATTTACCTTTCAAAAGCACAATTGGGGGCAGGCAGCGCATAACGTGCTTCAAAAAATTGAAGCTATTAAAAAAGTCGGGGAAAGAGTTAAAAGGCAGAAAATGGTGCCTCGGTGTTTAGTGCAGGGGCTAAAAATGTAACAAAAGCAATTCTGGAGTAATGCATCGGATACATCAATTTACATAAAGGTATAATGCGTTTGAGTAACTACAATGCTAATGGATTTTAGAGTGGTGCTGGTTTCTGAGTCCTAGTGTTTTGTTACAGCGTAATTGGTACGAATCTGCTTTATTGTGCGGTTTTCAGGACGAATGTTAATGACCGGGGGTAAAATAAACACCTAACTGCAGAATTACAGAAATAGCTGGCTTGGGGAAAGAGTGTCCTTTTGATAGACCTTGCATTCACGTTTGTGCCCCAGGGTGCTTGTTTACCAGGTGTATTGCTTTCTGCTGAGGAACTCTAGCTAATCACTTTAGCATTCTCTAGATTCCAGTCCATAGAACTTCTCTTCCACGAGCACCCGTAAACAATAATATTTTTCAATCATGTATTTTCAGTGATATGACCACTGAACGCCCTGATATTATATTAAAAACAGAGCTTTGGACTATACCATTTCCTGCTAAAAGGCAATATTTCTCTCCATGTGTTCCCATACCTGGCATGTCACACAGTTTGGTGCTTACTTTCCCTCCATGTTGAAAAACAGTAGATGTTTCAGCATCCAGGCTAATGTGCTGCATAACTAAATACATATAAGGTCCCAAAGGCGAGACCGTTTGCATTGCAAATGCTTGATATTGTATATGTTCAAAATGTGGAGAATATATGAATTATAAGAGGTGACCATTAGATATTAGATGGTTTATTTTAGAGACCTTTTCAAATGATCATGTATAGGTGATGTTTGTTTATGGAAACACTTGATGGTTTTAGATTTTTCTTTGATTAATACATTGAGAATATATTTTATGTGAATAGTTTAAATAAATATATTTTTCACTATAGGAGACAGTAATTATTTCTGGAAGAACTAAGATAGTTTAAGTTCTTCATTCAGTGCATTCTGATTGATTAACAATAGATCTTGAATACTGATAGGAGGCACAAAAGGGAAATTGTTTTGGATTGGCCTACTGATAGTAAGTCAGCTGATACAGAAGGTGGCCCACATATGAGGGTCCACCGTTGTATTACATTTTAGGGAAAAAAAGGACAGCGTTAAAAAAAGCATTCAAACACATACAAACAGTAACAAGTCCACTACCAAACAAATGCGAGTAGACCTGAGTGAATGTGCCCAATACCAGTGTAAATACTAGTGATGATGGCAGAGCCATGAGAGAAGGCAATCTTACCCTTAGAATGGGATTTTAGCTCACTCTCAAGCCTAAGTAGAATGCCTAGATTGCGAAGCTGTAGATCATAATACATCATATGGTATCAACAGTGATTCAAGACTGCATTTGACAAACATGTATTTTTGCGTGTAGTAGTTAGTGTCACCACCACATTCCGCTCAGTATGGGCATTGTTTCTATTGTTATTCATAACATTATACAAATGTCAGGAAAAGATCTCAGCCAACATTAAAACAATACAATGTAATGTTGCAATGTTACTTTTGTAACTCGTAACACTCTCCACTTGTCAGGTAAAACACTCAGCAGAAACCAGAGAAGGGCCTTGCAGGTCAAAACTCTGGCTGTGTATCGAGGTCTGTGGAGGAAAAAGGAATACGTGCGAAGAAATATCTGCTACGAGTTGCTGTGCCCCCATTTGGCGTGCCTGGCGAGAGGAGTTATGCACAGGCGGGTGAGTCTCTTTTAAAGGGACGCACGTCAATGCACAGGGCGGGGATACTTCTCTGTGCAACCTGCAGTGAGAATGTGGATCATGGGATTTAGTCCCTGTGCCTAATTATGGGATACACATACATCGAACAGTGGACTAGTGTTGAAATAGGCCATCAAGCTGAGTAAAAAATGTGATCTGCCCATTACTTTTTTGCAGTGCTTAATTTGTGCCGGTGCTCGGCGCAGGCACTTAATTGTGAACACCGGAACTTATGAAAGTCTGCCACATAGTGGTGCTGTCTGTGTGATTTAGACAGGAGCAGAACCACAGCTGTTTATTAACCCAATATACATTAAAGTCAATTAATACCTGCAGCCCAAGCCATTCTTATAGCTTTGGGGGCCTGGAATAGTCTGAATTGTCACACTTGCAGGAGGGTTATGGTTAGTAGTTACGTAGGTACTGTCGCTGGTAGGGGTAATCAGTGTTTCAAGCTGAAATGTCCTCCTGACGAGGGCCCTGGCACTTATTTTATTACAAATTAATCACTGCCTTTTTGTAACGTGTTGTGACCACGTACAGGGCTGATGGAGGACCGTCAGGATATTGTGCGGGCATGTGAGTTTCGGGCTCCAGGGACCATGGGAGTTGAAGTCCCAGTGCCTGTTTTAAGAAAAACGAATGAATCAATCATATTAATTAGTGCTGAGAAAGCCATCACAGGGGTGGCATATTACATGAGTGGGTGTGCATTTAGCTGGTTACATTTCAGTAGCCACAAATAAGGCTTGATTGAGTGGTGGATTCCATTAAAGTGTGTCATAAGGACATGATTCGATGTCAATGAGAGATATATTGGGAAATGGAGATCCATTAGATGACCATTCACCAGGGTGCCCACCGTAGAGGGCGGAGAGTGTTTGGGAACAGTTGTTCTCACTCAGGTGTGCTACCTAAACATCATAATCATGCTTGTCAACATATATGAACCTTGTATGAACCTTGAGTCGACTAGTCAAGGTCAGTATAGTGCAGTACATGGGATCTCATCATTTAGTCCACGTAGATGAATCTTCAATTTGAAGATCAAACGTTGTTCCTTTTGGAACTGTAGATCATTCAGGTTACCCATATATGTGGTGTAGTAGGGTTTATCAATGATAGTCCATTTGATATCTTCGTCAGTGTGTTATGATGTCAGATAATGTCTAGTTAGTTTGGTGTTGGACGTCTTGCACCTCACAGAGCTGTGATGTTTCACCACCCTTGTCTTTATTTTATTGGGTTGTCAGGCCTTCATACTGAAGTTTGCAGGGACAGGTGATCTTCATCATCATCATCATCACTTTGTTCGTTTTTTACAAAGAAAACCATAAAAGTCAAACAAACACAATTAAAAACTCTCCATCTAATTCATGAGACAACAATACGGTATGACCGTCATTGGCCAGTGAGTGCAGGGATGGTAGTCAAACGCTATGTTAAAAGTTAAGGGGTCCGAGATAAGTGTGGGCAACATCAGACACCGTTAAAATACAATAATGGTAGTAACGACTGTATCAAGTGCAATAAAACATTCCATCGCTGCCCCCTAAAATACAAGATTATAAACGTGAGTCCTGTTAAAACCAGGTTCATGTTATCACGGTAACAAATAGTTGTACATGGGGCTAATCACAGCTGGACCTAAGCCTTATGGCAACCCTTAAGAAGCTAAGAAAATACAGTGCTGAGTGGCTTGAGAGCTGTTGTAAAAATATAAAAGCCGGTCTAACCTGTCTAAAACTTGCTTTCTTAAGATCAGGAATGATAAAAGACTTTCTAGGTGCCTCATAAAAACTACAAACATTAAAAAGTGCATCATATCCTGTGGAGAGTTTCCATCTCAGCCACAGGGTGGGAGGCACTGCCCTCTATGTGCACCGCGAGGATGGGCCAAAAGATAGTGGAAGAGGTCCAATCGAAATCCTGTCAATAGAAAACGGTCATGAATACTTTCAAACCAAATGAGATAAGGTTCAGTTGATGACACAGTTTTCACTAAAAAGTACCTACGCACGCTACACTTCCTCAACTCCACTTCTTCTCTGGCCCACATATGATTTTTTTAAAAGTTCGCCTTCACCCAAATAATATCCCTATTTCAGATTTCCTATGGGTGCTCAAATAGGTCTGCCCTACCCAAGCTGATGAAACATTCTCTAACATACTTGAGCCAACAGATACGGTTAGTATGATCAAGGGAAAGACAGTCTCTTAAAATTTCCTTACTGAGGGCGTTTTCCTTCTTAGTCCAGATTTTCATCAACAGTGATATGGGACGAAAAGCCAACACATCAGAGAGAAAGGCCATCCCTAGTTCAACGCGCACTACGAAAGATGGGATGCTCTGCGGTAAGCATAGTATCTGTCTCAGAAAATTGTTTTTGACAAGTTGTAGTGCAACCTGCTCGGTGTAGCCCCAGATCTCGCTCCCATAGGAAACCTTTGAGATACATTTGGCTTTGCAGATCTGCAGGAGTGCCCCAATCGGTCTGCTTCCTAGTCTGGCAGCAAAGTTAAAAACAGCAGCAGTCATCCTGGCCAAATCCCCTTTCTTTCGACTTATCAGAGGGCGCCAATTCAGGGCCGCATCAAACACTACCTCCAGATAGGAATAAACATCAGTCTTGGGGATCGGCTTTGCCCCTACCATGAATGTATAGAACTTGGCTGGTTTAGGACCCACCTGCATTACAAACGATTTGCTGTGATTAACTAACAGATCCAGGTCCTCCATGAATTGTACATAGGAGTTCAACAGAAGCTGCAAGCCCCTCGCTGTCAGCTGACAGCATTGTCAGAGTACAAGAGGACCGGCAGACTTCGTTTGCCCACCTGAGGACAATCAGTTTTTAAGTTCAGGAGGACCTGTTCTAAGTTGTTAATGTACAAATTAAAAAGAAAGGGGGCCAAAATGCTCCCTTGACGCACCCCCCTCTGGATGGGGAGCTCACGAGTCACGTTAAGCTCTTTAGAGAAACGGACTACGACTTTGGTGTCACTGTGGAGATCCCTTAAAAACAAGACAATGTCTTTATCAATACCAGTGGAGAGCATCATCTGCCAAAGCTTGGTTCTGTTAACGCGATCAAACGTGGAGGACAGATCCATAAAAGCTAGGTAGATGGAACCAATACGGGCAACAGTGTGTTTATTCAAAACCATATATAGATTCAAACACTGGTCCACCGTTGAACATACGGGGCGAAAACCGTATTGGACCTCAGCCAGGGTGTTAACGTCTGTCCAACTCACTAGTCTATCTAATACCATGCGACCCACCACCTTTACCACAGGATCCAAGAGGGAAATGGGCCTATAGCAGTAGGTACTATCCCACTCTCCCTTTTTGATGACAGGGACAATGGTGGATAAGGCCCAAGTAGCCGGGCATCCGATATTTACCGAGGTGTTAATGATTCTGGTAAGTACAGGCGCCCAGATATCCAAATTTGCAATATAGAGATCTGGGGGAATCCCGTCCGGGCCAGGGGCCTTGTTTTTAGACAACCCCATAATACCTGCTCTCACTTCCTGTACTGAGAATAAGACCTCGGATTTACCCACAGCACTTTCCTGGGGTTCCCTCGAGATGGAGTCTGACTGAAACATGCCCTCGAAATGGGTTACCCAATCATCCTATGAAATATGGGCGTCCAGTAAATTGACACAATCTCTTGCCAAAAAGGGGCTGTTAATAATGCTCCAAAACTTAGAGCAATTTCCCAGGGTGCTGGACCAATTCTGACCAAGCCTCCTCTTTCAAGACCGACCTGCGCTTTGCCAAAGCGGCCTTATATTGTCTACGTAATCTCTTGGCAGCCAGGGGGTTTCTTGGTGTGGCGCTCAAAACCTACTTCAATCTCCTGGAGGCGCGACAATACTCGGAGTCAAACTATTTAGGGCCTAAATGAGGAGAACGCCCACCCGAGGCACACAATAAGTTGGCTATAACTCCAGAGATACTTCCAAACGCCACAAGGATATCAGACGGTGTTGTCACACTGTCTAGACAGGTGGCAAACTCCTTGTTACACTGAGTGAACAGGGACTGGTAGAACTGGTCTGGTATAATCTGACCCCACTTGAGTCTCCTCCCCCCTTCCACAGCCGTCAAGGGCCCGTCCTTAATTGGCTTTGCTACCTGGGGCCATCTGGTCAAGACGCACACCGGGTTATGGTCACTATACATGCTTTCCGTAATGGTGATGTCCCAAATATGTGCAAAAAAAGGAGTAGAAACAAAAATAAAATCAATGAAGGACTCACACCCTCTCCCGGTGAAAGTGGGGGCAACATCTGTCTTGTCCGGGGGCAACTTGTACATAGCAGACATAAGGTCAAAATCAGACAAAATAGTGTTAAGTAAGGAACCCTGATGGGTATGTCAGGGCCCTACAATAGAGGGAGTGGCTGGCACAAAGAAGGTTTTATAACCTTCCAGGTGATATCTATTTTCAATAGCCCATGTCTCCTGAAGGCAGATTACATCGAACCCTCTCAAGAAACGCACCCAGTCTGGATCATCAAACTTTCTCGCCAGCCCTGCTATATTCCAGGAGATAAAATTGCACCCTTTGCGATCTGTGTGACACAGCCCTTCCGGGCACTGTATTGAAGGGGCGTCTGTCTTGGGAGGGACTACACTCAGTCAATCATAGCATTCTAATGTACTCAGGGGCGCAAACCTGTTAGATGTGGCTATGCCTGGGATAGCCACCTGCTGGTTCCCCTGGCCCACTTCTAAAGACTGCCCCTGATTTCTTCCGAATAAGAGCAGTGGGTGGTTCAAAGGCCTATAAAAATAACCCAATGGGAGGGCCAGGATGGATGAGTTACAGCCCCTAGGGTAAAGTTGAGAGGCCATGTTTAAAATGCTGTTTACCATAGAGGGGCTATAAAAGTTGATGGTAACACAGTCACCATCCCAAATTTTCTTAACTTTTCCCACCCATTAAGTTCTACGGAGCATATTAATATGACTTTCTACCCGTAGCCCTGAGGCAAATTTAGAGTTTAACCAATACACAACTTTATTCTTCAGTTGGTCAAAATCTTCTCTTGCACCTGGAGCAAGTCGAGGGACGTTAGCTAAAACCACTACGAGTGGACTTGACTCCGGTAGCAGATGTAAAGTGCAAGGACTCTGGTTGCAGTTACTGGGTGCCCCAGGGTTTATACCACCTGACCTTCCATCGGTCATTATGTTAGACCCAGCTACGATAGTTCCTCGGTTCTGGTGCTGCTTACGACGTAAAGACGCCCTGTCATTAGAAGTGATTGCCATTGGTGGAGTACTATTCGTGACTTGAACCGATATAGATGAACATGCTTGAGGCACTAAATGGCACAGGCGCTGGGTTACACCCTCAGTCATGGGCTTAGTTACAATCTTCAAGCCGGGCTCCGGCATATTATGAGGGATACTGAGAGGCAAAGCTGGTGGAACCAAGGAGCAGGTGGGCAATACGAGAGGGTCACCTTGCAGTAATGAAGACAGCTTATCAAGATTGTTCTCATTTGCTGATAAACGGTGCAAAATGGGGTCTAATTTAAAATTCAAGGCTGCAAACAAGGATACCTTAAGAGTATCAAGCAAAATCATCACATCCGGGCTGGACACAGCAGTGGAGTCTGGGGGACTAAGGTCATGCTAGTACTCTTCCGGCGCTTAGCACGGTTCCCGATCAAAGGACACTTCCTCTTTGCCCTTTCTCCCTTCCCCGCTCCTAGACCCACACCAGGAGCTACATGCTCTATCCGGGGAGCTGTTAACTCAGCACGTTCCAGTCGAGGGTGGGTCGGAGAAGACAGACAAATGCTCCCGTTCACAATAGGGGCCAAATTCACGGGGCCAGGACAGGAGATTTGTACAGGAGATGCTGGGCGTAGAGGTACGGGAGAACTGTGGGAGGGGAGGAATATAGGTGATCGAGAGAGTCGACGAGTCACCAATTCGATTTCCTTGTCCAGAACCCCCACTGCCCGCTGCAGGAAAAAGTCCATGGTAGGTGCTGTATTCACAGACTCCTTAGCAAGCGATCCCACAGGCCTACGTCTTCCCATTATGGTAACCCAGACAACCTTTAGAGTTGTCCCCCAGCGTGTCCAGCTCTGTCCACACATTATATAATTGAGAGTTCCCAAAAAAAGGGTAAAGCCTCTACGGTGACAATAACTTCAAGGGACATAACCAACAGGCACTGGGGGCACTGGGAGTCGGCAACAGAGAAACAACAAGGCTCAACCACTCCTCGCACCGGATCTTAATATCAGGCGGACACACGTGCTAAAAAATGAACAAACCCCAGGGCCTGGAGACTGGGACCTTGGGATTACGTTAAAGAAAAAACACGAAACCAGGTCTCCTCATGTAACAACAAGTAAATAGTCCCCTACCTGCACGGGAGTACCTAGCCAGTGCCTGAACCAGAGTCCAGAGTCCTCCAGAATCCTTCAGGAGACGATCCGGGTACAGCATCCTCTGGTAGTCCCAGCGTCTCCTGTACCTTGCTTTTTTTTCCCAATTAGGCGTGATGGCAGCCCGTAGTCTGACCCCCGAAGTCAGGGAACCAAGAGTGGGGGCCCAGCCCAGCCTCCTCCGGTCTCTGACGGGCGCGGACGGGCCCACCCTTCGCCCGGACGTGGCACGAGCGAGTCCCGCGTCACGGGAGAAGAACATCGCTTTTACAGCGCGCGGCACGGGACAGCTGGGGGCTGGCTCCTCCGCCCGGTACTGATGGCACTGTTGAACACTGGGACTTCGAGGCTCACACCGCACAAAACACAAAGCCACCACTGGTATTACAGTTCGTGTGACTCTTCAGTACCCAGGGGGTTCTAAGTCCCAAGTTAATTTGATTTTGTGGTTGTGTCTGATGGTAGACTAAGCATGATAAGCATGATCAGCAGTAGAAGTGTCCCTTGACACGGGATAGTGAACACAGAGTGTCCTGATTGTCCCTCTGAGTCACTTGAGGTCTAGTATGGACCACTATATCTTTAATGTTCCTACTCCGTTTGAGGGCGAACATTGGTTTCTCATGGTGAGTGTCACCTGTATTTAAGATGTGTCAGTTCTTGTTGACAGCTTTTTTCAAGGTGTCAGTTAGGTGGCTGAAGGTGCTTACACATACCAGTCTGTCAGACCTATGTTTAGGGAGTGTCTCCAAGAGTGCATCTCTATGGTTGTGTCTAGCTCTCTTAGTTGCTCTTTCAATTAGTGTTTTCGGGTACTGTCTTAGTGTTAAGCCGTTGTTAAGTTCTTCTGCATATTTTTTGAACGTGTCAACTTCTGTACAGTTCCTCCTTATTCTTAGGAACTGGCCCACTGGGAGATTATTTCGTAGGGCATGTGGATGGAAACTGTTGTATGACAGCAAAGAGTTCCGAGGCCATAGATATTTTATATAGCTCTGAGAAAATTTCGCCCTCTTTGGGATACGGTAACAAGTCAAGGAATGGTAAAGAGTCCTTGATGTATCCGCAGGTAAAACGGAAATTGTTATTCCTAGCATTGAGCCCTTAAGTAAAGTTGGGGGGTGGGAGGAGCTTGCCAGGCCCAAAGGTGGCCGCGGTGTAGTGTAGCTCTGCAAGCCCAGAAATCTATCCTTAATAATCCTGCTTGCCTGAGTCGAAATTACCACCTTTCTACCCCTGCTAGGAACTTCAGCTAGCCCAGGGTGACAATTGGCGTCCGAATCCCGAGCAAAAAAAACAATGCGGGGGCTGGAGACGAGAGACCGCCCCTCGACCCAGATCGCGGCCTCCATCTGAGCACGGCCGAGAAGCGCGCTTGCGTTTTGGAGAGCTGCGCCACAGCGAACAAGAGGTGGAGCCGAACAGCCTTAATTGCGAAGGGGTTGGGAGCTGGTGTGGAGCCTCGGGGACGCACCGTTGATGCAGCTGCCGGAGTGAGGGCGACGCCGCGAGATAGCACGTCTGAGACCCTGAAGGACCCCGGATTATCCGAATGGGGCTCTGGAGAGCTCCGGAACGAGCGACGCAACGGCGGAGTGAAGCCGCGAGACGAAGGGAGCGTGACTGACAGCGGGAGTGAGCAGTGAGTTCCTTCATGAGGCGCCGACCTCCGCAGCCCTCCTGACGGCCGGCAGCGAGGTCCCCGGGCTGAAGTGGGGCCTGGGTAGCTTTGGACTGCTGCCTGGCACCCGCTGGCTCCCCACGCTCCTCTGATTGGTGGCATCTAGCGGCGTGACTCTGCATCCTCACCCGGGGAGGGCCTGGACGGCATCGCCTTTGAGAGTGGGGGCCCTCTTGCTACCAGCATTGAAGAGAGGCCCAGCTTGGGATAGTCAACGTAGTCAGCAGGCCCCGCAGAAAATCATTAGAAGGGACTAGGCTATTTGTGAGGGCCATGGCGGACGGGCAGGGGCACTCCCTATATCCTCCTGCAGCCCTACATACATCAGAACGCTTGAAACGTAAAAGGCACCTTGTGGCTCGGTCCACCAAGCTCTGCGGTGGTCGCTCCTGCGGAGGAAATCGCTGCCCGGATTTGAGTAGGCCTCTGGCTGCGGCAGGTTAAAGAATACTGTATTTGTGTCACACTACCCTTGCTGGAACTGTTGCTGAACGCCATACGTGGTCACCTCAGCGGGGGGCCAGCTGTAGACACGCAAGGGTATCGATCATTGGGAACTCACAAGCCGCGGAGCTGAACATTGCGAAAGGGGGGGGAGCTACCTCTTCTTATTGCAAGCCCGGTGGTGCCAGTGACACCTGCACCCCTTTCACTCTCTCATCATGGGAAGAATGGAAAAGTCCCAATCCAAGCTTCAATTTGAGCCGCGCAAAACCCCCAGGCAAAAGGACATAGAGAAAAACGCCTTGGAATCAGGCTCTGAAATGGGGGACACGGCTACGGACTCGGACTTGAAGCAAATTCTCTCGGCTATGCGACGCAGTCTGACCAAGATTGATGGGAAAATTGATGCCCTCACATTCCGGATGGATAGAATGTCCGAACGCCTGGACAAGCACACAGAACGACTGGATACGATGGAGAGAAGGGTCTCTGATGCTGAAGACGCGTTAAACTCCAATTTGCTCTCAACCAAGAAAATAGACAAACTATTACTTAATGTGCAAGCTAAGGCGGAAGATTTGGAGGCGTGCTCCAGGAGAAATAATGTTCACATAGTTGGGATTGCGGAATCCATAAACATTCAGAATATGGAACTGTTTGTTGAGAAATTGCTGATAACACTTCTGGGCACAGAAACCTTATTGGACCTTTTCATCATAGAACGTGCACATCGTTCCCTGGCTCCCAGACAGGTACCGGGCGCCCCCCCACGCCCCATCATTGCGAGGGTACTCAATTACAGGGACAGAGACGAAGTCCTCCGGAGGGCCAGAGAATTACAATCCCTGAGATATGAGGGTATGGACGTCTCTATCTACCCAGACTTCACACAGCAGGTGCAGGAGGCGCAACGTCAATTTTTGCCGGTAAAACGGAGGCTTCGGGATCTCAATCTAGACTACAACATGATGTATCTGGCAAAACTGAAAATACACGCTGATGGTAAGGCGCATATTTTCACTGAACCTAAGCAGGCGTTGCAATTTTTGAAGAAAAGAGAAAGTGATGGTCTCAGTGGAGGATCCCAGAAGTCCCGTGCTGAGCAGGGTGACGTCACTCCGGACCCAGAAGAACAGTGAATTATGATTCTCTCTATACTTGGTGGGGACCAGGTAGTGGGTGCCACGCTGTTGATTCCCTGTGGTGTGGAAAGGGAGTGGTGTTCGATGTAAGAAGTGGGCGAAATGCAACTACAAGGACAGACGTCTCTGATAGACAAAGAAAATGGGGGTGCTTACTGTCTCATCCTCTCCCACTCTCATTGCCGGTTGCGCTGCTGAGATGTTGGTTAATGCTCACCCACTTGTTAGTTACTTAGTAGATATTGATCAAGTCAGAGTCTGTAATGTATATGTGTCAGGGGAGCGATTTCGCATGGTCACCCCCCCTCAATATTCGTTCTTCTGAAGGCACAACAGAAATACCACCGCATACAGAATGTTGGCGGGGGGAGCAGGCCAATGGTGAGGCGGGGTGGGGTAAACGATGTGTCATAAGTCAGGGAAGCATATTTCATCCCTCAGACACAGGCCTGACTAGCTATGGGTAGGTTAGAATGCCAGCAACATCTGCCCCTGTGTGCGTTCCACCTGGTGTTATAGTAATTGTTTGTTTTACTGCCCTAGAGGCGAGTCAGGTTCTTAAAGGGAGGGAGGGTTTTGGGTCGACTATGCTTGGTTGGGGATGGCATAGCGTGGCAGGGGGGTGGTTAGGGGTACATGTTCATATCCTACTCCGAGGGGTACGTGCACATAAGACCAGACAGGTAGCGCGCACTGCACACGGGACAGACGCTCTTAATCTGCATACAGAATAGCCACCACTGAGATCCCAAGAATAATGGGTAAAAGAATTAGGCTCTAGACGTGGAGCGTCCGAGGTCTCAACGACCATAGAAAACTACGTAAGGTAGTAGCTACTCTAATAAGGCATCAGGTTGATGTTGCAATGATCCAGGAAACACACCTAGCCCCCCATAATAATTTGTTATCTCCAAGAGGACTTCAAGGACAGTTCCATGCTGGAGGCTTCACTTCCCATGCAAGGGACGTCCTCACGTGGATAAACCCTAAATCAGGCCTTACATTGCAGGATACGGAGATAGACCCCAATGGTAGGTTTGTCATCACCAGATGCCGTAAAGGTGGGTTTAATGCGATGCTGGTGAATATATATGGCCCTAACCACGACGACCCACAGTTTTATCATGCTCTAGCGACTTGTTTACTCAAAGTATCCGACCTTCCACAAATCTGGCTCGGGGACCTCAATTGCATATTAGATCCTACTTGCGACAGGTCCAAGGGTTAGACTAGATGGCCTGCAGCAGTAGCAATAAAAGACATTATGGATCAGTTGGGATTGATGGATGTTTGGAGACAGCGCAATAACACCACCCCAGGCTTCACACACAATTCAGCACCGCACGACACGCATACCAGAATAGATTACTGGCTGATATCTAGAAGCTTACTCCCTCAGGTCGCTTCTTGTGAACCTCTCCCAAGAACCTACTCTGATCATTCTCCTGTTCAGTTAGATTAAGAGATACTTGCAGACCACTGCGCGCCTTTTACATGGAGGTTTCCCCCTTTTTCCTTGCTAGATCCGGTTTTCCATGCAGAAATTGCTGCATTTATAGAGAGTTTCTTTGAAGATAATATAGGATCAGTCGCTTTATTCTCGGCAGTCTGGGAAACTTTCAAGGTGTATAAAAGAGGGGTGGCCATCTCAAAGCATGCAGGTGTTTTACGCTCCATTCGAGATAGGCTCGCGTGATTAGAGAAAGAAATAGCTCAACTGGAGCAGGATCACCTATGGACTGGTGATAATAGGCGATTAGACGATATTAAACAAACGCTTGAGGAGTATCATGATGCTGCTGACAGCAAGGTCAAACACCTAGGCAAATATGCTACAGCCCGTATATATGGGGAGGGCGAACGCCCAGGGGCCATACTTGCGAGCCTGCAGCGCCCCAAAATAGAGGCAAGCACTATTATTGAAATCACCAACGAGGAGGGCAGGCTGATTCACGACACAAATGGAATTGCTGATAGGTTCACATGGTACTATTCAGACCTATATATGTCTAGGATCACGTAAGACGATAAAGCTATAGAGGACTACTTGGCGCATATCCAGTTGGCGTGGCTCACTGACACACACAGAGTACACCTTATGGCCCCACTAGACCCCAGAGAGATTCGGGCAGCGCTGGCCTCAATGCGAGCGGGTAGTGCGCCTGGTGTAGATGGCCTAACTGTAGCCTTCAACAAGGCTTATCAAGACCTACTTATACCGCACCTCGTCACTCTATTCGAGGAGATGGCGGAACACAAAATGATGCCCCCATCGATGAGAGAGGCTATAATTGTCGCCATACTCAAGCCAGGGAAACCTCCAAATGACTGCTCATCCTACAGACCCTTGTCCCTTTTGAATGTGGACACTAAACTCTTTGTTAAAATACTTGCCAACCGGATAGTCCCCCTGATCCCGATGCTAGTAGGTGCGCAGCAGGCCAGCTTTGTCCCTGTACATAACTTAACTCTCAATCTCAGAACTGTTTTCGGCGCTATTCAACATATAAACCCAGAAGTCAAAGCTGCAGTGGATTTTTGGGACACTGAGAAAGCGTTTGACTCTGTGGAATGGCCGTTTATGAAATCGGTATCACGACGCATTGGTGTTGCTGAGATTTTTCTCCAGCTAGTAATGGTATTATAGGAGTCCCCGGTAGCCAGAGTTAGATTGGGGAATAGAGTTACATCTACTATCGCCATCTCCAGAGGCACCCGCCAGGGATGCCCCCTAGCCTCATTGTTATATGTACTGGTAGCGGAACCCCGGTTGCGCGCATTGAGAGAATATCATGGTCATAGAGGCGTGCGCTTCCCAGGCTACCAATTGATTGCTTCAGCTTACGCAGATGATATACTACTATATGTGAAGGACCCTGAGGTGCAACTCACGCCAGTTCTCACGGAGGTGGTCCGTTTCGGACAGTTGTCTGGTCTAAAGATTAATTGGGCCAAATCATTCATTTTTCCATTAACCCCAGCGACAGTTCCAGTTCAACTGGAATTCCCACTGCAGTGGACCACGGATTCGGTCCGTTATTTGGGTATACAAATACATACTGATTCTGCAGTAGTACTTACGGACAATTACGGCAAAGCGCTTGGCAAGCTTGAAGACGACATCACTAAATGGATAAGATTGCCACTTACGTTGCTGGGGGGAGTCTCGTTAATGAAAATGGTTATCCCCCCCAAGGTTCTTATTTCTCTTTCAAAATATTCCCATGCTCCTACAGGCACACATATTTGCTAAGATCAGGTCGCTTCTGATAAAGCTAGCCTAGGCTGGCAAACAGCCCCGGGTGAAGTGGGAGAAACGTACTCTTACATATTCTATGGGAGGGCTCAACGCCCCAGACCTAGAATTATACTACAGGGCAGCCCAGAGCTCACATGCCCATGCATGGATACACGGCCCGCAGGACCTCCCACATTTGTATATAGAGAAAGTTGCTGCGGACCCGGCCACACTATTGCAAGTAATATTTAACACACCATGACTAGGAGACACAGCATTTTGGATTCCTTCAACCCTATACACGCCTGGCGAAACCTACTAGAGAGACAAGCAGGCGCGCTCATGTACTCCCCTCTGATCCCACTGGAGTGGTGTACCTGGCTCCCGACGGGAAGCGATAGGGCAGTCTCTAAGGCCCTGCAGAGGGTAAGCATCGCTGAAGTGGGTGATCTGTTCAGGGAGGGTGTGCTGAGCCAATAGGAGGATATCCCAGCGGAGGGACATGCACATTCGACACTTGCTCAATACCAGTATTTTAGAGTCAAGCACGTGTTACAAGCTCTGCTGGGTGATGGAATGCAGGAGCCAGCGGAGGTGTTGGCTCTCACTCACATTATCCGTACTCCCTCCCCATCTAAACTGGTCGCAAGAATCTATAGCATCACGCAAGAAAATAAAAGGAGAAAGCCCTTCAGTAAAGTTGTTGAGCATCATGAAGTTACCCTCCCAGACAACCAGGATGTCATTTCTGTATATTATCCATAGTTTTAGGTTAGTCTGAAAGGGATAGCTAGTTGGATATATATTGGTAGTCTCAAAGCTGTGCATGTACAAATTCACCATGCTTGGGGTGAATGTACCCGCCTATGGAAGTTTCGCTTACTTGCCAATACAGTTGGCCTTAGAACAAAAGGAAAATGCTACTTACCAGTATGCATCTGTTCTTGGCATGTAGAGCTGTAGATTCGTATACTGTTGCATAGATCGCCATCTGGTGTTGGGCTCGGATGTTTGCTCTTTGTTTTTGTCTTGGAAGAAGTCTTTTGTAGTCACGAGATAGGTGACTCCTCCTTAGGATGATAGAGCGCATGGGCATCGACTCCATCTCCAGATTGTTTTGCCATGTAGGGTTAGGATGGAGTTAGAAAGAAATAGAAAAGATGTCCATGTGTAATGTATCTAAATAAGATAACACTGAAACAGATAGAGGTATCCGGGGAGGCGGGTGGGCGTATACGAATCTACAGCTCTACATGCCAAGAACAGATGCATACTGGTAAGTAGCATTTTCCGTTCGAGGCATATGAGCTGTACATCGTATACTGTTGCATAGACTGTACAGCAGTTACCTCTTTAGCGGTGGCTACCTGTATCTGTTGCAGTGGTTTGAAAAAGTGTTTTTAATACAGCCTGGCCCACACTAGCTTGTTGCTTTGCTTGCACATCTACACAATAGTGCTTTGTGAAACTGTGCGGTGTTGACCATGTCGCTGCTTTACAAATATCATCCATGGGAATGTTTCCCAGGAATGCCATAGAAGCCCCTAGTTTGCGTGTGGAATGCGCCCTAGGGGGAATGGATAATGTACGCTTTGCTTTTTGGTAGCATATTTGAATGCATTTAACAATCCACCTAGCAATTCCTGCTTTTGAGATAGGATTGCCTTTATGTGGTGGTGAAAAAGCTACAAAAAGTTGTTTAGTTTTCCTGAAAGTTTTTGTTTGATTAATGTAATAAAGGAGAGCTCTTTTGATGTCGAGCGTATGAAGAGCCTGTTTTGCTACTGAGTCTGGTTGAGGGGAAAAAGACTGGCAGGTCAACAGACTGGTTAAGGTGGAAAGCAGAAACTACTTTTGGCAAGAATTTAGGATTTGTCCTAAGAACCACTTTGTTGTGATGTATTTGCAAAAATGGTTCTTGTATGGTTAATGCCTGGAGTTCACTAACTCGTCTGAGAGATGTGATCGCTACAAGGAAAGCTACTTTCCATGTGAGAAATTGCAACTCACATTTATGTAGAGGTTCAAATGGGGGACCAATAAGTCTGGTAAGGACAATGTTTAGGTTCCACTGTGGAGAGGGTGGAACTCTGGGAGGAATTATCCTTTTAAGGCCTTCCATGAATGCTTTGATGGCAGGTACTTTAAACAGTGACAGATGTTGTCTGTTTTGTAGGTAAGCAGCTATGGCAGCAAGATGTAATCGTATAGATGTGTATGCCAGATTACATTTTTGTAGATGCAATAGGTAACAAATAATGTTTTGGATTGAAGCATCCAGTGGATTGATTGTGTTGTTATTACAGTATATAACAAATCTTTTCCATTTAGCCGCATAGCATGCTCTAGTGGTAGGACGTCTAGCCTCTTTTATGATATCCATACAGTCTGAGGGAAGGTTTAGGTAGCCGAACTCTAAGACTTCAGGAGCCAGATGGCTAGGTTCAATTGAGCCGGATCTGGATGCCTTATCTCTCCATGGTTCTGTGTGAGAAGCTTTGGGGAAAGGTGTAACTTTTGATGTGGAACTACTGAGAGTTCCAGCAGGGTCGTGAACCATGGTTGCCGGGCCCATGTTGGAGCAACTAGGATCATTGTGAGAGACTGTTGTTTGAGCTTGCGCACCAGTAATGGAATAAGCGGGAGAGGCGGAAAAGCGTACGCAAATCTGCCTGACCAGTTCATCCATATTGCATTGCCTTTGGACAATGGGTGTGGATACCTGGAGGCGAAGCTTGCGCATTTTGCGTTTAAATGTGTGGCGAACAGATCTATGTCTGGGTGGCCCCACATTTGAAAGAAAGGATGAAGAACTTGAGGATGAAGTTCACATTCGTGGATTTGCTGTTGCTGTCGACTGAGCAGATCCGCAATTTGATTGTGTTCCCCTGGAAGATGTTCTGCTAGGAGGTATATTTTTTGAGGAATGGCCCATCTCCATATGCTTTGCGCTAGGCGTGAAAGCTGCAGAGAGTGTGTCCCTCCCTGTTTTTGTATGTAATACATTGCTGTCATATTGTCCGTACGGACGAGGACAGCTTTGTGTGCGAGATGTATCTGGAATGCTTTTAATGCCAGAAATATCGCTAGTAATTCGAGGTGATTGATGTGGAGCATTTTTTGCTGATGGGTCCACATACCCTGAATGGTATGGTTTAGGAGATGAGCTCCCCAGCCGGTGAGCGATGCGTCTGTTGTGAGCACTATCTGTGGGACCGGGTCTAGGAACGGCCGCACTTTGGAAAGGTTTTGTGTGTTCCACCACTGCAGAGAGCGATGTGTGCGGCTGTCTACCAACACCAGATCTGTAATTTGACCTTGAGCCTGGTTCCACTGATGTGCCAAACATTCCTGTAATGGACGCATTTGGAGTCTTGCATGAGGTACTATTAAAATGCAAGAGGCCATCATCCCTAGTAGTTTCATAAACACTTGAGCTGGTAGTGAGTGTTGAGGTTGAAATTGTGTTATGAGAGTTTGCATGGTGGCTATCCTGACTGGATTGGGGTATGCAAGGCCTTTTGAAGTATCTATTGTGGCGCCTAGATACTGCTGTGTGGGGGATGGTTGAAGATGTGACTTGGTGAGGTTTATTGTAAATCCTAAGTCGTGGAGTAGATGTATTGTTTTGTGTGTGTGGTGCACACAATCGCTGCGTGACTTGGCTTTGATAAGCCAGTCGTCGAGGTAGGGAAACACATGAATGTGTTGTCTTCTCAAGTGAGCTGCTACTACAGCGAGGCATTTTGTGAAAACCCTGGGTGCTGTAGTTACTCCGAAGGGAAGTACTTTGAATTGGTAGTGCTGTCCGTCCACTACAAACCGTAAATATTTCCTGTGAGCAGGATGAATAGGAATGTGGAAGTAGGCGTCCTTGAGATCTAGAGTGGCAAGGAAATTGCCTTGTTGGAGCAATGGTAGGACCTGTTGGAGAGTGACCATGTGAAAGTGGTCTGATTGTATATACAGGTTTAACGGTCTGAGGTCTAGTATTGGCCTGCGAGTACCGTCCTTTTTTGGGATGAGAAAGTAAAGGGAGTAAACCCCCGTGCCTTGATGGTGTATGGGAACCGGTTCTATTGCGTGCTTTTGCAAGAGAGAGAGAACCTCTTGTTGTAGAAGCGTCAGATGTTCTGTGGACATGGGACGTTGCTTGGGTGGTATGTGGGGAGGAGTAGAGGTGAGTTCCAGGCAATAACCATACTGGATAATTTGTCTCACCCACCTGTCTGTGGTGATGGAGTTCCAGACAGGTAGGAATTGTGATAGTCTTCCCCCGACTGGAGTGGAATGTGGCGGGGGAAGTGGAGGGAAGTCACTGTTTTGTGCTAGGGGAGGTGCGGGTGTTATTACCGCGGCCTCGTCCTTTGTTGTTATTCCCTCTGTACCCCCCTCTAAAATATCCTTTGTTAGAGGAAGTTTGAGTGGGGCTCTTGTAAGAAGAAGACGTATTGTCGGTGCCAATGGTTTTGGAGGCGCCCCTATAAAAGGAGCGACGAAAGGAGCCTCTGTTTGTTGGTAACTGTAAGGCCCCCATGGACTTAGCTGTTTCTGTATCTTTTTTCATCTTCTCCAAGATGTGTCTACAGTAGGCCTGAATAAATGTTCTTGATCAAAGGGTTGATTAAGAATCTGAGACTGTACCTCTTGTTTGAACCCCGATATACGGAGCCATGCGTGCCTGCGCAATAATACGCTTGTGTTAACGGCACGGGATGCTGTGTCTGCTGCATCCAGAGCACATTTAATAGAGGCGTTTGTGATAAGCTTTCCCTCTTGTATGAGGTCGTTAGCTTTTGCCTTATATTGGTCTGGGAGATGTTGCATCAGTGTCTCCAGTTCATCATAATGTGCCCTGTCATATCTGGCCAGCAAAGCTTGGGCGTTGGCAATGCGCCAGTAATTTGCCGCCTGTGACGCAACCCGTTTACCAGATGCGCCGTTTACCAGATGCGTCCAATAGTTTAGATTCTTTATCTGGCAGAGGGGCATCACCTGTTGTTTGTGAGTTTGCCCGTTTACGGGCATTGGACACAACGAGGGAATCTAAGGGCAGTTGACTCTTGATATAAGCGGGATCATTTGGAGCTGCTTTATATTTTTTATCCACCCTGGGATTGAGAACTCTAGCCCTGACAGGGTCTATAAACACATCAGGGGCATGTTTAATGATACCTTTTAACATAGGTAAAATACTGGTGGACTTTTGGGATTGTGTAAAAGTCTCCACCAAAAAATCTTCCTCCAAAGGGTCTGAGTGTAATTGTACACCATGATATTTGGCAGCCCTGTCTATAAGTTGCGCAAACCCTATGTTGTTGTCAGGAGGGGATGGTTTAGAGGGGTATGAGTCAGGTTCAGGTATGTCTGGGACATTACCATAATCGTCCCAGGGGTCAGGTGGGATAGTGTTGATGTCATCATCATCGTCATCATTCCCTTGTGGGTCTACATCCCCATCCCCCCCCCATCCCCATCCCCATCCCCCCCCCCCCACCCCCCCCAAGTCATCCTCATCATCTTGTGGTGCAGGTGAGGAAGGAGGTAAAGGAGAGAGTGGTATAGTTGGAAGAAGTGGAAGAGCTGGGGGGGGGGGGGAAGGGTCTGAGAGGTGAAGTGGCAATGTCCTTCTTCTTTAAGGGTATTGGAGGTGCCTCCGAGGTGTCCAATTTCCTTTTTTTAGGTAGTATGGCTGTTATATGACCGGTATCAGGGTCAACGTAGAGGGTTTTCTGTTTCGGAACCGGTGGATCCGGTAGAAACAGTTCTTCTGAGCTTTTGCCTTTTTTCGGAGCCAGTGATTTGGGCTCCGAGCGGTGCTTTGATTTAATGTTTGTTGCTTTAGGAGGGGTCTTGGCCTCCTTATGCTTGACTGGAGTTTTCGACTCCGAAAGTTTCTTCGGCTCCGAAGATGCCCGGGGCTTTTTCGGTGCCGAGGGGTTCGGCGTCGAAGCTGGTTTCGGTGCCGAGGGATCAGGGCGTGGCACGGCGTCTGGTTTTGGCTTTTGCTTCGGTGCCGGGGACGGTTTGTCGGTATCGGTACCTGGTTGGCTCGGTCCCGAACCGCCTGAAGGCTTTTCTTTTGACTTCGGAGCCGGGCCCGAGGGCGGGGCATCTGAAGCATTATCTCAGTGTCGACCCGAGCCCGAAGGTGTTACCGGAGCCTTGTCTTGTGTTTTAGATGGGGCAGGGGCGTCGAGGTTGGTACTCACGATCCGTTGCCCTGGAGTAACCGTCTGATCATCGGCATCGGAGTCGTCTTCCTCGGAGACACTGATGTCTTCATCCTCTGGTTGTTGTTGTTCTGGGACCTTGGCGTCGAAGATGTCGTCGGGCGCCGGGGCAGCTGATCGAGACATTATGTGACGTCGAGCTCGGCGATCACGTATGGTCTTCTTAGATCGAAATGAAGCACAGGCCCCACAGTCTTTGGCCTAGTGTTCTGGGGAGAGGCAAAGGTTACAGACCTCGTGGAGATCCGTGTGTGGGAATTTAGCACCACACGGGGGGCATTTTTTAAATGGAGTTCTTTCCATTGACCACAGGGCCTAATGGCGCAGATGGGCCCAACGGCCCGCGTGAACGACCGGAATCGAAGTTTTCGATGAAATTCTCGGATGCGCATCGAAGGGAAACGCGATCGAAACAATACCGTAGAGCGTTGAGGGATTGCGCGGTGAAGGGGGATAGAGTACGACACCGACCCGGAGCGCAGCAATTCACATCCGAACCCGATGGCAGAAAAAAGCAATCTGGAGATGGAGTCGATGCCCATGCGCACTATCGTCCTAAGGAGGAGTCACCTATCTTGCGACTACAAAAGACGTCTTCCAAGACAAAAACAAAGTGCAAACATCCGAGCCCAACACCAGATGGCGATCTATGAAACAGTATACGATCTAGAGCTCATATGCCTCGAACATACATTTTCTTTCTTTGCTATTTTAGCGCAGTCCATTATGAAGGAGGTGGGGGTCAGGTCATCTCTCTCACTCAGTTCTAACAATCCCTTCCCTGTCTGAAGAGTGTCCTCCTGGGGGATAGTGATGTATAATGATTTCCCATCATACGACACTAGGTAGTGTTTGTCAGTGTCAAACTGGATCTCAGTCAGTAGGGTTAGTAAATGTTTTGTGTCTTGTAAGTAGGAGGGCATTTCTACTACCATGGGCCTTAGAAAGCAATCTACAAATTGGGAGAGGGGCTCAAGTAGAGAGACAATCCCAAAGACAATAGGTCTCCCTGGTAGTAGACGCCTACCATCAGTAGCCCTACATTAGGTTTTATATTTATGTTTTTTATCACAGAGTGACTGAACCAACTAGTCCTGACGAATGCCACTGAAATCCGAGTTGGGTCACCCTAAGGGCAGAAACATGTTGACCATTTAAGGGGAACATTATTTCCAAATTCCCTGTCACCTTTCTTTTTTCCATCTCTATCCACTGGGGGCACCAGAATGAAACTGACATTAAGCCCAACAGGAAATAGTTTTAATTCACCACAGTTGTACATATAGCACTCTGCCTCTTGCCCATACTTGGCTCTGATCCAAAACAAAACCCCTCAGCTCCTCTCCTTTGGAGAGTTGTAGCCCACACCAGGTACTATTCAGTCCTGCTCTGAGGAGGGAACCCAGTGATGAAGCATGCCACCTTCGGATGGGTGAGGGTGCTTGTCCTAAGAAAGCATTTTCTCACAAACACAGACACGCTATTTCATGACCAGGCGTACTTTTGTGTGATTTCCAGTTCGTACCAACTCATTTACTCTGTGTCTGAAGCACACTTCATTGTGGTTCGGTTAGTAAAAGAATGTGATGCCATATAAATCACAAACTTACAAAGCTATGTTGTATTTAAAGGTAGAAAGTTCTATAAGCTCAGAGACAGATGTACACATAACAACCCCTCCTTATTTCTTCTATCTAGTCAAAGACTCAGTTAAAACATTAAATTACACATAAGGATTCATATTAAAACAGATGCTCTGAAATTGGCTGTTTTACATAGCATTGCATTACAATGTCGGAAATAAGTTAGCAAGCACTTCAGAATAAACAAGACAGAGCAACTAGGAGGAAATAACTCCATGACTCACCTTTTCCAAATGTTTTTAGGCTTTTCGGCACCGCAAACCCAAGTTGTTTTACTTCTAAACAAAGAAAGATATTTTATATATTATTAAACTAGACAGCAATTTGAAAACTGGGTGATTGACCATAGGTGTCATTTAAGGAACTGAAAAAAGTAAGTGCAAAAGGAAAATGAAAGACATACATCTAAATATTCTAAGTGACTGGAACTATGTTCAATAAATCCTTCTCTTTGAAATGACTTAAAGTAAAGGACGAACTCCATTGTACAACGATTGGAGGCAACGTGAAATAGAAAATAAAAATAAAATAGATATGTAGCTGGAACCTACGGTTGCGGTGTCAAGAGAAGCACATGAATTGAACAACAGACTAAAGGACACTGTGTACCTCCACATCTTGAAACCTCAACCAAAGGGCCCATTGTACTTAGTACAACAAGCATTGGCATAGCCAATAGGTCTTGCCTTTCTGACCTTATAAGTGTTTAGCCATGCAGCACATTATCCTGAGTGCTGTGCCACCAAGGACTGTAGAGCAATAAAGTTACTACACACTGGTTCATGCAGTCTGATTCAGAAATACATGCTTGCCTCAGGAAACATTTATGGCCACATTCCCTGGCTTTTTAACGCACAGATAGAAAGTCAAATGCCTTGATGCAAGTAAACAGCACTATAACATTCTGTGTGCGACTACATCACTAGAGTATTGACCAGCCTTCAAGAATGAGTGTCAGGGGAAAGTTATGCTTAACATAATAAGATGACGGATTTAACACACATCCCGCTGTAAACTTTGCACTGACTTTACAAAAGCCGAATTATTTGAGCAGTGCATGAACCTTGCAATATGTGAGTTCTGGCTGTCTCCGAATCACCAGATCAGAGATGCTGAGAATCACAGTAAAGCCAGTCATTAGATACAGCCAATAGTCATGTCTTGAAATGATGGGCTACAGCTAATAATAGTGGAGATACACTGAGCAGAAAAAACAGAAGAGATAATATGTAGAACCTTAAATTTCATTAGAGTGGTCTCCAGCTTAACTGATGTCACGTTGTAGTCTATTTGCATTGCCAGCTCATGAAGCAGTGTTACATATATATTTTTTAAATCTAAAAACAAACATCTTGTTGCCTCAATTATTAATCGTAGAATGTTTTCATGAATGTAATGTTTCCGAATATAAATGACTCGGGTGAGAAACGCAAAGAAGATTACACACACCGAGCTGCATTGTAGTAGAAGGTAAACAAGCATTGGCAAAGCCCAAAAGCCAAACCTAAGAATGAATGATGGCATTTTCCCTTTCTGATAATTGCAGCAGTGTGTGCCTTCACAGCAGAGCCATAAACTACTTCCTACGAAATCCTCTTCCAACCATGTCAATGCAGTATAATATGTGAACAGCATTCTGGGCAGCTTACACGCATCGCGTGTGCCGTTCAAAATTGATCTTGATACACATTTGACAATTTCAGCAAGTTTTGAGTCTACCATTAACAATTCGTAAATTGTGAATTTTTTTTAATAGACGGTTTGTCGATATTAAATGTGAAACTATAAATCCCAGAAAGTGGTGTGCTCTTTGGTACAAAAAAATAAACAGACATGGGTGGTTCTATCATATAATAACGATGAACCCCTTGTTATGTTTGTCAGAAGGTTATTCTAATGTGCTACATGAACGCACTTTAAAAAGCGGTGGTGCACAGGGGAGTTTGTGGCCTAAAAGCAATACATGGTATTTCTCATGTTTAAAAAGCTTTATTTCGAATAAAGGTAGTACAAATAACAAGAAACCAACAATACAAATTTACTGCAATCTGAGAGAAAAGAAAAACATATCAAATAAGAGGTTTATGTAAAGAAGAAAAGAAAGCTATTTTAAATTTTGAAGGGAATAAGGGGAGGGAATAAGGGGGAGGGAAGGAGAAGGGGGAAAAGGAAGGTAAACATTTCAAAGCTAATAAATTAAAATTTAAGAAAATTGCATCTTACATCAGGATAAAAAGATAAAACTAATCAAGTTAATGTACATGGTGATCAAAGAACTGTAAAGGTAAGGAATGAAGAAAATAAACGTTCAAGGAGGCTTGAAATTTTCAGCATTTAAACGAGTGTTATCAGTTAATACTAAATGATCTAAATAAGTGACAAGAGGTAGCCAAAAGAGATCTCTATTGAGCACAGGTTTACAAGAGGAGGCGAAAGCAATATCAAGTCGATGCATATGACAGAGGCTGTTCCACCAGTGTTGAATGGAGAGTTTTGTTAGTGTTTTCCAATTGAGAGTAATGTGTTGGAAAGCCAAAGCGAGCATAAGGTCAAAGAGACCATTTTTATGAGAGAGAAGGTCTATGGAATCAGAGAGACTTCCAGAGAAGAGTAGGGGAAGGGAATAGGGAATAGAGATATTAAATAGGCGAGACACACAAGACCAAACCTTCTTCCAAAAAGAGGAGACTGAAGGGCAGAGAAAAAGAAGATGAAGAAGGTCGGCACTAGGGGAGCCACAGGTCCAACAGTTTGTATTAGTAGAGTGAGAAAATTTAGCAATAGATGTGGGAGTGTGATATAGTCTATGATAGAGAAAGAACATAGATTGAGTAAGAGAAGCGGAACGAGAGATTTTGAGAGAACGCAACCAAAGTTTGTCCCAAAAAATAATAGACCATTCACACCCCAGGTCAGATTCCCATGTAAGTTCCAACTTGGTTTTGATACGTTCTGGATTAGGAGCTGAGAAATATTTATATATAGGAGATGCTTTAGGTGCTAAGAGAAGAATTTTGAGAAGAGAATGAGAGGCAGGGGAAAGGGTGAGGAAGGAAGAGAATAGAAAGTATCAAGGATGACCGTCATTAGAGCAGTACATTTCTGTAGAAAGGAGCGGGGACATTGAAAAGTGGATTGAAACTGGGGAAATAAACAAGGAGTTAGACCATCAAAAGGTCCCTGACCCAGGCTATACCCCGTGATCTCCAAGAGTGCCAAAAAATAGGTCTACCATTAATAGTAATGAGGAAGTTGTGCCAAATAGGAGATTCTAAAAAGGATTCTCTAGAGATAGGATTGGAATGTAATAAAGGTTTCAGTAGAGAACAGGTATGTTTAAACAATGGGAGAGAGGTAAGAGGAGTCTTGGCAGAAAAGGCCAAGACTTCCTTTAAAGAGAACGGTAATGACAGGGCTCGCTCAATGGAAAGCCAAAAGGGAGTGAAGGGGGAGTAGTCAGAGAGGAGCCACTTGGAGGCCTGTCGAAGGCAAAAAGACTTATGATATAAACGAAAGTTAGGAAAATTTACACCACCATTAGATTTTGTTCTACGAAGAGAAGAGAGAGAAATCCTTGATTTTTTATTTTGCCAAAGAAATTTAGTTAGACGAGAATCGATTTGTTTAAAATAGCAGGCGGGAATGTGAACAGGAAGCATAGAAAGAGTATAAAGCAAAATAGGAGTAATCATCATCTTGATTGAGTCCAACCGACCCCACCATGAAAGAAAGAGAGGATTCCAAGAGGAAAGTAATTTGTCAATCCGAGACAGGGTCGCAGTCATATTTAATTTAATAGAAGAGGCAATAGAATTGGAGAACCATATACCTAGATATTTTATTTTGCAACTATTCCATGCAAACCCAGTGGAAGAAAAGGAATGAGGAAGACAGAATTTAGTGAGGGGAAGAATTTCTGTTTTGTCAGAATTAATTTTATAACCAGAAACAAGAGAAAAGGAAGCAAATTCTTGTAATAAGGAGGGAATGGATTTGTCAGGATCAGAAATAAAGAGTAGGATGTCGTCTGCGTAAGCAGAGAGTTTTAAATGTTGCTCACCGTACGAAAAACCAGAAATAGAAGCATTGTTGCGGATTGAGGAAAGAAAGGGTTCAAGAGCAAGAACAAAAAGAAGAGGGGAAAGAGGACATCCCTGACGGACACCACGCTGGAGGTGAAAGTAGGACGAGACACAACCGTTAACTAGTACTGACGCTCTGGGGGCTGAATATAACAAAGATATAAGAGAAATAAATTTGGGACCAAATCCATGCCATTTCAAGGATGTAAATAAAAATGACCAATCTACTCTGTCAAATGCTTTTTCAGCATCAACAGAAATGGCCGCTAAAGATGTGGAAAGAGAGGGGACTTTGTTTAAAACATTAAGAAAAAGACGAGAATTATCAGAGGTCAACCTACTTTTGACAAAACCACATTGCTCCTTACCAACCAAATGAGGTAAAAGAGGATCTAAACGTAAAGCAAGTGTCTTGGCAAAAAGTTTGTAATCGACATTAACCAAAGAGATCGGCCTATAATTTTTGCAAAACATAGGATCTCGTCCCTCTTTATGGATAAGGCAGATTGTGGCTTCTTGAAAGGTACCTTCTGTTTTGCCAGAGAGAAAAAAGAAATGAAAGAGATTTAAAATCTTAGGAAGGAGTAAGTTAGAGAAATGTAGGTAGAATTCAACAGAAAAACCATCAGGGCCAGGCGTTTTCCCTTTCTTTAGAACGGACAAAGCAAAGGAAAGTTCATTAAGAGTAAGGTCAACCTCAAGACCAGACAGATTTAGATGAGAACTGGATGAAGATGGTACTCCATCAAGATAGGATTGAATGAGGGAACTAGACGGAGGGGACTCCGGGGTGTATAAATCTTCATAGAACAATTTAAATTCGTTAAGGATATCTTGATCCTTATGAAGAAGAGAGCCGTCCGCAGAATAAACAGAATCAATCAGCGTACGATCTTTACGAGATTTAAGATAGTTTGCTAGGAGTTTTCCAACTTTATTACGACCACCATAATACCGAGCACTACTGCGGAGAAGTATGGAAGAAGCGTTGTCAGTCGAAGTTTTATTGAATGCCAATTTAGCGCGAATCAGGGCTGGAAGGACTGCGTTGCCCGATGAGGTATAGAATTTGTGTTCTAAAGCCTTGATGTGGGCCAGGGTGGCTTTATGTTGCTGGAGAAAACGTTTCTTCTTTTTTGAGACGAAGTCTATAATGAAACCCCTTGCAGTAGCCTTAAAGGAGTCCCAAATTATATAAGGGGAGGAAGTAGAGACATTATTAATGTCAAAAAATTCGTCAGCAAAGGTGGTGAAAGAAGAAGAGAAAAAAGGGTCAAGTAGAAGAGAGTTGTTGAAACGCCAACGGGAAGACCTGGGATGTGGTGGAAGTAGGTCAATTTCAGTTATGATTGGGGAGTGGTCAGAAATAACGATAGGTTCAATAGAAGAGGATAGCAAGTTTTGAGATAAGGATTGAGAAAGAAAGATATAGGGGCCGATTCCGATTCGGGCCGGAAATCTCTCCGACCGAGCCGGACCCGGAGAGATTTCCGACCGAATCGGACCCGTGCAGCCCGACCGAACGAGTACGATGCGTCCGTATGCTATCGGACTCGATTCGGTCGGACTCCCATTGAAGTCAATGGGAGCCGGTCGTACAACGCGTATGCGGGCTCCCATTGACTCAATGGGTGCGAGGCGAACAGGGGCGCCCCCTACAGCGGGTACGCGGCGAAGCGACTCGCACCGTACATGCACAGGTAGGGGGACCCATGGGTCCCCCTGTGTGCGACTCGCGCGGCTACGCGTACAGGGGGTCCGACACGGACCCCCGGTACGGCTCCGACTGCTCTTTCGAGCCGGACGGCGCGTGTCGGTCGGACTGCTCGCGGCGCGCATCGTACTTACCCGGCCGGGGAACGTCTCCATTGCGCGGTGCGAGTCGTGTCCGAGCGAGTCGGTCGGTGCGGTCCGACCGGGGAACGAGTCGGTCGGAGCGGTTGGGATGCCCGAACGAGTCGGTCGGCGATTTTGCATCGTACTCGCTCGGCCGGACGCGCGTACGAATCGGTCGGGAAATAGGGCTCCGAATCGGATCCGGTTAAGCCGAATCCGATTCGGAGCCCTACCGGCCGAGATCGGAATCGGCCCCATAGTCTAAGCGGGAGAGAGAGTTGTGGGGGGGAGAGAAAAAAGAAAAGTCAAGAGAATCGGGGTGAGTGAGCCTCCAAGAGTCAACAAGATGTGTTTGGGAAATAGTGTCCAGAAATTGTTTATGAGATCTATGGGGTGTAAAGCGTGTCTGTGATTGGCGATCTAGGAAAGGGTCAACAACTTGGTTACAGTCACCTCCTAAAATGAAATTTTCATCTCTAAACTGAATACATTTTTGTGTGATCATAGGCCAAAAGGAACAATCAGGGTGGGTGGGGCCATAAACATTAAAAACGGTCAAAGAAATATTATTAATTAACAACTTAGCTAATATCCATCTACCTTCTGTATCGATTTCTTGCGAAATAATTTTGCAATTTAATTTCTTATGACATAGAATTATTACACCATTTTTCTTATTAGAAGTGGGAGAGAATAAAACTGATCCTACCCAGCTCCTCTTCAATTTTAAAGCCTCAATGTCTGTCAAATGGGTCTCTTGCAGAAAAACCAGATCAGGGTTATAAGAGGCAAGATGCGATAAAATTTTCTGCCTCTTAATAGGGTTAATAAAACCCTTCACATTCCAAGAAATAACTCTGAATGTAGAACCGTCAAAAATATATGAGAATCAACAACAACAACAAAACATGTAATATTAATAGAGATGCAATAAATACTGTACTTAAACTCACAATCCAAATATGAGTACAACATTAGAGAAAAGGGGGAAAGGGAAGGAAAAGGGAAGAAGAAAAAGGAGAAGGACTGAATAAAGGAAAAAGTGGAGAAAAAGACAGTAAGAGAAGACAGTACATGACAACCACTAATGCAATAAGGGAATGTAAATTGAAAAAAGCAAGGAGGGTGACGACTGTGATACGTACCTTTTAGGGGAAGACAAAGAGAGAATACGAGGAGTGGCGACACGAGGAAGACGGCACAACTAACCGGGGAGGAAGCGTCACAGCGGAGAACATATGCGATAAACAGGAAACAGAGAGAAAGATGCGTTAGAGGATAAAAGAGTATCTATAAAACAAAGAAGGATGTAAAAGAAATGATGAAGAACCAAATAAGACAACATAATGTTACAATATAACTATGAACAGTAATCTTAAAAGATGAAAAACATTGAGTAAAACCAAGCTGAGTAAATCCAAAACAGTAGAGAAAAAAGTCAAGGTATAAAGGACGAAGAAGAGAGAGGGCCAGAAACATCCATCGACGATGTAGAAAGTGACTGGATGAAATTCTTCAGCTCTGCTGGTTCCTCAAAGGTCGAAGTTTTATTCTGATAGGTAACCTTGAATAAACATGGGTGAAAAAGTCCATATCGGGCTCCAAGCATGCGTAAAGGGGTCGAAGATCCAAAAACTCTTTCCGCCGTTTAGCCGTTGCAGAGGAAACATCCTGAGATAAAAATAACTTAGTACCCGACCAGACAAGTTGTTTTTTGTGCTTAGCTGCATTTAAAACCAGTAGCAAGTCCGTGAACCTCAAAAACAGAAAAATCACACCTCGTGGCTTGGAGGGAGCAGCTGAAGAGGACAAACGAGGGCCTAGCCTGTGTGCTCTCTGTATATTCAGATTTGTAGAAGCAGGAAGGTCCAGAAGTTTTATGAGAAAGTTGTTAAAGAAGGGAACTGGATCATCACCTTCTAAGTTCTCCGGAAGGCCGTATAAGCGCAAGTTGTTGCGCCTATTTCTGTTTTCCAAGTCCTCCGCTGATTTCTTCAACCAAAGGACCTCCTTCTCAAGGACAATTAGTTTTGTAGAGACACTTTGAAGTTCATCAACCTGCTGTTCCACTGTGGAGATGCGAGTGTCCATAGAAGCCCACTTGGTGTCCATAGTCTGTAGGCGTGAATTAGTCTCCTCGATAAAGGGGCGCAAAGCGCGAATTTCCTCAAAGATAGTGTCAAGAGAAACCGGGGAAACAGGCTTTGGTGGAGAAGGAGGGTCCTGTTTGAGGCGTTTGTTAGCGGAAGATGAGGCCTGCGGTTTAATTGTCGCTGGTGACGCAGATGTCGACTTTGAAGAGCTGGATTGCGCCATAGTGGTAGTATTCCTAATTACAGGAGCAGAGGAAGAAGATACTGACACTGGAGATTGATTAGTGGATCTCTTCTGTGTAAGTAATAGTTTCTTGCTCCTGCCCATAGAGCAGGGAAGGAAAAAACTACGTGTAGTAGGAGGAAAACACCAGTGAGGAAATGAAATGTCTCACAGTATGTGAGGTAGGCTCCACAGGTGTATGCGCAAACAGTTCAAAAGTACAGCATTATTGTCACCAAAATTCAAAATATGTCTGGTCAGGTAAAAATTGATAGAGAGATTAATAAGTATCACCCATAAATCAGGAAAGCAGCATAGCAACTGAAGTAAAATGCGAGGAAAGCCTCACAGGGAAATACAAAATGGCGGCTGCAGAGGAGTCAGAGCAATAAAGAGAGGTTTTACCTCAAAAAACAGAGAGGACACCCATATCAGGCATATGAGGCTGTTCAGGAACGGTTCCGATGTCTGAAACTCACTGTTTCGATGTCTAAAGGTAATTTTTTGCCGCGAAATTTACCGCGACATTTCCGCCGCGACGCGGAGCTCCGGAGCTAGGCGGCCATCTTGTTTGGCGCCGCGCGCTCCCCAATACATGGTATTTCTAACCCGCACTGACATGATTGTTGTCTTTGCAAGCAACCCAGCACATGGCATTTCTGTGTGAACCAGCAACGACACGGCAAGCATACAATTGCGGAAAAAAAGGCACCTACTGATTCAATTTAACAATGATTTTATTTCTAAATGATTTCTGTGGATGTGTAGCGTTGTATTAAATAAAAATTAACCGACATAAAATAAGCACTAGAAAAAGTACAAAGCATGACAAACTAATACTTAAATCGCAGTTGTAAAATCACTATGTGGCTTTGTAAAACAATAAAAAGTCATAAAGAAAAGTTTCAAATGAGAGTTTCTTAACCCACTCTCACACGCCCTGGCATGCTAACCTATCAAACAAGCATTGGCATAGCCAATAGGTCTCGCTTTTGGGACAATATAAGTGTTTAGCCATGCAACGGTTGATGTTGTTGCACCAAGGATATTGTGCTGCAGAATTAAATACTTATAAGGTCCCAAAGGCGAGACCTATTGGCTATGCCAATGCTTGTTTTTGTGTTGGTCGTTGCAGGTGGTGGGCACTGGCAGTCATTTTTGGAGACGTGGACATATTTTTTTATCATCAGACTTTGTCCCAGAACAAAAATGAGAAAAACAAAAAAGACACCCAGATAAAGGAAGGGAAATATTGGAAAGTTTGACACTGGCAGAAAGCAGGAATGGAAAGTAACCTTAAAGAATGAGATAAAAGAGACCGGAAGTGCAAGGTGGTAAGGAAAGAAGCATGAGGTGGAATCAAGACAAGCAGCCTTACAATCAGCAAACACGTAATTAAAAGGTGTTGGAAGAGGGCCCTAAAAAAATTGGCCCCTACACATATTTTTTTAATTTTTACAATTAAAAAAAATATCATTTTTACAGAGTTTTATATAGTGCGAACTTGACCCAAAGGTATTGGGTATCAGAGCACTTTACATGAGCACCAGTTGCGTTACACGAAGAAACATTCATTTTTGTTAGGCACGGGGAGATTAAGTGATTTGCCCAGAATCTCAGGATGTTACGTGTCCTTGCCAAAACAAATTAAGCACTATCAGCAAGTCACCAGTGCATAGCCTTTCTGCAGCATTATCTTCTCACAACACAAACATCTGCCCTTAAAGTTCAGCAGTTGATTTTGGAAGGAACAGTAAAATACTAACAGCAACTGAATTAGACTTTGCCAAAGGTGACGTAAATTGTTTACGTCCTAGAAACACAGTTTAATGTGTCACCAGATAGAAACGAAAATGAAAGCATAAGTATTTTCAGTATGGAACGTAAGTATTGACGTGTGGAATGTCATGAATTGCATTGCATTTTGTTAGATCGCCTTGCGTGCCACGTCATTTGTGTATATATAGTGCTGCCTTGACAAACTAAGGGTTAACAAGCGCAAGTGTTCCTGCCCCGAAACAAATGAACAACAAGTGGGAGGGGTGGGGGGAGTGCACAGAATAAAAGAGACGCCCTGGGAATGCTTACGGACGCGCGCGCGAAGCAGCAGCTGTTTGCTCTTTTTGGAAGCACATACTCGTGCTTGTGGCGCGCCGCTGCGCACTCCCGCAAGGCGTATGCCGCCACAAGCACGAGTATGTGCTTTGAAAAAGAGCTGCACGACGGCTAAAGGTCTCCTTAGCAGCGCATGCGCGCTGCGTAGGCGAGACCTAAAAAGGAAGGTTTAGACCTGGCAAAAGGTTTATTTTCCCTATCAAAAGTGCAGCTTGAAACTGCACTTCAGGTTGCTGTGGCAAGCCTGAGTCAGGTTTCAAAAGACTACTTTAGTAGGTGACACAATGGGTGTGAAAGTCTGCTAGTAGCATTTAATTTAAAGTCACTGGGTACATTTACTAGGGACTTCCACTCAAATTAAGTGTGTCAATTAGATGTAGTCCAATGTTTCCATGTTTTAGAAGGAGAGCACAAGCACATACCACTGATTAGCAGCGAAGAAGTGCAGAGCAGCCCATAAGTCAACAAAAACTGGTTCAGCAAAGGAAGGCAGAGATAGGCAAACATCTGGGGTGACCCTGCAGAAAAGGTCCAGGTCCAACAGATAGCATCTTATTTTGTTTGTTTTTGTGTGATTCAACATCCATCTCCCATTATTCAGGTTGCAATGGAACAATTGAAGCGTAATAGGTTTGACAGAGCAACAGATCCCTATGGCATTATTTTAATGAGAGCTAATAATCTCAGAGCCATGAGAAGGGGTGGGTCTCGACAGAGGGGCATTATTCCCCAGACCCAGCATTTGCAAGGCTTTGCGCAGGTGCTACAATGCTTGTTTTGCCATGGGTTTTGTAAAATGTTACTGTTGAATGAACTGGCAGGTCCCGGTCAATATATTTTTAAAAATCTGCTAAAGTGAAAAAAAATGTTTGGGTCTCAAAAAACATATTTGTGTGTGTAGAAGTGTGGCTAATGAAAGAAAGAGTAGAATGCTGTCACTCGAGGTAAAGTTAGCAAATGGCTGAAGTGGGCTAACCCGTTGCTCCATGCTGTGTGCTATAATAGGAGGAAGAAAATGTGAATAACACAATACAGAGCTACGGGATCGTAGACAGGGCAAAGGGGATCAGAAAAGGCGAAGCCCGAGAGAGCGCGCGATTCAAGAATGGGAAATAGATTAACACAAAAAAGGGAAAGGAGAGAAAATAATAAAGCGAGAAGCTTCGTTTTAGATGACGAGGTGAGAGAGTAGGGGGCATAAGATATCGGGGGAGGTGGGGACAGGAAAGAATGAAAGGAAGAAAGGGATGCAGGGAGGAAGGAGTCACTGCAGCGGGGGAGGAGGCATATGTGTGTGTGTGTGTGGGGGGAGGGCGTTGGAGTGGAAAGCAGAGCTCGGATGCTGATGCTCGCCGTCTCCTCCCATCGAGGAGCAGAGCTGCGGGCAGAGCAGGGAATGCAGCCATGGAGCCGTCCTCCGGCCGGGGGCAGAGCAGGATGAGCATGGAAGCCTTCCGTACCCTCCTCCTCCTCACAGGTTCGTCTCACTGCTGGGAAGGGACGTTTATGAGCACAGGGTTGAAGAGAGCGGGAGGGGAGGGGGCTCCAGAGAACCGACAACGCGCCTTTGTGGCCGTCTGTTTTCTCGCTTGAGCTGTCCGCCCTTTAAGTGCAGCAGATAGGGCCTGGCTCACTAACACACAGCCTGGCAGTGGGCAGGGGATGGGCGTGCACTGGAACCAGCGCTGGGCTCCGCTCACTGCTGACAGGGCATGTGCGTGTGTGGTCACAACAATGCCATCTTTGAACACATCGTCGCAGGCTGCTGCTGGCCGCATACTTTCTACTGTGCGGGGGCAGGTCCGCAGAAGCTGCTCTGGCTAGGATGAGGCATCTTTCTGTGGCCGGATGATGTCCACGGAGCGTACACACCGTGTCCACAAAGCAGCCCCCTCCCCACAGCTGTACACTGGAGAGAGGCAGAGCGTCTACATCACGTGGGCTGCGTATGCCTTGCAGATTTTGCCCGTTCAAATGCAATGTCATATATAAATATATTTCAACTCGAGCATATGGAGGGGCGTAGCGTGGCTGCCGGTGTCCCTAATAATACACGCAAAGAAAATGACCCCATCCGTTTGAATAGAAAACAAGCGCGCGCGCATCGCGCGGCAGCAGGGGGAGGGGAGAGAGGCGGGGGCCTGCGCGATTCCCTTGCGGGAGCGAGCAGCAAGGCGCGATAATTGATAACATATGGCTCCAGCTGCTCGCTCCCGCAAGTGAATCGCCAAACGTGCACGCGTTGCCATTGAAGGCAATGGAACGCGTGCACGTTTTTGGCTGAAAAGCTGAAGCAATTCCAAAAGGTCTTTTTGCCTATGCAGCGCATGCGCGCTGCGTAAGCGAGACCTAAAAATCACTCACCCGAGTGATGTAATGTGAAAGCCCGAAAACAAAACACATCAAAACAAGAAACAGAGCATTTTACATTATTCTTCTGAAAAACAGCGAACCAAACTACGTGAATATTTTCAAAACGTGAACCTCAAATCTTCAGTCTTCGTCTGTCTGGTCAAAAGCTCTTATGGATGCTTTGGATTTGAAAGGTGCAACAACTTTGTGGAACTTAAATCTGCCGCATCAGCAGTTTAAAGTAGCCCTATATAAAGCGGTCCATGTGAAATCCTTTACAACCGACCGTCAATTTTTGAGCATTGAGAGTTAATTCATTTTCAGTGTACTACAAAATGAAGTTCTGCAAACTGCAGATAGGTTGTTAATCATCATTGGATCTTTTACCTCCCTGGATACTCCAACCCGACATTAACTTGTGGCGCCCATGTGACCTGCTCCAGTAATCACTAGCTCACCTGGTGTGCATTTGCCCCCTTTTATTAGACAAGCGCAGAAGAATGTTACGCCCCCTATTAATTAAACAAAGAACACAGTCAATATTGGCGGCTGTTAAATTTCTCTTGAAAGAAGCTTATTATCAAGTAATTGCTTGTCTCATAAAATTCCTGCAAACACAAAGAAATGATGGACGGAGTGCTGAAACTTTTCAGACACTCACCCACAGTCAAAGATCTGGGTTGAATCCATCATCGTTCTTTAGCTCACTTTGCCACCCCAGGTCAGACCCAGCCATATGCAAATCAGTCTTGACCCTGTGCCTCATGGGAACAGTGCAGCCAGAACTGCCAAGCCAGGTCTTCCCTGGATCGGAAACAAGCATCCCAAGACCGGTTTCGGAGCAACATCTCTCATCGGCTAGGCTAGCTTGAATCCAGTAGCAAAGTAAGCAAGGGACCCATGTCTGGGCACTCCCTGCCAACCTAGGGCGAACAAAGCAAACACAAAGACATGATGGACCAAGCGCTGAAACTTTTCAGACACTCACCTCCAGTCACAGATCTGGGTTGAATCCATCATAGTTCTTTAGCTCACTTCGCCACCCCAGTTCAGACCCAGCCATATTCAAATCAGTCTTGAACCTGTGCCTCATAGGAACAGTCCAGCCCGAACTGCCAAGCCAGGTCTTCCCTTTACCGGAAACAAGCATTCTGGGACCGGTTTTGGGGTAACACCCCTCATCAGCCAGGCTAGCTTGAATCCAGTGGCAAAGTGAGCAAGGGACCCCTGTCTGGGCATACCCTGCCAACTTAGGGTGAACAAAACAATGACAAGGAGATGATGGACGGAGCGTTGTGATGTGGGTCCCTTGCTCACTTTGCCACTGGATTCAAGCTAGCATGGCTAATGATGGGTGTTAACCCGAAACCGGTCCCAGGATGCTTGTTTCCGGTGATGTTGTCAAATAGCTGTACTGAAAGTGTAACTTTAACGGGTCAGCACTGGAGCTCGAACCTGGCTTTTAAAGTCTGTACGCTTGCATACCCAGATATAAATATACTTTGTAGTAGAAGCACACAAAGTTCACACTGTTTAGAAACAGCAGTCTGGTATGAAGAGCTATTTAAACCAGGGCAGTGATGGCACGCAGGGAAGAATTAACCCCGCTTAGCTCAGTTCCGGTCGGATCATTTGGCTGTGCTGTAAATTAAAGGGATTGAGTGGAAAGCGGGCTTAGGTTTGGGTTGATTAAATCAGAAAATGGCTATGACTGGCGAATACTAAGACATATATATCTAGGCTGGCACTCTACACTTTAATACTATTTTATACTCTTTAAGAGATTGGGAGGCATGAATATCAATGGGTAGAGCATTCCAGTATATGGGCCCTAAAAGATGGAATGCCGGGAAACTGAGTCAGCGCAAGGTAGCTTTGGTATGGTTAAGAGGTTGCGCCAAGTGAGTCTTAATGGGAGTGTACCTGCAGTGTTTGCTATCATTCAGAAGGGTAAGACTACTCTAAACACACACAGTGTCAGGATATGAGGTGGTACTATCATTACCATATTTGAAGGATGTGAAGGGTCATACAGTGAACCCTGTGACATTCTCTGCTTACCCTATATTAGACTCTGAGGATGATGTGCATGACTGTGCAACGTATATTCCTAATGAATCTAGTCAAGCAACAGAGGATCCCATTCCAGGTAGCATTGTCTATTGTGTTGATGGTTATTACACTATTGGCCAGGATACAAGAGGGAGCCATACAGGTGAAGCAGTATTCAGAGCACAACCGCATGATTCTTAGGACAAACTCCACACATAGTAGAACAGTTAACACTACCAGCACGTTATTTTGCACAAGCAGCAGAGTTGATAGCTGCTCTTAAGCAGGGAATAGGAAAAGTCATCACAATCTATTCAGATTCGGTTTATGTGACTACCACTGTACCTTCTAACATTATGAGATGGAGTAGGAGAGATTTCATTAAGTCAGACGGAAGTTCTGTTATGCATAGGAATCTTTTAGAAGCTTTAATTGAGGCACTTGGGTTACCACAGGCAGTGGCAGTTGTGAAGTGTGTGGCACATACAAGTGGACAGGATTTTGTGTCACGGGAAACTCCACTAGAAGATTGGGCAGCTAAAGATGCAACTAGGTGCACCCCACGCCATTGCCATCCGACTCACAACATGTCCCTGTTTTGGTGGTCAAGACTGCCTCGCTGTCTGAGTCTGAATCTGACACTACCACAGATAGTGTCACGCCTCATTATGCTGAGACAGCGTGTTTAAATCTTTGAGAGTTGCAGGAAGCTGCTCCACCACATGAAAAACAGTTATGGGAGGCTAGAGGATGCTCCTAGTCAGGGGACTTTGTTTATAGACAAATGATAATAACGATAAAGAAGCAGGATCTATGAAGTGCATGGCGACCCACAGGCATCCCAGCGCCGGTCGAGGAAAGGGACTGTCAACCAAAGCAGAGAAAGCATTTATGCACTAGTTCCTAAAGAGACAGGTTTTAAGGGCCTTCCAAAAGCCTAGTTCATTGTCCATGGATCGTAAGGCCAAGGGGAGAAAGTTCCAAAGCTTTGCTATGTTGAAACTAAAAGAACAGCCTCCCCTTCTGGTTTTTGTAACCAAAGGAACAGTAGCTAAATGTAGATTAGAAGATCTGAGTGACCTGTGAGTACTATAAGGGGTGACCAAGTGACGAAGGATGGGGGGGGGGGGGCTTGCACGTGTAGAGCTCTATGGGAAGTACACAGAGACTTAAATTCAATCCTCTGGATAACCAGTGCAGAGATTTGAGCCCATTTCTTGATGACTCATGTCTGGAAATACAAAGAAGAATATGTGCGGCCACGTTTTACACCACTTGTAATTTCTGGGTGACTGCCATTGGAGCATCGAAGTACAGTGAGTTGCTGTAGTCGATGCGAGAGAGGATCAGGGCCTGAGTTACCGGCCTCTTCGCCGACTGAGGAAGCATATCCAGTATTTTGCGCAGCATGCGCAGGATATCAAAACAACTGGCAGCTAGTTTAGTGGCCTGAATATCCATCATCAAGGCTTTATCAAGCCAGACCCCCAGGCTTTGTATGGCTGTTTTAGCTTTTGGGGGGGACCAAGGCAACCTGGCCAGCCCAAAGCCCATTGAGGTGAGGAATTCCTCCCAAGGAACGAGTTCTGTCTTTAATCCACTGAGCATAAGGCAGGAAGAATTCATCCAGGTGGCCACCTGGTCCAGACTAAGGCCTAGTGTGAATCCTGCAGGGTCAACATCTGGGGCAAGTAAAAATACCAGCAGGGTATCATCTGTGTAGGACATTATCGATATCCCAAAGGGCGTAATGATATCAGCCAAGGGTTGTAGGTACAAGTTAAGTAACATGGGGCTGACCGGATACTACTGCGGCCCTACACAGGTGGCTGAGTGGGCCTCGGGGTACCAGCATTTATCGAATACCTATGAAAAGGAGCTTAACCAATCCAGGGACTTATCAGAGACACAGGACCTGCAAATGTCTACAGATAAACCAGTGATGCCTCAGACTTTACTTACGTCTGTAAAAAAGTGTGTGCGTGTACAGGATGATAATGTTGCGCATTACACTTAGACAGATAGTACAGTAAGTCCCCAGAAAGTCAGAAGGTTAACTTCTGTTTCTTTATGTTTCAGAGGAAACAGCACAATTGATGTAGGCAGAAATATCAACTGTAGTGCCACAATAGATAACGCCGACATGCAGGGGGGGCATCTCCAGCCTCATGGACTATTATTGGCAGTGTGGAGAACTACTATAAGCTCAGTTGCCACCAAACTGGGGAGGCCTCTGCACATTGGTCACCTTGCATGCATCAGCTTTGGTCATTCCTGGAGTTAATTTGTCAACACTTCACGAACACACCATATGAGTCGTCTAACGACTGTGTTACATCGTCACCGAAGGAGAACTACAGAGTAATATAGCACTAACTCTTGGAATGATGTTCCCCAAGATTACTGGTTGTTTAATGATGTACAGTTGTTCTGTGGAAGCATTGTGCTATTTGTTCAGGCAAAGGCAACTGCTCAATGACTACAGATAAGTCGATGGGAACACTTGAAGAACATAAACACCACAAAAGTTAGATTTAATGCTATAAAAGAAGAGCTATGTGCTATTAGATTGATGATAATTCAGCACCGTTATATACTTGACCTTATGACGGCCATGGAAGGAGGAGTATGAACAAAGATTGGGACTTCTTGCTGTTATGTCCCAGCAAATGACGCGGGCAATGGAACTCTGTTAGAGGCTATACAAATTTTGCATAATGTTTAGAAGAAAATGAAGGAGGTGCCCCAGGTAATTGGCTAAGTTGTTGGTTTTCTTTACTACCATACTGGATACAGGGACTGTTGGGAACCTTGTTGCCAGCTCTTGTGGCCCTATTTTTGATATTCTGCGATATTCAATTCATTTTAGCATGTTATAGGAGGATCGGTACAAAGGAAGGAGGGATGTTTCCAGTTAGGACATCAACACGAATAGGAGATGCTTGAGGCAATACATATCACCTAGTGCCAAGTGCAAACTAAGATTTAGAACCAGTAGTTGAAATATCAACTAGAGGGGGGAATGTTATAGAGGAAATGAAACATGACAAAATTACGCCACAGCAGACACCAGTAGAAAATGACATCAAATTATATGTGGTGAAAGAGCAGTACAGGCCCAAATCTCATGCTGGAGCAAAAGAGGAGAACAGTTCACTTGAAAATAGAGTGCATGACCTGCAAGGTCTTAGTTAAAGGAAAACCCATGTTTGTAAGCTTGAAGGAATTTATGGTCTCAGCACAAGCATGTATTCTGTTGTCCCAGTAAATTGAAAACCTGATTGAAGAATAGGAGCAGGAGACTGAATTAGCCAAGAACACACAGAATATGATAATAGTTCCTGGGAGGAGAATGATAAAGCACACATGCAAATACAAAATGTATTAATAACATGTATTAAAAGGAAGCAGATGAATGGGTTGTTAACCTTTGGTGAAATAAAAATTAAGAATGTGTAGGAAATAGGTTAAGAGGTTAGGGATACAGGTGACATGATGTTTTCTATAACCAACATGTAATTTCTAAGTAACTTATTTATTGACTTTTTGTAACAAGCCTTGTCTCACTAAGTATAAATGGGGCTGCCTGTGGAGCAGCAAATTGAGATCAGCTGTTTACCTGTGTGGAGACAGCTACTCCCTGTCGCGACAGTAAAAAGCTGTGCTTGCCTCGCCAAGAGGATTCTTGTCTTTTTTTTCCTTTATTTTAAGTTACCCCGCAACAATGTTGACACTATGAATGTGAGGGACTGTTATGACTGTATGCAGTTTCCCACATCAGTTGCAGAAGGTGTTACCTATCACCACATACCATTAACGTATGGTGTCACCTGTAGTCTTTTGCTAAGCCTTTTCTATAGACAGGGTCAGTTCCAATATTATTTTTCAAATTATGATTTGGTTCTTCCAGAAGTTCCTTTGATTAAACATTTGAATAGCCATTCTTATGCCAAAATCACTGACACAGCTGCAAGGTATTTTCACCCTCTCACAACACTAGACACTGCTTATGCTCATAGACATAATTTAACTTGCAAATTGACAGACGTTGAGAAGAACTTTTTAGACCTGGTGGAAGATAGGAAGAGGGAGGAAAAGGTGAAAGCCACAAACTTAGAAGGAGTACCTAAGTGGACTAAAGAAGAGATTGACCATCAAGCAGAAGGAAATCAGGAAGCATTCGCTTTAGAATGGCAACACAAAGGGAAATTGTGTGTGCAGAATGACAAGTATAAATATGACACTCTATCTGTGGGGAAAAAGTGAATGTGACCACATGTTTGAAGTTAGAGGGAATTGGGTATTATTTTTAGATGGAAAAGATCCTGCTATTCCTGCAGTTTATTATATTTGTGGATAGCATGCCTATTCCATATAGCCCAACAAATAGTATGGTACATGATATGTCGGTGTAGTCTTCCCAAAGATTTATCATGTGGACAATTTTGATAATCCTGTGTGGGAACAGAATTCCAGACCCAAACGATGAGCTAGTGAAATTGTAGGAGATATTTTTGGGGCGATGCTCCCATCTGCAGGTGTGATACTGAATGATATCAAGATTAGAAAGTTGCCTACGGTAGTTGACAAGTTGTCCACTAGTACTGCAAGAGCTTTATTACTTGTAGATACGGAAATGGTAGCCATAAGGTCCATGGTTTTGCAAAACTGCCTTACGTTAGACATCCTCCTCGCAAAGGAGGGTGGAGTCTGTCAGATGTTGAAGGTCCAGCAATACTGCACCTACATCCCTGATAACAGTAAGGACTTGATAAAAATACATTAAGAACATTACTGATCGAAAGACACATTTGAAGGAGTTGGAAGCAACAGGTGCTTGGGAAGCAATTGGGAGTGGGTTTGCTTCAGAAGGCAAATGGTTTAGAAACCTGGGAAGTGGAATTGTGGGCACTATCTTGAAACGTCTTGCGATAATTTCCCTTTATGTCATATTCCTCATGGTCATCTTTAAGGGATAGAAGTGTATAAAAGCAAGACAGAGAGTGAAAAGGAAGAGAGTGGATGCAGAGATGGAGGAGAGTCATTGTAAATACTAGGATGACATGAAATGTCTGGAGGAGTCTAGACGGAAAATGATGAAAATTACAAGGTTTTAACTAGTCCACCTGATAAGATCTATAAATTGATTGTGATGGCTAAATTCGCCATCAGAGTGGGGACTGGAGACGTGCAATTTAAGCTACACCCCTATATGTCACAGAAGAGCATACTTATGTGCATTAGCACAATATCTTTACTGTGTGCCTTAACCTCATGGATGTAAAGTGAAGCACAAAACTTACTGACGGAGTGTATTCACCATAGAAATTAGTTATTCATCTATGTGTGTGTGTGCTAATGTCTTCATTATAATGTTATAAACTTTAGTTCTCATTCACACTTACACTTGTGCATTTGGGTTATATTGCTTTATCGAAATTGCATTTCTTAGGTACTCATGTATTCCAACTTTAGTTACACCTAGTTTAGGTGACTTTAGATTTATTCATGCACAGACAGGAAGACCGAAACCTGTACACTGATCATAGGATCTTTTTCCTTCTTCCTTGTATTGCAGCAATAGAATTTCCTGTATGCCTTATGTTGTTCAGACTTAATTTCATTCCACGTTTTGGATATCCTGTGATAATTTTGTATATTTTTTTTATACATAAATTTGTTTATTCAGTTTTTCATCAAAGATGATGCAAAACTATAACAGTGCAGCATCAGTTCAATTTGACATAGATAGCTTCATTTTGGAGTGTGCGGTGGGTACAGAGTCCAGGCAGGGAGCCCAGTGTGCATTCTCAGTTCCACGAGTAAGAGAGGAGAGATCAAATCCTTTATTCCTCCTTCATACACATTATTGCTATACAGAGTGCTGTGTGTGCATAGCGGAGGGGGCCCTGATTTCAGAATCAAGCCCGTCTCAGCATCTATTCAAGAGAACTATCAACAATTACTGTCTGAGCTAATCCATGTACACTGTTGTGTGATGCGTGTGAGTCTGACACTCCCTCCTGCTCACTCTCTTCATTCTTATCCGTGTCTCCTTCCTCATCCCTCCCATTCTGGTCTCTCCCTTCACTTCATCCCCTATAGTTTTTCCCAAGTACATCCAACATACTCGACCACATCTCGAGGTCCCATTCCGCATGCTCATCTGTACACACTCTCCGCCCACTCCAGCAGGTCCACCCTCCATTTAGTGAGTGCCAGGGGCTTGGGGCTGGGCCAATGTATAGCTATGCGGGGGCATGCTAGCAGCAAGGACAGCTGGGCAAATTTATATCGCATTTTTCTTCCCTTCTTTGGGAGGGGCATCAAACCCAGTATACAATGACAGATTGAAATTTCCATGGCCACCTTGTCACTCTACGCATTTCTCCAACGCACTTCTCTCCAGTACTTCTAGAGTTCTGTGCAACTCCATGCCATGTGACAGAAATCTGCAGGCGTGTTTCCGTATCTAATGCAACCGGGCAACCTCTTTGGGTATGCCCTCTGCAGTTGGGCTGGGGTCAGGTAGGCTTGATAAAGAAAATATAAGTGTACCACTTTGAAGCGGGCATTACTGGCTACCTTGTGCACCTGCGCTCATGCCCTACGCCATTCATTGTCCGATAGTGGTGTCTCTACTTCCCTGTCCCATGCTTCCTGAAGTGCAGCAACAACCATCATCCTGTCGGCCTTCAGAGCTACATTTAGTCGGGAGATAATGCCTTTATAGGAGCCCGGGTCCAGAATTACTACGAGTACATGAGACTTCTTTGGCTCTTCCAGGAAGGTGGGTCATATCTCTCGGACAGAGCGTGAAATGCTTGCAAATTGCAGAAACTGTCGATCATCAACCCCGTAGTCCGTTCCCACATCCACCAAGGCCATGAAAATACCATTCATATATAGATCTCCCTGGTGGGGCGGAGCTTGCCACGGCTCAAGATGGCCGCTTGAACTGAGAGCTCCGTCAAGCCATCTAGACTATCCGTTCATAATCCTGCATTGGGGCGATATTATTTTAAACGGACCGGCAATCCGCACGTCGGAAACAGAGCTACGTGCGAGGGTGCTCCCCGTGACAGCTGAGACGGCTCTGGTACGGAGTTATCGACGTTAAACTGCGGCGGCTCGGCGCCGCACCCTCCGGCCTGGAGATCGGCGGCGGGAGCCTGATGTAGTGAGCCCAGGGCTCTCGTCCTGCAGCGTGGTTGCTGGCGCGCAGTCTGGGAGACGCCGGAGGTCCGGAGAGGGGACGAGCACCCGATTGGACGGCTGCTGTGAGTGTTGCGGTGTGCGTGGGAGAGCGGCGAGGCCTTCCCAGGCCGTAACTATTCATCGCGCTACGGTCCCTGACGCCGGGGACATAGGGACAGTCTGCAAGGGGCGCATGGACGGAGGCCTCCCTCCCCCTGGATAAACTCGACTTGCATGATAGCGGCGGCGTAAAGGGACCATCTAGTGACTAGGGAGTGGCCGACTGAGCGGCATCCGCGAATCCCTTAAGCTGGGGGCGTCGGACTTTGGTCGCGGCCATATTACACAGCGCCACACGTTGAGAGTTTGGAATGCGGCCCCCTACCTCGCCTGGGGACCCTTGGTGAGTGGAAGAATTACCGGACCACTCCCCGCGATAGGACTGGGCATATTGGTAACACGCAATGAGCAGAGCGCCCTGATTTGCGGAGTTGCGCACCAGTCGGGCCATAGTGCGTTGCGAGGAGCGGCATAGGCCTCAGGACCCCCACTGACGGATGATAAGTAAGAGCTGGAGAGGTTGCTGAATATAGTTCCTGGGAGCGATTGATGAGTGTGAGGGTGCTGCTGCTGACTATCTGCCTGGGTTGGGCCTAGTTTCACTACCTACTTGCTCGGTGTCAGCCTGCGGGGAGTGTGGTACTGGACAACACCAACAGTACATTCCCCTGGACCCCAGCATCCCTGTAAGTGGGCCGGACTGTGGCTTGAGGTGTGCCGGCTGGTGGTCTGTTGGAATTGCAGATACTGACCCCGCGCAAGCTCCTGAGGGCATACGCACACAAAGCCCACATCGGAGACAGTACTATGGGCAAAGTCGACAGAGCGCAGCCCAAGCTCTCCTTCAAGCAGCGGAAATCAAGGACTCGAGAAGACACACCCGAGAGTCATTCGGGAGAACAGGGGGAGACGCCTGAACAGGTGGATGGTGACATCCGGACCATACTGGCTGCCATGCAAAAAAGTTTGTCTGCTATTGACACTAAACTGGACTCTCTAACGTACCGCATGGACCGCATGACGGAAAGAATGGACAAACTGGTAGAACGCACCGACATGACGGAGCGCAGAGTCACAGAAGTGGAAGAGGCGCAAACAGAAATGGACACCGAACGTAAGCGGATGGGCATAGCGCTACAAAACCTGCAAGATAAAGCTGAAGATCTTGAAGCGCGGTCGCGGAGGAGTGACATAAGAATTACTGGCCTTCCGGAACATGGAGCTGTTTGTAGAACGACTTCTGATCACCCTGCTGGGCGCGGAAACATTCTCAACAATGTTCGTGGTTGAAAGAGTGCATCGCTCGCTGGGCCCGAGGCCAAACCCTGGTGCGCCACCGCGGCCTATAATAGCCAAACTACTTAACTACAGGGACAGGGATGCGGCGCTGAAAGCCGCACGAGAGAAGCAGGCATTACAATATGAGGGATCTGCTATTTCCCTTTACCCGGACTTCACAATGCGGGTCCAGGAAGCGCGCAGACAGTTTGCCCCCCCTTAAGCGCCAATTGCGGGAACAAGGTCTCGATTACGCCATGCTGTACCCGGCGAGACTACGATTCAACAGATAAGGCAAATCCAGGATATTCATGGACCCAAAGCAGCTGCAGAAAGCCCTGAAGGAGTGGTCAAAGGAGAAGCCATGTAGTCCCGTGCAACGAGACTCAGAAGGAGCGGATGGGGGCGACCTTGATGACCAGGACTGATGCTCGAGATGGACTCAAATTCAGATAAGAAGTTTGGACTTTTAAGGGGAGATAAGATGCATAGGCAGAATACCCTATTTGCAGTTGTGGGGCGGCGAGAATAGTAATGCCCGGGGGCCATGACAGGGTCCTGAGACAGCGCCCTACAGGGTAAAGATAGTTGGGCAGTTGGGAGTACCTGTAAACGGCAAACTGAATTCCTGATGCATAAGATGTTTGAGATGGCTGACTGATTGGGCAAACAACCCACCTAAGCCTAGTTAGAAAAGAGGGCCGGCAACATCCGCCCACGTGTGAATACCACAACCTGGGGCCCACCTTTTGTTTTTTGTTGTTCACTATTGTTGAATGTAAAGAACAGTTATGATTAATGGGATTTGTAGGGGGGGATTTCACCAGGGCAGAGTTGGGTGCTGCTTGACGTGGGTGGGGGGAGGGAGGGCTCAGAGACAAAAGTATTGTAAGATGTTTCGTATGACTGTGGCGGCGCAGGTGCAGAGTGGTATCTACAGCGATCACAAGGCAGGGCACAGACTGCTAGCAGGAGGGCAGCCCACGTGATGGAGGATCATATCACTGACGGCAAGAACACCAGCAGTAAGATTAGAGTCATAACTTGGAACGTTAGAGGCCTCAATGACCACAGAAAATTAAGGAAAGTCATGGCATATATAGCAAGGCATAACATCGATATCGCGCTGCTGCAAGAGTCGCACTTACCTAGTGGGTGCGCTATGCTGCGTAGTAGAGGGCTGCAGGGCAATGTCCATGCTGCGGGCTACACTACACACTCGCGCGGAGTTATTACTTGGGTAAACCCCAAATCACATTTAAAATTGGAACCCCTAGAAACGGACTTGGAGGGTAGATTTGTGATCTCTAGATGTCGGGGGAAAGGAGTAGATATGACAATAGTAAATATATATGGTCCAAATTTTGACAACCCGAAGTTTTATGCCTCGCTGCTAGAAAAAATGAGAAGATATGAAGGGGGCAACCAGCTCTGGGGAGGAGACTTCAATTGTGTATTGAATCCGCAATTAGATAGATCAGGAGGCCCAGACCGACGCCCCGCAGCTTCGGCGCGCATAATAGCTGACGCTATGACACAATTAGATTTGTGCGACGTGTGGCGGCAGCGCCGACCAACTGAGGGTGGTTACACACACTTCTCGGCTTACCATGACTTGCACACCCGGATTGACTACTGGCTAGCTGACAGGACCACGTATGGTCAAATCCGGCAATGTGCTGTCCTCCCCGCACTCTATCAGACCACTCCCCGGTGTTATTAGAAATAGATACCCCACGGAAACACATCCCGCCCTTTACATGGCGCTTCCCCCCGTTCTCGCTGCTGGACTCAGCCTTCAGGGCTGACATGGCTGAGGCCATAGAAACCTTTTTTGTATGTAATGTGGGCTCAGTTGATACGTTCGCAACAGTGTGGGAGGCATTTAAAGTCTATATTCGAGGGATCGCCATGTCTAAACATTCTGGTGTCCTTAGAATTATCCGTGGGCGATTGGTGACGTTAGAAAGATCCCTTAAAACGCTAGAGCGGCAACTCCAGGTTCAGGCAGATGACGAAACCCTAGATGAAATTAAAAAGCTACTTGCTGAATATCACGAGGAGGCAGACTTGGAACTTAAGCACCTCGGCAAGTACGCCACGGCCCGTACATACGGCGAAGGCGAACGCCCTGGTGCGATCCTGGCCTCCCTTCTGAGGAAGCGTAGAGACACAAACGTAGTTGCTGAGATGCATAGTGCAGAGGGCGAGGTGCTGTCTGAGGGGGTGGACATAGCGGAATGTTTCAGGCAGTACTATTCGGCCCTATATAGCTCCCAGAATGTTAGCTCGGACGAGGAAATACTTGACTATTTGACGTACATCAAACTGCCCTGGCTCACCAATACGCACCGGGAATACCTTATGAGGCCTCTGACGTTTGAGGAGATAACGGCAGCACTGGCGGGGATAAAAGCGGGCAGCGGGGATAAAAGCGGTCAGCGCGCCGGGTGTAGATGGATTGACTGTCCAATTCTACAAAGAATTCAAAGACCGCCTAGTCCCCCGCCTGGCTACCCTATTTGAGGAGATGTGTGAAGAGGGGGCTATGCCGCCATCCATGAGAGAGGCGGTGATAGTTGCCATTTTAAAACCTGATAAACCACCCTCCGAGTGCTCATCGTACCGACCACTGTCATTGCTTAACGTAGACACCAAAATATATGCCAAAGTCTTAGCTGCCCGGCTAGCACCACTGATCCAGTTACTAGTAGCCCCAGAGCAGGCGGGATTCGTCCCCAGCAGAAATATAACTTATAATTTAAGGACGGTATTTGGGGCAATGCAGCATACTAAACAGGATGTTCAGGCAGTGACAGTGTTCCTTGATATGGAAAAAGCATTTGACTCCGTCGAATGGAGGTTCATGAGGCAGGTGCTGACCAGAATGGGCCTTGGGAGCGTCTTCTTGCAAATGATTGGGGTTTTATACAATTCTCCCACGGCTCGAATAAAAGTTGGTGATTTAGTCACGGCTCCAATACAAATATCTAGAGGCACAAGGCAGGGTTGCCCGCTATCCCCGCTCCTCTATGCACTAGTGGCAGAACCGTTGGCCTGTGCACTCCGAGAATACCACAGGCACAAGGGAATACGCTTCCCAGGGTATGAACTCATAGTCTCCACATATGCGGATGACACGCTACTGTACGTTAGGGATCCTGATTGCAACCTGTCCTCAATTCTGAGGGAGGTAGTGAAATTTGGCATTGTCTCGGGTCTAAAAGTCAATTGGACAAAATCTCAAATTTTCCCGCTCACCCCACATATGAAACAGTTCACACCAGATTATCCCCTCCAATGGACGACTGACGCTGTATGATACCTAGGCGTTAAAGTACATACAGACTCGGAGCTGGTGTTTAGGGAGAATTTCGGGGTCGCTGTTAGTAAACTAGAAGACGATATAGATAAATGGATAAGGTTGCCGCTGTCATTGATAGGAAGGATTGCGATAATGAAAATGGTGGTTCTACCCCGCTTCCTATTCCTCTTCGCCAATATACCAATAGTGGTGCCAAAAGTTTTTTTCCGAACACTGACCTCCCTAATGATTAAGCTAGCCTGGGCAGGAAAACAGGCTCGAGTTAAATGGGACATCCGCACGCTCCCATATAGCATGGGGGGTCTTGGGGCACCAGACCTCGACCTATATTATAGGGCGGCACAAAGCGCACATGCCCACCTCTGGATGCACGGTTCGCCCGATATACCCCACCTGCGGATAGAGCGAGTGGTGGCGGCCCCGCACCCACTCCCTGCACTGTTGTTCAAGACGCCAGACCGACGAACGGGAATTATGGACTCCATCAATGCGACCACGCAGGCATGGCAACATCTGCTGAAGCTGCAAGCTGGAGCTATAGCATACTCCCCGCAGACCCCGGTTGAATGGTGTCACTGGTTGCCCCCGTGCAGGGACCGTGGGGTTGTACGAGCCCTCCACGCCTTAGATGTGCGGCTGATTGGAGATATGTTTGCGGAGGGCGTAGTCAAGACTTGGGAAGCGATAGCGGCCACGGCAGAAAGTCCCACACTGTTACACAAATTCCAAATCCACAGGGTTAGGCATGCTATGACTAACATCCTGGGTAAAGACTTAGCGGAACCCCCGGACCTGGCCCCCCTTACGTATGTGATCAAAACTGAATCTCCTGCTCGAATGGTGTCCAAGATATATAAACTGTCCCAGTACTACCGGAAAAATCACTACATGAAGGCACGGCTTGCTTGGCAGGTGGACTTAGGTGAGGAACTGAACGATCTAACGTGGAAATATTGTTGTGAGAGCACCAAGCAGATATCCCTGAATGGAAGGCATAGGTTAATACATTTTAAGTTCTTAAATAGGGTGTATTACACTCCAGAGCGGCTATGCAGATATGGGCTCCGAGACACAGCGGAATGCGAGCGTTGTGGGGTAAACATAGCGGATTTCATACACTTGGCTTGGTTCTGCCCGGGCGTCGCCAATTTCTGGATGGGGGTATTCAGGGAGCTGGGAGAGATCATAGATACAACACTGACGCTGGACCCCCTGTTGGCCCTGTTGGGATACACCAAACCCATAGCTAAGGTAGTCAGACGTTTGGTAGACATGGGATTGTTACTAGCCAGGCGCAGAGTAGCGATTAGCTGGGCTAAGGGCCCTCCCCCTACTATAGCTAGCTGGGCAACCGATATGCTATACTGCAGCACTCAGACCGAGAATTACAGCGAACTACTCCCGCCGCACAGCAGACCCAAAAACTTCTGGGCACTATACACAGCGTATCTTCAGACTATACTAACTGGGGCAGAGGGGAACAATGAGCCTGTTAACGCTGTGGCGGGAAACCTGGATGGAGGGGACACAAGCACTGCTGAGCTACTAGATAAAGAAATTGAGCCTGGTGCGCCTGAATGAGGAGGGTTGTACAGGGCCTTTACGGGGCAGAGAGGAGGACATCAAACGTAAAAATCGTGGATGGTGCTGAAGCTAGCCTATGATACTGTTTTATACTGCGGGGAGGCAGAACACAGGGGCTGTAAACGTGCTGGGACATTTGCTTGCCAGATTAGCTGTTAGACTGTGCTTTGTTAAGGATTGCAGCAGAATGATACTACTGTACTGTACGCTATACTACCACTTTGTCTCTAGGAAAATGTTAATAAAGAGGTTAAATAAAAAAATATATATATATATAGATCTCCCTCCACATCCCCCGGCTATCCAACCCTCAACATTCATCGATTTGTGGATATGCAGGAAAGGGTGTAGCCATCAAAGCGGAAGAAGCAGGTTGTATGGCGCTCTCTTGATAACTTTCCGAACTGCCAGGTCCCATGCTTGTGCCACAGTGATGACAAAAAAAGTAGTGGGCGATCCCTGCCGCACATCAGCAAATGAGGGAGCTGGGCAGTACCAGGGAACCCCAACATCAAGCTTTTTTCCCAGTTAGGTTCAGCGCCGCACCACATTGCTGCAAATTGTAAGAGACCTGCCAGATAATACAGTTACAGATTGTGGAATCCTAGTCCGCCCTCTCCTAAATCTAGCTTCAGCACCTCCAGCTGCACTCTGCATCTCTTGCCCGCCCATACACTAATAAGTTATCTATTCGTGTAAATATCTCCAATGGCAGTGTGCAAAAAGAGTTCTGCATCGATAAGAGGCAACAGGACAGGAGGACCACTTTACTCAGGGCCACCCTACACATTACCGACAGGGGCAGCATGGTCCAGAATCGGATCGAACGCTCTAGACCCTCTAGTGTTCGCCCCATATTCAGTACATATTGGAGGTGGCTGTCATGAGTAATCTGGAGCCCAAGATACCGGAAGCTGTGTGTTTCCCATGGCATTCCCACAACTTTAAGATTTAGCTCTTCTCTACCCACCAAGTGGGCTAAAGGATAAAGCACCGTCTTGTGGTGATTAACTTGTAGCCCTGACGCTGCACCAAAATGTCACAGGAGGAGCGGGACCGAGTGTTCAGGGTCCTTCACATACACCAACGTGTGGTCCGCGTACAGCGACACATTATGATGATTGTCTCTGACTGGTATGCTCCAATCTAGCAATTGGTCCCTGAGTTGTATCACGAGTGGCTCCAACGCCAGCGCGAATAAAAGCGGTGACAATGGGCAGCCCTGTCGAGTGCCCTTTCCTATGCTAAAAGCCTCGGACACCTTGGTCCCAAAACGCAATCTTGATGTGGGCAGTGTATAAAGCAACTGGACCCACGACAGGTATCCGGTCCCAAGCCCATACAGGTCAGGACTTCCCACAAATACGGCCATGACAAGGTATCGAATGCCTTCTGTATATCCAAAGATACCAAAGTGGCTCCGAATACAGATTCCTGTGTCTCATGCATCACGTGAGATAACCTCCAGAGGTTCATGTGCGATCCCCTCCCCGGCACAAAACCACATTGGTCCTCCCTCACCAAATGTGTGATAACCCTCCCTAGCCGAAGTGCCAAAACCATTTTTACATCCATGTTCAACATGGAGAGAGGCCTGTATGACTCCTGGTGCACTGGATCTTTGCCCTGCTTTGAAAGCATAAGTAGAACTGCTTCTCTCATATGCGTTGGAAGCTCGCCCAGGTCATGGGCTTCCAAAAGTGCCAGGAGCAAGGTGGCAGCGTGCGCCTGATAATAATCAACCGGCAACCCGTCAGTTCCCGGGCATTTCCCTCTAGCCATAGCTCTGCGCCACCTTCAGTTCCTCCAACGTTTTAATCTCACCTGATCCCTCTGCCTGTGCCAGCGTTAAACGAGAAGGAGTCATCCATTCCAGGAAGTCTGCGACTCCCGTATCTTCCACCCGTGGTGGTGCAGTATATACCCCAGCAAGGTGGGCACACAGCAGCTGTGTAACAGCCATCTGACCCATAACCAATACACCATCAGGCGCTCGGAGACGGAAAATTGTTGGAGGAGGGCACTCCCTCTTAAGCAACCATGTCAGCATTCGCCCGACTGACCCCCCTCCCTATGGAGTCGTGGCGATAGTCCTTGCGGACATGACAATCGAGCCTATCCCAGACCTTCACCACTGCTCTGAATGCCGCTGTCAGCGCTATCTCTTCTCCCTCCAGTCTCGCATCAGTCACTGCAGCTCAGCAAGCTGTGATTCATTCTCTCCCAGTTCCCGCTCCAGCTTTTTCCTGATGCCATATGTTTTACCTAAGTAAGGAAAACTCATTAAACAATGAATATAGTCTCAATCAGTACTATATTTTGGCGCATGTCCAGCCGGACAGAGGCAAGTTTAATATACACAATAGTTTGAATAAAATTAAGGAAATGTGAGAAAAATAACAGTGGGATACAAGCCTGTATCCAGAATCTCACAGATCAAAACTCACAAACAACATAGAAAAGCTCAGGCAGTTTACATGTGTTTCCAATGAATGACTTATTATTCCTTTATTTTTTCTTTCTCTCTCCTTCCTTATTTCCAATGTTTCGTCAATACAATAATTTACAGGCATATGCTCTCAGGCACTTTAATCCATAGTCCTGAAGATGATCCAATATCTCACTGATAAGGATCGAAACGTCGTCGACACAGTTGTCAACCTTATACACTGATTGTTAATTTATAATATGTGTAAAGGTGACCTTTTATGATTGTTGTTTCATTATCCGTGTATATTCATTGGAAACACATGTAAACTGCCTGAGCTTTTCTATGTTGTTTGTGAGTTTTGATCTGTGAGAAATATAGTACTGATTGAGACTATATTCATTGTTTAATGAGTTTTCCTTACTCAGGAACCACTGTCCTTTGTACTAACCTAGCTCCCAAGGTCCCTGACCTATTCTATTTGGGTTCCCTTGTTTGTTATACATACTTAGCGCAATCGCTTGATTGCAAGGGTCTTTCCTTATTCCCCTTGTTCACAAGTGGGTTACTTCCTTGTCTCCCTTACTCCTACAGACCTTTACTGTCACAGACCTTCACCCTTAAAGACCTTTTTCTCTGACACTGTTTTCTCTGAGTCATTAGGGTAATGTCAGATCACGCACCACTCTACACAGATGACTATATTAGAAAGATCCTAGAAGGACCATCACTTTTCAGTGACATAGCGAATGCACCATCTAAAATTAACACCTCACTCCCTGAACAATTGGAGAAAATTAAAAAGAAAACTGTTAGATTGCAACTTATGATCCGCATGTTGACGGAATATTTAAAGGCAGAAATTATTCCCACTGGCCTACAAGTCAGGAATATTCCTGGGATCTTTACGGACATCCCCAAGTATATTACAAACTTTAGCTATATCGGCACCACTTGCTCGAGACATTGGATGGTGCTTGGTATTGATATAGCAACGGAAGAGCTTAAAAAACTATTAGATGAAATAACTGAGGTTGAAAAACAAATCAAAGAAAATAGCTCCACTGCCGATGGCAAGAAATTGTTAGACCAAGTACAGAAAACAGTTGACGAGTTTTTTAGACTAGAACAAAATAAGAAATCAGTTAAAGTTAAAAAGGACATTAAATCCTATACAACAGAGAGAGCTTACCCTTACCTGACCAAAGACTTCTACCTCAACAGATCATATAATAATCCACGCAACACAAGACCGTGGGGTAGATTCAATCGTAGGAATAACTTGGTAGGTTTCTCAGATACCTCAGCCGATTCATCGGACAATTCTGACCCAGGAGACGGTCCTAGCACATCCAAAAGAGCGACAAACAACTCTTTTTTAGGACGAGGCCAGCAAGAACCCCAAAAGAAAGGCGGCCTGAAACGCACTCACTGGCAGAATCCTCCAGGGGAACGAAATACACGACGGAACCATTATCAATGGTGACTAACCCTTACTCCTACTCCAACCAGATAATGGTTCCTCTCACTTCAGCTTTGACTGGAGACACTACCACATCGGATACACTCCCTAATCTGTTGCTTCCTATTTTTAATCTAACTAAGCACCAATTGAATGTCCCTGAATTATCTATATTGAACAAAGGGCTATCATTTGTTCCCACTACCCATACAAATTTTCTTGACCTCCAAACTGAGGTTTTAAGATTTTTCGGAAAATAAGGCTACACAGTTATTTTTTGCTTAATCCTATGCCACTCAAAATATCTAAAACTCCCCTTAGACCACCTTCCACTTTCTCCCCATCCTCGAATATGGTCCCCTCAGAAATTTCTCCATTTGAAAAATTGGTACTTAACGATCTCTCAGAGATGGAGAAGGGCCGTCACTTTGTCCCATATAATATCTCTAGGGCAGAGAAATCTGCATTGAGCACGCTTAAATTGAACAATGACATCGTTATAAAGCCTGCAGACAAAGGTGGTGGTATAGTGCTACAAGAGCTAGCTAGCTATAAGAATGAGATAACTAAGCAACTACAGAATACTGATCATTATTGTAAACTGCCCACAAATCCCACTCCTGAGCTTCAGAAACTTATTTTGCAGGTAACTACTGATGGCCTTGAGCAAGGTTTCTTGACCAAGTTGGAACATCAATTTCTCAATACCAAATCCCCACGCATACCTGTTATTTACACTCTTCCGAAGATACATAAAAACCAAGAAAACCCCCGGGACGTCCTATTGTGTCAGGATGTGGTTCCATTTTAGAACCCCTTGGTCTTTATGTTGATTTCTTTATAAAAGAATTTGTTCCTATTACTACCTGCTATGTCAGAGATAGTATGCAGATGATATCTTTGGTTGAAAACCACCCCTTCAACCCACAAACTGATACCCTATGTACTTTGGACGTTGAGTCATTGTACACTAATATACCTCAAGTCGACTCTCTACATGTGATAGAAAATACTCTTGATAAACGCCCTAGACCACATGCAGTCCCCACAACTTTTATATTACAATTGTTGGAAATCTGCCTGACTAGGAATTTTTTCTTGTTCGATGGCCAATTCTATCAACAAACCAAGGGTACATCCATGGGGGCGGTTTTTGCCCCTAATCTGGCTATACTTTACATGGATGCCCTTGAAACCAACTACATACTTACATTGGGGAACCCTTTCCATAACGCTATTGAAATATGGAAGCGTTATATTGACGATATTTTTATGATCTGGCACAATAACCAGGACATGCTAAACCAGTTCCTCCACTGGCTTAATAATAATTGTGGAGGTCTCAAATTTACTTTATCCCACAGTAAGACATCTATTCCTTTCTTAGATTTAAATATTGTGCATAAGGAGGGCCGAGCTTATCACCAGCTTATTCAGAAAACCTACTGAACGAAACACTTTACTCAAATATGACAGTAATCACCCGAGAGCACTCAGAGACTCACTACCGTATTCCCAGTTTCTTAGAATCAGACGCAATTGCACGTTGAAAGAAGATTATTTCACAGAAGCCAAAGTGCTCAGTTGCAAACTTACAGTCAGGGGTTACCCTAAAAGACTTGTACGTAATGCTCTGAAAAGAGCTTGGTATTGTCCCAGAGAGTGTTTGTTGGAACCAAAATCCAAACAACAAATGGAACGCATTGTATGTGTCACTACTTTTTCTCCATCCTCACACAAATTACGCAAGAGTATACTTAAGCACTGGAACGTAATCAATGCATGAATACTGAATCTAGATAGACCCCTTTTTGCATTTAAGAAGAGTAAAAACATTAAGGACCATTTGGTTAGGGCAGCACTTCCATGCCCACACGTTCCCAACACTCTTGATGATCACTGGGGACTTCCACGCCTTATAGAACATGCTAAATGTGGCAATTGCACCGTGTGTAGATTTACCTCTGATTGTAAAGAATTTGTATTTGGCACCATCAAATCCACTCATAAAGAATTCTCCAATTGCAATACGAACAATGTTATTTACGCTATTTTGTGCCCATGCAATAAGATCTATATTGGTCAAACGACTCAAAAGATACGTATTAGGATCTGCCAATATCGGAGCAGACTTCGCTGCAAGACACCTAATGCCCCATTGGTGGAACATTTTGAAACTCTGGGCCACACTGAGGACGACATCCGTTGGAGAGTGTGGTGAGGATACCCCCAAGAGGAGCTGATCTTACACAACTACTTAATAGAGAAGAATTAAAATGGATCCTACGTACTGGTAGTATCCATACGGGACTCAACCGATTGGAGGACTGGACAACATTGTTGTAGGTTGTTCAGTACTGCTACTGCAAAGACAATTGTCAAAGCTATGGTAACAAACGTCTTCACACCATTAGCACTCAATATGATTGCTAAATTGCACTCTAGCACTTAATATGACTGCTAAATTGTACTCTTGTCTTTCTTTATTTCTAACTTTTTGTCAATTACCAAGAACCTATCTCTAACTTTTATATAAATAATATAAATAAGGTTTTTCTTTTTCCTTTCAGTATTACCAACAGCATTAATATGACTGTCCAAAATGGACTCTATTTTCTATGCAACTCTCAGCTGACTGTTATGTCTGTGTTCAGATATTACCGATTAAGTGGTCCCATTTTTCACGTGTATGTAATCAGGGCCTTTTAATTACTAAGCCCTTTCTGTTTATATATCTGGTAATTCATTATGACAATTGGCATTTATATCCTCACTGAAATCCTGTGTCATTTCAGTCTTTCTCTTAATTATGAACAGATATCCAATATGCGAAGACCTTTTACTTCTTTATGAATACTTCGTAATTTATTTTGCATTATTTTCATGCCTTATTCATTCCTGTTAGTAATTCTATGAACACTTTGTAACTTACTTTACAGTTTGTAATCATAATTGTCATTCTTTATTCGTCCCTGTCTGTAACTCTATGCATACCTATTACCATACCTATTACTTTGACTATCACCTTGCCTATTTCAAGATGGCCGCTGTGCCGATACCTCACCACACGCTGAATTACGCGCGACTCCTCCCACACTCGAAATCACATGATCTCCCATGTGGTCACGCGACCCACTACTGGTTGTCATAATCCTCGGGAAGCGTTCCCTCCTTCTGCGTTCACCTCATTTGCCTGCATGTACCACAAGCACCACACCAGGTAAGCGTCCATTCTGGGCTCCCGCTTTTTCTACATCAGTACCTGGATGGTAGATTCATTCCCTTCGGTTTTGATTATTGTTTTTCAATTTTTTAGGCCCATCGCTAAACATCCAATTTGAACAGAGTTTATCCGACCCTGTGAAACAGAGTTTATCCGACCCTGTGAAATAGGTAAGCGCGCGCGCGCTCTCCTTTCCCCTTCCCCCTCGCCCCCATGTTTTCCCGCCACGCCCGTAACTTTACCGATTGTTCCCCTCCAGGCTCACAATCCCATATATTGAATCCTTGCTGAGCAGGACTCGTCCGCCTCGCCTTCCCATTGTGGATTACGTAGCCTCTACTTTCTAACCCGGGTAAGCTACCCTCGTCACGAAGGCCACATGCATCCCCTCCCCTTTCATCTCATCCCATCCTTTAATGCTTTCCTTCTCTGCCCCTCAGGTCCATTATGTCCCCTTTCCTCCCCAGTCTGGACGTGCCAGCTTTCCACCCTTAAGCGCAACTGCAGGTACTCCACATTAGCCAGACGCGCACCGCATGCATGCCTTAATACCTCATCCTAATTCTATTAGAGGCATACGCTCATATACAATGTGATCAGGTGACAGCACCTGTTGATAATTTATTCCTCTACCTTAGACACGTCGTCTTAAGGGCAAATTGATGTTTTTATAGTCGGGTTCTACAACTTTGCATGTTGCATCGTGATTTCTCACTACTCCTGCATCACTGTTATTGTTCGGTCTCTAGGTCTTTTCACGCGTAAAATAGATCCTTTCGTCATCTTACTGAGTTCCTTTATTGGCAACTAAATGCAAACCTTATCCGTGACTTATTATTCCTTTATTTTTCTTTCTCTCTCCCTCCTTATTTCCAATGTTTCGTCAATACAATAATTTACAGGCATATGCTCTCAGGCACTTTAATCCATAGTCCTGAAGATGATCCAATATCTCACTGATAAGGATCGAAACGTCGTCGACACAGTTGTCAACCTTATACACTGATTGTTAATTTATAATATGTGTAAAGGTGACCTTTTATGATTGTTGTTTCATTATCCGTGCATATTCATTGGAAACACATGTAAACTGCCTGAGCTTTTCTATGTTGTTTGTGAGTTTTGATCTGTGAGATTCTGGATACAGGCTTGTATCCCACTGTTATTTTTCTCACATTTCCTTAATTTTATTCAAACTATTGTGTATATTAAACTTGCCTCTGTTCGGCTGGACATGCGCCAAAATATAGTACTGATTGAGACTATATTCATTGTTTAATGAGTTTTCCTTACTCAGGGACCACTGTCCTTTGTACTAACCTAGCTCCCAAGGTCCTTGACCTATTCTATTTGGGTTCCCTTGTTTGTTATACATACTTAGCGCAATCGCTTGATTGCAAGGGTCTTTCCTTATTCCCCTTGTTCACAAGTGGGTTACTTCCTTGTCTCCCTTACTCCTACAGACCTTTACTGTCACAGACCTTCACCCTTAAAGACCTTCTTCTCTGACACTGTTTTCTCTGAGTCATTAGGGTAATGTCAGATCACGCACCACTCTACACAGATGACTATATTAGAAAGATCCTAGAAGGACCCTCACTTTTCAGTGACATAGCGAATGCACCATCTGAAATTAACACCTCACTCCCTGAACAATTGGAGAAAATTAAAAAGAAAACTGTTAGATTGCAACTTATGATCCGCATTATGACGGAATATTTAAAGGCAGAAATGATTCCCACTGGCCTACAAGTCAGGAATATTCCTGGGATCTTTACGGACATCCCCAAGTATATTACAAACTTTAGCTATATCGGCACCACTTGCTCGAGACATTGGATGGTGCTTGGTATTGATATAGCAACGGAAGAGCTTAAAAACTATTAGATGAAATAACTGAGGTTGAAAAACAAATCAAAGAAAATAGCTCCACTGCCGATGGCAAGAAATTGTTAGACCAAGTACAGAAAACAGTTGACGAGTTTTTTAGACTAGAACAAAATAAGAAATCAGTTAAAGTTAAAAAGGACATTAAATCCTATACAACAGAGAGAGCTTACCCTTACCTGACCAAAGACTTCTACCTCAACAGATCATATAATAATCCACGCAACACAAGACCGTGGGGTAGATTCAATCGTAGGAATAACTTGGTAGGTTTCTCAGATACCTCAGCCGATTCATCGGACAATTCTGACCCAGGAGACGGTCCTAGCACATCCAATAGAGCGACAAACAACTCTTTTTTAGGAAGAGGCCAGCAAGAACCCCAAAAGAAAGGCGGCCTGAAACGCACTCACTGGCAGAATCCTCCAGGGGAACGAAATACACGACGGAACCATTATCAATGGTGACTAACCCTTACTCCTACTCCAACCAGATAATGGTTCCTCTCACTTCAGCTTTGACTGGAGACACTACCACATCGGATACACTCCCTAATCTGTTGCTTCCTATTTTTAATCTAACTAAGCACCAATTGAATGTCCCTGAATTATCTATATTGAACAAAGGGCTATCATTTGTTCCCACTACCCATACAAATTTTCTTGACCTCCAAACTGAGGTTTTAAGATTTTTTAGGAAAATAAGGCTACACAGTTATTTTTTGCTTAATCCTATGCCACTCAAAATATCTAACACTCCCCTTAGACCACCTTCCACTTTCTCCCCATCCTCGAATATGGTCCCCTCAGAAATTTCTCCATTTGAAAAATTGGTACTTAACGATCTCTCAGAGATGGAGAAGGGCCGTCACTTTGTCCCATATAATATCTCTAGGGCAGAGAAATCTGCATTGAGCACGCTTAAATTGAACAATGACATCGTTATAAAGCCTGCAGACAAAGGTGGTGGTATAGTGCTACAAGAGCTAGCTAGCTATAAGAATGAGATAACTAAGCAACTACAGAATACTGATCATTATTGTAAACTGCCCACAAATCCCACTCCTGAGCTTCAGAAACTTATTTTGCAGGTAACTACTGATGGCCTTGAGCAAGGTTTCTTGACCAAGTTGGAACATCAATTTCTCAATACCAAATCCCCACGCATACCTGTTATTTACACTCTTCCGAAGATACATAAAAACCAAGAAAACCCCCGGGACGTCCTATTGTGTCAGGATGTGGTTCCATTTTAGAACCCCTTGGTCTTTATGTTGATTTCTTTATAAAAGAATTTGTTCCTATTACTACCTGCTATGTCAGAGATAGTATGCAGATGATATCTTTGGTTGAAAACCACCCCTTCAACCCACAAACTGATACCCTATGTATTTTGGACGTTGAGTCATTGTACACTAATATACCTCAAGTCGACTCTCTACATGTGATAGAAAATACTCTTGATAAACGCCCTAGACCACATGCAGTCCCCACAACTTTTATATTACAATTGTTGGAAATCTGCCTGACTAGGAATTTTTTCTTGTTCGATGGCCAATTCTATCAACAAACCAAGGGTACATCCATGGGGGCGGTTTTTGCCCCTAATCTGGCTATACTTTACATGGATGCCCTTGAAACCAACTACATACTTACATTGGGGAACCCTTTCCATAACGCTATTGAAATATGGAAGCGTTATATTGACGATATTTTTATGATCTGGCACAATAACCAGGACATGCTAAACCAGTTCCTCCACTGGCTTAATAATAATTGTGGAGGTCTCAAATTTACTTTATCCCACAGTAAGACATCTATTCCTTTCTTAGATTTAAATATTGTGCATAAGGAGGGCCGACTTATCACCAGCTTATTCAGAAAACCTACTGAACGAAACACTTTACTCAAATATGACAGTAATCACCCGAGAGCACTCAGAGACTCACTACCGTATTCCCAGTTTCTTAGAATCAGACGCAATTGCACGTTGAAAGAAGATTATTTCACAGAAGCCAAAGTGCTCAGTTGCAAACTTACAGTCAGGGGTTACCCTAAAAGACTTGTACGTAATGCTCTGAAAAGAGCTTGGTATTGTCCCAGAGAGTGTTTGTTGGAACCAAAATCCAAACAACAAATGGAACGCATTGTATGTGTCACTACTTTTTCTCCATCCTCACACAAATTACGCAAGAGTATACTTAAGCACTGGAACGTAATCAATGCAGGAATACTGAATCTAGATAGACCCCTTTTTGCATTTAAGAAGAGTAAAAACATTAAGGACCATTTGGTTAGGGCAGCACTTCCATGCCCACACGTTCCCAACACTCTTGATGATCACTGGGGACTTCCACGCCTTATAGGACATGCTAAATGTGGCAATTGCACCGTGTGTAGATTTACCTCTGATTGTAAAGAATTTGTATTTGGCACCATCAAATCCACTCATAAAGAATTCTCCAATTGCAATACGAACAATGTTATTTACGCTATTTTGTGCCCATGCAATAAGATCTATATTGGTCAAATGACTCAAAAGATAAGTATTAGGATCTGCCAACATCGGAGCAGACTTCGCTGCAAGACACCTAATGCCCCATTGGTGGAACATTTTGAAACTCTGGGCCACACTGAGGACGACATCCGTTGGACAGTTGTGAGTGTGGTGAGGATACCCCCAAGAGGAGCTGATCTTACACAACTACTTAATAGAGAAGAATTCAAATGGATCCTACGTACTGGTAGTATCCATACGGGACTCAACCGATTGGAGGACTGGACAACATTGTTGTAGGTTGTTCAGTACTGCTACTGCAAAGACAATTGTCAAAGCTATGGTAACAAACGTCTTCACACCATTAGCACTCAATATGATTGCTAAATTGCACTCTAGCACTTAATATGACTGCTAAATTGTACTCTTGTCTTTCTTTATTTCTAACTTTTTGTCAATTACCAAGAACCTATCTCTGACTTTTATATAAATAATATAAATAAGGTTTTTCTTTTTCCTTTCGTATTACCAACAGCATTAATATGACTGTCCAAAATGGACTCTATTTTCTATGCAACTCTCAGCTGACTGTTATGTCTGTGTTCAGATATTACCGATTAAGTGGTCCCATTTTTCACGTGTATGTAATCAGGGCCTTTTAATTACTAAGCCCTTTCTGTTTATATATCTGGTAATTCATTATGACAATTGGCATTTATATCCTCACTGAAATCCTGTGTCATTTCAGTCTTTCTCTTAATTATGAACAGATATCCAATATGCGAAGACCTTTTTACTTCTTTATGAATACTTCGTCATTTATTTTGCATTATTTTCATGCCTTATTCATTCCTGTTAGTAATTCTATGAACACTTTGTAACTTACTTTACAGTTTGTAATCATAATTGTCATTCTTTATTCGTCCCTGTCTGTAACTCTATGCATACCTATTACCATACCTATTACTTTGACTATCACCTTGCCTATTTCAAGATGGCCGCTGTGCCGATACCTCACCACACGCTGAATTACGCGCGACTCCTCCCACACTCGAAATCACATGATCTCCCATGTGGTCACGCGATCCACTACTGGTTGTCATAATCCTCGGGAAGCGTTCCCTCCTTCTGCGTTCACCTCATTTGCCTGCATGTACCACAAGCACCACACCAGGTAAGCGTCCATTCTGGGCTCCCGCTTTTTCTACATCAGTACCTGGATGGTAGATTCATTCCCTTCGGTTTTGATTATTGTTTTTCAATTTTTTAGGCCCATCGCTAAACATCCAATTTGAACTGAGTTTATCCGACCCTGTGAAACAGAGTTTATCCGACCCTGTGAAATAGGTAAGCGTGTGCGCGCTCTCCTTTCCCCTTCCCCCTCGCCCCCATGTTTTCCCGCAACGCCCGTAACTTTACCGATTGTTCCCCTCCAGGCTCACAATCCCATATATTGAATCCTTGCTGAGCAGGACTCGTCCGCCTCGCCTTCCCATTGTGGATTACGTAGCCTCTACTTTCTAACCCGGGTAAGCTACCCTCGTCACGAAGGCCACATGCATCCCCTCCCCTTTCATCTCATCCCATCCTTTAATGCTTTCCTTCTCTGCCCCTCAGGTCCATTACGTCCCCTTTCCTCCCCAGTCTGGACGTGCCAGCTTTCCACCCTTAAGCGCAACTGCAGGTACTCCACATTAGCCAGACGCGCACCGCATGCATGCCTTAATACCTCATCCTAATTCTATTAGAGGCATACGCTCATATACAATGTGATCAGGTGACAGCACCTGTTGATAATTTATTCCTCTACCTTAGACACGTCGTCTTAAGGGCAAATTGATGTTTTTATAGTCGGGTTCTACAACTTTGCATGTTGCATCGTGATTTCTCACTACTCCTGCATCACTGTTATTGTTCGGTCTCTAGGTCTTTTCACGCGTAAAATAGATCCTTTCGTCATCTTACTGAGTTCCTTTATTGGCAACTAAATGCAAACCTTATCCGTGACTTATTATTCCTTTATTTTTTCTTTCTTTCTCCCTCCTTATTTCCAATGTTTCGTCAATACAATAATTTACAGGCATATGCTCTCAGGCACTTTAATCCATAGTCCTGAAGATGATCCAATATCTCACTGATAAGGATCGAAACGTCGTCGACACAGTTGTCAACCTTATACACTGATTGTTAATTTATAATATGTGTAAAGGTGACCTTTTATGATTGTTGTTTCATTATCCGTGTATATTCATTGGAAACACATGTAAACTGCCTGAGCTTTTCTATGTTGTTTGTGAGTTTCGATCTGAGAGATTCTGGATACAGGCTTGTATCCCACTGTTATTTTTCTCACATTTCCTTAATTTTATTCAAACTATTGTGTATATTAAACTTGCCTCTGTCCGGCTGGACATGCGCCAAAATATAGTACTGATTGAGACTATATTCATTGTTTAATGAGTTTTCCTTACTCAGGGACCACTGTCCTTTGTACTAACCTAGCTCCCAAGGTCCCTGACCTATTCTATTTGGGTTCCCTTGTTTGTTATACATATGTTTTACCTAGGCTCGCCCCTCTGATGACTATCTTCAGTGTCTCCCATTCCATCCCGCATGAACTCCCCGTACCTCAGTTAGAATTGAAAAAGCCTCGAAGCATGTCCTGCATATATATGGCATATTGGGGGTTTCCTAGAGACTCAGGTCTGACCCTCCACAAAGGAATAGCAGGATGCTGTTCCCGCACCCCACACTCCAAAAGTAGAGCGTGGTCAGAAAGAAACCGTACCTGATAAGATGCTTTCACAATATCAATAACTGCCTCACCTGCAAGAAGGAATCTATCTAATCTGCTGTGTTGGGGAGTAACAGGAATACACCTGTGTCGTGGGGTGAAGCTCCCACCACACATCTACCATCTGAAGCCGGTGCATAACCTCCCGTAGTCCAGCCACCAAGCAAGGTTTTGTGCCCACTCGTATGGGTGCCTATCCAAATACCCATCCAATACACAATTGAAATCCCTCACCCAAATAATTGGGGATCCCGCTTATGGAAGTAGCGCAGTGTCCAAGGTACCAAAGAACTCTCCATCATCTCTATTGGGGGCATAGATATTCATCAGGCACACTTCATGACCATCCAGCAAACCATGCAACAGTTTGTAGCGCCCCTCCACATCCGCCAACTGCCCTCTCAATTGGAAGGGAGCTCCTGGGGCCACCCATATCGACACCCCTCTAGCGTATGATGAATAGGTAGCCGAGTACAACTGTCCCCATTTTTTACCAAGCTTTTGGACTTTCACCTCCATGAGGTGTGTCTCTTGGAGAAAAGCAATACTTACTCTCATCCGTCTAAGGTAGGTGTGTGCCCGGTATCTCTTTACGAAGGAAGTGAGCCTCCTTACATTCCAAGACATCATTCAAACTATATCAGTCATTGCACATCAACTCCGCACATATACACCCTCCCTCCTCGGCAACCACCCCCCCTGCCTGCCCACCCCACCCCACATCTCCATAGAATTTATTGCTGCTGCATACAACATAAAAACACTGTGCTTTAACTAGTGTAGAACTTTGTCCCTCCCACCCCGGGTAAACACCCCACAACATAAATAATGCCTGTGCATACATCACAACTAACCCCTCCCCCCCAGTCAACACCGCTGTGCCAATTAAATGCTGGATTGCAATGGGAACTGCCACGGATGTTACCTAATGAAAATCGCTAAGGAGTCAGGCGGTTAAGTGAAGATAACCCAGTCACCGTCCAACTCCTATGTGTCTCAATGTTCCACCCTCCCCAACAATGTGTGTGTGCGCACAACACTTACTCAATATTAACAGATGATCAATTGGTCTATAATAGTAAATGTAAAACAATATGCCAGTCAAAAAAATTACTGGTAGGAGATATTGAAATGGAGCGTACCCATGCCCCCCTAGAAGCAGCCGCCTCTGTGCAATTATCCCAATATCATTAATTACATAATGAGAAATCCAGCAACACCGTTCAAGAAAAATGGACACGTAACTAAGCAAACACAGACTCTCGCTTTGCAGGTGTACATGTCCCCAATAGTCACATTAAGCCATCACCAGTTAAATCACGACGTTTGAGGCTAGGTTTTGTCTCTTACCAACTGTCGGTGGTGCGGACCCTTACCCACAACCCTCAGACACCACTTCTTCATTCCTTTCAGACATCTGCAGCGTCCAGTGGTGAGCCTCCAGTCTCCTCCTGCATCTCCTAACTGGCACCGGAGGATGCCGCTGATGTAACTGTCTTGACCAGTGCCCTGGCCATCACTCTCTCCTGCTGTTGAGATTCCAAGGAGATAGTGCCATCAGTCCTCACTATCACTCTTGCACCTGATCGGGTTCTCCTTCTTCCTCTGCTCCGCTTCCTTGGCTGTTTTCCCAATGTCACTTGGTTCCTAGTTGTGTCTCCTCTCTGCACCTCAGACTTCGCCTGTATTTGGTCTCTGTTCCTTATCTCCAGCCAATCCCACGTTTACTCCGGCGTCGTGAAGAAGAAAGTCCGGCCATCATGAATCACCTTCAACTTGGCGGGATATAGCAACATATAATGTAGTCCCATGGCCAACATGTTTTGCTTGACAGCTCGGAACGATCGTCTCTGCAGCTGTACAGATGTGGTGTAGTCTGGGAAAATTAGAATGGTGGCATTGCCGAATTTTGGGTCTCCCTGCTTTCGGACCATCTGCAGAATTTCATCCCAGTTTCTGTAGTTTAGAAACTTGGCAATGATCATTCGGAGGGGAGACCCAGGCTGCGGCAGCAGAGCCAGAAACCGATGCACCCGTTCCACGGCCATGAAGTTGGACAGCCTGGCAGATTAGAGCATTGATTTTATCCAGTCTTCCAAGAAGACCTCGGAGCCGACCTTCTCAGCACCCTCCGGGAATCCCACGAATCGGAGGTTACATCTGCACGAACTTCCCTCTGCATCTTCCAATCTGGCCTCAATTTTATGTGAAAGGGCTTCAAGTGTACTCACTGTTTTTTTTAGCTGAGAGACTTCTTCCCTGAGTTCGGCCACCTGGCTCTGAGTTTCCGTTGATCATTCCGCCACCTTGCAATGGTCCGCTTTTAACAGGTTAATGTCGATCGCTATTGCTTCAACCTTTGCCTGCATCGCCAGGCCAGATGCCTCAATGGCCGATAGTATCTGAGTTCCTGTTGGTATCGGCACAATTGGGGGTGGGTCCCCCTCTGTTGTCTGCTGACCACTACGTGTATTTGTCCATTTTCATCTGTTGCGTGGTGCTATCAGCCTTATCCTTGCCATGATGTTATACGACAGGCTCTTAGGCCTATATCACAAGGCGTATGGACGGGTGAATGTGCCTACAAGGGATTCTTTCCTCTACTTATTTTCATGTTTTTCGAGCAATCATCAGTGGTCAGCTCTACACAGTAGCTTACGGAAAGTTATTTCCAAAGCTGAATTACTTATTTCAACGTGAACAAATCTGTAAGAAAATACTTCAAGCGGGTGTATGCTTTTCAAAACATAAATTTATATTGCAACAATATTTAAGGGTACAAAGATTCTATACATATAAACATATAGCAACACAAAGTGACTGAGATTTGGGGATTTTTTGATACTATAGTTGTCTCATTGTCACTAATGTGGTCACCTATTCCAAACAATATATGCAAAAGGAAAAATGTGACTGATTAAATAGAAAACAAATCCTTTTCGTGAAGAAATACACAGAGGAAATAGGCGTAAATGTCGACGTTTCGGTCTATATAGTTAGGGCATCTGTTAGACTATCTGCAGGACTGTAAATTCATATGTTGAATGACCCTAGGGAACCTATATTCGTAGCTTATAGTAATTGATGTGGTTCAATCCTTTAGAAGCGTGTTCAAGGTTGAAAGCTCACCTGTTGAATAGCTGGTGGTACCATACAACTAATCTCAAGGTCTCGGAAATGCGAGGCTCACGGGGGCAATAACTCCTCCAATGGTCCACTGAGACATGGACTAACAAATGTCGGTATGACCGAACACTTCAATTATTAATCAAAGACGGGCACTGCTCTGTACGGCGGTCTTCTACTCCCACGATCAGCCGTACAGAGCAGTGCCCGTCTTTGATTAATAATTGAATTACTACTATACCACAAGGCAGCAGAATTGTCACTGACCCCAAGCTAGGGTTGGCCAAATGATAGGGGTCAAGTACCAGATGTGGTTGTTACATAGGATCCCAAAGTCTTCTGTAGCAGGCTACACCAGAGAGGTCCTCACCATATCAGCCATCTGAACTCCTCTGGGTTGATCCGCACTATGACTATGAACCACAATTGACACTATAATGTGGAAGTCTCGAATGCTCCAACTGTGTTGGTGTATTAAACGACCCAGAACCACACCGTTAGTCTTCAGTCACTAGTACGGTAGATCAGTCCTGACTGGGACAACAGCAGTACTCCATAACTCCAGCAGGTATTAAACAGCCTTAGGGCGCTTCTAGTTTGTATACACCACACTGGTTCAACCTACGTATCATGTGGGGAAAGGCTCCAGGTCATCTCCTCAACATGAAGCCAAGTGCACCAACCACCTCTCAGCCACCGGATCCAATTCCAAGCCAGCCCAGGGCCTCTGTCCAGCGGCCGGCACTGTGCAGGACAGGACCGCCGTGTGCCAACAGCGTTCAACCTCTTCAGAGCGGGTGAGAGGAGCGACAAGACCTCCACAGCTCAAGCGGCATGCTGACTCCTCAATCAGGATTGGGGGAGCGCCAGCACCAGTCGGCTACATCACTTGCTCCCCCGGGGGCTTCCATGGACCATGCGCCCTACCTCCTGGAGCAAGCCACTCCGGTCACAGATCCCTGCGGGTCACTGCGGTCGGCCCTCCTTACTGCAGTGTCCGCGGCCGCCCCTATGTCCACGGGCCCGCCAGTCGCCAACTGTTTGCGGTGTCAGTCTATGTCAGGCCTTGGTCTGCCCACCTCCGCAGGCCAAGCGCAGGAATCCAGGCCCCTGGCCTCGCAGACCTCAGGCCTTATACAGCGAGGCTTTCCGCAGTCAGCGCCGCTCTGCAGCTCACCTCCGCCGATGTCTCGTGGGAAGGCTTGGCTCTGCCCAGGCACCTCTCGGGGGAGCGGGGAGCACCACAACCCCCTTCCAAGAGGGGGGCACATCCAGGGCCTCCCCGTCTAGCGCAGTACCTTTGTCACTAGCCAGGGCACTCGCAACCCGCGGCAGGGACAACTCCTCACTTCACCACGATGGTGGCGACGGCCAAGGAAGCTAGCGCTTCAATCAGCCTCGAGCGCCCGGTATCCGGCACCCCACCGCCTCCTCGGGTCCCAATTTAGTTTCCCGGTGGGCATCCCCAGTCATATGCAGGGAACAGGCTGTGCTCGGGGGCACGGTAGCGGCAGCATGGTTAAGGTTTTAGTTGTTGGGGCCGGAGCAAGCACTCAGTGCTGCTGCTCGGCCATCTTGTTGGCCACGCCCCCCTGATTTGGTACCATTACAATATATTCTTGAGATTTATATAGATCAATTTGGCTCTTAATCTGTAAAAAAGGCTACCTAATCTTATTTACTGATTTCTGGTCCTTAATATGTGTCCAAATGGGCTACACTGTAATTTGAATTGTTAGATAGATGTTAACTCCCCTTTACCCCTCAGGCACCTAAAAGGATTAATCGCAGGGTAAATGGCAAGAGCGGCCCAGGGCGCTAACAAAAGCGACAAGAGAAATGCTTTGAATTATCTTCAAATTCTCATTATGCGGAAAGCAAGATAATAAAAAAGGAACAATTCAGAATTGAGTCATGATCAAATAAAGCTACAAAATCCAGTGCAGATATTCGAAAACTGGGGCATAAAGATAAAACCCATCAATACACCAGGCTACCCTGCACCGCTAGCCCAGCAGCACGCAGATAGAAGGTCAACAGAACGAACCAACATCTCAAAGTCTGTACTAAGAGGGGCAAGAGGGCGCTCGCCGGTCACCAGGAGGCAGTCACAGGAGATACGGATATACCGCCCAGATCTTCTACAACAAGGAATTTGCCCTGAGAGTCCGAGATGGCCCACGAGGACAATTATAAATCAAACAAGAAACAATTGACAGAACAGCAGGCAATATCGGCCAGGAGGTGAAATCAATTTACTGCGGATATGCTCATGGAACATCAACGGGCTAAATAGCAAGATGGCAGACCAGGTCTTCATAAACTATCAGAGGTCATTTCACATCATTGCTTTACAGGAGACATGGTTGATCGATCCACCGCACTTACAAGGATATTTACGCTTCTTTTCACCAGCACTTAAAAAGGCAAGATATGGACATCTGCAGGGAGGCCTGGCAATCTATGTGAATAACACATGCACAACCTCAGCTCAAACAGTTGGTTTGATAACACCAGAATCCATTGCCATAAAAATCTCTACCTCAAATGGGCCATCAGGGAACGGGCACAAGGATATCGTGATAATAAACACTTATATACATCCTAACAGGAAAATCAAGGATACAAAACAATTGGCAACTTTGTAGAGCTTTGTATGAGCGAGGTCAATACACCAGATACAATACTCACAGGGGATTTTAATCTACATCTACTTGGCTCATCGATAGCGGAGGAAGTAACAATACCGAATAAGTTGTGGAATATCCCGCCACATCGGAATTACCCACAAAAACCGGCCAGTGCCTTATAGAGGAACTTGAACATCTTAACCTCAGAGCTGTGAATGGCAGAAGAACAGACGACACTCCCCGGCATTCACTCATCACTCATTAACCAAAAACTCAACGCTGGACTATACGTTTTTATCTTTAACCCTTTTAACGAAATGTTTTCATTCAGTATGGGTGACAAAGCTGACAGTGATCACCGGCCTCAGGAGCTCACACTTCACACAAATATGCCAAAACTCATGAAATGGAAGGGCCAGCCAGGTATCATCACCACAATCAATTATAAGAAAATAAAATTTGTGCTAGCGACGCAAGAGAACTTTCAGCAAGCAGCAACACTTTTATTTGAATCACGTGAAGGGGGCAATGAAACGGAGAAATGGATAAACTATACGAACGCCTTGGCAAAATCCTTTGCTGTCCCAATTAAATCAAGGACACAGCAAGGCTACAGCGGCAATTCCAACTTCACTAGGATCTAAAAGAGCAAGATAAGATCCATAAAAATTACTATTAATTATACGTTACGGCAGGTACGGCGGTCTCCAACCAACACCTTAAAACTAGCAGCATTACAACAGCAGAAAACACAGCTGAAGCAAGCAAGCAATATGGGAGGCCAGGAGAGATCATGAGGATTCTCTTTGGGCGAAACTACATGCAGATACCAAGCGGAATGACAGTGCAAGGTTCTGGGAGACAATAAAAAGATTTACCCGCCCAACACACGAGGGTCTGTCTTCTAATATATCCAAGGAAGATTGGGCTACCTACCTTGGAAATCACTTTCACCAAGAAAAAATCTCATCATACATAGGAACTAGTACAGAGATAATACAGTGGTCTACCACTATTAAGCATCAACCCAATGAGGAAATGTATCAGCACAGGAACGGAACCAAGGAGAACAGCCGGGAGTTATACCCTCAAATGATCCCCTCAAAACAAAAGCTACATTAAGAAGGGAAGACAAGAAGGGGCGCCGGGCCCCAATGGAATACCACCTGTGCTTTATAAACAAGATGCAGATTATTGGCCAAAAGCACTTAGCCCTCTGTTCATGGAAATAAGGCAGACAGGCCTACTTCCTCCGTCCTGGCGGGCTTCGATAATTTCGCCCATTTTTAAGTCAGGTGATAAGACTCTGCCTAGGAACTATCGCTGAGTTGCCCTTTTGGACAATGAGGCAAAATTCTTTGCAGGCACTCTGCTGGACGAACTGCAACTTTGGGCCGAAGACAATTCGATCATTCCCCTAAACCAGACTGGCTTCTCCAAATCTGTTGGAACTGTAACAAACATAACAACCTTGGATCTGTTAATAGATAAGGCCGAGATTACAAAAATGCCACTATACTTGTGCTTTATCGATTACTGGGCTGCTTTTGATCACGTAAATCGCAACAGACTTTGGTTAAAATTGGCCGGCTGGGGCATACCACAGGCTTTACTAAATCTGCTAATCAATCTGCATACGGAGACCTGGATTCAAGTAAAGTTGGGGGATGGGTCAGCTTTATCAAGAAAGATACCAACAACGAAAGGACTCAAGCAAGGCTGTGTGCTGGCCCTGACCCTATTTAATCTGTTTCTTGCAGACCTTATCCCGCTACTAAATGCCAGCAATTCACATGCTCCAAAAGTTGGGAATCTTGTATTACCGTGTCTACTTTATGCTGACGACCTAGTTCTGATTAGCCAAACGAAGGTGGGTCTACAGAATCTTCTTAACACTACATTTGATTACTCTGAGGCAAATAATCTGAACATTAACTTGGAGAAAACCACAACTATGTCAATTAAAAAGAATTCCAAGAAAACACCTGTCTGGTTTTGGGGCAAGACTCGTATAGACTCAGCAATAGAGTATAAATACTTGGGGGTGATCATCGACAAAGGTGGGCATTTTGCAGCCCAAAGGGACACAATTAAAAGGAAGGGAACAGCCCTAGCAGTTTCGATGAGAAACCTTAACTCTAAACGGAGCGGCCCCTCACTTGCCCCATTGGTTGAAGTAATACGGGCAAAACTCCTGCCTACAATAACTTATGGGAGCGAGGCACAGAGGGGAAGGGACTACAAGCTCTTGGATGGTGTGGTCGCAAAAGCGTATAGAATAATCTTTGGTCTACCAACAAGAGTTTCTCCAGCACAGATTAGGCTCGAGTTTGGTGTTCAAAAGCAGACCCTTGCAAGATAAGGTGCGATAGTCAATCAATCGATCTGGTACCACCAAGAATGGGGGAAGATTTTCAGTATTTATCATGCATAAACAACGCCCAGCATAGGTTTATTCTCTTGCGTTTCCGCATGAACATGATTCCGCTATTCTTGGGATATCCCCAAAGGAAATATAAATTATCAGATCTTTCACCCTGTCCCTGTAACAACCGCGCAGCACAGTCAGACCTACATATTGTATTATTTTGCAAGATGTACATAGAGGAAAGGCAAACATTTATACTCCCAATTCTGAGGTACCCTAATTTTAGACAATGTCGGGTAGCCATGTATTTTTTTAAAACCCTACAGGATCAATTTGTATGCTGCTCTTTTGCCTCATTTTTGTGGGCTTGCTTTAGGAAGAGGAAAAAAGTGGGGCGACATTTTAGCTCGAGTAATTAATTAATTCTAAATTTTGAATAGTTTTTATTCTAAGTGATTTTATATGAACTTTTATGATCACGGTAAATCTGTTTAATTCTCATTTTAAGTATGTAAATGTGTGTATATATTGTTGCTGCTGTTGGAAATTTTTATATAATCTGTCCTTTTATGATCTGTTTTAAAAGATCGAATAAAGCTGTGTGATTGATTGAGGTGCGATAGTCATCTTTTGGGACAAAGTAAGAAAATCAAAACCAGGAACCCTAAATTGGCATTTGTGGTCAGAACTTCAACAGAAAAAATCATCACCAGCGGCAAAATACGTATTAGCAAGCTTGACCACCCTGGGTCTCATTGAGCTTTGGGAAACACCTATAAGTCACTGCCTTCTCAAAAAAGTAACAAAGAAAACAGTAAAGAGTCAATCCTGGATCGGAGACAAGGCATCCCTATCCAGAAGGTCGCACGGCTGGATGATCTTGAGCTCCTATTCCACTCTTGCTGCTCAAAAATACCTAGCCCTAGGGTTTGCCAAATCTACTAAAATTCAATTCTTAAAGTACCGACTTGGCCTGCTACCATGCATAAAGCACTATCCACACTGGCTAAAAAACCAATCCGATTCCATCTGTCGCCTGTGCGGTGTAGCGCATGAAGACATGCTGCACCTTCTCTGTATGTGCAAAGAACTAACACAGGAACGGAAACAGCTTTTAAAGCCACTTTTTAATCAGAGAGGTATCCGCACACGGAGGCAGGCTGTGCTGGCGTGCTTTGCACCTGAGGACACGCAGCTGAATTGCCGCCTGGTAAAATATTTGAGACAAGTAGAGAAGAGAATGCCACAAAATCGAGATGCTGACCTCCGGCCACCAACTTCGGATAGAATAACATTATAGCGAAAAGGAAAAAAGTCGGACGCTGTTAAACAAATGTTTATTTTACTAATGTATTGCAAAGACCAATTGGCTTGCACTGATTTTTACTGATTTTTAGTAAATTGTTTTTCACTATTTTAAAAATTGTAACTTATAAATGAAACGCTATGGGATACTCTGTAGCAATGGTTTTAAGTAACTATGCTAAATAAAAAATACTATACTACTACAGTGCAGAGGTAGCTGCAGGAAGAGAAGAGGGAGAGGCATCATTTCCACCAGGCGCAATACAGAAGGGTTCAGCTGCTGGATTAAGATTAGTTAACATAGATTAATAGGCGTAAAACTGCAGCACATACTTCATTCTGTATTCTAGCCAAGGAGTCAATAGAAGATAGATCCTTCATTAGAGGGCAGAGGTGGGGAATTCCTATCTCCCGATGCCGAGACATCTAGATTTCTTAGGAGGGCAAGAGGTTTTAATTTGTATTTTGTCCAAAGGACAAGTAGACAGTCTTATGGTAATCCGATACACAGGTGTTCAACCCTGTTAGTCACAGCCATGTTAATAAGTAGCTCTGAGCAGTTTATTGGCAGTGTAAGGGTCAATGCAAAAGCTGGGGCCTGCACTTTTTTTCCCCCAGAGCAGAAGAACAAGATGATAAAGCAGAGCTCAAAGTTGCAGCCAGCTCCATAGGCTCGTGTGGCTTCCAGGCCCTCCCCTGTTCCTTTTATTTTCTTTGAGCATGAGACAAACATCGTGCTTCTGCAGCTCCAGTACACTCACAGCACTGGCATGTAAGAGGCTGCCTTATCTGCCTCTTGGCCCCTTGCTCTGACTTGAACTGTATGACCCCTGCCTTTTAATCTCTGCTCCACTCTTGGGCCTCATACGGCCCCAAGATCCCTGCTCATCTTCAACTCACTTTTCTTTCCCTTCTCATGCAGATCGTGCACCCCCTTCTTTGCACTTTGCCTTTCCTGTACACCTTATGTTTCACCCGGTGCCTAAACCTGCTAATCCCACCCCACCACCCTCCGCCGCCCTCTCTGACAGCCCTGACCCGCTCCCCTTGGCCTCTCATATCTTACGTCATCCAGGGCTTACATTAAAGCTCATTAGTTTCTCCATGAGGCTTTCATGCAGGCCTAAGGCCACCCCCATTTCTGTCCTTGCACTAGGCCTCTCATCTCACTTTGTGCATGCACCAGGGGCATTTTGAACACACTGCTGTAGCAACTACAGCAGCTGTGGAGTTCTTGATGGGCCTCTTCAGTCTGCAGGTCCGCAGACAAAGGGCCATAATGGATTTGAAAGGGGTGGGTGGGTGAGTGATTGGGTGAATAAATAAATGCATGGATGAATGAGTGAAAGGGTGGATGGATAGATGCATGGATGAATAAGGGAAAGGGTGGATGGATAGATGCATGGATGAATAAGTGAAAGAGTGGATGATAGATGCATAAATTAATGAGTGAAAGGGTGGATGGATAGATGCATGGATGAATGAGTGAAAGACTGGATGGATAGGTGCATGGATGAATGAGTGGAGTGAAAGGGTGGATGGATAGATGCATGGATGAATGAGTGAAATGATGGATGTAAGGATGGATGCGTGAAAGAATGGATGGATAAGTGCAAGGGTGAATGAAGGGATGGATGAGTGGATGGATGGATGGGGTGAAAGTGGATGGATGAGTGAAAGGCTGGATGGCTGAAAGAAAGGGTGGATTAATGGGTGAGAGATAGAGTAGATAAATGGATGGCTGAGTGGGTGGGTGGATGAATCGGTGGGTGGGCAGGTGGCTGGCTGGGTGGAAGGGTTGATGGATGGATGGGTGGATTGTTGAGTGTAAAGGTGGATGGATACATGAGCGAAACAGAAGATGGATGGGGTGAAAGGGTGGATGGATGAGCGAAAGCATAAATGGAGGAAGTGAAAGGGTGGAAGGATATATGAGTGAAAAGGAGGATGGATGGGATGGATGAGTGAAAGGATGGATGGAGGGATGAGTGAAAGGGTGGATGAATATGAGTGAAGAGGAGGATGTGTGGGGTGAAAGGATGGATGGATGAGCAAAAGGATGGATGAGTGAAAGAAAGGCGGGATAGATGAGTTTAATCGATAGGTTTGGAGATGGAAGGATAGGTTTGAACAGGGGCTTCGTGAACGCCCCACTTTATCAGCTACTGTAGAGGTGGAGCTCTTGATGGGCCTTTTCTGTCTGCAGCTCGACAGACAAAGGCTCGTAATTAATGTGAAAGGGTGTGTGTGAGTGAAAGGATGGATGGATGGATGTGTGGGTGAAAGGATGAGTGAGTGTAAGTGTGGCTGGCTAAATGGATGGATGAATGAGTGACAGGGATGGTTGAGTGACGGGGATGGTGGATGGACAAAGGATGTTATAATAAAGGAAAAGGTGAATGGATGGATGGGTTACAGGGTGTATGGATTAGGGAGCGAAAGGATGGATGAGTGTAAAGGATAAATGGATGGATGAGTAGAAGGATGGATTGATAGATGGGTAGAAGGGTGGGTGGATGGATGAGTGAAAGGATGGATGGATAAGTGAAAGGGAGAGTGGATGGAGTGAAAGGGTGGGTGTATGGATGAGCGAAAGGATGGACGGATGGCTGAAATGGATAGGTTTGGAGATGGATGGGTAGGTTTGGATATGGATGAGCGAATGGACTGACGAATCAACAGATGGATGAACATATTGGTGAAAGGCTAATGGATGAAAGAATGAATGGATGACAATGTAAAGGTGAAATGCTAGATATCACTGGGTGAAAGGATGAATGGATAGATGCTTAGATGGAAGAGACAGAGCTATTCTGGAGAGGATTCCAATGACTTTTTTCGCTTGCTTGGTGTCATAAGAGCTTTGGATCAAAGTGGGGGGTATTTTAATTTTCTGGTTACTCACATGGCCTGCACTATGCTCCTTTCTCTACCTGGGGATTATCAGGTAGGCGTGGTGCTGTTTGCCAGCGCGTTCTTACTAGACAGCCAGTATTTGGTCTCATAAAGGCCACATTGCCATAGAAATTCCTGGCACTGAACAAAACTACTTTGTAAAGGAGCAGAATGCTGTCACACACAATGAAGCCAGCCAATAGATAGGAAGAGAAAGCATTTTAATAAAAACAAAAGGTCTTGGTTAACTCAGATTTAATTAGGGGCTCAAATGTTAAAGAAAGTCACAAAAGTGCACCCATGATATATGTCCTTGTATTAATGCAGATTTACGTTTTTCATGAATTCACATGAATTTCCTTAAGTAGGCCAGGAAACAGTAATCCTAGAAAATATTTGTGAATTGCATTTTAGCATGAGCAAAGATGAATGTGCCCCAGTGGAAATCTGTTGAGTGTTTACAAGTTCACCTTTTCTCCAACCACATTTTTCCCAGCCCTGGAAGAAACTTTACTTCTGCCGTTGTCAGGGGTAAATTTCCAACCTTTCTCAGTATGGGAAAAGATTAGAGAAGAGCTGGTGAAAACCCCCAAAAGTCAAATCCTTCTATAGTATTAGCCTGACACTAACCAGAGAGCCTATTATCAGAGCTCTTCTATAATGAGATTGCTGCCATTATTTTACGGCGCACTATGTGGCACCAAAGGGACAAGTGGAGTTTGTTACAGGACAAGTAGATTTATGAAGCTACTTGTCCCATGGACAAGTACATATTTCATTAAATTCCACACCCCTGAGAGGGTAACGGACATTATACCTTAAATCGTTAATGTCAACATTGTCAGTCTTGGTTGCCGTAACCTTTGAGGCAAATCCACCGACATCTTGAAAATTGAGTTTTTTTGGGGACTTTTTAAAAATGTTCCGTTTATTCTTTCTCCGCAAGCACAGTTTTTTAGGTCGAGCATTCGAGACCTATTGTAACTTCTCTTGTGGAGTTAAAGCCATCCCCCTGCTGGCCATTTGTTTGTTTCAGTGTCCTTTTAAAATCTTCTCTTACTTGTGGTCAATCCTTCTCTTTGTCCCTCCTGATTGTCTTTCTGTTTCTCCCACACAGCAGGGACTAAGTACTGTATTATTACACTTTGGTTGTTTATTTGTAGTTTGGGGATTTTTTTGTTTCTCCTTTCCTGCTCGTGCTAGTGTTTGCCTGTGTTCAGCTCGGCGCCCGTAACTACTCTCATTTTAATGGAGCTTTCCTCCCTACCACCTCCTCCCATGTGGCTGCATGCCCGTGCCACTCCCCCTTGTTCCTAGTGCTGCCTTCCCGTCCCTCACCCCTCCTGCCACTTTACTTGCTTCTTTTTACGGTCCATTGATGCTAAAGTGCATCGGAAGGCATGCCTCCACGCCCTTGTCCTGTATCTAGTTTATGGCAACACTTTAAGTCGTCTGGGGACTGCCCGGAAGTAGTGGGCTGGGCTGTGGATGGCTCCAACGTGGGATTCGAACAACGCAAGCCCTTGAGCCTAATTGTTTAACAAAGCACACCAGCTAAGCAGAGAGAATCCGAATTTATCAAACAGTATAAATTCTCTGTGATGCTGCTGCGTGAACTGCTGATGCAACGTCTATGTTGGTGTTTTCTAACTAGTGTGGAGACAAAGTAAGCCATAGCTGCCTCCATGCCTGGGTGCTGCCTGCTCAGAACCTCCTGCTCATTAGCGTGCTCATGTAAGGCTAGTGAAGTGTAGTACTCTCGCACTGCCGAGACTGGTCATGCGCCTAGAAGCTTAGCTCCTTGCACCGTGGGAACAGCGGCCATTATGGATAATTATGCGCAGTGTCTGGCCGTCCGTGGCTGCACTGATAATTCTGTTGGCTTTTGCTGGTGTCCTGCCTTTCATCAGAATTACCTAGTGTTGCTCCGGTTCATTTTGCTACAGGAACTTTGGAATTGTGCGGATTAATAATGGCCTTTTACGAGATGTTCTGTTAGTTTATTACACAACGCTATAGGTTATCATTCATCAAATACTCTCACACATGGTGGTTGACTGCCAGCTCCGAAGGTGAGCCGTTGCGCCAACCACAGCTCGCTGAGTTTCATGCTCGCTTTGGTAATTGCAGCTGAGTGGGACAAAGCGCGGGTTGTGCTGCAGGCGGCTGATGCAGTTTGATCACACGTGAAAGGAGTGCTTCAAGGCCTGCATCAACCCTCCCCCACTCTGATATCCCAAATGTTGCTTTTGTCTCAGTCCCCTCCCCCATTTCAAATATGGGAGCTCGTTCCTGCCACTGGGTGCATCGCTCGCTTCTTGGCTCTATAGTCACTGGAAGTAGAGGAAATGAGGAAAGCCCCCATCTGCTGACTTGTAGCGCTATTAAGAATGATATATTGACCATTGACTCCCTTTTGCATAACTGACTCCATTTTCTGTGCTGACTCCATCTTGTGTAACAGACTCCATTTTCTGTGCTCGCACGTAGCTGCAAAGTGGGGAGGGGATGTTTTCGCTCTTCACTTGTTTTCGCTCCTTACTGATCAGAGTGAACTGGAACATGTTGTGTGGGATGCGTGCTTGGTACCTTACAGGGCAGAGATTGTCGTTGCCAGTGGAATGTACAGCTCTGTCTCGGAGTCAAAATACAGGGGCCTGGCCAGCTCTTGTCTTGACCTTGACACAGACCAGTACTGTCAGCTCGGTTTTTCGTAACGGGAGAAAGGGGGCAAGGTTTCTAGAACCTTCGCCTCACGTTGAGTAAAAGGTATTAAAGGCGGGGAGTTTTCGCGGGCAGGTAGGAGCTCATTTGTGGAGTAGACATACTGACACAAAAAGAATCTGGATTTGGGTCCCGATTGAACTCCTTCCTGGGCTGTCGAAGGGCTCCTCCAGCTTGAGTTGGCAAGGATGTTGCATGATCGATCGGTGAGGTGTTACTTAGTTTGTGTATATAATTTCTAGGTTTCTTTGCTCTTTGCTACATGTATATATGTTACATGTTATTCTGGTTTTGTGCCTAAGTTACTTGGTATTTGGGAGTCTGCATTAACCGATATATGTTGCCTTCCTTTCCAAAATATTGAATTAATAAACATGTGTGTGTCACTTTAAATGCACCTGGGTGTGTTTTCTAGCCTCGCCTTAAGAGAGTGCTGGGTCTTGTTTTATTGCCTCGTCTCTTGGGAGTGCTGTTTTACGTGCATTGTTTAAAGGTGCAGCAGTACATCTGCCTCCTCTCGGGAGTGCAGGGTCCAAGAGTATCCTATTGTGTCAAATTAAAAATCACTACATTTTGGCGTCACTTGCAGGATTCGAAAAAAAATTAAAAGGGGAAAGAAAAAATGTTTTCCAGAAAAACAAAGGCAGATTCCCAGATACCAATTGAAATACCTGGATGGGAAGTAGTCCCATATGGTATGCTTGCCCACGATTGGGCTCATTGCGCTGAGCTGAGTGAAAATTGGAATGTGTGTTTAGCTGACGCTGAGCCAGCACAAGTGGTTGCGTGTTTGCAAAAAGTGAAAGTTTGAGAAAGGGAAAGAGCTTAGCGCGTTAGGGCGAAGAGGCTGGATCCTCTTGTGTGCTTATCGTAAAATGCATGAAAAATGTGTTCAGCTGCAGCACGAACATGAGAAAATTGAAAAACAGTTTGTTGAAGCCAAAAATACCTCTACGATGTTAACTTGTCAGAATAAGCTATTACAAGATAAGTTGGAAACTTACCAGACTGTGGCGGAAAAGGCTGCAGTACGTATCGCACAATATAAGTACAAGAAAAGGAGGGGAAGGGTTAACAAGACAAAAGTACATTTAGCTATCGCCAAGGTAGGAATTGACTGGGACCCAGAAAGGTGGGATGGAAATATTTGGGATTCTTCAGAGTTTTCAGACTCTGGTGGAGAGATTGATCAAGCCGGCAGTCAGGGTGAGTCGGAAGAACGTAAAGTGGTTCAGGCGCAGCCCATACATCGTAGGAAAATACAGAGTGGTCCAAATTTTCCACAGGAGGTTGCAATGGATTCTATCGAGGATTTTACTCAGCAGGAGATTAATGACATTTTAGACAGATTCCGACAAAAACCCGGAGAATCTCTGCTTCCATGGATGGTGCGGATGTTTGATCTGGGCACCTCTGGGGTAATGTTGGATCATGGCGATGCAGTGAAATTCTGCACACTCAGTACTGATCCTACAGTGCAGGAGCAGTTTAGGAATTACAGGGGCGATAATCAAACTAACTTGATACAATTGGCAGTGGTTGGATGCAATCATAAGTACCCGACAGAGTCAGACTGGCCAGTGAATGATACACCTTGGTATACATTGAGAGATGCTATACAGAGGCTTAAGGAGGAAGTGATGAAAACTGCTATTTTTCTGGATAATGCACATAAGTTGATGGATGGACTATTGACTGTGTCAGTGCGAAATAAAATAATCTGTTTGGCTCCCCCTGCTTACAAAGGTGATGATGACTTTGCTAATTAACCAGACTGGTAACAATTTGGCGCAGGTGATTGAGGCAGTCCGTGAGTTGGGGGACTTGATAAAGACTGAAAGAGCCTCCAGGTCTGAGACCCGTACAGACAATAACAGGATGTCTAGAAGAGATATGTTTTTGGCTTTGTTGAAGGATGGAGTGGCGAAAGAGCAGATAGATGGAATAGAAACTAAAAGTCTGTGGGAGATGTATCGGAAAAGAGGGTTGGACAAGAAGGAAGGAAGCAGGAGAGTGAATAAACAGAATAAAATTCAAAGAAAGCCAGAGGTGGATGATGAGGAAAAGGAGGGTGAGAGAGTTGCGCATTTGAAGATGAAGGAAGGAAGAGATTCAGAAAGTGAATGGCTCAGTGAGAACCGGAGGGGGTAGGAGTTCCCCAGAGAGTATGACAGGTTGTACTCAGATTTGACCTGGGCAACGGCTGACAGATTGAAAGCAGATTAGGAAATAAGTCAAGCTCCAGTACAGAGATGGGCTCGCAAAGACAATAGACCTTATGTTGACATAGAAAGTTATTGGAAACATCGTAATGTTCAAAAGGCCCGAGCCCTAGTAGACACCGGAGCGGAGGCCACTTTGATATATGGAAATCCCAAAAAGTTTAAAGGACAGTATTTCACAATCACAGGCTTAGGCGGTAAAGAGACACCAGCAGTGCAGACAAAGGTCCAAATGAAAATAGGGAGAATACCAAAAGAGAGTACACTGTATTGATTGTGCCCCTCTCTGAATATATGATTGGAATTGATATCTTGAAGGGAATGACTCTGTATTTGGAGGATGGGTACTATCAATTTGGATCAAAAAGGTACATTTCAATTGGCGCCGTAAGGGTGGGTCACTTGAAGATTCCTCCAGTGAAGGTGCCCCAGGCTACTAAGGTAATTCATTTGAAACAGTACAGAATTCCAGGAGGGCATGAGGAGATCAGTGCAACCATACAGGACCTGATAGAGGCAGGGGTGGTGACTCCAATCACTACCGCCTGGAATAACCCTGTGTGGCCTGTGCGCAAAAGTGACAATAGTTGGTGCATGACAGTTGATTATCGTGAATTGAACAAGCACACACCTCCTTTGACTGCCGCTGTCCCAGATACTGTTACCTTAATTGAGAGAATACAGAAGCATCCTGGGACTTGGTATGCAACTATTGATATTACCAATGCTTTTTTTTCTATATCAATAGCCCCTGAGTGCCAAGAGCAATTTGCATTCTCATGGAATGGTAGGCAGATCACATTCAAAAAATGACCTATGGGGTACTTGCACAGGCCTACTATCTGTCACCGGCTGGTGGCGGAGCAATTAAATGAGGTACCAGTTATTCCTGGAGTACAGCTTTGCCATTACATTGATGACGTAATGATACAGGGAGAGACACAGGAGCAAGTGCAGATTCAGTTAGACAGGATTGTGGAGCATTTGCAGAGTAAAGGGTGGGAGATAAATCCCGCAAAGGTACAAGGACCCTCTCAAAATGTGAAGTTTTTGAGCATCAGGGACACAGAGAGGTGGTGCCGGAGGTGAAACAAAAGATCAAAGAATTTGCTGTGCCACAAAATAGGAAGGAAGCCCAGTGTAGTGTAGTTCCTATTTCCCTAATAGGCTCTGCGCATTGGAATAATATACCCTATAGGCTTGACATAGGACTAAGGTCAGTATGTCCCTATCGAGTATATTAAACTTAATTACTTTTGTGCCAGCTAACTCAGAGGCCACTAGAAACTCCTTGCGAACAAGAAGGGAGTAGTTTCTGGCAACCGCATAAACATGACAACTTTGTTTCCCTTTAGAATCGGAACACTTCTCAGAATCGTGGAAACAATAGATAACAGTTTCACTCAGCTAATCGTGCATGCTTAGTTTCCTCAGAGTTTCACAGAAAGAATAGACGGGCGTTTCAATAAAAAGGATTTATTGAACAGTCTTGTTTCTCGTGTAAGAGATATGTGCTGTTACGATCATAAGACAGTATGCAAGATATATAATGTACAGCGTAAGCAGTAGAAAGAAATAATACTGCGCTAGCATTATCTTTTAGCATATATTCACGTACCTAAATAACATGAGCTAAAAATGCGAGTACTCATATGATGCTTCTCTAAGCTAGTTCTACCCCAGTGTACCTAACCTGATCTAGGTGTAGGGCAAGGTAAGAAGTAGGTGAAGTATTCTCTAATATGGGATACTAAGAGTATGTTAAGTCTAGTATGCCAAGAGTCTGGTATGCCAAGAGTCCCTCTAGGTTCTAGTCATCTCCATACCTTGAGAATGAGAGAGGTGGGAATCTCCTTCCGGATCTCCGAACTCTAACACCCCGCGAAGGGAGTCAGAACACTGGAAGCTGGATTCTCTGCGAGCAGGGATGACAGCGTCTTCTCAGTGCGTCAGGCCGGGATACGGGCTCCTCTGAAGTCGAGGTCTCCTCTAACTTGCTTGGGCAAGGGAAGGTATATTTATACCTGGTAGGTGCCTTGGAATGTTAGCATTGACGTGAAGTCGGACAGAGGAAGACATCAGGAATGAACCCTTAAGGTATAGCGGTTCATGCATAATAAATGAGTTCTTGGAAAAATCAATAATCCTGTGCTGGGGGAAACTCCCAAGAGGTTAAGGGTCTGGTTTCTAAGAACTCGTTGTGACGTTAGGGTGGACGGATGTCGGTGACCATGCCTGTATTTGGAGTGCACGGCTAATGCCTAAATAAGGACTGGGATTCTATGCTTATATAAGGGCAATGCGAATTGTGCCTATATAAGGACATGTTTCAGGAAAACCTATATACGGACACCTAAAGCGGAATACAACACCCACTCCACTTTCGAATGAACAATAATACTAAATGCTAAACATGAAATGCTAAACATTAAATTGAGTACCACATGTTGCTAAAAACATTTCTAAAAGCATATTAAAAGAAGTTTAAAAAAAACAGTTGCTAAACATGTAATGCAATAGGTACTGTGCATTTAAAGCATTTTTTCATTCTAGGCATACATCATAAATAAAATGCAACCTGAATGAATAAACAGAAATATATACATATGATGAAATGGTTGACAAGTTTTCAAAAATCAAAGCCATTGCAAATCATGGAACTAAATGAAATTTTTAGACAAATAAGGTGATATTGTGTCACTGGAAGTAGTCAAAGAAGTCCGTTTTATAAGAATAGTTCTACTGTAAGCAGATTGTTTTGCCATGTATGTTAAAAAAATAAAGAAAAAGAAAAAAGTCAATTTTAGGAAGAGTTCCAAGTTTTGAAAATATGAAGGCCAAATTCATTGCGTCCCTGGTACACTGTGAGCCGAATCAAAGTCAGTGTATGGGTCTGGTGAAAACATGAAATCATCTATTTCTGTAGACAACAGATCGTCTACCGAAGTCGGTGACAGTTGGAACACCTCATGTAGAAGATTAATTGCACAAAGATGTGAAGCATCGCCTTCAGCATTGGATGCCGCTGCAATGTTCGCGTCCGTTGTTACCTGTGTGCCTGTTGATCCATCTCGTACCTCAGCAGCAGCAGGAAGCGTCTGTGAGATCTCAATGAATGCCGTCATCAGGATTGGTAGCCTCTGGGGACAACACAGAGCATGGGCCGTTATCGGGTCCAGCAGAGTATCGACATCCGTTGGCATGACTGATGGGAGTGTTAGACAGGTGTCCAGCACGCATTCTTCACCGCAAAGCAGGCAGCGTAGAACAGGTAAGATGCAATCTTGCCAGATTGGTCTAAACGACAGGAACCATGTTGTATTTAATTCTCGTAGACGAGGTACGCCCAAAAGTTGGACTATGCGCTCACGGCACTTCCGTTCTAGGAGAGCTTTCTCCACATCGCTCGGAGTGAAGTCGGTGAACAGGCTTGCCATAGCGTAGTAGTAGGAATAAAAACAGGATTCCCACAAATGCTAGAATTAATGGCACGCCACCAAACACCGATTGGGCGAACTTTGGGATGATTCCGAGGACCAAAGGGGATGATGGACGGAGTGTTGAACATTGCAAGCACTCACCCCCAACCGGTCCTAGGATGCTTGATTCCGGTCCAGGGAAGACATGGCTTGGCAGTTCGGTCTGGACTGTTCCCATAAGGCACAGGGTCAAGACTGATTTGCATATGGCTATGTCTGAACTGGGGTGGCGTGGTGAAGCAAAAATAACGATGGATTAAACCCAGATCTGTGACTGGGGGTGAATGTTTGCCAATGTGCAGCATTCCGTCCATCAACTTGTGTGTTTTGCATTTTGCCCTAAGTGGGAAGGGTATGCCCAGACGTGGGACCCGTGCTCACTACGCCACTGGAGTCAAGCTATCCTGGCTGATGAAGGCTGATAGCCTGAAACCAGTCCTAGGATGCTTGATTCCGGTCCAGGGAAGACATGGCTTGGCAGTTCGGTCTGGACTGTTCCCATGAGGCACAGGGTCAAGACTGATTTGCATATGGCTATGTCTGAACTGGGGTGGCGTGGTGAAGCAAAATAACGATGGATTAAACCCAGATCTGTGACTGGGGGTGAATGTTTGCCAATGTGCAGCATTCCGTCCATCATCTTGTGTGTTTTGCATTTTGCCGTAAGTGGGAAGGGTATGCCCAGACGTGGGTCCCGTGCTCACTACGCCACTGGAGTCAAGCTATCCTGGCTGATGAAGGCTGATAGCCTGAAACCGGTCCTAGGATGCTTGATTCCGGTCCAGGGAAGACATGGCTTGGCAGTTCGGTCTGGACTGTTCCCATGAGGCACAGGGTCAAGACTGATTTGCATATGGCTATGTCTGAACTGGGGTGGCGTGGTGAAGCAAAATAACGATGGATTAAACCCAGATCTGTGACTGGGGGTGAATGTTTGCCAATGTGCAGCATTCCGTCCATCATCTTGTGTGTTTTGGATTCCGAGGACTGCCTGGAAAGGTGCTAACAGTCCTGAACAGATGGTCTTAAATACATGTACAATGCCGCTCGTATCAGACATGTTAAAGATACGTCCCATAATTTCTGCGAAATGTATAGGGCAGTTTGTACGAATTAAAGCCTGTATCTCAGCCGAAGTCCTTGCAATTTGTAAATCATAGATTTCTTTGGCCGAGGTCAGAGGCACTGTTTGTTGCAAAAGCATGGCTTTCAGTCTGCTTAAAGTATCAAAACGTATAAAAGAAACATTCAATGAAGGCCATAGAGGCGACTCCTGACTGTGTCTATTGGGGGAACAATACTTGCATACAGCAAGTGACCCTGGAGTCGACCGTTACCAGATATGGGATGCCTGGCAACATGCCACAGCAACTCTGATCATTCAACATGAGGTAACTCCCGCTAGAAAGTTGGCCAAACGTTGGATTAATCACAGCAGCTGGTGTACCTTGCTGGTGGCAGGACAAATTTGCCACAGAACCATTACAAGCCCCGTGTAAAGAGATGTCCTGACATATGAGTGAACCGCTTAATGCCCTTTCACAGTGTGTACCGCTTAAAAACACTTCACGATCCCCACTCCAACATCTGTAGTTGTACGGTAAATTCCAAGATGTCTTAATGTATTCTTTACCCAACCTTTCATATTTGCCTGCTTGCATTTGTTTGAGGCAATACTGAAACTGAAAAGTAGTGACAGAGAGTGATTTTGCCATGGATAAGCCATTCTGTAGCAGGTTTTTCTGCTACGGTAAATGGTAATTTTTCCAGTTTTTCAATGCTCAGAACTGTATACTTTGCTCCCCTTTGTGCCAATTCAATCTGTTTATCAGTAAGATTGTATTCTGCAAACAGAGACGACGTGTTGATAAAACGCTAAGGCACATAGCCCGCACGCAAAGATTGCAGCATCCAGCCTAATAACATAATAGAACGTAACTGTGATTGGCCTTGTTGTAACATGGCTAAATCTTGTTCCAGTATGTCAATAGCAGAGGATGCAATGTTGTCCAATGAATAAATTCTGGTTGACAAAGTTGTTAACCCATTGTCGACCACAGAGAGAGTTTTCTCTAAATTAATTCGATCAAGTTCACGTATTCGTTCTGCGGCCTCTGCCTGTGAAACCTTCCATACTTCATTATAAGCAGCATAAATGCCGGCTTATATGAAACTGTTTTGACGCGGTTTTCTCGGTCCTAGCAAGTATTCCCTACGGTCTGCGTCTTCTTTAAGTAAAGATAAGTGTTGTTTCACATCCTCAAGTGTAGATTTTTGTAGCCAGTCGAGGCACAATTTTCCTACACTGTATGTTGTTACTACCCCCGGATGTTGTCTTTGAACGTATCTTGGGTCTGGCCTATGAATAGTAAAGCCCTGTCTTCTATTCAGGAATCTTTCTTGACAGATGTTTGTGTCTGTGGGCCAGAGTAACCATTTTCTCCAATCAGAATCTGTTCTGTTGTTTTGTAATATTGTGGCAACTGTGACCACTACCTGTGTAGTGCTATTACGTGCAGGTGTTGGCACAGAAGGTGTGTTCATGTCTTTGATCTTGGCTAAACCAAGGCAAGACGTTTGTTGCACAGTGTCATTCAAAAACATAATTTGCTGTGGGATTATACATGCTCTAAACAAAGCTTCTATCCCCTGCACTTGCCAATCTTTAGAACCCCAGACAGATTTCGTGTCTATTGTGTCTTTCCACAAGTCAAATCCATGTTTAGGCAGTTGGGTAATAAATGCTGCAGAGTAAATCTGTTTTGTATTTGTTAACATAATTTTCTGTCCTGTTTTGTTTCCATTTTTATAGTAAAATGTTTCTGGATCAGATGTATTGTACCCTGAAAAATAGGGAAACTTTTTAGCAAACGTTTTTGAACTACCTTTTGGTGGTGTAGGACAATGTTCCCATTGGTGAAACATAAACACATTTCTAGGTGTTGCAGATTTATGCAAGAAATGATGACCATAGTCGGTATAACAGTAAAGCTGTTCGTAGTCTGATGAACCCTCTAAGTATTCATTGTTAGAGAATGCAGCAGACCTTTCTAGATCAGACATCATATCATTAACAGTCTCAAAGTCCCAATCATCAGAATAGGTACTAGAGGTAATAAAGTCACTTAATGAAATTTTAAATAAATGTGGAATGTTCAAAAGTTCCGTAGGGCCGAAGATATCGTAATCGATCTTGTCCCACACTATACCATCCTGTATAGGAACGGCTGTGATGTTCACTGCTGACAAGTCTCTTGCTTCACGATGGGATGATTTGTGTGGTTTCAAAAGTAAGTTCACATTTTTACTTTCAGTGTCCATATGGATATATCTGCCATTTATAAGCATGCTGATAGTCATAACCAAAGCTAGCGAAAGCAGAAAGAAAAATATTCCAGAAATAATCCATAGTTCAATCCATGGTGAAACCAGATAAGTCTCTTTCAGGAAACGAAAAAGGTCTTGTACTTGTTGTTTGAAAGTTTGTAGGGCTGGCGTCGTTTCAGGCTCACTGGGATCCTCAGAAAACGTATCAAAGTTAATGAAATAGCCAGAAGCAGTTCTGTCAATTGTTGGAATTGCATCAGGATTTGTTGAAATCGCTGGAACCGGTTGATCACTTGTTACGTTGGTGTAGACAGGTGTATCTGGACGAACTGTTACTTGAGTTTCAAGAGGGACGAGTTCCATAGCATTGTTGCTTAGTCCTTCATCTGTTACTGCTGAATTCTCGATTGCTATGAGTCTTTCAGTCTGAACCTCTTGGATAGTAGTGAGAGGAGTGCGTCTGCTACTAGGTCGGAGTCCACGAGGCCTACTATTTAGTATTGGCCACATACTGTGGTTTGATGAGGTCGATTGACACAAATCTTTTCTCCTTTTTTCCAGCAAGGGGCGGCAGAAGTACTGTTCTTGTTCCGTGGATGGCTAGGACAGGTACTGGTTGTCTGTAAGAAGGTCCAAATTCCTTCTTGTCCGCAATCTTCTCTCTGACTAGATCCCCAACTTTTGGGATCCAGACAGGCCTTGCTGGGACTGCCGGTTTTTCCCCAGTGGTGGTTGGCTTCAGGAACACGTTGCTTTGCTTCGATCTTAGTTCATTTAGATCCTGTAAAACAGCCAAACGATCTTTGATATCAAAGGGTTTATTTTCCACCACTGTGCCTTTACATTCGAGATCAGGAACCCATATTCTTGTCCCAAATAGGACCTCATATGGAGTGACCCCCTAGAGAACTTCTTGGCAAATTATTTAATGAGCTTTGGACCCCATAAAGATGTTTGACCCACCCATCACCCGAACCTAATACTCTAGCTGTTATAGACTGCTTTATGTCCCGGTTTTTCCTTTCCACAACAGAATTTCCCTCTAGATGAAACGGAGAGGAGTACCGCAATGCTACGCCCAAACTGGCCATGGCTTCTTTGTAAGCCCGAGAGCTAAACGCTGGGCCATGGTCAGAATGTAGTGTGCCAATTGCGTATGTGCCGATAAAGACTCGCAAATCTTTTATAACAGTTCGAGCGTCAGCCGAGCGCTGAGGCCATATCCATGGGAACCTTGAGCATGAATCCACTGCGACCATGATATATTTATAGTTACCGTCCCTTTGTAAGGGGCCGCAGTGGTCCAGGTAAACACAAGCTAATGGTTTGTCTGAAATCAACAGGGGTGTCTTGCCAGGGCGTTTCACTGTGGAGACTTTCATCTGTTGGCATATTTCACATTCCAGAACATAGTTCTTGGTCTGTTTCCTAATGCCAGGCCACCAATATCTTTGTTTAAGTAACGATACTGTTGCAGAAACACCTGCATGGGCAGAAGCTATCCCTTCATGTGCTGCTAGGATTAGTCCTAATCTACGTTCCATGTTTGGAATTACCCTATCTCCCACTCCAGGGATTCGAGGAAAAGGAACATTGTTTGCATCAATTACATAAGAGTACTTGAGTGGAAATTTTTTAGGTAACGCTGCACCACTGCCTTTGCTTGTAGCATTGACAGCCAACAATATCTCACTGTCTATTCTCGTTTTTGAACGAGTGATCGCAGCTACGGAAGCCGTCTGAACAGCCCCCTTTGCGGCTTCATCAGCCAATGAATTCCCTGCTACGTGAACGCCATCACGTTGATGACTCAGCGTGTGTATCACGTGAGCCTTTGGTAGTTCGTTTTTTAACTGAACTACTTGTTCCCAAAGCAGTTTATGCTTAATTGTGCCACCTTTTGCATCTTTGAACCTGTTTTCAAGCCAATTTTGCATATATTCATTATACGACTGAACACAGTAGAAAGACTCGCACACTATTAGTGTGGGGAATTCGCGATCTGTACTTTCAAGTGCCAGTTTGAATGCTTGTAGTTCAGCTCGCTGAGCTGTACAATCTCCTAGAGATTGAGTTTTAGTGACCATTGGTCTGAAGATACCATCACGCATGCGACCTTTAACGATCGCGCACGCTGCACTGTAAGCTTGCTTACTCCCTGTAGCGGGTTGTGCGGATCCGTCAGTGTAAATTATGAATTCATACTGATCAAGAGGCAGAATTTCAGTGGGCAGAGGACATTCATGTTCATATTGCAGGAACGCTTGTGTTTTTAAATCTGGATCAAAAACATATTCAACATCTGTTGCAGCAAGAGAATTAACCCATTGTATCCATCTAGGATGTAAAGCTTTTGCATTTGGAATGCTCGCTTTTGTGACCGCCGCTAAGGCCGGTACTGGAGTTACGACAATAATGTGTTTCCCTTGGGCTAGAGCTCTTTCTTTTGCTACAGCGGTTTGAACTGCTGTCAGTATTTTTTCTGTTGAAGTGAAGCGCATTTCTGCTTGTGTATACAAATGTGATTTGTATGCTATTGGTACTTTTTCACCCTCATTAAATGTTAAGTAGGTGAATCCGCATTGTCCCGAAATTATTCGGATCACTAAATTGCGTTGACTTACGCGTGTTTGTAAGTGATTTGTTGCTAACATGTTAGCTTGGAGTGAACGCAGGATTTCTGTGTTCTTGTGTCCAATGTTTGATTGAAAAATCAGGTTTGATTAATTCGTAGAGAGGTTTAACCCTTTCTGCGTAATTTAGAATGTAAGTTCTTCCAAAATTTAGGAAACCCAAGATGGATTGTAAGTTTTTCAGCGTTTTTGGAGGTTGGAGCAGCGCACACTTTTCAAAAAAGTTAGCTGCCAAGCTCTTGCCTTCACTTGAAAGCTCATATCCTAGGAAAAGGACATTGAGATGGGCAATTCTGGATTTTTTAAAGTTGAATTTATAGCCCTCAGAGGCGAAGCCCAATATAATGGTACTCACCCTGTTCAAGTGCCTATCTAGGTCATCGTCTGTCAGATAAATGTCATCGACATATGACAATGCCTCACTATCATAAATTTGTAGTAACTCTGTTACTCTCGCTGAGAATAACCCCGGGCTGTTTTTGAACCCGTGTGGGAGGCGACAAAATTGACGCTGGGTCCCCATTATTGAGAAAGCTGTTAAGTACCTGCTTTCAGGTGCTATGTTTTGACAAAAGAAACCATTTGAAATGTCTAATGTGGTTTTATATTTTTTACGCACAATGTTATTCATTAATGCTGTACTATGTGGATTTTGCACTGCAAATGTTTTTGAACAAGTGTTCAAGTGTCTGTAATCCAAAACTAGACGATATGTATTGTCTGGTTTGGATACAGGAAACAAAGGATTGTTCATTGAGGAGGTGCATGTTTCAATCACCCCTTGGTATTCAAGTTGATCTAAGATCTCCCTGACCTGTTTTTTAGCTTCTTGCTTTATTGGGTACTGCCTTTGTGCAGTAGGATCATTTTTTAGATGTATTTTGTGGTGAGGTGAGTCCTCATCCCATCCTACATGATTTTTGTATAATGCTGGGGCCCGGGCAACTGCCCATTTCCTTGCATAAGTATATTTTTGGTGAATTGGAATATGGTTGGAGAAGGCAGGCATAATGATGTCCTCGCCATGTGGGCACTCCCTGACAAATTGTGGTGACCAGTCTTTTTCTGCTAGAAGTATATCATAACCCCTTGAAAGTTTTTCCCAAAAGAGTATCTTCACTTTTCTTGGTATGTCTCCCTCCATTCGGAGTGTTATTTCATATAACGTTTGTGGAGTACTAACCCTGGTGTCTACAGTCTCTACTGTAATGTACTCATTCAAGTCCACTATCTCCAGAAGTTCCTTCAGGTTCTGGCGAGCTATTGTGACTTCTGCTGCACTGTCCAGCATTGTCTGAGCCCATTCTCCGTTCTTGAGCTGTCTTCTCAGTATTCTCGGCATGTCTGATCTTCAGACCTGCTACCTTCTTCTTTGTGAATTGAGGTTTTGATTTATTTTTCTGAACGTGTTTGTCGTCTTTCGATTTGACGTGTTCTTCTTTGTGTTCTGACCGTCCTCTTCTTTCTGATGTCTGTGACGAAATCTGAAAGGTACGAGAGGAACGTGTATCAGTATCTTGATACCTGTCAGGTTTTCTCAAATTATCCCTATTCCTGAGGTTATACCTCCTTTCAGAGGGATCCCTTTGAGGAGACCTACCTCGGGATTGAGAACGTTTCTCTTTTGAATTTTGTTTATTAGTTTCCCACTTCTTTTTAGAAGATGTAGGAGTTTGTTTAATGGAGTCCCTCTCAGGACTTCCAGATAGCTTCGGCTTCACTGGTCTTCCACCCAAACTATCTCTGCCTAATTCTGCATAAGATTGTTCTATTACAGGTAGCTCTGTTTGATGTTCTGTAACATCAAACTCCCTTAAGCGTTGGCGGATCGCCACTGCTGCTGCTTCTCCTTTAATATTAGATAATATTATTGTTGAGACCTGGTCGAAATTTTTCAGTAATTTCATACCTAAATTTAGAGCAGGCTCTGCCCCGTATTCGTTTTGAATTTGTTTCAGGACATCTGGTATTACTGCAATTGACGGAACACCATGTGTTTTAGTATAGATGGCAGCAAAGACTGCGCCCCAAGTGGTGCAATCTTCCAGTTGTGGTGTGAGCCCCATTGGTAAACAGATTGTTAGGATTCTGTGTTTCTCATAAGGGCTAGTATTTGGAAATACTGCTTCTATTTGAGTAATTCTTTGGGCTATCCAGAATGGAATTTGCTCACGTTTTGTGGGCATTTTACCCATGACTGCGTATAAAGTCTGTGGAGTAATTTTTAGTGTATTCCCCTGATGAGGGGTTTGAATTGGAATGGTCAATGGTGGTTGGACTGTGAAAGTCCTCATGACATATTGGACTAATTGTCTGTAAATTTTTATTAACTCTGTAAGTTGAGTAAGTAATTCCTCGTCTGACATTATATCGAGGTCAGGATGAGGAGTGTAGCCGGCTAGAATCGGCCATGTTGCTTCTGGTCTACCTAGTGGACAGAGCCTGGTAATATTTCTGTGATGTTTTAGGGCGCCTTTAAACCAGAGCTGATGCTCCTGGTATGTGAGTGGAATTTCGATATCCTTGAAACGAATATATTCCTCTGGTGGTTCGTCTTCTTTAAAGAAGTCAAACACTTTTGTTACTGGATTTGATTCTGGGAATGTTATCCATGAATAGAATACCTCTGTCTGAAAGGATTTGTGTGCCTCTATCACGAAAACTGCTCTACCACCTCTTGGTGATAGGCCATGTTTTATAAGTTTTAGAGTGATGGCTCTCCTTAAGTTTGGATGGATGTTTATAACACCCTCATCGGTTTCATTTAAACCGGTAAAGTTAAAAGCTGTTACGACTGGGTCAGCCGCAGCTACACCGTTGTCGGTGCCATTGTCCCAGTGTATGGACATTTATTTTTTGAAAAATGTAGTACAAGTTTCAAGGAAACAAAAGATAAGGTGCACAATATTTTGGAACACTGTATCCTTCAACGTTGAACAAACCAAAATAGCTAATCTATAGGGTTTTTGTCCTATTTAGCTTTGGCGGATATTTAACCCTACCCACTCCAGACGTCTTATGGAGAATGTGAGTAAGGGTCTCTGAGAGAAAAGCACGACTGAGTTACTCAGTATCTAGCGTTAAATTAGTGCCTTACCAAACCGTTGGGCGCCATGTAGTGTAGTTCCTATTTCCCTAATAGGCTCTGTGCATTGGAATAATATACCCTATAGGCTTGACATAGGACTAAGGTCAGTATGTCCCTATCGAGTATATTAAACTTAATTACTTTTGTGCCAGCTAACTCAGAGGCCACTAGAAACTCCTTGCGAACAAGAAGGGAGTAGTTTCTGTCAACCGCATAAACATGACAACTTTGTTTCCCTTTAGAATCGGAACACTTCTCAGAATCGTGGAAACCATAGATAACAGTTTCACTCAGCTAATCGTGCATGCTTAGTTTCCTCAGAGTTACACAGAAAGAATAGACGGGCGTGTCAATAAAAAGGATTTATTGAACAGTCTTGTTTCTCGTGTAAGAGATATGTGCTGTTACGATCATAAGACAGTATGCAAGATATATAATGTACAGCGTAAGCAGTAGAAAGAAATAATACTACGCTAGCATTATCTTTTAGCATATATTCACGTACATAAATAACATGAGCTAAAAATGCGAGTACTCATATGATGCTTCTCTACGCTAGTTCTACCCCAGTGTACCTAACCTGATCTAGGTGTAGGGCAAGGAAAGAAGTAGGTGAAGTATTCTCTAATATGGGATACTAAGAGTATGTTAAGTCTAGTATGCCAAGAGTCTGGTATGCCAAGAGTCCCTCTAGGTTCTAGTCATCTCCATACCTTGAGAATGAGAGAGGTGGGAATCTCCTTCCGGATCTCCGAACTCTAACACCGCGCGAAGGGAGTCAGAACACTGGAAGCTGGATTCTCTGCGAGCAGGGATGACAGCGTCTTCTCAGTGCGTCAGGCCGGGATACGGGCTCCTCTGAAGTCGAGGTCTCCTCTAACTTGCTTGGGCAAGGGAAGGTATATTTATACCTGGTAGGTGCCTTGGAATGTTAGCATTGACGTGAAGTCGGACAGAGGAAGACGTCAGGAATGAACCCTTAAGGTATAGCGGTTCATGCATAATAAATGAGTTCTTGGAGAAATCAATAATCCTGTGCTGGGGGAAACTCCCAAGAGCTTAAGGGTCTGGTTTCTAAGAACTCGTTGTGACGTTAGGGTGGACGGATGTCGGTGACCATGCCTGTATTTGGAGTGCACGGCTAATGCCTAAATAAAGACTGGGATTCTATGCCTATATAAGGGCAATGCGAATTGTGCCTATATAAGGACATGTTTCAGGAAAACCTATATACGGACACCTAAAGCGGAATACAACACCAGAGGTTCATTGGATTGTTTGGTTTTTGGAGACAGCATATCCCTCACTTGAGTCAGATTTTGGCCCCTTTGTACAAAGGTACGCAAAAGAAAAATGCATTTGAATGGGGAGAGCAACAGCAAATTGCATTTGAATCAGCAAAAGAGGCTATACAGCGTGCTTTGGATTTGTGGCCAGTGCGGGAGGGGGAAGTTAGGCTGAATGTGACAGTGCAAGGACTGTATGCTAATTGGAGTCTGTGGCAGAAGCAAGGAAAAACGAGGGTGCCTTTAGGATTTTGGACAAAGAAATTGCCAGATGCTGGAGAGCGGTACACTCCCTTTGAAAAACAGTTGCTTGCATATTACTGGGCCCTCGTGGACACTGAGCAGTTGACCCTAGGGCACAATGTGTGATTTTGAGACCTGAGATTCCTATAATGAAATGGGTGATGAGTTCCCCCAAGACTCACAGAATAGGACATGCGCAAGAAGCTAGCATAATCAAGTGGAAGTGGTACATACAGGACAGGGCTCAAGTAGATCCCAAAGGCACTGCAGTGTTGCATGAGCAGGTGGCACAAGCCCCAATGGGAGATACAGAGGTGTTGCATGATGTACCTGAGATACAGGAATCTCCTGTGAAGTGGGGTAGGCCTTTCGAAGAATTGTCTTTAGAAGACAGGAAGCACGTGTGGTTTACTGATGCCAGGTATGTAGGGGCTAAAAGGCATGGAAAGCGGTGTCATACAATCCTGTATCCAAGAAAGTGTTTTCCACTACTGGAGAGGGAAAGGGTAGCCAGTTCGTAGAACTATATGCTGTGTATCAAGCCTTGAAACAAGCATTGGCAGGAAAATGTCATATATACACTGACTCTTGGTCCACTGCCAATAGGTTAGCCACTTGGCTTCCCAAGTGGCATGCCCATAACTGGATGATACATTCAAAGGAAGTGTGGGGTAAGGAACTGTGGAAAGAGATCTGGACCATGTTGCCACAAAGCACAGTTACTGTGTATCATGTAGATGCTCACTGTTCCACCGACTCACTTGACCGCTGGTTTAATTCCCTCACAGATGAAAAAGCTAAAATTTCGGAGGCCGGGGTGGCAACGCAAGATTCTGACCTGGTTGGGATTGCGAAATGGGCATATCAGAAGTGCAGACACCTCGGAGAGAAAATTACTAGCAGGTGGGCAGAGAAAAGAGGGATACACATTCCCCTAGATCTGATTAAAACTGCGATTTCACAATGTCCGATTTGTCAGCATACCCGACATATACTATTACCACAGCTAGTGAGAAGCCAGCTAGGCAGAGGAAAATTACCAGCACAGATCTGGCAAATTGATTATATTGGGCCCCTGCCAACTAGTCGAGGATGTCAATATGTGTGCACGGCTGTAGACACATATTCTGGCTATTTGATAGCATTTCCATGTAAACGTGCTACTCAGTTGAAAACATTGAAAACGTTAGACTTGTTGATTTTGTATTATGGAATTCCATTGCAGATTCAAAGTGACAATGGGTCTCATTTCAAAGGCAAATTGGTGCAGGATTATTGTGAACAACACAACATTGAGTGGGTCTTTCATATTCCGTATTACCCGCAGGCTGCGGGTCTAACTGAGCACATGAATGGATTGTTGAAAGATCAATTGAGAAAGTTATCTGATGGGTCATTGAAAAACTGGAGAGATCATTTGAATGAAGCATTACAAATACTGAACAATAGACCCTTTGCAAATGCAGAAACCCCTCTGTTGCGGATGTTAACGCCAGCCTTGCAGATTCAGCCTCATGTAGCCACTAATACAATTCTCTACTTGGAGAGAGCTCCCGGAGCTTTGGCTCTGTACCGGACGACACCAGAGGCTGCAGGTCTTGATTTACATGCTTTGAAACTGTACAGACTCAGACCAAGAGATATAGCACTCATTGAGATAGGAGTGGGAATCCAGATTCACCCGGAGCACTTTGGTTTGATTGCCCCTCGATCTGGGTTGGCTCAAAAAGGCATCTAAGTGCTGGGGGGGGGGTCATCGATGCAGACTATCAAGGTGAAATCAAGGTTATCCTACTGAACAGTGGAGACGCTGATTTGATAATACAAACTGGAGACAGAATCGCTCAAATAGTGATCATGCCAGTATATGGAGGGATAGTCAAGAAGGGGACTGCCCCAGACCTTCTCACCGTGCGAGGGGAAGGAGGGTTTGGCTCCACTGACAAGAATCCAGGGGCCAAGGTGTGGGTAGAGTCTCCAAATAGTCCCCCCCCGAACAGGCAGAAGTCATTGCAACAGGAAAGGACAACGTCCTGTTAATCATGAAACCAGGGCAGGAGAAGGGGGAACATGTTCCTGCTAATAAATGTTACTTGGGAGAATGAATAATACCTGTTTGTTCTCTGTTCTTTTAGATCACAGCATGGTGTGTTTTTGCTCTGCTTGCGCTCGCTGGAGTGTGTTTGGTTGTGTTCGAGTGGGGCCGGGAGGGACCGGGAGCCACTTACTCCGAAGTGGCCAGCCGACAGCACAGATTGACAGCATTGCTGACTCGACCTGACAACGTGTGGTCATATCTTGCACAGACAGTCCTCAACAGGTCGTACTTTTGCATGACAAACATGAAAAGCACCATGGATATTATTTCCACGTGCCTCGTATCTATACCTACCCCCGTCGATGTACTGTTGCAGTCATTCAACGTCACAAATGCAGATGGGGCAGTGGAGGAAAATGATGTGAGAATTCACCTGTCACCTTATGAGTTTTGCCGATTTTGTCCAGAAACTACTGATGATACTTGGAAAAATCTAACACAAGTGATAACGTTCAATCTCTGAAGGCGACATTTGTTATAATTTGACCTGTGACCCAATTACCATTGGTAAATTTGCTCAAATACGGCTTGAAGAAACTGAGTCACAAATGACGTGGGAATAACAAACTATGCAAAAATCGAAATGAAAGTACATGTAAAAATATGCAGAACAATATGACATGTAAAAATGTAGTATCTACTGCCAGTCATTTCAGACATGTTAAATTGCCTGTAGGGTGGTTATTCTCTTGTGGTAAGGTCACATACAGTACATTCCAGCAAATATCACAGGTGGACCGTGTGCCTTTACTAGATTAGAGCTCATGATGTTCCCATTAAATCCATCATCACATGTCCGGAATACGAGAGAAGCTGTTCAACTCAGTGAACATTGTGATTCTGAAATTCATTTACTATCTAAGTCTGAATATATCAGTTTAGCTGCTTCAACAGTAGGAATTCCAGGCCTAACCATTTATAATTCTAGGGCTGATAGTGAATTAGCATGTTTGATGGTGAAAAATATGAATCATACATCAGTTGCTTTAGCAGAATTATTATTAGATGTGCGGGGGGCAAGAAAAGCTATCCTACAGAACAGTCGCAATCGATTATTTACTCTTGAAACATGATCACGGATGTTCAGACTTTGAAGGGATGTGTTGCTTTAATCTTTCAGATCATTCTAAATCAATTCAGTCCCACATTGAAGCTTTACACAAGTTAGCTAAAGATGTCAAGCAGGATGTAGAAAAAGGGTGGTGGGATTGGTTGTTTGGGTGGTTGCCGGATTTTGGTAAACTTCGCTCTGCTCTAGGCCGGATAATATTAGCAATATGTATCTTGATATCATTATTTTGTTGTATCCAGTGTGTGCCTAATCTCTTATCTAAGCTTCGACCTAAAGCAGTTGATTTCAGACCAATATGTTATGAGAGCCAATGGTCAAGAGGTGGAATGTAGCGCTATTAAGAATGATATATTGACCATAGACTCCATTTTGCATAACTGACTCAATTTTCTGTGCTGACTCCATCTTGTGTAACAGACTCCATTTTCTGTGCTCGGACGTAGCTGCAAAGTGGGGAGGGGATGTTTTCGCTCTTCACTTGTTTTCGCTCCTCATCAATCAGAGTGAACTTGAACATGTTGTGTGGGATGCGTGCTTGGTACCTTTCAGGGCAGAGATTGTTGTTGCCAGTGGAATGAGTGGAATGTACAGCTCTGTCTCGGAGTCAAAATACAGGGGCCTGGCCAGCTCCTGTCTTGACCTTGACACAGACCAATACGGTCAGTTCGGTTTTTCGTAACGGGAGATAGGGGGCGAGGTTTCTAGAACCTTCGCCTCACGTTGAGTAAAAGGTATTAAAGGCAGGGAGTTTTCGCAGGCAGGTAGGAGCTCATTTGTGGAGTAGACGTACTGCCACAAAAAGAATCTGGATTTGGGTCTCAATCGAACGCCTTCCTGGGCTGTCGAAGGGCTCCTTCAGCTCGAGTTGGCAAGGATGTTGCATGATCGATCAGAGAGGTTTTACTTACTTTGTGTATATAATTTCTAAGTTTCTTTGCTACATGTTATTCTGGTTTTGTGCCTAAGTTACTTGATATTTGGGAGTCTGCGTTAACCGATATATTTTGCCTTCCTTTCCAAAATATTGAATTAATAAACATGTGTGTGTGTCACTTTAAATGCACCTGGATTTGTTTTCTTGCCTTGCCTTAAGAGAGTGCTGGGTCTTGTTTTATTGCCTCGTCTTTTGGGAGTGCTGGTTCACGTGCGTTGTTTAAAGGTGCAGCAGTACATCTGCCTCCTCTCGGGAGTGCAGGGTCCAAGTGTGTCCTATTGTGTCAAATTAAAAATCACTACATGACTGTGCGCAGCACATGTGGGCATTTCTGTCTCAGTATAAAGGAGTCCTTCCAGGAGGGAAGTTGTCTCGTGTCCTAGCTGGATTTGAGGTCCAGGGAGTGTAATGTTATTGTTGCAGCCTGGCAGGGCAGCAATGGAACAGCTTTTCCGGGTGGAAGGTAGCACCCTCTGGAGGACTGGTCATGTGAGGCGATGCTGCTGGACCCATCATATATGTGTGACCAGTAGGGGTGGGCGAGAAAGCAAATTTAACAGGGCGAGCCGAGCTAAGGGTCTAGCTCCGCTCTTAGAGCCCGTGCCCGAGCGGAGTCCTGAAAATGTTTGCCATGTAAATCACACAACAAACGTAAAATATGATGACATCTCTTAAAAATTCAACACAATGTATTTATTTAACATGTGGAAGTTTCGACATCAATACTTCCCATTGTAGCACTGCACTGTTCAAAGTGATCATTTTTAAACATGAACATTGTGCCCCTATCCTGGCGACAGTGCCATTAGTTAACTACCAGGCACATGAACCCTGTGTGTGTCCCAGATTCTTAAACAAAGAGCAACAATAGGTTTTCTACAGCTTGTAGTCTAAACATGCAAGTATATGAAGGTGCTTTTATATGCAATAGTGAACCAAAAAGGTAAAACACATTATTTGCCGAAGGTCACACAATTTTGTTAAGCAGGAAAGACACAATTAATGCAGGAAGGCCACTAAAAGGGTATCTATTGGTCTCTCTTTTTACCTCATAGGTTAATTCTTTATTTTTACCTCTGTGTACGAGGGCAGAACGAGGGTGGGGCAGCTGTGATAGCATTATCAGCACCCCACGGAACCAAGTGAGTAATGCACGTATGCGTCTTGTTTTTTATGTAATCGTTCTCATCTGTGTATTTTTATGGAGCACATGCTAAACTGCTCTACATATCGTTATGTGTGTTGAGATAGGCCATAGTCGGGGTGTAATTTACACTTGTGTTCGTTGTAAAAGTTTTTTTTTTGTGATGAGTTTACGGCTGACACGAAATGCTCTGCATTTCTATATATGAATTTCAATGTACTTTTAGATAAACACCGTATTGCTGTGCTTTTTTTTATTTATTTCCCTCTATTGTCTCTTTGCAGCAAATTCCTGCACTCCTCTGCAAGGTGTGGCTTCGCTTCAATGTGGGTCACATTGACGGTTTGTAGTCCTCTGCCTTCCTTCTGTAAAAGTCACTACAGTCTCTAAAGAGCTGGAACCTTCGGTAAGGGTCTTGTTTGGAGGCAACGTAATGGGCTTGGGGTTCTTTAGCTGATGAAGTGCAGGTCTTGTCCTAGAGCATTTATGCTCAGATGCTCTGTAAGGCCATGTTGGGTGCTTGCTCTTTAAAGCTGGGTCCGTGTTTTAAGGGTTGTTTGTTGGGTTTAAGTTCAGAAACTACGTTTGGGTTGGCTTGCTTCCTAATGAGAACTATTGTAGGGGATTATTTTCATATTTCCTCCAGCTTTTTTGGAGGGTGAGGGGGAGCGTTTGATTTTTTTGAATTTTGTAAAATTGAGGGGCTGCCTTTGGGTAATTTTGCTCAGGCATGTTTATTGTTTAAGGGGGCATGTGATCTGGTGTTGACAGCAAAGCACGGTTTTGCTCCAGTAGTTATTTTATATAAACTGTTCAAAGCTGTATCTCCTGCAGGCCCCAGCCAGTTAGTTAAATATTATGCATATCAGATAAATACTGGTAAAAAATTTGGGTATCCGGGCATTTGTGGAAGTTTGGGACAAGGGGGAGAATGTTTAGGACTATATCCATATTAAGTAGCCTCTTCTGAGACGCCTAAACAAAAATAAAATGGCTGCGGAAGAAATGGCACTACTGCTTCTTGCTTTTTGTTTAATGAATTCTCTTTTTGTTGTCTGCAGCCAACTTGTCTCATTCGCAATGGAGAATGCAATTATGTTGGATGTCTGTTAAAGTGATTACGCTAGATGTGGCAGTGTTGTTCCGTAGTGGTTTTTAGGTCTTGTTTTCGTCCCTGCTAAAAATAAAGCACAATTTAATTTTAGTTTGAATTAATTCAGCTTTCGATCAAGAGTTGTACACGTCATACATATAAGGTATTGCCAGGTAACTGCGTCAGATGGAGTTTGTGTTAAGTTGCATAAATTCTAGAGTGTAGTCACTTAGCTTGATGAGTTGTTTACAAATGGTCCACCTCCATTTGTAAAATGCTCTGCAGCTTTGAGAGGTTTGGTTACACCCTGGGCAGAGGCTGGCTGCATGATTGGCTGCAGCCATCTCTAACCAGCTGCCGCCATAAATGATTGTTGAATGTTCTGATGTTGTCAACAGTTAGTTGCAGTGTTTGAGTTTTAATCATGGAGAGATTATTTTCCTGAATTTGTTTCTCCAAGCACTTAACATGTACAAAGCTAGTTTTGTAATTCATTTGTTCTATTTCCCCTCTACTATATGGATTAACTTGGACCTGTAACAATGTACCTGGCCTGCAAGAACCACAGCATCAGAGCTCAAGATTGCTTGCCATTTATTTTGTTTTTTGAATCTTGCTTGTTGTGTGGGAGGAGTGGTGAAGGAGACCTACAGGCTAATTATCTAGCCTGTATTTGTTTACTTGGCTCCTAAGAGCTAATCATGAAGCTTTCGCACTGTTCTCTTTGGTTGTGAGAAGTTTTGGTATTGCATCACTGGAAGACATAGCAAAGGCATGCCTTACCCCTTGTTATACCTGTCCCAGTGTATACTGCTAACAGTACCTATGTCATTAAAAACCATACTGGGGTACTTGGGATCTCTCGCAGAGTAGCGATTACTCTTACCACAGGTCTGTGGTCAAGTGATGCCAAGAGCAACAACGAGCTAAAGTTGGATAGTTAAAAAGCTGTGGTGGAATCAGTAGTTCACTGACTTTATTAAAATGCTGAATCTCCATGACTTAGCTCTCTAGAGTCGGCAGCGGTGGGAAGGTATAGCTTTGCATTGCTAGCTGTGCAAAGTAGACTGCAAACAGGCCTAGTTGTGTTTTACTGCAGTTTTTCCTGGTGTGTGAGCTGAGCTATGGCTGCCATGCTATAAGAGGAAGTACCACTTGTCATTCTGGTGCATTTCACTTTTCCAGGCATTGCATCTCAGTCTCACCACTGCAGGAAAGCTAACTTTTTGCTGTGCACCATTGCAAAAGGAGAGACCATGCTCCTATTCAGATCGTAGGTGGGTTTGTTTCTCTGGCTAGTTTTCTGAAAATTCATCATTAAGGGTGTGTGGACTGGGGAAGTCACTTAAAGATTTCCCAAAGCATCAACTAAGTAATACAGAAATAGGCTTCCCTTAATACATCAAACTAAATAGCATAACTGAACTATCTTAATGTAGCCCAGACAAACCCCTGAACCTGTTTTTAGAAGTCAATTTTTTTGCCTGCTAATATAGCCTTCTGTGGACCTCCAAATCTGTGTTCAGACTTTGTAGACTCTGCTCCCATCACCTTGACAGACTTGTTTTTTCTAGTACTCTTCATGCCCTACTCCTGCTCGTGTTTTCTTTTTGTCACGGTGCCTGCAGCCAAAACAGAGCAGGCTGCCTACTATGTGCACGTCTTGTTTGCTCATCCCTTTTTTTTTTTTTTAATGGCACGGCACCCGCAGGCTGCCTTTAATGGCTTTGGCCCACTGCCGGCAACGGATCAATCGCTTTCACTTTACATCCATGCTTCATCACAGCATGGCGGCCTCTTGGGGCGGCCGAACGCCTTCCTTTTTTTCCTGCACTGCGTCCGCACCAAAAACAGAGCAGGCTGCCTAAAATGGCTTCCATCTGCTGCCGGAAACGGATCAAGTGCTTTCACTTTTAATTCATTCAACTAAGATTGCCCCTTACTAGAAGGTGTGTGCATTTTTATTTGTTAAGTGCTACATCCAGAAACGTGACATTCAAGCACTTGTTTTGTCACCAGAAGCAGTGGCGGAGGAGCGTCGCCCCACTGCTCAGCGAGGAGTGCAAAAAAGAAAAAGAAAATGATAATAACAAGAGTTATCACTTTCTTTTTCTTTGCGGGACTCGGACCCAGGTCGGGTGGGGCGGGGCTAGGCTCGCACCATCAGAGCAGAGTTAGGAGTGGTTTGCACTCTCTAAGTGCGCATGATGGTTTGGCCAGCCCTCTTGGGCCGGCCAAACCTTCATGCACACTTAGCATGTTCTCCACCGGGCTGTGTTGCACAGCAGGGCGGAGAACATGTCCAGGCTCCCAGGCACTGCCTGAGCGGCCTGTTTGGCTGCTCAGACCAATTTGCGATTGGCTGGGAGAGGCAGGGAGCCTGGGTTGTGTGGAGGAGAGGCGGTGGCGGCCACAGTAACAGGTACGTTTATTTTTTATTATTTTTTCATCCCCCACCGCCTGGTCCACCACCCCCAGTCCGAGGCAGCCGCCACCGACCAGAAGTCTTGCTTTTTAACCGTCTGATCTCTCTTCATATTCACTTTCCACGTACTGATTCTGGGTTTCTCATATACTTATGGTCCAAACGGAACAGCGGTATGTTTACAAAGTTAGTGCTAGATCATTAAGTCGCATGTCATAAAGGGTCCAGACTTTCATTCTTTGCTTAGGAAGTCTGTCCATTCACATCCATCGAGGATGTCCCCAATATTTTTTATTCACATTTTTGGTTTGCGTTACTTTTTTCATTGTTGTGGCAAGCTGCAGGGACATGAGGTGCAAGGGTATTGTTACATTGCCTTGACATAATTAAATGTGCACATTTCTCTGCCAAAGGGGTGCTTTTGTTCTGTATTCATCTATTCCCAACCAAATGCTACATCTAAACCCATGAAATATTACAAGGTGATCAACACTAGTGTACAGCAGGCACTAAATATGTTAAAATCAGTCTAACTTGACGCTTGTTTAATTAATTGAATGTGTGAGGTTTTTGCTAATGTGGCAGAAGAAATTAAGATTCGTGCACGGTGCTAAATGATGTACTACCCCATTTTCTTTATTGGAAGTAGAGGTTAGGTTTCGACATTTGTATGTATTTTTTCTGTAGATGCTAATCTTTTCTTAATTAGTTTCATATCATTGATTTGCAGACTGTGGGACTGATTCAGTATGTCATAAGCACCAGTGGTTCAGCAAAAGCATCTCTGTTCTACACTTATTTTTTATTCCAAAATCTTACTCTGAGCAACACTGTACAGTGTTGTTCTTATGATCTTTAACGTTACTAATTTTATGTATCTTGCTTCTCCACGGCGCCCGCTTGTTTTAATATGCCCTTAGATTAAGCTGAATTTAGTAGCAGGTTGCTTGTGGCTGTCGGCAATCACAATGCAAGAAGGCTTACTTGTTTCTTTTACTTTCATTTTCTTATCTAATCTCAGAGGAAAGTCTGATAATATTCTTAACAAGAGAGAATTCACCCAGGATCTCACATATTTTGTCCACCTGTTCCCACCCAGACTGTAATAGGTTTTTAGTGAAATGTGTGACTGATAACATTATTTCTATAGGTGCTCTTCTGATCCATCGCCTGGGAAAAGTCGTTTCCAACTCCAGCCTAAGTTTATAATAGTGGAATATCAGTCATACTGATAGTTTGTGCTCTCGAAATTAAAGCCCAAAAGCACTTTGGTGCATTAATTGGCAGGATATTAACCTGGTCACGATCTGAAAAAATACCCATAAATGATATGGACAGGAGAGACTGTTGCCTATTAGCTTTGCCAATGCTTGTTGTTGTTTAACACCCACAGAGTAGTGCCTAACAACTGGTAAGTTTCCACTGGTGTGTTGAAGTGTTTGGTCTAGGAACTATTTTCTTTTTTCCCTGCTCATGTTGAACAGCTCCTCCTTGCTTGGGTCTGAAATTGACAAGACATTTGTGCTTTTCCGACATTTTTTAGTGGAAGCAACGTGTTTGGATTTTGTGAATTGGTACGCAATGAAAGACAGCCTTTCTTTGTAATTATGTTTCAGCAATTTTATTCTTGGCAACACAATCCACACAAATGCACCCCACACCATGCCACACAATTCCAGTCTGCATAATTTGACTCAACGCAACACACTTCCACGCCACGCAATACAACTCTACACATTTCCATTCCACACCACATAATTCAACTCAACAACACACCACATACATCCAATCCACACCCCAGCATTCAACGTCATGTCATAAAATTCAACAGCACACCACATAATTAACCTCCACTACATACCACTCCACAACACAAAATTCCATTCCACATGATTACACTTCATGACACACAATCCCACTCCACATAATTCCAGTACACTCAACACCACATAATTAGTATACACTTAATTCCACTGCACATAATGCCACATAAGTTGACTTCACAAATCCATTCTACACTACACAATTCCACAACTAACAATTCCAAGCTAACCCACATAATTACTTTCCACATCACATACATCGACTCCAAACCAAAACGCAATGGTAAAAGACATTGACATTTACAACGCCAATAGCTCTAACTCTCACAAATGCGAGACCTATTGCATTGCAAATGCTTGGTTACTTTAGTTTTCTCTCTAATGTGAGAAGGCACTGATGTGTTAACCATGCATGCTTTGACACGATCTTTAAACCTAAAAATGGGAAAAGCATCTAACCCAGAACAGGAGACCTTCACTGGGGTACAAGGTGCTGCTGGATTCAAGGAGAATAAATCAAAGACAGTTTTTACATAGGACTTTACACATTCTGCTGCTTCTTAATAGATCCAGACAGCTTCTTAAATTGGGAGTTGCCAGCTCGTGCCCCATGATCTATGTGCAAACATTTTGTTTGCAATAGTTGAATTGTGCCATCTGCCCCCAGGCACATGGGTGTACTGATTTGTGATCCACAATCGATAAGCCCCAGCTTCACGCGGGTTATTTGGGGGGAGTCTTCATACCTAATTTGGGCAATTTGCATTCTTCCCGTTCATTTGTATAAGCTGATTTGGGGATGCATTCTCTCCTTTTGGGTCCATCAATGCTTTCGGAATCGAAGATAGTGTGTCTTGAATGTGATTCACATTATTTACTCTTTTTTTCTAAGAGAACTGAGATAGAAAATAAAATTCTCTCCACACACTTAAGGGATTCAGAGGCTTGCACATATTGATCTGGGAAATTACAAGATAGGTTCCCAAGCAACTCCAAATCAGTGGTGGCTGACATCTGTAGAGAAACTGATGATTGGTCCGTCGGCGTACTACTGAATAACGTCAGTCCTGTTGTCTGTGGCAGACCAGATGGAGTCATAAGGCGAGCTATCTCCTCAGATGCATTATTTCTCAAGTACACATCCATGTCCGGGAGAGTAAAGTCCTCATTATGACGTTTGGAGTTCAAAATATCTGTAGCAATCGGACACGGAGGGGATGTAAGGGCGGGTTTAAGGCTGGGACCCAGCTCTGTGGAGGCATCTCTCTCAAATCCCAACTCACTACCCCCCTCCGCATCTTCCTTCTGTGCAAGGATAATTTTTCTGGTAGTGAAAGGCGAGGAAGGGTGGAGGCAGGAATAGACTTGTGCATCGCTCCCGCTGTGCCAGAAAAGAAGGTTAGTCACGTTACTGATCAAAAAAAGATGTCTAACAATATTATATGCAAAAACAAGACATAGACATCTGTAAAACTTTTGGTGTGACAGATTGACTAACCCAAGTTAAAAAAAACATCCTGAGTGGTGGACACTAACCAGGTCCTAACTACCATTTTTGAAATAATAACTGCGGTACAGCAAGAGGTTCAAGCTTCCAAAGCAGAGAATCCAGAGTGAAAGAGAGACTTAATTAAGCACTATGGACCTGACTCACAAAGACACTTACGTGTAGCTCCATACAATGGGCCTGGGTCCCCGATTCATTGACTGGGTAAAACTATTATACACAAATCCGACGGCTCGGGTACGCACAGGAAGATGCGTATCGGCAGGCATGAACTTACAGCGGGGAACGCAGCAGGGGTGCCCACTCTCACCACTGCTATTCGCCATAGTGATGGAGCCGTTGGCGAGTCATCTGAGGCAGGTGCTTAAGGGTTGGGGCATAACTATAGGCGAGATGGAACACTTGGTCTCCTTATACGCTGACGATGTCCTAGTCTACCTGAGGCATCCGGCGATCTCCACCCCGATGTTAACGGGAGCACTGGAAAAGTTAGGAGAGGTGTCAGGACTCCTAATCAGTAGATCTAAGTCTCAATTGTTCCCATTGGGTGGGCTGGGCAGACTCCCACTGTCCCAACTCCCACAGGTTGAGCTCCCATGGACACTGGACAGCGTACGATACCTGGGTATACATATAACACGAGAGGAAGACCATTTCTACGAGCAGAATATGGGAAGGGTTGTAGCGGGACTGCAGGGCTTCGTCCAGTTTTGGAACAGACTGTCCTTGATGGGTAAGGTAGCCCTGATTAAAATGGTGGTATTTCCAAGATGCCTATACATTATGCAGGGGTCTTTTTATGAACAACCCCATAGGATTTTAAGAGAACTAGACGCCCTTATGGTGAAGTTACTGTGGAATGGGAAAATTTGTAGAGTGAGACTCTACACACTGAGACGGACGTGGGAAAAGGGGGGTCTAGAGATACCAGATCTGGAATTATACTATTTGTCATCGCAGCTCCAACATGCTATTCATTGGTTAGACATAGACTCAAACTCGGAGAGATCCTTGTTTGCAGGAACATGCGATGGCCAACAATTAACGACACTACTGATGAAGGGCAGGGGATTGCAACACTAGTTCCCCCCACTGGTATGACTAATGGCCAGGATATGGGAACGCACGGTACAGACAGTAATAAAAAAAGCACCCTACTCACCAGAGATGGATATTTGGATTATGCCCCCTTTTGCCCAGATAGCACAGTCAATGTCAGTGGGGAGATGGAAAGTGTTGTGTAGTTCCTAATAAGACATAGGATCTGCACGTTTAGACAACATAAACTAAGGGATTGGTGTCCAGACTGATTCCAGACATCCCCAAAGGATATGTTGGCCTTTAGACCAGCTAGTTCACAGTGCCACTATAATCCCCCTAACCTTACCAAGGAGAGAATAGTTTCTGGCAACTATCAAACATGACAACCCTTGATCCTTCACGGATCGTGGAAACAATACGCTACTTTTCTCTCAGTCACTCGTGCCCACTTTTTCTCAGAGAGATACACAGAATAAACGATGGGGACGTTTTCAATAAGCATTTATTGAACCAGCGTCATTCTAGTATAAAATACGTGAGCTGCGACAACCATTAGACAGAAACAGACATATATGATTATGAGCACCAACAGAGTAATAATAATAATAATAAAGACATTTGTGGGGGGGCGCTAGAGGGCGCCAAGCAAGATGGCCGCACTTGCGTGAGGCTCTTGCTGCTCGGGGACATATCCGAAGATAATCCTCTTCATCCCCAGCCTATTCAGCCGACAAACGATTCTACCTGATCGCCGAGGCACCGGAGACTTCGGGGATCTCGTCCACAGCCCGCACAACTGCCTGGTATCAGAGAACGGCAGACCCCGATCTCCTCTGTCGGAATACACAAGATGGCGGCCGCTGTCTCCGACTGAGCGGGCAGGAACTCGGCTCGGACCCGCAGCTTATGCCGCTGACTCAGTGCCGCTGAAAATCCCACCGGGTCTGAGCTCCCGACGCCCGCTCTTGAAGGAAATGAGCGCACCGCCGCACTGCAAGATGCCATAACCCGTGGAGCATCGTTAGGAAGATCGGGGCGAGGTGTACGCTGGGGCGCTGCGGATTCCGGGGGGAGCGCGACGGACAGAGGCGGTAAGTGCAGGGCGCTGCCTATCGGCCCCCCCTGCCGGCACTGAGACATCCACGTTGCCGCTGTGATTGCACAGCCTGTTTCGGCTTTGAGCCCCGGCACTGCACCTCCCCCACCTCCTCCCCCCCCCCCCGGCGGCGAGGTATATTGACAGATTGCACCTGTTGGGAACCCCGGAGAGCTTTAGAGACTGCCCTGCTGCTGCCCTGAGTGGTGTGCGGGTCCACTCTCACGGATACGCCTGCTCGGCCCTCACTATTGGTAGCGGGAGATGGGATGAAACTGCACGGACCACGAGGGACCGGGCCGCACGCCTGCGCCACCGCAAGATAGCAGCACTCTGAGACGTGTCCACACACACGCCTGACTTTCTGGCAGGGCCTGCTCCCCCCCCCCTCTTGGCTAGTGCCTGCCCCCAACTTGGGTTGTGACCGCCCGGAACCCGCGAAAGACAGCTTGGCCGGTTGCCACTCCGATGCGTGCCTAGCTACGCCCCGACACTCAGGGCGCCTGGACGCCCCGCATTCGCGGCCCCGGAGGCTGCGCCCACCGCATACTGGCACGAGCGAGCTTGCCCCGGCCAGCTGTGAGACCTGCAGGCCGGATCTGCGATCCTACGCCACACCCGAGCCGATCCGAGGCTGGGGGGGAGCTGCCTGGAACCGGACCTGCCTGCGGGACCTGGGTGCTCTGAGCCTGAGATAACATGCACAAATAGAGGGGTCTCCGGCCACAACTGCATTGCCGCGCCCTATGCCCCGTAGCCATGGGAAAACCGGATGGGCGGCAGCCGAAGCTAAATTTTGATACGAGAAAATCCTCCCGATCCCAGACGGAGCCGGATGGGGACCAGGCCGAAGCTCCGACCACTTCTACCGCTTTTGCTGGTAATGCAGTCAAGCCTGACATCCATTGAGTCAAAAATGGACACTATGAACGCTAGGCTGGACGGCCTGACTCATAGAGTGGAGAAGCATGACGACCGACTAACAGAGGCGGAACGACGGATATCCGATTTGGAGGACGTCTCTAACGCTACCACCAGCCGTACACTTGAGATGGAGAAGGTCCTAAAGGCAATAGCTGCCAAGAATGAAGATTTAGAATCTCGATCGAGAAGAAACAACCTGCGTATTCTGGGAGTGTCGGAATCGACAGCCACCGGCAAGATGGAAGAATATGTAGAGCATCTCCTCATAACACTCTTTGGCAGAGAATCTTTTTCGCCAGTCCTCGTGGTGGAACGGGCACACCGGTCGTTAGCAAATCGACCCGCTCCTGGTACCCCTCCTCGACCCATAATAGCTAAACTGCTTAACTATTGGGACCGAGACACCGCCCTCCGTCTCTCTAGAGAAAAAGGTCAACTCCGATACGAAGGGATGGACCTAGCTATCTATCCCGACTTCACCATGGCCGTCCAGGAGCAGAGGCGAAAGTTCCTCCAGGTCAAGAAGAAGCTACAACAACTCAATCTGCCATATGCTATGCTGTTCCCGGTCCGCCTTAAAGTAACACATCAAGGGAAACAGCACTTTTTCACGAACCCACAGCATGCCCAGGACTTCCTAAAAACCCTACCCAAACAACCCACGGGCCGGTCGTCCCCAGTGATCCGCCCGGGGGAAAGTGGAAATGCCTCTGATATAGAATAACAACATAGGAGGCTAGCATCACCACAAGGAGCCTGCACCCTAAACACTCGCCTCTAGGCTCAGAATCCTGGGACCTCTGCAGGAGTTGAACTGGCACAGACAACTTAGCCCACACCATACGACCTGAGAGGCAGACAAGGACTGGAACGCACACCTCACTGAAGAGCCTGACTGGCCACGGAAGTGGCCACACACTGGGATAGAGGAGAATGTGTTCCTCGACCTCAACAAGCACCACTGCCTTGAAATAACTTTTCATTCCTGGCTAATAGTGCCTGGTGCGGACTATACACCATTACTCTACCTCCGCAGTGACTTCTACACTCCTTGTATTGAGGCTACATGCTGATATCGGATCCATCATTAATACGTCATGTTAACGCGCCAGATAGTCTCCTATAGACAAAGAATCGTAACAGACACTATGACACGATGAAACTGTAAAACGCTACCCGAGCACCCTCGCCCATGCGAGGAGAGAATGGTCGCCCTCTAGATTCCACCCGACAGGTGAACCCTACGAATTGTTTGCTGTATAAGTATGTTGCTAGTTAGACCACCTTCCCCAGTTGGGAATCTGGTGCAAGGGCCTAATTGGGAGGGGGGGGGATAAGGGCCACGGCAGGATTGGGCTGCCGATGTGGGAGGCGGGAGGGGGAACACTGTTCGGTGCCCTAACAGGCACAGAGGTTTTTTATTTGATGCCACATACCACTATATTACCAAGCAAATATACGATTCAGTCGCAGCACTGCAGCAAACGACACCCATGCCCTGGAACATATGCCCTATATCATCAACATGGAAGACCGCCCTAGACCCACTACATACAACTTCCTAACTTGGAATGTTCGCGGCTTGGGAGACCCCCGCAAACGCCGGCACATCCTCGCGTACTTAGACCGCCATAATATCCATTGTGCATTCCTACAAGAAACACACTTCAGTCCCACGGCCTCCACCTCGTTCGCATCTCGGTGGGCAACCCATTCATACTTCTCCTCATACTCCTCCTACGCCAGAGGTACAGCCATTCTGGTAAAACAATCTCTACCTTACACACACATAGGGACTCAGGAAGACCCCCAAGGCCGTTACACCATCATCTGGGGCCGATTAGCAGCTCAATCCATAACTTTTGTCTCCTGCTATGGGCCCAACACTGATGACCCAGAGTTCTTCCGGGTACTCTGGGGAAAGATACTGGACATCGGGTCCACACATTTGATTTGGGGTGGGGACTTTAATGTGACCTTAGATCCCACTTTGGACCGCTCACACCCGCAACCACATCACTATTCGAAAGCACACTACACCCTAAAAACGATTGTCGAGGAACACGAACTGCTCGATGCCTGGCGCCATCTACACCCTCAGATGCGTGAGGGCTCCTGTTATACAACTGCCCGCTCATCTTGGTCGAGAATAGATGGATGGCTCATTACTAAGGGTCTCACACCCTGGCTGCAGCGAGCATCATACCTCCCACGCACATATTCCGACCACTCTCCTGCACTCCTCACACTTGCCCCCCCCGATTGACTCGCCCTTCCTGTCCTGGCGCCTAAACCCACAACATCTACTAGACTCAGTATTCCTGCACGAGCTGGAACAAGAAATAGCTGATTTCTTCCCACGCAATGAAGGCTCGGTAGAACAATATTCCACTATATGGGAGGCTTTTAAAGTCACCATCCGGGGAATATGCATAGCAAAGGGTGGGGGGATCCTGAGAGACCTACGCTCTACGCTCCACAAACTGAAAACAGAGCTCAAATGCTCGGAGAATATGATACAATCAACCCCCACTCCGGCATTGCAGGCCCGACTGAGAAGCCTAATTACTGAGTATCAAACAGCAGCAGAGACAGAATGTAAGTTCAGAGGGAAGTACCACAAAGCGCGCCGCTATGGGGAGGGAGATAGACCGGGAAGGGCACTTGCATCCCTGATTCGCCCCCCCCGATTCTCTAACACGGTCCTAGAGATTGAAGACGCAGACGGCCAATTATATAGGGACACTTCTGATATCGTGGAAGCCTTTCGTAGCTTCTACAGTACTCTATATAAGACCCACAGAACCCAATCGACAAATTTCACCCCCTTTTTCGAGGACACAGCAATCGCCTGGCTGGGAAATGGACAAAGGGAAGCTCTCCTTGCACACCACGAGGATGAAGAAATCGTTACGGCTATAATGCAACTGCAATCAGGCAAAGCCCCGGGGCCGGATGGCCTCCCGGCTGAATTTTATAAGACATTCCGTCACTTACTTATTCCTGTGCTACAACATGTATTTGAGGAGGCCCGGGAGACAGGCATATTACCCCCAACGATGCGTGAGGCGTGCATCATTTCCCTACCTAAACCAGGAAAATCGGATCTGCACTGCGACTCATATAGACCTCTCTCATTAATTAATGTCGATGCTAAAATCTTAGCAAAATTAATTGCCAACCGCATTAGCCCTCTTATGACCGCCCTGGTGCTCCCAGACCAATCGGGCTTTGTGTCCAATAGAAGCACTTCCCACAACTTGCGCACCTTATTCGCGGTCATCCAGGACATTGAACCCACCTTGAATGCCGCAGCAGTGTTTCTTGACGCAACTAAGGCGTTCGATTCATTAGAATGGGACTATCATGCCTTCGTCTTACAACGCATGGGCTTTCCTGCGCCTTTCCTGGCCTGGATAAATTTATTATATTCCGGCCTGCAGGCTAGAGTCAGGATCAACGGTGTCCAGTCCTCCCCCTTCAAAATTACAAGAGGCACCCGCCAGGGTTGTCCCCTATCACCTCTCCTTTTCGCTATAGCGATCGAACCCCTGGCAGCCAAGGTCCGACAACATTTCCGAGATCATGCGCTGATATACCCAGAGCGGCAGATTTTAATTTCTCTATACGCTGACGATCTTACCCTGTACCTGCGCAATCCAGACGAAAGCCTCAATCCCATTCTCAGACTTCTTATCCACTTTGGCCACCTCTCCGGAGTTAACATCAACTGGGGGAAATCTCAGATATTCCCCCTTACGGAGGGTACCACACATTTTGAACCAGACTATCCGCTCACGTGGTGTGAGGATACAGTCACGTACCTCGGAATAGTCATCTCTCGGAATAGAGACGAACTGATGCTATCCCTATGGGCGAGTGCTCGATCTTTTAACAGAAAAAATTACCAGATGGCTAGCGCTACCCCTCTCCATGGCTGGCCGAGCTTCCCTGATCAAAATGGTGGTACTGCCTAAACTGCTCTACCTCTTTACAAACATCCCTTACGCCCCTAGTCGCCACTTTTTTAAACACATCAGAACCCAGTTGATCCGTCTTGTTTGGGGTGGGAAGCAGGCCAGACTAAACTGGGACACCCTTACGCTCCCTTTTGAGGCCGGAGGATTTGAGATACCTGACTTGGAACTCTATATGATCTGTGCTCAGGCCCATTATGCAGCTTATTGGATAAATCCCCCCCCTTACATGCCTCACCTTGCGATAGAGAACGGTTACATGGCCCCCACGCCGCGCTCAGCCTACTTGAGTACCCCGGCGGTCCTGAGACACCAAGCATCCACCACGGTTCAATGCACGACTAGTGCCTGGAAAGACCTAACCTGTCGAACTCAATGTCCCCTATTATATTCACCCCTACTTCCGCTACAGGGGAGACATGATCTTCCAGTTACGCAAGACGGAGGATGCCGCAACCTGTTACGCAAGCTCTCCATTCTCACGTGGGGACAACTATATGTGGCAGGGAAATTTTGCTCCAACAATGAATTCTTTGGAGCCTCCTCCCCCACCCCTTTAGAGCGGTTTTATTACATCAGACTCAGGCAAGATATGCGAACCCTCACCCCGTTTCCCGCACGAGCCTTCTGTCATGCCCCCCCTACATGCCCTCCTGCAACAAACCACTCCCATGCATGTGGTGTCACTTTTGTACCGCACCACCCAAAATAGTGGCGAACATACCCCCCCTCCAGCAAAGATTAAGTGGGAGAGCGAACTAGGACATCCTCTCACTGAAAAGCAATGGGTCTTTTGTTGCCGTCAAACTGGGGAAATTTCCGCCAGTAGCAGACTGCGTATCATACACTATAGGTACATACACCGACTATACTATTCGCCCGCACGTCTACATCGCCTTCAATTACGAGACAACGACCGCTGTGATCGCTGCGGGGCTGAGGGGGCTGACTTCAAACACTTGGCCTGGGACTGTGGACCTGTTCGCCGATACTGGGAGGAAGTTATTTTTGCCTTGCACCACATGACAGGGTCACATATCCCGGAAGATCCCCTTACTGCACTCCTGGGGTACACTGAACCGATACCTGCGACGATAAGGCGATATGTCTGATTGGCACTCCTCCTTGCTAAGCGACGAATTGCCTGTAAATGGGGCAGAGGCAGAGCTCCTAAATTTAAGGATTGGCTCCAGGATCTCATATACTGCCAAGAACAACTACATACCTACGCTGAACTCCTGCCACCCCCCTCTCGTCCCCGGGACATCTGGGGCCCCCTCCAGACTTACCTCATGGAACATACCACAACCGGTGACAAGATTACCGACTTCCAAAATGATGGAGAACATACACAAGACAGGGATGGGAACTGACATATGCGGGACACCAGATAAACAGGCCCGAAGTCACCAATAGGGAAACTAGGACGAACTATCTTTGAGCATCATTGAACGACTGATATCAAGAACAAGTACTGTTAACTCTATTGGTGTGGTAGACAGTGGCAATGTTATTACGTTATTAGTTTACGTTTGATCATATGAAGTTGAGACCTTTTATTATGTTGCCATTTCACCACAACTGCCCACCCAACGCGGCCGGCCCATTGTGGTTGTAGGCGGCTTGCTGTGTACCCTCTTCCCCGCCCCTACTATCGTATCATATATTGATCTTGCATTGCCGGCCCGCCTGGGATGTAGGCATCATGCCGTATTTGGATCTTTTTGGCAACAATAAAGGTTTACAAAAAAAAAAAAAAAAAAGACATTTGTAAAGCGCACAGCTACCTCGACTGAGGTGTCCCGGCGCTAAGGCGGATAACAACAGAGCAGTGCCGGTGAAGATCTAGTCTCTACGCCTGAATAGCCAGGTCTTCAAGGCCTTTCTAAACTCCTGTTCAGATTGCATCATACGTAGTTGAAGAGGCAAGTCATTCCAAAATTTGGAGGTTCCCACCTCGAACGTTCTGCCCCCCAATCTCGCTTTAGCAAAGCGGGGGATGGTGAGGTAGCGTTTATGGTTGGACCTCAGCGATCTGCCCTGCTGGTAAGGGTTAAGTCTCTTCCTCAGATAGATAGGGCCTCTAAGTAAATAAAAGGTAGAATGCTACCATGGTGCTAAAACAGTGAATATATGCAGGCATATAGATACATAGCAGTATTCAAGCGTACTCCTAAGTTGCTAACCCTATCTAAGTGTACCTAAATGTACCTAACATGTATGAAGGTGTAAAGCCAAGAATCCCCTAGGAAAGAGCCAACCCCATTACCTGATGGGAGAGAACGAAGGACCCCGTCTTGGTCCCTAGTTGGACATCCCACAAGGGATGTCAGACCACTGTGTGCTGGAGTTTTCTGCGTGCAGGAATCTCAGCGTCTAGTGTCAGCATGGAAGCTTCTCCTTTCATTTGCCCAGTGCAGATGTGTGTCTTATATACCCAAAAGGTACCCTCAGGGGTTCTACCTAGATGTATAATGGTGCTGTGGGCCTATTGTCCGAGGATGACGATAGCGGTGACTTAGTTATACAGAAGATGGTAACCCTGCTGTGTATATCCTAGGCAGGGGATTAAGATAGGATACTAAGAATCCTCATGCATAATTAATTAGGCCAGTTTTCGGAGAAAACTACACAACATTACTTCGGCACGTAACTAGGCAAAAGGTCAGTGCCAAAGCCGGTATGTAGAGCAAGGTAGGACAAATGTAGGTAAAAGGTCGTGCAGCTACCTATGCCTATATTGGGGTACATCGGGCTCATAACAAAAGAAGGGAGCTGCTTAACGTTGTCTGATTTGTACCCCGAGGGTAGATTTATTACACTGTCAGACGCAATTGAAATGTTCGCACTAGGCGAGGGTCAGTTCTTGCAATACGCAAAGATGATCACCACGGCGCAACAACTTTGGCCAACATTTCCGGAGGCCCCGGACCCCACGCATACATTAGTCACTATGATTACTATGGCGGGAGGGTGCAAATTTGTGACTCACTTATGTAGGTCATTACGGGCAGACAGACAGGTTAAACCACTAAAAGGGGAGGAGAGATGGCAGGTGGTGAGTGTGTAGTCCCTGTCTTCTGCAGACTGGTCTCGTATACATGGAGAAGTCCAGAAAGTATCAGTGTGTGCACGGTTCAAACAGATCCAATACAACATCATACATGACATATCTATCCCCTAGACTGCTGCATGCCATATACTCGACGCGAAACTCACACTGCCCCAGATGTCAATATCCAGCAGCAGATTTCGTGCATATGGTTTGGCACTGTCCCTTGATAAAGGAGTACTGGTCGAACGTGGTGGAGCAGCTTAACCGAGTAACAGGCTGGAAGATTCCCCTGGAGGTGAGGAGCTGTCTTATGGGACTGCTGCCTAGAGACCCAAAGCGTAAGACCAGTAGACAATTTTCCGTATTGGGCCTGACAGTGGCTAAAAGACGTATATCAAAATGCTGGCTAACTCCACGAGACCCTACTAGAGACAAATGGGAGACTGACCTAAAAGAGTGGGCAACTGCAGAAGAGGAGCATATGAGAAAAACCAGGAGAGACGAGAAATTGCCGGAAATGCTTCTGGCCTGGGGAACGATGATACAGGAACTGATAGGTCCCACCCAGGGCGCACAACAGGACCTCGACAGGCGGGAGGGACAGGATGCGGAGGACAGTCAGAGGACGTGTCTGCCTGTACAAACAGCACTTTGCATCATAACTGACAGAGGGAATTCAATACACACTGTACTAGACTTGTATTATGCTGTAACAGAACCCTATGCAACACGTGGAATAACTGCAAATCGGAAGCAAGTTGGGGTGGGGAGTTAAAAGTTCAGTCAATTTTACTTGGTGTACACAAACAAACGACACAAGGGAAGGATGGTAGAAATGTTCGTCATGGCTAATATCAAACAGTTAATGTGACACAAAATTCTCACTCTTTGCTTCTCTATGTAAGTGAATACTGGCTGCAAATAAAAACCAATAAAGATATATTAAAACCTATTTAGCCTGTTTGTGCCTATATCCTTTCAACAGTTTTGGGAAACGGCACCACAACACTTGATTTATGCCTTCCTTTAATTTCTTTGAATCCATTTCAAGATGGTGCTGGTCTTGGCCATTTAAATTTATCTGTCTTGCTGGTACTTAAATCTATGAACTCTTTTGAATTTAATTTTAAAATGGTCCTTCAATCCTTTTAAGCCCTTTCCAAGTTGGCACTGGCTTTGACCAGCACACGATAACTCAACGTTTCACTTGCCCTGTGCCACCATGTCATAATGACACAACCACATTAGTGACGCACCGGCATGACGAAACAGCGTCAGTGACATGTTGGCATAATGTGCTGAATTCCGTATACAGCGTGTTCGTGGACACCAGCATCTCCAAGATCGCGGAGATGGGGCAGGTTCCTGGCAGTGCCTACGGGCGTGTTTGTAAGTACTCATCAATCACATTCAGATATGGAATCACCACATGCTTTTTGATTTGCTGATATCAATATCACCTTACTTAGAAACTGATGAGAGGTTTTCAAAGATTCTAAGGGGCCTGATCCTAATAAGGATTAGATAAGACTTACAAATTTTACTTTCACATGCTTTCCTGCAATTATGCTTAAAACATTTTCACATGGAATGATTGCTGTTTTATCATTGACAATTGATGTCAACCGTGGGTCACGGCAACGCTAATGGGCCATTGTTTATACGTGGGAGCAACATGCTGGATGGATGAGATATCATTCACCCATAATAATGATTGCAATTTCTACTGGCATATAAGGGTTATCTCCCACTTTTTACGTGATTATATGTTTTTTTCATTTATGTCTTTTATTTTCTAGGTTGGATGTTTTAGCTACTGAGTATCTGTGCAACTCACAAGAGATACTTCATCCTCTACACAAATTTGGTGGCTGCAAAATATGGGCACACTTCTAGAATTTAATCTTAGTCTCATTTTTTTGTAGATCAGGGTTTTAGGGTCCTGATGAATTGCCATAGATCTTTGACTAAATAAAGGTCAAGAAACATGTTGACTGTTTATAGGCAATAAGAAGGAAAATACAAATAAGTGTGGTGGCGGTCCTAAATAAAATGTAAGTGCACTTTCCTCACCAATCTACACATTCATAAAAAATCTTTCACCTTCACCAAACTTAATTAACAGCAAACTCCGGCAAAGAGCCCCCTTGAAGGGCCCATTGGGCATTGAAGTGCTGGCCCAATGAGGATCTGTCCGATGAACAATCATGCCACCTCTTTTAGTGGGTGAGGGCTCCTGCTCTGAAAATTAAAGATTTCCACCGACCTTTACTTCACCGGGATACATTAGTGGTGTTTACCTGGAATGTAAATAGGAACAGCATATTCTGTATCTTGTTGATAGTACTAGGGAGTGTGTGCTGAACTTTTATTACTCAATGTCCCTCTAATTGTTGATAATAGTCAATTTATTAATTCTACTAACACAAGACCTGACTGAGGCTAGTAGGAGTCTCACAGCACAGTGTACAAGGCATAGTGTGCACAACACTTGCCACACTGTTGTTAATGCAACTCCTATGACGTTTGTGGTCAATCCCAGCTTCTCCCTTACAGCACACAAGTAGTGTCAAGGCACTTAAAATGTGTGACTAATGCATTTTAGTGCGGTGATGCGGACTACAATACTAAAATACGTTAGTCTAACTCCTGATGCGTGGTTCTTAGCAGGGCTGACTACTGTCAGGAATTAATAGAGTTAAAATTTCAATTGGACCATAGACTGTTGCAAATGGAGAATGCTAAAACTTGGAACTCATGAGTAATTTTAGTACTTCCTAGTAAAACACAAAATTAACAAACTGTATAGTGCAATAATGGAGTTGAGCCAATTTAAGTTAATGGCATCAGAAGTCCGATTACACAAGAAGGAAGAGAAAAAAGAAAACAATTTAAACAATGCGTTTACTGTGGGCTGGTGGGAATTTATTAAAGGATTGTACAGCCAAGGATAAAATTCCACCTGCAAAGATAATCAGTAAAACTCAAGCTGAGCTGTGGTAACAACTGAGTCAGAGGTTGATGCTAAGTTGGAAAACTATTCTGCTCAGGTTTGAAAGAGACACACCTTTTGGAGAGATTGACAGTCCAAGGTCTCAGCCACTCTAAAAATACCTTCCAACATTCAGTGTCTCACAGAAATGTGTTGTCTCAGTTTAAACTACCTGTGGAGGAGTCAGTTGAAGTCTCTGTCCTACCAGATCTTGGAGCTACGGGCAATTTCACAGATCGGGAATATGATCATGGGTTAAAAATACCTTGTATTAAAAGGATAATTCCGAAGCTGTAAAAGCTGTTGATGGCACTGCATTGACCTCAGGATCAGTGCGTTACCACACCTGTTTGTTGCTTATGAAAATGGGAAAGACACACATGGAACAGATACAGTTTGACTTAATAGATGCAACCCAATTTGAATTAATTTTGGGAATCCCACGGCATATGCTAAACTATCCCACAATATCATGGGCTGATCAAGCTATAACATTAAGATCAGAATTCCGTTTCCAAAATTGTCATCCAGGGTAGAATTAAGGCATTGTGAGTGCCCAGGCAAATTTCTACCACATGGGCACATACACTCACAGATAGGTTGTGTGACCACCTTTCCTGGTCAATATCAAGATTTTAAGGAGGTATTTGATCAACAAAAGGCCAGCTAGCTCTCCCACGCATCGGGAGTATGACTATAAGATACACTTGATTCCCAGTGCATCAATACCTTGCAGCAGAATTTATGTGTTATCAGAACCTGAAATGCAACGTCTAAAGTGGTACATGGAAGAGAATTTGGTCAGTGGTTTCATATGACCTTCACAATTCCCTGCATCGTCTCCCCTCTTTTTGTGCTAAAGAAGGGAGGGAAGTTGCTCTTGTGTATTGATTACAGAGCAATTAATTGAGTGGCAATGAAGAATCTCTACCCACTGCCACTAATTTCCTGTATTACTACACCAGATAAAAAGAGTAGTCATCCTTACTAAATTGGACCTCTGGGGCACTTACCATCTAGTTAGAGTTTGAAGTGGAGCTGAATGGAAAACCGAATTCAGGACCAAATTTGGTCTATTTGAGTATCAAGTCATGCCCTTCGGACTCTGCAACAGCCCGCCAACATTCCAAACTTTCATGGATGACTTTCTACGTGGGTACAAAGATCTCTTTAGAATTGTCTACATGGACAATATCTTGATATATTCAAACTCAGAACAGAAATATGGAAAACATGTAATGGCAGCTTTACAAAGGCTGAAGGAGTACCAGTTGGTAGGTAGATTAGAAAAATTACTATTTCTTGTGAAAAAAGTGAAATTATTTGGATATATTTTAGAACCCAATGGGATATAAATGGACAAAAGTAAAGTAAGTGCAAATCTCCAGTGGCCCTCTCCAACTAATAAAAATCGTTGTAGAGTTTTCTAGGCTTTGCAAACTTCTATAGGAGGTTCACTCAGAATTTTGCTGCCACAGTTCAGCCAATCACTTGCTTATTGAAGAAAAGGGAGATCCTTTTAGTTGGGGCGAAGAAGCTGAAAATGCTCTTTCAACATTAAAGAAATGCTTTTGTTCAAGCACCAATGCTGAGACATCCAGATCTGTCCCAGCATTTTCTTCTGGAAGCTGATGCTTCCTATAATGCTCTCGGAAACGTCTTGTCACAATGACACCCTGAGACTGGTCAAATGCATCCAGTTGCCCACTACTCTTGTAAATTTACACCATGCGGGCTGAATTATAGCATCGCTGACAAGGAACTCTTAGATAAAAAAAGATCATATGAGGAATAGTGCAATTTTTTAATGGGAGCACAGAAATTAAGATGGACTACTCAGATCTATAGTTCCTAAAGCCGGCTAGGACGCTCTCTCCCTATCAGTTAAGATGGTCATTGTTTTTCTCAGGCTTTGATTTCACAATACCTTACCGGCCTATGCCTCAAAACAGTAAAGCAGATGTGCTTTTCAGAATGATTAAATCCTTAGAACGGGAATCTAAAAGTGAGATTTCACCTCCTTTGATTCTGCATGAAACATCTTTTAAAGAACCCAAAGTAACAATAATAAGCAAATCTAAAGAATTTCTTTCTGAACTAAAGAAGGAAATATCAACCTTGTATACTACTGACTGGTTGCAAGTTGATAATGGCCATACTGAGAAAGCTATAGTTATTCCAGGAAGGAGCCCTTTTCATACTATCCACCGCACTACAGTTACAAGTCCTTGAGTGGCTACATGATGGGGACCTAGCAGGCCACGGTGAGATCCAAAAAAACCTTAGCAAATCTTTTGGTGGCCACAAATCAAAGAAAATGTCGGTAATGATGTATACACATCCACATTTGCACACAAGTAAACGGCACTCGTCAGAAACTGGCGGGGTATTTACGACAATTAATCGTAATTCCAGTCCTATCTAGTTTGTGGCCCAGAGTCTCTATGGACTTTATGCATGAAATACCTCCTAGTGAAGGGAATATAGTAACGTCTGTGGTCATCCATCATCTGACAAAGATGAGACATTTAAAGCTGTGCCCAAGCTGCCTTCTGCCCCTGCCTTAACACAAATCTTCACATAACATATAATTAAGCTTCATGGGATTCCCAGAATAATAACAGTTCAGGGGACACAATTGACTTCCCATTTGTGGCAGAAATTATGTAAAGTGATGGAAGTTGATGCCAGAATGTCTACAACTTATCACCCACACACAGATGTAATGACAGAACGCTTACATCAGACAGTACCCATAGGTGTCTGGCAATTCAACATCTTTGGATGGCAGAGTTTGTCTAAAAAAATGCAGAGTATTCCATATTAGGATGTTCCATATTCTATTGTATTAATGGTTTTCATCCCAATATTCTACTTTTTCAATGGCTTGCAGTTTCTACGCACCCATTTGTACAAGAACACTAGAATAGCATCCAGAAAAATCTCATCAAGGCCAAGAAACATCTAACAGAAGCTAAATTAAGAGACAAACTCTATTCAGATAAAAAAAGGTCAAAAGAACCAGAATACAAGGTTGGCGATAAAGTCTGGTTAGTCACCAAACATTTACATTACGCGGAACCCGAAAGCTGAAGCCTGATTTTACTGGACATACAAAATAGGTAGATTAGTCAAACCAGTCACTATGAAATTGAAAATACCAACAACAGTAAAGAACTAGCCAGTGTTCCACGTCTCATTGCTCAAACTGTGGCATCCAAAAATTCAAATGCATAACACCTCCACCACCTATTGAGGTTGATGGTGAACACAAGTATGAAGTAAAAGAAAAAACTATATTCTAAAATGTTAAGACATCTAATCTACAGTTTAATAGACTGGAAGGGGCTATGACCGGAGGAAAGGTCATAGGAGCCAGCCTCGCATCTCCATGCCCAGCAACTTCTCAGAAAATGTAATCACCAATACCCCCACAAGCCTGGAAAAATTCTGAGACGTCGGCCTTTAAGGGTGGTAACTGTCACAGCCACCCAAAGAGGACACCCAAATCTGCTCCAGCATCTGCTGAAAGGCATTCATAGATGCACAATACTAACTCCTTCACCAACTCTGGCATGGAGATGAGAGGTGAGGCCTAATTTTAAGGCCAATTATCACTTGGAAAAAGAAAATCTTAGGATATACCTTGTGCACCCATTATTACGAGGCAAGCGTAGATAAGGCTCAATACACTGATGCCAAGGTGGAAACTTCCAGAAAACTAGAGCTCGAGAGATCTTGATATCCCGGTGGCCATTTTGGGACAAACTGTATATAAACCATGCCCTGGGAACAACGCCCTTTGCCAGACAATAGAGGTGGAGTTGCATCTAGAGGACTGTTTTCGAGCTCCTGAGAACTTACCTGAAATCCCACTTGGACTTGCATCCTGATGTACTAGGGATTTCTCAGCATCTTTATATAAACTTGCAAAGAACAAAAGCAAGAGATAAGTGGCATGTTTACAATTCAAGTAAATCCCAAGGATTTAAGGCAGGATTAGAGTTGTCAATGTGAAAGTTAACTTCGACAATTTAGAAACACTGCCACATAAGAATAATATTAGGCCAGTAAATGGAGCAAATGGTTTGATGTTTGTTAAAAAGACTTGATGAAGGTTTATTTGAAGCATTAGTGTGAACATTTAAAGTAACTCAGAAGCCAAAGGGAGTACTCTCGAATTCCAGTTGAAATCAGACTACAGTTCAGCAGGAACGACTAAACTTGGCCACGAGAGAGAATCTAAAGGCACAAAGGACAATAACAGGTATATCAAGAAATACTGTGTTAAAAAAGATCATTGTAATGTTGAATTTCGATATCTAAATTGTGTTCCTATTATAATTGTGGTATAATTGCTGAGAAACCCAGGAGAGAAGTAAGGAATATCGCTAGAAGAATATCGAAGAAGGAAAAAGAAAGACAACCATGAGCCCCAAAGTGTTGGACATCTCTTCTAAACCATCCCTCTCAAATCCCAACCCTCTTCCCCCTCCACCTTTTCCTACAGTGCAATGATAATTTCTCTGGTTGTGAAAGGCTGAGAAAGGGCGGAGGTGGGAAAAGCTCTAAGTCACATTATTGATCAAAAGATGTTATTTAATAATATTATGTGTGCAAACTAGACATTGCCAACTGTAAGACTCTTGGGTCCAGATTTACAAAGCTCTCATGCAATGCAGCGCAGCAGTCAAAGTTGCTGAGTTGCATTGCGTGAGAGGGAGAGACGACAGGGCAATAGCTACAGAGAACAAGCATTAGAAATGCAATAGGTCTCGCATTTTTTTGAGTTAGAGCTATTGGTATAGCTCAACAGCTACCAGACAGAAATTGCCACTTTGCAGGTGCCGAAAAGAGCATTGCTCCGTGAAACAGCCTGAAAGCCTAAAACGTTGTTGATAGCCTACAAAATAAAAAGGCAGATCAGGATAACCAGGAGGAACCGCGGACGTATTGGGATGGCCAACGCAAGCAAACATTGAGTGAAATCGCCTGGGCGTGACCCAAGCATGCAAAGGCGGGAGAATCAGACCCAATGCACCAATAAATACCCCGTATTTCTAAATGGCACAACAACGAACAAATGGCAATTCATGAACACGCCAAAAACCGATAGAGGAGACAACAGCAGGTCTTGCAGACAGCGCATGCGCACTGCCTAGGCTCGACCTAAAAAAACTCTCCTCCCCTCTACTAAGTGCTGGCGTAGAATTATGCTTCATAGTCCAAAGGTGCCCGCATGAGTCTAGCATAGGTTTTGTATTGGAAGTGTACACTTCCAGTACAAAAACTATGCTTTCCCTGACTTTACCACTTTTCCTACTGTGTATGTGTGCTGTACAGTGCAGCACACATGCAAAGTCAGAAAAGCAGAATAGAAAGCATTTCTCCTTTTAACACCTGCTTTCAAGTGGCGTTAATCTTTGGTGCAAAAGCCTGTCTTGTATTGTTAGTCGATAGGGTATTGCATCAAAAACCATGGGTGGTAGGATGGGAACGCCCTTGTGGCACCATGGAACACCCCCTTAACGCAGAGTAACACAAAGCAGTGCTTGATGGTGGTTTGTGTTACTTTTTCTTACAAAAGAACACCAATTTGTGTGGGCTTGAAAATCCCCAAAAAGATTTTGCGCATGGTCTGCATTGAAAAAGTAATGCAAACCGATGCAAAGCCTTTGTAAATCTGGGCCTTGTTGGGACACCACAGCAGTCTAGGCATGTCTGAAACCAGTGTCACTGGCCTGGACCTAGAGCCTAATGGAGATTTTCTAAATAGATACCCAACAGATCTTGGCTACGTGGTTCTGAGGGCAGGACCTCGCTCCTCAGCCCTTAGGTTTTGCGAAAAACATGGCAAATGACCAAAATTTCATGGCCTGCACCTTGGACCCACTGTACATGGGTGAAGGTAATTTGCATATTTACAGTGTGATCTGGGAGTAAGTGTGCAGAGTCCATGAAGTCCAATCACTCACGGCAGATATGTAAACACCGACCGCTCCATTCATGTAACCCATTGCAAGGCTAGTCCATAGATAAGAACACGGACCCAGAGTTTGCAGCGACCTCCTATTGTGGCCTCTTTCAGTACACTTTCTGTCTCCACCCACAACACAACTTAGTCCCCGTGCCCACAGCCTTCTGGGTTTGGCTATTTGTTCCGCTGAATCGAATGTGGTACTGCAGTAGCCTTGAACAGCATCATATCGTAACAATGAAGAAGTTATATGTGACAGCACCAGGGATGTCATTGCCTGAGTTATTATGTCATATGTGATGTCAAGTATGAGGTTATGAGCAGTGTTTGGGAGTCAGTTGAAAGTTACGAATGTTTAACTCCCTTACCTGGTATAGTTCATGGGTGTTTACATTTTGTGTCGCAGACATTGTGTAATAACAACTCCGGGTTTGTTAGGTTACATTCTCCGCCTGCTTCTAGCTTCCTAACAAGTACAGTTAATGGTGATGGAGTAGTAGTGACATAATGGCTATAAAAGAAAACCTAAAAACTCTGGCAATTCACAATTTAAAGTACTGACCTAACCTTAACTCCCTCCACACCGTAGAGTATGAATGATCCAGCGTTTACTTGAAGCTGAAAGTCAGTGAGTATACAACCGAGTTTAAATGACAGTTTCGGAGTTAACTAATCCAGACAATAAATCAGTTGGTAAATGCACAATTGGCTTCTCATGTTGTACTGTTAGCTATTAAAATATGTGTGGCCTCAAGGAAAGTATCCATAATCTCTGAACATGGTTATTCAAGCCAAACTATGCCAACAAACTGCCTTTTACCCAAACAAGACTATGATTGGTATACGATGTCACATTTTTTTCCCTTTTAGAAGTGTAATTCCATTCATGTACATCCATTAGTGATAATTTTGTATGATATGAGTGACGTTATTTGTGAAATTATGAACAGTTCATGGTGTGGTTTGGAGTTACAGGTAAGGTAGTAGCTTCAGACGGCATTTACTAGGGATACTGAGAACACTGAAGCAACTCACAATAGCCCATATGAAAATATAGTAACTATGAAAAAGAAGCCCTCCAGTTCCTGTCTCCTGAAAGAACATTTTTATGAAACCTTGGGGCAAAGCTTTCATTAGTACGGTGGCAGCAGGTCCCTCCGGTGTGAGAGGCACACTGCAAATCAATTAAAGCTGCCTTTTACTACATATGTTGGGCATGTGAAGGTCTCATTTTCTGTGCTTGTATTAGATAACATATTAGCAGAAACAATGGTTCCTATGGAACAAATGTATGTGATAGTGGTAGTTATATGCAGAATCGCAATAAAAAAGGGGTTATTTCGATATCCAAAGGAGAAAAGACCATATACACTGGCTGTCTGGTACAAACAATAATTCTTTATATAGGTATAAAAAGCAGTTTTTTCAGGTCAAAAGTGCAATGTGTCCCCAGTGAACCTAAAACATTGAGTGACATAATTGTGATATATACATGTGGTTTTCAACACATTTACAGGCGACCATTAAAGAGGGTTCTTGATGTAAACAATGTCCATATATAGTTATAGGCGCTGATCACAGTGTTGTATACTTTATAGGGTGTCCATAAACGGGCTTTCTAGAATCATGTCCTTATATAGGCACAATTCACCTTGCCCTTATATAGGCATAAAATCCCAGACCTTATTTAGGCATAAACCATGCACTCCAAATACAGGCATGGATTCCGGCATCCGTCCACCCTAGCGTCTCAACGAGTCCATGAAAAAAACAGACCCTTAGGCTGCGGGAATTTCCCTTGCCCAGGACTATTGATTTCTTCAAGGACTCATATATTATGCATGAACCATTATTCCTTAGGGGTTCATTCATGACGTCTTTTGCTGCCCAACTCACGTCAATGCTAACATTTTCAGGTATAAATATACGTTCCCAAACCCCTGTAAATCAGAGGAGACCTCGACTTCAGAGTAGCCCGTTTCCCGGCCAGACGCACTGAGAAGACGCTGTCATTCCTGCACGCAGAGAGTCCAGCTTCCAGTGATCTAACTTCCCTTGCAGGGTGTTGGAGTTCGAGTCGGAAAGAGATTCCTACCTCTCTCATTCTTCAGGTATGGAGCAGACTAGAACCTAGAGGGACTCTTGGCATACTAGACTCTTGGCATACTAGGCGTAACATACTCTTAGTATACTCTAGTCAGGAATACATCACCTACTTCTACTTCTCCCTACACCTAGGACAGGTTAGGTACACTGGGGTAGAACTAGGCTAGAAACGCATCGTATGAGTACTCGCATTTTTAGGCTGTGTCATTTTATGTAAATGCATATATGCTGAAAAGATAATGCTAACGCAGTATTATTTATTTCTACTGCTCACTCTGTACATTATTTATCTCGCATACTGTCTTGTGATCGTAACAGCACATCTAACTTACAACAGAAACAAGACTGTTCAATAAACCTTTTATTGAAACGCCCGTCTGTTATTTCTGTGTAACTTTGAGAATAACTGAACCATGCACGACTGAGCTGAGTGAAATAGTTATCTATTGTTTCTACGACTCTGGGACACGTCCTGATTCTGTAAGGGAAACACAGTGGTCATGTTTTGCGGCTGCCAGAAACTACTCCCTTCTTGTCGTCAAGAAGTTTCTAGTGGCCTCTGAGCTAGCTGGCACAAGTAATTAAGTTTAATATACTCGATAGGGACATACCGACCTTAGTCCTATGTCAAACCTATAGGATATATTATTCCAATGCGCAGAGCCTATTAGGGAAATAGGAGCTACACTACATGGCGCCCAACGGTTTGGTAAGGCAGTAATTCAACGTTAGATACTGAGTAACTCAGCTGTGCATTTCTTCTTTTTTCTCTCAGAGACCCCTACCCATATACTCCAAAAGACGTCTGGAGTGGGCAGGGTTAGTATCCGCCACGGCTACATAGGGCAGTACCCTATATATTAGCTGTTTGGTTTGCTCAACGTTGAAGGATACAGTGTCCCAAAATATTGTGCACCTTATCTTCGTTTCCTTGAAACTTGTTCTACATTTTTCATAAAACAAAAATGTCCTTAAACGGGGACAATCCCGCCGGAAACGGTGGTGCTGCGGCTGATCCAGCCCAGCCAGCATTTTTTAACAACACCGGTTTAAATGAAACCGAGGAGGGTGTCATCGACATCCCTCCAAACTTAAGAAGAGCCATTACTCTAAAACTTATAAAACATGGCCTACCACCGAGAGGAGGTAGAGCAGTTTTCGTGATAGAGGCACACGAATCCTTTCAGACAGAGGTATTCTATTCATGGGTAATATTTCCTGAATCCAATTCAGTGACACACATGTTCCACTTCTACAAAGAAGATGAACCACCAGAGGAATACATTCCTTTCGAGGATATTGAGATTCCATTAACATACCAAGAGCATCAGCTCTGGTTTAAAGGCGCCCTAAAACATTACAGAAATATAACCAGGCTCGGTCCACTAGGTAGACCAGGAGCAACTTGGCCGATTCTAGCCGGCTACACACCTCATCCTGAACTTGACATAATGTCAGATGAGGACTTACTTGTTCAAATACAAGAATTAATAAAAATCTACAGACAATTGGTTCAATTCACAGTCCAACCACCATTAACACTTCCAAATCAAACCCCTCACCAGGGGAATACTCTAAAAATTACACCTAAGACTCTATACGCAGTCATGGGTAAAATGCCCACTAAGCGTGAGCAAATCCCGTTTTGGATAGCTCAAAAAATTACTCAAATCGAAGCAGTATTTCCGAATACTAGCCCGCATGAGAAACACAGAATCCTAACAATTAGTTTACCGATGGGGATCACACCACAACTGGAAGACTGCACCACTTGGGGCTCAGTCTTTGCTGCCATCTACACTAAAACACACGGCATTCCGTCAATTGCGGTAATACCTGATGTCCTAAAACAAATTCAAAACGAATACGGGGCTGAGCCTGCTCTAAATTTAGGTATGAAATTACTGAAAAATTTCGACCAGGTCTCAACAATAATATTATCAAATATTAAAGGGAGGCAGCAGCAGTGGCGATCCGACAAAAATTAAGGGAATTTGATGTTACAGAACATCAAACAGAGCTACCCAGAATTATAGAACAATCCTATGCAGAATTAGGCAGAGATAGTTTGGGTGGGAGACCAGTTAAACCAAAACTATCTGAAAGTCCTGAGAAGGACTCAATTAAACAAACTCCTACATCTTCTAAAAAGAAGTGGGAGACTAATAAACAAAATTCAAATGAGAAACGATCTCAATCTCGAGGTAGGTCTCCTCAAAAGGAGCCCTCTGAAAGGAGGTATAACCTCAGGAATAGGGATAATTTGAGAAAACCTGATAGGTATCAAGACACTGATACACGTTCCTCTCGTCCCTTTCAGGTCTCATCACAGACTTCGGAAAGAAGAGGACGAACTGAACATAGAGAAGAACGCGTGAAATCGAAAGACGACAAACACGCTCCAAAAACTAAAGCAAAACCTCAATTCTCCAAAAAGAAAGTCGCAGGTCTAATAGTAAGACATGCCGAGAATTCTGAGAACGCAACTCAAGAACGGAGAATGTGCTCAGACAATGCTGGACAGTGCAGCAGAAGTCACAATAGCTCGCCAGAACCTGATGGAACTTCTGGAGATAGTGGACTTGAATGAGTACATTACAGTAGAAACTGTAGACACCAGGGTTAGTGCTCCACAAAAGTTATATGACATAACACTACGGATGGAGGGAGACAAACCTAGACAGGTTAAAGCACTTTTTGGGGAAAAACTATCAAAGGGTTATGACATACTTCTAGCAGAAAAAGACTGGCCACCACAATTTGTCAAGGAGTGCCCACACGGCGAGGACATGATTATGCCTGCCTTCTCCAATCACATTCCAATTCACTTAAAATATACATATGCCAGAAAATGGGCAGTGGCCCAGGCTCCAGCATTATATAAAAATCATGTAGGATGGGATGAGGACTCACCTCACCATAAAATAAATCTGAAACATGAACCAACTGCACAGAGGCAGTATCCAATTAAGCAAGAAGCTAAAAAACAGGTCAGGGAGATCTTAGATCAACTTGAATATCAAGGGGTGATTGAAACATGCACCTCCTCCATGAACAATCCTTTGTTTCCTGTCTCCAAACCAGACAATACATATCGTCTAGTTTTGGACTACAGACACCTAAATACTTGTTCTAAAACTTTTGCAGTGCAAAATGCACACAGCACAGCATTAATGAATAACATTGTGCGTAAAAAATACAAAACAACATTAGACATCTCAAATGGGTTCTTTTGTCAAAACATAGCACCTGAAAGCAGGTACTTAACAGCATTCTCCATAATGGGGACCCAGCGTCACTTTTGTCGACTCCCACAAGGGTTCAAGAACAGCCCAGGTTTATTCTCAGCGAGGGTAACGGAGTTACTACAAATTTATGACAACGAGGCATTGTCTTATGTCGATGACATCTATCTGACAGACGATGACTTGGAAAAACACTTGAACAGGGTGAGCACCATTATACTGGGATTCGCCTCTGAGGGCTACAAGTTCAACTTTAAAAAGTCCCGAATTGCCCATCTCAATGTCCTATTTTTGGGATATGAGCTTTCAAGTGAAGGCAAGAGCTTGGCGGCTAACTTTCTAGAGAAATGTGCGCTGCTCCAACCTCCAAAGACGCTAAAAAACTTACAATCAATACTGGGATTCCTAAATTTTGGAAGAACATACATTCTAAACTATGCAGAAAGGGTTAAACCTCTCTACGCATTAATCAAACCTGATTTTTCAATCAAAAACTGGACAAATGAACACAGAAATCTTGCGTTCACTCCAAGCTAACATGTTAGCAACAAATCACTTACAAACACGCGTAAGTCAAAGAAATTTGGTGATTCGAATAATTTCGGGTCAATGTGGATTCACCTACTTAACCTTCAATGAGGGTGAGAAAGTACCAATCGCATACAAATCCCATTTGTACACACAAGCGGAAATGCGCTTCAGTTCAACTGAAAAAATTCTAACAGCAGTTCAAACAGCTGTAGCAAAAGAAAGAGCCTTAGCCCAAGGGAAACGCATAATTGTCGTTACCACAGTACCAGCTTTAGAAGCGGTCACAAAAGCAAGCATTCCAAATGCTAAAGCACTACATCCGAGATGGATACAATGGGTTAATTCTCTTGCTGCACCTGATGTTGAATATGTTTTTGATCCAGATTTAAAAACACAAGCATTTCTCCAGTATGAACAAGAATGTTCTCTGCCCACTGAGATTCTGCCTCTCGATCAGTATGAATTCGTAATTTACACTGACGGATCCGCACAGCCCGCAACAGGGAGTAAGCAAGCTTACAGTGCAGCGTGTGCTATCGTTAAAGGTCGCATGCGTAATGGCATCTTCAGACCTATGGTCACAAAAACTCAGTCACTAGGTGATTGTACAGCTCAGCGAGCTGAACTACAGGCATTCAAACTGGCACTTGAGAGTACGGATCGAGAATTCCTCACACTGATAGTGTGCGATTCCTATTACTGTGTTCAGTCGTATAATGACTATATACGAACCTGGCTTGAAAATGGTTTCAAAGATGCGAAGGTTGGCACAATAAAGCACAAATTGCTTTGGGAACAAGTAGTTCAGTTGAAAAACGAACTACCAAAGGCTCACGTGATTCACACACTGAGTCATCAACGTGATGGCGTTCACGTTGCAGGGAATTCATTGGCTGACGAAGCCGCAAAGGGGGCTGTTCAGATGGCTTCCGTAGCTGCGATCACTCGTTCAAAAACAAAAATAGACGGTGAGATAATGTTAGCTGTCAATGCTTCAAGCAAAGGCAGCAGTGCAGCGTTACCAAAAAAGTTTCCACTCAAGTACTCTTATGTAATTGATGCGAACAACGTTCCTTTTGCTCGAATCCCTGGAGTGGGGGATAGGGTAATTCCAAACAAGGAACGCAGATTAGGACTAATCCTAGCAGCACACGAGGGGATGGCTTCTGCCCATGCAGGTGTTTCTGCGACAGTATCTTTACTCAAGCACAGGTATTGGTGGCCTGGCATTCGGAAACAAACTAAGAACTATGTTTTAGAATGTGATATTTGCCAACAGATGAAAGTCTCAACAGTGAGACGTCCTGCGCAGACACCATTGTTAATTTCGGATAAACCATTAGCTTGTGTTTACCTGGACCACTGCGGTCCCTTGCAAAGGGACGGTAATTATAAATACATCATGGTTGCAGTGGATTCTTGCTCTAGGTTCCTATGGTTATGGCCTCAGCGCTCGGCTGACGCTCGAACTGTTATAAAAGATTTGCGAGTCTTTATCGGCACATACGCAATAGGCACGCTACATTCTGACCAGGGTCCTGCGTTTAGCTCTAGGGCTTACAAGGAGGCCATGGCCAGTCTGGGCGTTGCATTGCGGTACTCCCCTTCATTCCATCCTGAGGGAAATTCTGTTGTGGAAAGGAAAAACCGGGACATAAAGCAGTCTATAACAGCTAGGGTATTAGGTTCGGGTGATGGGTGGGTCAAACACCTCAATAGCGTGCAGCACGCTCTTAATAACTTGCCAAGAAGTTCTCTAGGGGGGGTCACTCCATATGAGGTCCTATTTGGGACAAGAATGTGGGTTCTAGACTTAGAACACGTAGGCACAGTGGTGGAGATGAAACCATTTGATATCAAAGATCGTTTGGCTGTTTTACAGGAGCTTAACAAATTAAGAACGAAACAAAGCAACGTATCCCTACAGCCAACCACCACTGGGGAAACATCGGCGGTCCCAGCAAGGCCTGTCTGGATTCCAAAAGTTGGCGATCTAGTCAGAGAAAAAATCGCGGATAAGAAGGAATTTGGACCTTCTTACAGACAACCGGTACCTGTTCTAGCAGTTCAAGGAACAAGAACAGTACTTCTGCCGCCCCTTGCTGGAAGAAAGGAGAAAAGATTTGTGTCTATCGACCTCATCAAACCATAACATGTGGCCAATACTAAGCAGTAGGCCTCGTGGACTCCGACCTAGTAGCAGACGCACTCCTCTCGCTACTATTCAAGAGGTTCAGACTGAAAGACTGATCACGATCGAGAATTCAGCTGTAACAAATGAAGGACTAAGCAACCAAGCTATGGAACTCATCCCTCTTGACAACCAAATAACAGTTCGTCCAAATACACCTGTCTACACCAACGTGACACGTGAAGAACTGTCTCCTGTGATTTCAGCAAATCCTGATGCAATTCCAACAATTGACAGAACTGCTTCTGGCTATTTCATTGACTTTGATACGTTCTCAGAAGATCCAAGTGAACCTGAAACGACGCCAGCATCATTCAAACTCAAGCAGCAAGTACAAAACTTTATTCACTTTCTGGAAAAGACTTATCTGGTTTCTCCATGGATTGAACTCTGGATTTCATCTGGACTTTTTGTTTTTCTGCTCTGGCTAGCTTTGGTAACAACTGTAAGCGTGCTTATAAATGGCAGATACATCCATGTGAACAGTGAAAGAAAAGACGTGAATGTACTTTTGAAACCTCATAAATCTTCCCATCGTGAAGCAAGAGACTTGTCATCAGTGAACATCACAGCTGTTCCTATACAGGATGGTATAGTGTGGGACAAAACAGATTATGAAATCTTCGGACCAACGTGAACAATTGAACATTCCACATTTGTTTAAAATTTCACTAAGTGATTTAATTACGTCCAGTACCTATTCAGATGATTGGGACTTTGAGACTGTGACTGACATAATGTTTGATCTAGAAAAATCTGCTGCATTTTCTAAAAATGAATATTTAGAAGGTTCATCAGACTATGAAGAACTGTATTGTTATAACCACTATGGTCATCATTATTTGCACAAAACTGCATATCCAAGAAATGTGTTTATGTTTAACCAATGGGAACATTGTCCTACACCACCACAAGGTAGTTCAAAAATTTATGCTAGTAAGTTTCCATATTTTTCAGGTTACAATACATCTGACCCAGAAACGTTTTACTATAAAAATGTAAACAAAACAGGACTGAAAATTATGTTAACAAATACGAAACAGATTTATTCTGAAGCATTTATTGCCCAACTGTCTACACAGGGTTTCGACTTATGGAAAGACACAATTGAGACAAAAACTGTCTGGGGTAGTAAAGATTGGCAAGTACAGGGTATAGAAGCTTTATTTAGAGCCTGTATTATCCCTGAACAAATACTGTTTTTGAATGAAACCGTCCAACAAACATCTTGTCTTGGATTAGCCAAGATCAAAGAGATGAAAACACCTTCTGTGCCAACACCTGCCAGTGAAAATAATACAAAGGCAGTGGTGACAGTTGACAATATACTACAACTCAACAGAACTCATCCAAATTGGAAAAAATGGTTGATCTGGCCCACAGACACAAACAACTGTCAGGAAAGGTTCTTGAACAAAACTCAGGGCTTTACTATTCATAGGCCAGACCCAAGATATGTCCAAAGACAACATCCGGGGGTAGTAACAACATACAGTGTAGGAAAATTATGCCTCGATTGGCTGCATAGATCTACACTACAGGATGTGAAACAACACTTATCCTTTCTTAAAGAGGACGCAGATCTTAGGGAATTCTTGCTTGGACCAAGAAAACCGCGTCGAAAACGTTTCATATATGCCGGCAATTATGCTGCTTATAATGAAGCATGGAAAGTGTCACAGATAGAGGCCGCAGAACGAATACGTGAACTTGATCGTATTAATTTAGAGAAAACACTCTCTGTGGTCGACAATGGGTTAACAACTTTGTCCTCCAGAATTTATTCATTGGATGGCATTGTATCCTCTGCTATCGACATTCTAGAACAAGATTTGGCTATGTTACAACAAGGTCAATCCCAATTACGTTCTATAGTGTCATTGACATGGACGCTGCAATCTTTGCGAGCGGGCTATGTGCCTTGGCGTTTCATCAACACGTCGTCTCTGTTTGCAGAATACAATCTCACTGATAAACAGATTGAATTGGCACAAAGAGGAGCAAGGTATACAGTGCTGAGCATTGAAGAAATGGAGAAATTACCATTCACAGTGGCAGAAAAACCAGCTACAGAATGGGTTATTCATGGCAAAATAACATTACCTGTGACAACTTTTCAGTTTCAGTATTGCCTCAGACAAATGCAAGCAGGCAAATATGAAAGGTTGGGTAAGGAATACATTAAGACATCTTGGGATTTACCGTATACACATAGATGTTGGAGTGGGGATCGTGAAGTGTTTCTTAGCGGTACCAACTGTAAACATGCACTGACCGGTTCACTCATATGTCAGGACATTTCTTTACACGGGGCTTGTAATGGTTCTGTGGCAAACTTGTCTTGCCATCAGCGGGGTACACCAGCTGCTGTGATTAATCCAACGTTTGGACAACTTTCTAATGGGAGTTACCTCATGTTGAATGATCAGAGTTGCTGTGGAATGTTGCCAGGCATCCCATATCTAGTAACGGTCAACTCCAGGGTCACTTGCTGTATGCAAGTATTGTTTCCCCCAATAGACACAGTCAGGGAGTCGCCGCTATGGCCTTCGCTGAACGTCTCTTTTATAAGATTTGATACTTTGAGCAGAATGAAAGCCATGCTTTTACAGCAAACAGTGCCTTTGACCTCGGCCAAAGAAACCTATGATCTACAAGTAGCAAGGACTTCGGCTGAGATACAGACTTTAATACGTACAAACTGCCCTATACATTTCGTAGAAATGGTATCACGTATCTTTAACATGTCAGATACGACCGGAATTGTACATGTATTTAAGAGCATTTGCTCCGGTCTGTTAGCACCTTTCCAGGCAATACTTGGAATTATCCCCAACTTTGCACATTCGGTGTTTGGTGGCATACCATTAATTCTCGCACTTGTTGCCGGAATTTTATTCATCTTTCTGCTATTACGCTCTGGCCAGCCTATTCGCCGACATCACTCCGAGCGAAATGGAGAAAGCTCTCCTTGAAAGAAAGCGCCGTGAGCGAATAGTACAGCTATTGGGCATGACTCGTCTACGGGACCTTAATACCACGTGGTTCCTGTCATTCAGACCAATCTGGCAAGATTGCATCTTACCTGTTCTACGCTGCCTGCTATGCGGTGAAGAATGCGTGTTGGACGCTTGTCTAACATATCCATCAGCTGCGCCAAAGGACGTCGATACTTTGCTGGTCCCGATAACGGCCCATGCTCTGTGTTGTCCCCAGAGGCTCCCTATCCCTATCCTGATGTCAGCATTCATTGAGATCTCACAGTCGCCTCCTGCTGCTGCTGAGGTACGATAAACGACTCCAGGCACACAGGTAACTACGGACGCGAACATTGCTGCGGCGACCTATGCTGAGAGCGATGCTTCCCATCTTTGTGCGATCAATCTCTTACACGAGGTGTTCCAACTTACACCAACGACAGTGGATGATGTTTTGTCTATTGAAATAGATGATCTCATGTTTACACCAGACCCGTAAACTGACTGATTCGGCATACTATGTTCCAGAGAGACAGCAACAATTTGGCCTTCATTTTTCAAAGACTTGGAACTCTACCAAATTTGAACTTTTTGTCCCATTTTTCGAACGAAAATGGCACTTCAATCTGCTTAAAGTAGAACTAGCCTTATAATACAGACTTGGCAGTACTTCCAGGGACACTTAGTCATCTTGTGTGTCTAGAACAGTTCATTTAATTTTTTATTGACAGGCAATGACTTTGATTTTGAACAAACTTATCGATCATTTTCGTCATATATAAATATTGCTTTTATATTACATTCCGATTGCATTTATTTCAAACTTTATGCAGGAAATGATAAGCATTGCTTACTGATGTACAGAAACCTTTGCATTTTTTAATATGTCTTTTAATGCTTTTTAAGATATGTTTTAATATGCGGTACTCCATTTTAATGTTTAGCATTTTAAATGTTTTAGCATTTTAATAGTGTCGTATACACGAAAGAGGAGTGGGTGTTGTATACTTTATAGGGTGTCCATAAACGGGCTTTCTAGAATCATGTCCTTATATAGGCACAATTCACCTTGGCCTTATATAGGCATAAAATCCCAGACCTTATTTAGGCATAAACCATGCACTCCAAATACAGGCATGGATTCCGGCATCCGTCCACCCTAGCGTCTCAACGAGTCCATGAAAAAAACAGACCCTTAGGCTGCGGGAGTTTCCCTTGCCCAGGACTATTGATTTCTTCAAGGACTCATATATTATGCATGAACCATTATTCCTTAGGGGTTCATTCATGACGTCTTTCGCTGCCCAACTCACGTCAATGCTAACATTTTCAGGTATAAATATACCTTCCCAAACCCCTGTAAATCAGAGGAGACCTCGACTTCAGAGGAGCCCGTTTCCCGGCCAGACGCACTGAGAAGACGCTGTCATTCCTGCACGCAGAGAGTCCAGCTTCCAGTGATCTAACTTCCCTTGCGGGGTGTTGGAGTTCGAGTCCGGAAAGAGATTCCTACCTCTCTCATCCTTCAGGTATGGAGCAGACTAGAACCTAGAGGGACTCTTGGCATACTAGACTCTTGGCATACTAGGCTTAACATACTCTTAGTATACTCTAGTCAGGAATACATCACCTACTTCTACTTCTCCCTACACCTAGGACAGGTTAGGTACACTGGGGTAGAACTAGGCTAGAAACGCATCGTATGAGTACTCGCATTTTTAGGCTGTGTCATTTTATGTAAATGCATATATGCTGAAAAGATAATGCTAACACAGTATTATTTATTTCTACTGCTCACTCTGTACATTATTTATCTCGCATACTGTCTTGTGATCATAACAGCACATCTAACTTACAACAGAAACAAGACTGTTCAATAACCTTTTATTGAAACGCCCGTCTGTTATTTCTGTGTAACTTTGAGAATAACTGAACCATGCACGACTGAGCTGAGTGAAATAGTTATCTATTGTTTCTACGACTCTGGGACACGTCCTGATTCTGTAAGGGAAACACAGTGGTCATGTTTTGCGGCTGCCAGAAACTACTCCCTTCTTGTCGTCAAGAAGTTTCTAGTGGCCTCTGAGCTAGCTGGCACAAGTAATTAAGTTTAATATACTCGATAGGGACATACCGACCTTAGTCCTATGTCAAACCTATAGGATATATTATTCCAATGCGCAGAGCCTATTAGGGAAATAGGAGCTACACTACAACAGGAACCATTGTTTCTGCTAATACATTATCTACCCTGGTTCCGCGTGAGTAGGGTTCCCTTGTTTCTGGTTTAGATGTATTAGATAACAGTCACTAATTCCCCAGTGATGAATTTAGCTAATAAGCGTGGCGAAACAGTGATTATGGATTAGAACAAATATAGGTAGGGCACAGAACAAGCTAAGGACCCTCGATTATAGCTCGACAGAAGTGAAATCTACGATGAAGCTCTTAGTTGGAGTTGCCATGATCAATAAATGAATCAAGAAGAAAAAACCGGATCTACTTGATTCAGACCAACTCATTGTCACAATTATTTTATTTCCTACATAGAATTCATAAAAACAAATAGTTTTGCCGTGCTGACCAATGATGTCTGGTATTTCTTCAGTGTAAGAAGGTCTGTCAACATTTGTTGACTTTGTCTTAAGAAAACTTCTACTCATTGTGACAAGTTATGTATAGGTCAATACTGACATAATCAATATCTTAACAGAACACTGGTAGTACCCCCAGTCGCCCTGGTTAGCACTGGGTCACTACAAACAAGTATCCCTCATCAGTCCACTCTGGAAACAGTTGAATGCGCCGTAATGACCCAAATGGTTCAAACTACATTTAGGGTATTAGCACTAAAAATAAATTCTTTTCATTCAACCAGAAATTGTACTGGCAAACAGGAAGTACTGAAAGACTAGCAACATGTGACAAATCTCTAGGCACATTACTTTTTTAAAAAACAGCAAACTGTTAATGCGAGATCCGAATGTAGAACCGGACTGCTCTTCATCTACCGAGGCTCTAACTATAATCAATCTTCTTTTCACATGTGAGTTAATAGCTGTGATCTACATCTGAATTTCACCTCTGTACACTGGAAAGCAATGTTTCCTTTTTTTAAACCAAAGCCAGTGACAGTCCCCTAAAAACAACTGCCCATACAAAACCAACGGACTTTCTTTGTGGTAATTTTTACTAATTATTACCCTAGGAGCCTTTGGAAAAATATGCTCTTTCGACAATTTATAACAATCAGTGGAAATTGTTTTGAATGTGCTGACTATGCAGCTCTTCATTTTTAACCCAGGGGTGCATGCCTACTTAGGTGTTTTACTCTGCTAGCATCTACAATTGAAATAATTTAGTAGGCTTTATGTGTATATCCAGGTCCTGTCAATCAATAAATAACTGTTGGGCAGCCCTTGATGCTTTCGATTGGCGATCCACTTTGCCTGTGTGTCCTCCTCTAATAAGAATTCCCATTGGATCACAACCAGTGGACTCGATTACATTAGATTACAGGGGGATTAGATGTACATCAAGGGGACCTTCTCCTGACCTCTCCTGCAATTCTGAATAACTTCTATTAAGTGACTTCCAACAGAATCAATTTTTGATTATAACTGACTAATCCTCGCAGGCAACTGAAACGAGTGTGAAGTGGAAAGACAGAGATTATCCACATAAAGTGGTGAACAAAGCAGTAAAGAGGGTTGAACAACAATCTAAATGTGTTGCTGTAAAAACAAGAAAAAAGTCAGCAGACTGTCGATGCAGGATCTGCATTTGGAAACTGATTGCTCTTCCTCTACTGAATCTCTAACTATAATCAGTCTCGTTTTTGCATGCGGATTAATAGCTATGGTCCACATCTGAATTTCATCCCTATATATCGGAAGGCCATGTTTCCTTTTTTTAAACCAAAGCAGTGACAGCCCCCTAAAAGTGCCCACACAAAACATATGGACGGGAGTTCTCTATGAGAATTCTCTAGTTATCACCGGAGCCTTTGGAGAAAATTGGCCTTTGGACAATTCATAACAATCACTGGAAATTGTTTTGAGAATGCTGACTATGTAGCTCTTCATTTTTTAAAAAGCAGGTACATGACTACTGAGGAGTTCTATACCCTGGTAGCATTTACAATTCATTTAGAAGCCTTTATGTGTATATCCAGGCCCTGTGGTTCATTACCTATTAGGCAGCCTTTGATCCCATTGATTTGCGATCCACTTTGCCTGTGTGTCTTTCTCCAATAAGACTGGAGGATGTATTCACCTTATATTGTTGCGATGAAGACCCAGTTTTAATAAATCAAGATACCACAGATTAAAACACGGACACTACATTTTTATTGATGTTGTAATTTGTGATTTGCAACACTTTTACAATATCATCGTTTGCCAGGACCACAAATGATTTTCCACTAGGCATTGTGTTTACCATTTTGTTCTTACTCAATGTTTACCTACTTTGCATTCCTCAAGAGCACTGTGCCATCACACAGTATATTGTTTTGTGGGACACCAATTTTATTACTCATCCTTCACCTTTGATGTAATATATAATCCTTTCGTTGTGGATCACTACAAATGTGTGTGTTTGGAATTCTCATTAGATGTACATCAAGAGGACCTTCTCCTAGCCTCTTCTGCAAATCTAAATAACTTCTATTTAGGGGCCGATTCCGATCTCGGTCGGAGGCGCACCCAATACCATTCGGTCGGGAAAAAAGCCATGCGAATGCCTGTTTCCCGACCGATCCGTACATCATACCGAACGAGTAAGTACGATGCGCACAACAGCACAGAATCCGGCCGAGACGTACTCACCCAATCCAGGTCCTGTTCTCCGACCGAGGCGAATCCGGAAACGCAGAATCGAGTCGCACGGAAGGGAAAATGCAGCCCCGTCCGGCTGAACAAGTACGATGCGCTTTCCGTCAGCGCGCCGAACCCGTCGCTACGTCCGGCACGTCAAAGCTTCCGGGAGAGGCGCACATAAGCTCCGATTCGCGCCACAACACGACCCACGGCTACGAGGCGAACACGCCAGCGACGAGGACGACGCGAAGCAACGAGAAAGACGAACGACACGAACCAACCATGAATCCCTTCGTCCCGATCCTACCAATATTCTACATTTACTACCGGAACAGGCACGGACGCGTACGGCGCAGAAGGTAAGTCAGACACCAACCACAAAAACATACAACACGTACACGACACATCACACACACACAGAGGGATGCAGAATTTACTTACACCAGCAACAGCAGCACCATAGGGGCGGGATGCCCATCACCAATGCCACATATGCACACAGGGGCCTGGATGCGCACCACCACTACCACCCCTACCCAGGGGGGCCGGATGCCAACCACTACTACCACCCTTACCCAGGGGGGGCTGGATGTCCACCACTACTACCACCCTTAGCCAGGGGGGTGCCAGATGCCTACCACTACTACCACCCTTACCCGGGGGGCTGGATGCCTACCACCACTACCACCTTAGCCAGGGGGTGCCAGATGCCCACCACTACTACCACCCTTACCCAGGGGGCTGGATGCCTACCACAACTACCACCCTTGCCAGGGGGTGCCAGATGCCTACCACTACTACCACCCTTACCCAGGGGGACTGGATGCCTACCACTACTACCACCCTTAGCCAGGGGGTGCCAGATGCCCACCACCACTACCACCCTTAGCCAGGGGGTGCCAGATGCCTACCACTACTACCACCCTTACCCAGGGGGGGCTGGATGCCTACCACCACTACCACCCTTAGCCAGGGGGGTGCCAGATGCCCACCACTATTACCACCCTTACCCAGGGGGGCTGGATGCCTACCACAACTACCACCCTTACCCAGGGGGTGCCAGATGCCTACCACTACTACCACCCTTAGCCAGGGGGTGCCAGATGCCCACCACCACTACCACCCTTAGCCAGGGGGTGCCAGATGCCTACCACTACTACCACCCTTACCCAGGGGGCTGGATGCCTACCACAACTACCACCCTTACCCAGGGGTGCCAGATGCCTACCACTACTACCACCCTTACCCAGGGGGGCTGGATGCCTACCACTACTACCACCCTTAGCCAGGGGGGTGCCAGATGCCCACCACCACTACCACCCTTACCCAGGGGGGGCTGGATGCCTACCACTACTATCACCCTAAGCCAGGGGGCCTGGATGCCTACCACTACTACCACCCTTAGCCATGGGGGTGCCAGATGCCTACCACCACTACCACCCTTACCCAGGGGGGCTGGATGCCTACCACAACTACCACCCTTACCCAGGGGGGGCTGGATGCCTACCACTACTACCACCCTTAGCCAGGGGGGCTGGATGCCTACCACAACTACCACCCTTACCCAGGGGGGGCTGGATGCCTACCACTACTACCACCCTTAGCCAGGGGGGTGCCAGATGCCCACCACCACTACCACCATTACCCAGGGGGGCTGATGCCTACCACTACTATCACCCTAAGCCAGGGGGGCTGGATGCCTACCACTACTACCACCCTTAGCCATGGGGGTGCCAGATGCCCACCACCACTACCACCCTTACCCAGGGGGGGCTGGATGTCCACCACTACTACCACCCTTACCAGGGGGGTGCCAGATGCCTACCACTACTACCACCCTTACCCAGGGGGGGCTGGATGCCTACCACTACTACCACCCTTAGCCAGGGGGGTGCCAGATGCCCACCACTACTACCACCCTTACCCAGGGGGGGCTGGATGCCTGTCACTACTACCACCTCTACCCATGGGGGGCTGGATGCCTACCACCAACACCACCCCCACTCATAGGATGGACAATGCATGACACAACCAGCACACCACAACCTAGGGAATGCAAGAAAAAGACATCCCCCCAACACCATGACAAGCGTGTGTAGACTGTGTCAAATGCCTACAACACTGAACATGACTTTGAACATACAATGTGACCCCCTATCACATGTGCCACACATATATGTGTGTGGCCCCCACAATGCAAGCAGGCCATGACCATTGTGGCAATGGGGTCCAAACCCCCATCATCACAGTGACCAAAAGGTAAGTGTGGGGGCCATAGCTGAAGCATATTTTGAACATTGTGGCAATGGGGTCCAAACCCCCATCATCACAGTGACCAAAAGGTAAGTGTGGGGTCCATAGCTGAATCACATTTTGAACATTGTGGCAATGGGGTCCAAACCCCCATCATCACAGTGTCCAAAAGGTAAGTGTGGGGTCCATAGCTGAAGTACATTTTGAACATTGTGGCAATGGGGTCCAAACCCCCATCATCACAGTGACCAAAATGTAAGTGTGGGGTCCATAGCTGAAGCACATTTTGAACATTGTGGCAATGGGGTCCAAACCCCCATCATCACAGTGACCAAAAGGTAAGTGTGGGGTCCATAGCTGAAGCACATTTTGAACATTGTGGCAATGGGGTCCAAACCCCCATCATCACAGTGACCAAAATGTAAGTGTTGACAAAGAAAAAGCTGCAACTGCCAAACTGCATGGATGATTCCTGGTCACAGAACATAAAACACATCAGTGGCAAAGTAGTGCATGTGTCCCATTGCAACATAGATTGGGGGAGGCAAATACTGCAGTGCAAATAAGACATACCTTTGGCCATGTGCAGACAAACAACACCCATGGGGGCTGACACAGTCAACATTCATCAATGACACAATGACAGAAGTGACCATCAGAATGCAGACCCACATATTTGCACCAATGGGCACACAAATGCAGATACCCTGTGGAGACTGCAGATGTGAGGTGAACAGATACCATACCATGGCAGCAATGGGACACACAAACCATGATCATTGTGCTGACTGATGACCTAGGAGTCCCAGGGACAGCAGGGGAAACCCACCAAACTACATACAGCCAATGGCACACCTAAGATATGCCAATGCAGTGGTACAGATGCACAAACACAAACAGGCAGACCCACACTGCACATCAAACACAACAGGTGAGGGGGGGGGGGGTGCCAGTGTCCCCAGGCAACCACACAACACATGAGGAGGCCTGAATAACAATTATACAGATGTGCATACAGTGCCACACAAAGGTAACTCATGGATCCAAATCCCCTATGTGGGCAATCAGGCATTGTCAGATGAGAGGGAGCACAAATCACACATGTCACACAGGCACGTAGGAACAGCAACTGACACAGCAAGACACAGACACACCACAGCACTACCCCCAGGGCCCCCACAATGTGGTAACCCTGGGCTGCATTACAATCCCACTGTGATGACAAAGCTAAATGTCGTTCACACTGTGAACCACAGTCATGTGTCCTGAGCAACAAACTACCATCACACCTACACAAGCACAAATCAATCAGCACGGCCAGTAAGCCAAGGCCAACATGGAGGCAGGGGTCTAGCCGGGCAACAACTCTCATCTGCACACACTCAACACCACACACCTCGACCTCCAACAATGTGCAGCAGTGAAGCACACATGCACTGGTGACATTGCACATGCACCCATGACAATTCCAGGGTGGTGGGTGGGAACCAAGGTGCAGAAACACATCACACATGGCCACTCAACAAGACTCCTGAATGTCTGACACACTGCACACTACGCTGTACATGGACATGACGGCAATACCACACCAACCAATGGGATCCCAGCCAGAGCCACACACCAATGAAGAAGCCAAGGTCACCCACAAAGAACACACATAGACAACAACCAACATTGCAGCCCGGACCCTGAGGAGTGCCAGCAGTCACACACACAACGTGTCACAATCACTGAAAGATAACACAAACTGGAAATCACATGACAGGTGCAAACAACAAGTGCCAAGGGGAAACCTGACTGTGACCCATCTGCGTCTGCACACAAACTCAGCCCTGACAGCAAACACACCTATGGGTGATACCCTGATGACCAGTAATGTGCCATGCACCCACATCACAGAGAACCCAGGGAGAAGACTTTGGGGGAACATAGGTCAACTCAGCAAGCATCACAAACAGGTACAACACTAGGGATCACAGCATGCACAGCAAAATGGAAGTGAACACACAGACATGCTCATACAACACACAACTTGGGCGCAGGCAATGTCACAGGAGTACACACTGCCATGAGGGGACTCCACTCCTGTGTGAGGAAAGCTGTGCCATATGTTGCCTCAGTAGGGCCCCATCATGTCAGCTGAGCACTTGGTCACACAATCAACAATTAGCACCAAATGAAGGCTCCCGTCACATCAGCCTGGTCATGGAAGTGCCAACGAAATCATCAGCACAGATCCAACACACTTGTATAGCAATGTTGCACTGACAACACAGATGAGTCCTTCCCCATTGATGCCCAAACCTGCATGTCCAGTGGAGATGGCCACACAGTCAGGGAAGTAGACGAATTGAACAATGGCAGGCACAACAGATGTGCAAGGGTGGAAGCCACAGATGTGAAATTGCTAATGTAAGTAGGAAATCCCATTGCCAAATACTGAACACATGACACCCTCAGATGCTGCTATGGATGACATGGATACACCACAGGATAGGACACATTCCCCCTGGACCACATGTGTTCCTGCACAGTAACACTTCATTATCATGAGACCAAATATCACCATCACTGCAGCAAGGGCATGGTTAGCATCATCAACATGTACATCAGAAGCATAAGCACTAGAGAACAGAAAGTTGCTTTATTCAGCATATGTGTGTTTAAAAATGAAAGTCCAGAAAAAACACAAAGGCCAATGGCCAGTCCATTGTCAAAGTCCAAACAGGGTGACAGTGGCAGATGTCACCCTACGCATGCCTGCACTGCACAAGACCAGGGACAATCCACTAGGAGGGGCAACCAGGGAGGCAGGCCAGGCACCGCAGGGACAGGATCAGGGCTCACCAGGAGGAGGCAGGGAAGGGGTGGTGGGTGCTGGAGAGCCACTGACAACTGCAGTGGAGGTGTCTGACATGGTGTGTGCCGGCACAACTGGGGGGCATGACTCAGATGTTGTGGGTGCCGGCACGACTGCAGTGGACCCTGCAGATGGAGTGGACAGGTCCGCCACTGCAGTGCCCAAGTCAGACAGGGTGGTAGTGGACTCCACTGCAGTGCCTACCACCAGGGGAGGAGAATGGGGAACAGGCAAGGTGGGCTGGACAGAGGGGGAGGACACCCTCACCACATCAGTGGCACAGACAAGCGCAGCGGGGGGTGTGGTGCCGGGAGAGCAAGTGGCAGGGGGAGAAGGCCGGATCCTCTTGGGGATGGTATATCTGTGGGTGGGGGCACCTGTGGAGTGGGGGCCTGAGGGATGGAGGAAGGAGACCTGGTGCCTGAGCTGCAGGGCGGCGGCGGGGTCTTGCTCTTACGACTCCGGGGGACTTGCGGGTGGGGGCCTCAGTCTGTCTGCGCCTGGGGGAGGGTGTCCGGGGGCGAGGGGCACTCTGCTCCGTGTGGGTGGGCTTCCTCTTCCCCCTGAATGCTGTATCAGCTGGATCGGAGGGGAAGAGGCCGAGGTCACTGAGGAAGAGCCGCTGGGTCTTTGGGGTTGCAGGTGAGGCAAGGGAGGGTGCTTTGGAGGGAGAGGCAACTGAGGACTGCGCAGTGCTCGTGGATGCGTGTGTGTGTTCCAGGGCCCCATCCCCTGTGAGTCTGGTTTCAGTCCCCTGACTGTGCGTGCGTGTGCGTTTTGTTTGTGGCATGTGTGCTGTGTGCTGGACGGTGTGTGCCTGTGCCGGTGTGTGTGTGCTTGGGACGGGTAAGGTGCTGGGGAGTGTGGATGGAGCAGAGGCAGGAGGGGTGAGGGACTGTCTGAGGAGGGACACTGCTGCCGTCAGGGAGGAGTCCATGGACCTGTTGCCCCTCTGTAGGTCAGACATGCCCGATGAGATGCCCTCCATGAACGACACCAGCTGAGTCAACAGTGCGGTGTGCGCATGGAGGACACTCAGCATGGCTGTCTGCCCTACATGGAGCTGGCGAAGGAGGTACACAGACTCCTCACTCAGGGCAGCAGGGGACACAGGGGCAGGGGGTGCGGTGCCTGGCCCGAAGGAGACACGCTCCAGAACATGGGAGCCTCCACGGACCTGGGGAATGGGAGCCGATGGGAGGGCGGTGGTGGTGCTGGTGGTGGCGGGAACAGCAACACTAGCTGGGGTGTGGTGGCTGCTGACACCCGCCTCCATAAGGGAGTCATCCTCCGAGCCGCTGTGGTCCTCAGCTGAGGTGGATGCTGCTGAGGACTCCTCGGTGTGGCTCCCCTCGCCCTCCGTGCCACTGGGTCCCTCCGACCACTCCTCGGCTGCTGAACCAGTCTGGCTCTCCGGCTCCTCCTGGTCCGTGGAGCTGTCCCCTTCCGTGGCCGTGGATGTATCTGCAAACAATGGGGAAACAGACAGACATCAGTCACCTGCACCAAACGCACACACCACTGTGAGCACAGCACATTACAGAGCAAGCCCTGGCATCATTAGTTGAACATTGCTAAAAGTGCCCTAACTGAACAGGAGAAGCCAATTGTCAGTCTGATGCCAACCATGGCACTCACATCCCACATGGCCTTGCACCCATCTGTCTGGTGTCTGTTGGATAGCAACACCCCAGTGTGGACACATGCACCACCTACACAGTAGTTGGACAGTGCAGAGGACACGGTGTAGCATGTGGACATGCACACATCACAACTCTTGCCACTGAGTCAGTACAGGTTTCCGGATGAAAGGGATGCCCAGAGTCAAATAGGAAATGCATGTGATGCATACCAGCGACAGACACCATGATGCACCCATGTCCTGATAGCCATCGCCACAATGGTGTGCATGTAGCACATGTCACTCCCCTGCAGGATCACCAATAAGTAGACACATGCCATGGCGGAGGCATGACTGCTAAGTCATACATCACTGTCTCAGTGATGTATGACTTGGCAGCCAGACAACAACACTCTGCACTGTGTCACAATAGTAGGTCATGGGGAATGCAAGTCCTGGAGCTGCACAAGTGCACATGTACATCCCCCACACAACACATCATCTTAACCCTCATCTGTCCAGGTCATACCGATTGGACATATGGGAGACCTGTGACACTACCCTCTGAACCTGAGCCCCTCACAATCTGCTGTGAATGGGAAACAGCTGCCTGAACTTCACATTCGCATATTCCAGTCTGCACGGGCAGCTGATCAAACACCTATGTGACACACAAGTATCGTCTCCTATGGTCACATCTCCAGTGGCATGCTGAGCCCCTACCGAGAAACACCCCAGCAGTCCTGGCAACAAATCCACAGCACACTGACACAGAGGCAGACACCTGAGGGGTCAAATCACTGCGCACAACGTGTCAGCTGATACACGGGAGTGGGAGTACAGGTGTATTGGATGGGCTGGAGTAGGCATGACTGTCCTGCCCCACATGAATGAGGGATGAGCCCTGGACAGTGGATAGCTGGCTATGTATGTGTGACACACGTAATCTGTACACTCCTGGGGCCCAAACATTGTTCCCAACCGCTGCATGGGTGTGTGCCAGATACCCCAGGCACATGTGGTGGCTCAGCTCAGCAAGTGGACCGCATATCAAAGCAACACGCAGATTACATGTCCGAACACAGGAGTTGTGTGAACAATGGACCCACCCATGATGCCCACAACAGAGTTAGGGAAACAGATGCTGTCCCCCACCTTGAGTGAAGCAAACTGCAAGGACACAGTCCCAAGTGACACAATTCCCTGAATGTAAGGGCCACACCTGGGTATCAGATGAGGAGTGGGCAGTGCACAATAGAGGGACATGGCTCCTGGACAACATGACTGCTGTACTGTGGCAGTTTAACCAGGCCAGAGGAGGGCACATAGCATGTAATACAGAGTTCACAGTGCAGTCTTTGACTCACCCCCTCCTTGCTGCTGTCTGGCCTTCAGCTGCCCATCCAGGTCTGGAAACACCACCGCCAGGATCTGGAGCATGTGGGGGGTCAGGGTCCGTGTTCCGCCCCTCCTGCGAGGAGGCGACAGCTTCAGCTGGACCCGTGCAATCCTCCGGGTCCAGCCCCGAAGGTCCTGCCACCTCTTCTGGCAGTTGCGGATCCGGCGCTTGTAGACCCCCACGGACCGGACAGCCCGGACGATGTCCTTCCAGATCTCCTGCTTCCGATGGGCATTAACCTGTCAGGATGACAAAGTGAAAAGGCCATTACTACACATGCAACATATCCGTGCATGACACAGTTGTATATACATGTCTCAATCACAGGGGAACATGATGTACACAGGCAGTGCAACGCTGCCCATGGACAGTTTGCCAGAAGTCACTACATGGTATCATTGCATGGGAAGTAAAACCTTGTTCAAATGCACTGTCACTGCACCATACCTGTCCAGTGCATGTCACTACACACTATGGGGGGTGACAACTACTCAGTGAGCCTGCTAGCCAGTGGCGTGCAGACTTTCAGCCTTGCTAGTCAGACAAAATGCACATTCAGAAAGGCAGTGCACAGAACACTCACCTGCTCCCCTGGTATCCCATACAGCTTGCTGCACTGTGGAAGTAGGCTGTCCAGCAGGGCCTGGTTCTCCTCAAGGCTGAAGGCTGGGGCTCTCTCCACAGTACGTGCCATTGCAGGGTCCAGAGGGGGCAGAGACAGCAGCAGTGCAGTGGCAGATGTCGTCCTGGAGCATGTAGTGCAGGCAAGTGAGCTCTCAGGGGAACAGCCAGCTATATATATGTGCTGCAGAGGCAGATACTGTCCCATGTGTCCAAAGTGATAGGTCCAAGTCGTTTGCATCTTCTGAATCTGGCCAATCCATGGAATAGCAGCACCAATACACGCCCACAGCATCCTTCAAATCTTCAACTTCATGACATACATGATTTTGCAACATTGTTGTGGGTGACCAACTGAATTTCCAGCAACCGACTCGTTTGAATTTCGAAAACGCGTCCGTTGCCAGGCTAGGCCATTGACAATGGGTGCGCACCGATCGGTCCATTGCTGTTCAACGCGTACAGGGGTTCAACGCGTACCCGCACACATTGAATGCAATGGGCCGACCGGGCGCACCGATCGGTCCATTGCGGTACAACGCGTACAGGGGTACAACGCGTACCCGCACACATTGAATGCAATGGGCCGGCCGGGCGCACCGATCGGTCCATTGCGGTACAACGCGTACAGAGGTACAACGCGTACCCGCACACATTGAATGCAATGGGCCGGCCGGGCGCACCGATCGGTCCATTGCGGTACAACGCGTACAGGGGTACAACGCGTACCCGCACACATTGAATGCAATGGGCCGGCCGGGCGCACCGATCGGTCCATTGCGGTACAATGCGTACAGGGGTACAACGCGTACCCGCACACATTGAATGCAATGGGCCGGCCGGGCGCACCGATCGGTCCATTGCGGTACAACGCGTACAGGGGTACAACGCGTACCCGCACACATTGAATGCAATGGGCCGGCCGGGCGCACCGATCGGTCCATTGCGGTACAACGCGTACAGGGGTACAACGCGTACCCGCACACATTGAATGCAATGGGCCGGCCGGGTGCACCGATTGGTCCATTGCTGTTCAACGCATCCCTGTACAAGTGACTGGCATATGTCACCATGCCTGTCTCAGATGAACATATGCCAGCCACAGATAGCTCCCAGGGAGTGAGGGGCACACCTACAACACCACAGCCTGTCCAAACTGTATCATAAGGCATGTAAGGCTGCATTTCCTATTGTGTGTATGTTGGTGTACATGTTGTCCTGTGGGTGTCACCTGGGGGCAGCCACCCCCAGGCTGTGCACGTGTTCATGGGGACAGGATCCTGGGTGTTACGTGTACATGACCACTGTGATGTGCAACTGTTCATATCTGTGCATGTGCCATGGTCACATTTCACGGTGGTGTATGTGTATGTCATGTCACATACCCCGTGAGTCCCATGTGGGACGGTATGTTTGAGCCAGGGTGTCCCAATGGCACAATAGTGATGGTCCTCCACAGTCTGTGTGCATGTAGTGTTTACAATGTCTCTGATTTCATGTGCACAATGGGAGACAGTCTCCACATCCACGTTGTGTGTGCATGGACTTTGATGTTGTGCGTGTGTGTGTCACAGACGTCCATGTCTGTCCTGCAGAGGCAAGTGGAACCACTACCTGTGGGGGTCATGGTTGTTTTGCTGTGGTGTATACGTGATACTCCATGTAATGCCAGTGTCCATGTGGCAATACAGGGTCCCTGGGAATGTACCTGTCGTTGAGCTGTGATGCCTGGGGCACATCTGTCCTCACATGTCACTGTGGGGGGTGATTGTGACATGGCAGCAGGAGATGGGAACTGTGACACGGCCTCATGATATCCAATGGGCCAACCTGGGACTTATTGATGCCACTTGTTGAACCGTGATGACAGATGTTGGCCATGTATGTACCATACATGTCCTTACGGAACTGCACACTTCATGTAGTTGTGCCTCATAATGATGTATGATGTGATATTGAGTGTGTTCAATGCCGCATATGTGGGGTGACTGACAATCTTGCTTTCTTCTCCTCTGCACTGCAGGGCTCCTGCTGTCCATAGACCATTCCCAGACCTGGCAACGATGGTGGAACGGGACAGTATCCGACGGTACCGCTTCACCAGGCAGCTGATTGAGGATTTGGCAGTGCATTTGGCCCCACATTTGCAGCCTGGCCGGCCGTATCCTACAGCGCTGACCCCCAAGGTGAAGGTGATGGCAGCCCTACACTTCTTTGCCACCGGTACCTTCCAACATACTGTGGCGACTGCTGGTCGGATGTCACAGACCATGTCGAGCCGTGTGCTCCGCGATGTTTTGGAGGCAATGTTGCTATACCTGAACCGGTACATCTATTTCCCTAGACTGCAACGACTCACTGACGTGAAGAGTGACTTCTATGCCCTGCGGAGGATGCCGCATGTCATTGGCTCCATTGATGGGACACATGTGGCTTTGGTACCACCACAGGCCCAGGAGCAGGCCTACCGTAACCGCAAGCACTACCACTCGGTCAATGCACTGGTGGTGTGTCTTGCAGATATGACCATCTCACACGTGTGTGCCCGTTTCCCTGGTTCAGCACACGATGCCTTTGTGATGAGGAGTAGTCGCATCCCCAGGATGATGGCACAGATGCAGAACCAGCGTGCCTGGCTTGTCGGTGTGTACTGACTTTGTGCCATTGTGTGTGATCTGATCTGTAGTATTCCGCCCACTTTTCCAAGTCAGCTAATGAGCACTTGTCTGTCCGTAGGTGACTCGGGATACCCCAACATGCCGTGGTTGCTGACACCCCTCAGGAACCCTGTGACACCAGCCCAGATGCGCTACAATGAGGCACATGGTCGGACCAGGAGAGTGATTGAGCGGACATTTGGTCTCCTGAAGAGCCGCTTCCGCTGCCTCGACAAGACAGGAGGGTCCCTCCCATATGCCCCAGCGAAGGTGTGCAAGATTATCATCGTCTGCTGCATGCTCCACAACCTGGCAGTGCGGAAGGAGTTGCCTCTCATCCAGGATGACAATGACCAACATCCGCCACCTGTGGAGGATCCTGGCCTGGACCACGATGCCAGTGATGATGATGATGATGAGGGTGATGTCCGCACACAGCTCATCACCAACTTCTTTAGCTGAATGTGAGTATCCTGAGGTGTCATGTCAATGATGTGAGTTGGCATGATATGTGTAGGTGGTGCTCTGGTGCTGTTGGAGTGTGTCCATGGGCTACTTGACTGGATGTGTGTAGCGATGTGTGCTTACAGGTGGTCTGTACTCCCCAACAGTGTTGACATGCTAACTTGGTTCTGGGTGGGTATCTTGTAACATGTATTGTGCATGAGTTTTGCTGTTCTGTCCTGTTCTCCATTGCTTTTGACTGTGTGTCATTTCTGTCCTTCACATGGTACTTTCAGATTCGTTTGGTCAACTGTGTCCACCGACGACGTGATTGTACTTCCAGGGTGGTAGCTGTTGTGTCCCTACAGGTGATGTGCGCCACACCCATGGACTTCCTTCCATCTACAGTTGTTGACTGTGTGCCCGCTGCCAGGTGGGATTACCTTGCATCTGTAGTGGTTACGACATGTTGCAACTGTGTAATAAACCTGTGCTTCACTTTGTGATGTGCGTTGTCTGTGGTCACACATTTGACTGCCATTTGCTTATTGCACCTGTGGGCTACTTGACTACAACTGGGAATAGGTGTGGTGTCTGTGCATTGCACCGTCTTTCCTTGCAACATCAGTGTAGGCAATGAGTCAGATGGCCTAGGTGTGTATGTGTTGTGTAGCCCTGGTGGTGTGTCTCCCTCATATGTGTCACGTTGCCATTACTCACATGCCTGTGTTGTACTTGCTGTTGCAGTTCGCATACACAGTGTAATTTTGCAGTTCATCATCCCCATGACAGCACCCACGTTGGAATCACAACAGAGGCAAGTATGGTGTATTAGTGTGTTTATTGTGATACATTTGTGTGAATAGTGCATAGGATGGTTAGTGCTGTACATTTATATTGCAATCAGAAGTTCCTAGGTGAATTGAAAGTCCTGGTAGACAAAATCCCCAGTATCGGGGCCACAGTTGTCTGAGACATTGGTCCAACTTGTACTCCCCATGTCATGTGTGGGAGTTGTGTTGCCGTCAACAGGGTGAACAGTTTGTGCACAAAGGTGAACATCCAGAACAGGTTCAGGCTTCCTGGGGGTTGCACTTGGTCATCGGCCTCTCACTTGCCCCTCCTCGGACGACCCCTCTTCTTTGGGGGGGCCCCTCAAGTACAGGCTGCTGCGGTGCAGGGGACTCTCCACCAGAGTCATCCTCCCTCCCTGTGGCAGTTGCAGTTTGTTCAGCACCAGATGTTGTTGGCACACAGGGAGGTGTAGACTGGTTGCTGTTCATCTGGCGGAGGCATTGTAATATGTCCCTATGCACCGCCGTCATCTCTTGCAGTGTGTCCCACTTGGACTCCACGCGGGACATGTGTGAGTCCAAGCAGGCATGATGGGCAGCCTGCTGCTGGTTCATGTCTCTGAGGAGCCCCACTACCTGGCTGAGATCTCCGGTGCTGGACTGGTACACATCGGCTATGCGTACCAGTTGTGGGTCGTCATGCACACCAGACACCTCTGCAAGCAGCGACCTCTGTCTCCCACCCCTCCCACCACCCCTGCCGACATGTGCAGTGCGTGCAGTGGCACGCACAGATGATCCTGGTCCCCCTTGGGGGTTGGTGGTGGTGGTGGTGTCCATGGCCCCACGTTGGTCCAGGGTCCCTGTGCTGGTGGTGCTCCTTGTTCTGTCCATGTCGGCAGGGATGGTATTTGTGGTGACAGTCGTTGGAGGGGTGGGTGCAGGGGGTGCAGCTGGTGGTCCTGCTGGTGCTGCAGCTGGTGGTCCTGCTGGTGCTGCATGTTGACTTGCACCGGAGGTGCCAGGTTGGTCTTCTTCGTCCGAGGAGGGCAGAGGCTGTACGACACCAGTGAGCTCCGTATCCTCTTGAGCCTGGGACTGGGACTCCTCAGCGTCTGCTGCTGTGTCCCCATCATCACCTGTTTTTGGGAGACACACACAATGTATGTTATGTTTCTGCAGGCATCAATGGTTGACACACCTGACAGTTGTGACTGTGCCTCTGGGTGCGGGCCTGTACATTGCATTGTCCTAAGTTGTCACAGTCAGGGGTTGATATTGGTGTAGCACATTGTCCTGCATTATTTGGGCATTTCTATGTATTTGTTGGGGTGTGAACATGGTCTGCATTGGTTGTATTTGGTTGACAGCCGGCCCTCCTTCCCACCCAGCCAGTCAGTTATCCCACCATGGACTGTGCTTGCATTGCAGGGAGTGAAAGTTGCCTTTCAGGATGTCAGTCAGTGGTGTCCTGCTGTTGGTTGTTGCACAGTTGCCAGCAGGGCCTTGTGCTCCCCACAGCAGTAGCCAGTGTCAGCCATCTTGTCAGTTGTTTTCCACTCCCTGTGATGTGAGCATGGTTCAGGGTGGTGTTGATGGAACAGTTGTGGGGGTGAGCTATGTCTGTGACTATGACTCCCATCATGCTATTGCCTCCACCCCACTTCCCAGCATTCCCATACTTACTTGCTTTTGTGGGGAGTTCAGTGTGTGTGGGTGTGAGAGCAATGGCAAGATGGCTGACAGTGGTGTCCTGCTGTTGGTTGGTGTGCAGTTCCCAGCATGCCCTTGTGCTCCCCACGACACAGCAACAGTGTCAGACATCTTTGATGGGCCTTTCCACTCTCTGTGGGATGTGCATGCGTGAGTGTGAGCTTGCTGGGCCATGTGGTGGGGGATGTTGAGCTGTGACTACGACTCCCATCATGCTATTGCCTCCACCCCTTTCCCAGCATGCCCATCCTTCCTTCCTTTTGACTCTGCTTCCCTGTGGGGTGGGCTGCCTGTGCTGACAGGATGGCTGGGAGTGTTGTCCTGGCAGTTGTTTGGCTAAAAGTTCCAAGAGTGTCCCTGTGCTTCACACAACATAACCCAGGGTGGAGGTTCTTTGTGGGATCTTGAGTTAGGATGTGAGGCATTGCATTCTCCCAGGTGGGTTATGTGGAGTATGTGTTGAGGGGGTGTGTGAGGGGAGGTGCTTGTGACTATGGTCAGTGCTGCAAGTCCTCCTTCCCACCCAGCCAGTTATCCCACCATGGAACGTGCTTGCATTGCAGGGAGTGGAAGTTGTCTTTCAGGATGTCAGTCAGTGGTGTCCTGCTGTTTGTTGGTGCACAGTTGCCAGCAGGGCCTTGTGCTCCCCACAGCAGTAGCCAGTGTCAGCCATCTTGTCAGTCCTTATCCACTCCCTGTGATGTGAGCATGGTTCAGGGTGGTGTTGATGGGCCAGTTGTGAGGCTGAGCAATATCTGTGCCTACTACTCCCATCATGCTATTGCCTCCACCCCCCTTCCCAGCATGCCCATGCTTCCTTCCTTTTGACTCTGCTTCCCTGTGGGGTGGGCTGCCTTGTGCTCCCCACAGCAGTAGCCAGTGTCAGCCATCTTGTGAGTCCTTTTCCACTCCCTGTGATGTGCGCATGGTTCATGGTGGTGTTGATGGGACAGTTGTGGGGGTGAGCAATATCGACTACGACTCCCATGATGCTATTGGCTACACTGACTTGCCCAGCATACACAGAATTCCTTTCTTTCAGTGGTCTTCACTGTGTGTTGGTGTTGTAGTGGTGGCTACATGCCTGGATGTGTTTGTTAGTTATATTTGTGCCACTGCCTAGCTGTAGTTGTAGTTGTGTTTGTACATGTGATGACACGGTTAAATGTAACTTTGAGATGGCATGTGTTGTGTTTATCTGACTGACATACACATTTTGGGATGATTCTGTTCTGGTTGCTGTGTAATTGCTATGAGTGCATGGTTTGACTCTCCCCTTGACAGTGATGTGTGTGTGTATTGTGGCAGAATATTGTGTACATTTGTTGTGTACTCACCAGGCTCTGGGATGTTCTCTAGTCCATAGACGCTCACTGGCGGAAGGATGGCCTGCACCTTCTCCTCCCAGGGCCTGAGGTATACTGGCTTGGCAGGAGGGCCACTGCCGGTGTATTGGCTCAGGAGGTAGTCCTTCTTCAGCAGCTCCCATACCCTCCTGCGCACGTCATACCACCTGTTCTGGATGTCAGTCTTTGTGCGCAGACATGGTGATTGTGCGTTCACCCTGTTGATGATCCTCTCCCACATCTTGGGTTTCTGGGAGATGGGTGTCTGTTGGACCAGTGTGCCAAACAGCTGTGGCTCCACCCTGAGGATCTCGTCTACCATGACTTCCAATTCACTATCTAGGAACTTGGGATTCTTCTTGGGGGGCATGGTGATGGGTGGTGATGGTGGGTGATGTGTGTGTTGGTGTGCAGGTGAGGGTGTGTGAGTGTGTGTTTTGCTGGGTGTATGTGAGGTAGCTATTTGTTGGTGTGCTGATGGTGTGTGGCTTGTGTGAGGGATGAGCTGTGGGTGTGTGGTTGCTGTCTGTTGAGTGCTGGCAGTAGAATAGCATTTGCAAAGGATCATGGTTGGGATTTGTGTCCTTTATATGGGTGGAGTTGTGGGTGTGTCTTTGTTCTCTGTCCCCACCCCCCCAGTATTTATTGGCTTTGTAATTGCTTGTTTGGCCTTTTTTTGTGTATTCTTCCTTAGTACTTTCTGTGCATGTCGGACCCTGCAGTTGTCTCGTACGGTCTTCTCCGTTTCGTTCACGCTGTGTTTGTGCAGTTTTCTATGCTGCGTACGCGTCGGTCGCGGTGTTTTGTGTTACTTCGGCTCGCAGTTTTGTATGCGTGTCGGTCGTACGGCTTGTCCTCCGTACGACTCGGTCGTGGTTTTCGCGCCTTGCATCGTACTTTGCGGTTTGGAGTTCGCCGGTACGTTTCGGTTGGATTTGTTCCGGGTGCGTGTCGGTCGGTTCGATTCGCGTGTTTTTCCGGCCGGATTGCTGTTTCCGTGCAGCTCGGTCGTTCGGCTTGGGTTCAGTACGTGTCGGTCGGATTTTGCACGCTTTGCATCGTACTTGGCGTGTCGGGCGCCACAGGTACGTGTCGGTCGGAATTAATTACGGCTCCGAGTCGGTCGGTGCTTTTTCCGGCCCGAATCGGAATCGACCCCTAAGTGTCTACCGACAGAATCAATTTTGGATTATAACTGACTATGCCTCTAAAGCAACTGAAATGCTTGTGAAGTTTAAAAACAGAGATTATCCATGTAAAATGGTGAACAAAGCAAAAAAGAGGGTTTGATGATAAGTTCAAACATTTTGCTTTAAAAACAAGAAAAAAACCATACCAATAGGTAGACTTTAGGGTAGACTTTCAAATAATTCTCTCAGTGGGTGAAATACATGACTTTAAAGAACTGGTAATCCTTAACGCGGGAGATGCAAGGAACAAATCACCTTTGTTTGATTATACGCATGTTGAGAACATAAGAGATGGGTTACGGCACACATATAAGGCTCCTGTTACAGTGAGAAAGTAACATGCCTCATTATGAGAGCCTTCACTGAGTGGACACTATGTTGGTGAAGGTTGAGATGTATGTCAACACAAAAGAATCAAAAACAAACAAGCATTGGCATAGCCAATAGGTCTCGCCTTTGGGACCTTATGCGTTTAGCCAGAACTTTTGGCTATGTTGTAGAGCATTGTGGCTGCTGCGCATCATGTTGAAAAGTTATAATAAAAAGTGTTAAGCATTTTTGTTACCTTTATACAAACCAAGACAACATTATATACAACTGAACAAACTGATTAAAAAAGATTTTAACATGAAAAATGTCTTCTAGTTTTTTTGTACTTGCACTGCTGGCAACTTCTTCCTGCCTGTTCTCATGCTTGTTTGTTATAATTTTTTTTGTTATGGAGGAGCGGGACATAAATAACGGGGGAGTGGAGGTTGGAAAACCGTAATTTAATTAGAACACGAGCAGCGGACGGACACTAGGGAGAATTAACAGATCAAAACCAAAGGGGATGATGGACGGAGTGTTGAACATTGCAAGCACTCACCCCAGTCAACTGATCTGGGTTTAATCCATCATCATTCTTTAGCTCACTCCGCCACGCCAGTTCAGATGCACATATGCACATCAGTCTGACCCTGTGCCTCAAGGGAACAGTCCAGCCCGAACTGCCAAGCCATGTCTTCCCTGGACCGGAAACAAGCATCCTGGGACCGATTTCTGGCTTACAGCCGTCATCAGCCAGGCTATCTCGAATCCAGTGGCAAAGTGAGCAAGGGACCCACGTCTGGGCATACCCTGCCAACTCAGGGCGAACATAGCAAAACCAAAGGGGATGATGGACGGAGTGTTGAACATTGCAAGCACTCACCCCCAGTCAACTGATCTGGGTTTAATCCATCATCATTCTTTAGCTCAATCCGCCACCCCAGTTCAGACATGGCCATATGCAAATCAGTCTGACCCTCTGCCTCATGGGAACAGTCCAGCCCGAACTGCCAAGCCATGTCTTCCCTGGACCGGAAACAAGCAACCTGGGACCGGTTTCTGGCTTACAGCCGTCATCAGCCAGGCTATCTCGAATCCAGTGGCAAAGTGAGCAAGGGACCCACGTCTGGGCATACCCTGCCAACTCAGGGCGAACATAGCAAAACCAAAGGGGATGATGGACGGAGTGTTGAACATTGCAAGCACTCACCCCCAGTCAACTGATCTGGGTATCATCATTCTTTATCTCACTCCGCCACCCCAGTTCAGACATGGCCATATGCAAATCAGTCTGACCCTGTGCCTCATGGGAACAGTCCAGCCCAAACTGCCAAGCCATGTCTTCCCTGGACCGGAAACAAGCATCCTGGGACCGGTTTCTGGCTTACAGCCGTCATCAGCCAAGCTATCTCGAATCCAGTGGCAAAGTGAGCAAGGGACCGACGTCTGGGCATACCCTGCCAACTCAGGGCGAACATAGCAAAACCAAAGGGGATGATGGACGGAGTGTTGAACATTGCAAGCACTCACCCCCAGTCAACTGATCTGGGTTTAATCCATCATCATTCTTTAGCTCACTCCGCCACCCCAGTTCAGACATGGCCATATGCAAATCAGTCTGACCCTGTGCCTCATGGGAACAGTCCAGCCCGAACTGCCAAGCCATGTCTTCCCTGGACCGGAAACAAGCATCCTGGGACCGGTTTCTGGCTTACAGCCATCATCAGCCAGGCTATCTCGAATCCAGTGGCAAAGTGAGCAAGGGACCCACGTCTGGGCATACCCTGCCAACTGTTGTTTTTAAGAATTAACAGATGCCAGATTCCGAGGTCAGACTGACGTGATGCTTAGGTGATGTTTTGGTGATGCTTAGGTGATGCTTAGGTGGTGCGCTGATGCAAAATGGTGGTGGTGAATGATGTTTGGTGCTCAGGTGGTGCCACTATATGGTGTGGATTGGAGGTACGTTGTGGATTGTGGAGTTGGGGAGTTGAAATATGTTGTTTGGTGTGTAATTATGTGGTGTGTATTGGAAATGTGTGGAGTTTAACTGTGTGGCCTGGAACTGTGGTGTTGAATGAAATTATGCTTAGTGAAATTGTGTCATGGTGTGGAGTGCATTTATGTTGATTGGTGGTATGTGGCATAGAGTGCATTTATGTGGAGTGTATTTATGTTGCATGGAGTAGAGTGCAATTATGTGGCGTGTAATTATGTGGCACGGAGTGGTATTATGTGGAGTGTATTTATGTTGCATTGACAAGAGTGTAATTATGTGGCGTGTAATTATGTGAATCTGAGTGGTATGTGGAGTGTATTTATGTTGCATTGAGTAGAGTGTAATTATGTGGCGTGTAACTATGTCGCACTGAGTGGTATTATGTGGAGTGTATTTATGTTGCATTGAGTAGTGTAATTATGTGGCGTATAATTATGTGGCACTGAGTGGTATTATGTGGAGTGTATTTATGTTGCATTGAGTAGAGTGTAATTATGTGGCTTGTAATTATGTGGTACTGAGTGGTATGTGGGGTGTATTTATGTTGCATTGAGTAGAGTGTAATTATGTGGCGTGTAAGTAGGTCACACTGAGTGGTATTATGTGGAGTGTATTTATGTTGCATTGAGTAGAGTGTAATTATGTGGTGTGTAATTATGTGGCACAGTGTGTAATTATGTGACGTGTAATTATGTGGTACTGAGTGGTATTATGTGGAGTGTATGTTGCATTGAGTAGAGTGTAATTACGTGGTGTGTAATTATGTGGTACTGAGTGGTATTATATGGAGTGCATTTATGTTGCATTGAGTAAAGTGTAATTATGTGGCGTGTAATTATGTGGCACTGAGTGGTATTATGTGGAGTGTATTTATGTTGCATTGAGTAGTGTAATTATGTGGTGTTTAATTATGTGGCACTGAGTGGTATTATTTGGAGTGTATGTTGCATTGAGTGCAGTGTAATTATGTAGCATATAATTATGTGGCACTGAGTGGTATTATGTGGAGTGCATTTATGTTGCATTGAGTAAAGGGTAATTATGTGGCGTGTAATTATGTGGCACTGAGTGGTATTATGTGGAGTGTATTTATGTTGCATTGAGTAGAGTGTAATTATGTGGTGTGTAATTATGTGGTACTGAGTGGTATGTGGAGTGTATTTATGTTGCATTGAGTAGAGTGTAATTATGTGGCGTAACTATGTCGCACTGACTGGTATTTTGTGGAGTGTATTTATGTTGCATTGAGTAGAGTGTAATTATGTGGTGTGTAATTATGTGGCACAGTGGTATTATGTGGAGTGTATTTATGTTGCATTGAATAGAGTATAATTATGTGACGTGTAATTATGTGGTACTGAGTGGTATTATGTTGAGTGTATTTATGTTGCATTGAGTAGAGTGTAAATATGTGGCGTGTAATTATGTGGCACTGAGTGGTATTATATGGAGGGAGGAGGTGAAGGTCAAGGGCCTCAGCAGCCCTCCTAATAACAGCAGCAAGTGTGTTTGTCTTCCCCTCTGAGTGCTGCTCTCGCCCATGTGCTTCTCCCTGCCCTACTCCGTGATGTGCTCGCTGCTGACCCATGTTGCTCTTACCTGTGTGCTTCTCTCCCCATAGCACCATTACACTCCCTCTCGCCAGTTTGCTTTTCTGTCTCGCACTCCATGTTGCCCCTCCCCTCAGCTGCACCCTCTGTGTTGCTTCCAGTCCCTCGCCCGTGTTTCCCCCTTCCAGTTTTGTCCCTGTTGCTTCCACCCTCCACCCGCTTCCCAAAAAACAAACAAAGGAGGTTTCACACTTTTTTCTTCATTTTGTATGTAGAGGAAGCTGTAAAACAAGGCTAATTGGAATTGCCAAAGCCGACAGTTAATTGGCTTAAAAGTAAGGCAGTAGAATTAGTTGAGATGTGATATGATGGGCTGCTTTTAATGGAAGCCCCTCCTTTTAAATGCCCTTCCTTTTAAATGCCCTCTTCTTGGGAGACTCCACGCAGCCCCTCTACATTTTACACAGTGAAAGACGGTCTGATGCTCTCCTGGGAAAGGTGGCCTGATGCTCCCCCGCCAGGAGTGAATGGAAATATCTATTGCCCGTCATAGAAGTCCGTAGACAGTAGAAAGCCTCCTTACAAACTATAAAAGCGCTACAGAGCCTCAGAGGTAGCAATCACTATATAAATGCCAATAATATTCAAGAGCCGGCAGGTCTGCATTCCTCCTTTACTGAGTCTTATCCTGGACAAAAACAATCGACACACCTTAAGAGCTGGAGCCTCAGGGTTAGTAAAATCGACACATGGATGTCATCTATACAGATGTCTACAGTATCAAAGCACTGCAAATCGCAGATGTTACTATAATCCAATTTATGCTATTCAATTTGATTGTGTGAATAGTATGGCAGGTTTAATACGCTTTGTCATAAATCACTGCATTTGTTGACGGTGAATGTCCAACTGACTGTGCCATCATTCATGTTTATAAAATGGCAGTGCAAGACAGTGCAGATCTTTACTTATCTTGCCAGATAGTCATAAATGTGACGAAACAATTGTTTACGTAATGTTGGGGGACCTGTACTAGAACTGCCGGCATGACGCGGAAGGAAAACACGAATACTAAAAAAGAAAGTGCTCAACTTAGTTTTTCTTTGCAGCTATTCCTGAAGCTCTAAGGTCTTTGTTAATGTCGGCCAAGCCACGAAATAATCTCAGAGTGACGCAGAAAATTTGGAATGTGTGCAATCTCAGCCAGTGCATGACAAATCATTTAAAATAATTAAGTCAGCATATAACTTTATATTTTCATACATGAAGCACAGCAGCAGAGCCTGGCACTCAATATTTCGCTGGCTCTGAAGGCTTACTTCTGTCACACACACGGGAGAAGCGAAGAACGCATGAGTAGGGTGGGTTAAAGTGGGGGGTAAAGGAGGAGCGGGTGAGTGAGCAGAGGGGAAAAGCAGCTCACGATGGAAATAGAAACACAGGGGTTGGGGATGGACCCACATGTAGAAACACACGGTGGAGTGGGGCGGAGGGGGGGGGAATACAGAGCATACGGGTGAGGGAGAAGCGTTCTAGAGAGCGAGCGGCAGCAGTGGTTATGTGTGCACTTTCAAACCTTTTTACAAGGACCGATAACAGCCCTCTAGTGGGCCTCAGAGTAACAATCCTGTTCTAATAATAAAGAACCAGCTGCGCCATTCTCAGATTCCAGAACAGTTCAGGTAAGACGGTCCCCTCTGATTTTACTGAAGGGCGGTGCGACCTTCCCACGGTTTCTAGTGCACACATAACCACTGGAGGTAATAATTAATTTGAGCTGAACCACAAGTTCCGGCGTGCACCGCAAGAAACTCTATCAAGAATGGCACACCGGAGGCCTATAAAATATAGTAGTATTTAGGAAGACAAGGGTGCCCCAATATATGAACCTGGGGTAATATGTAGTTTAAAGGAACAATGGTTCTAGAGTGGCCTAAAAGGTCCAAGGAGAAGTAACCCTGTAAAGGGCACTGAGATAAGTAAAGGGATAGAAACTTAATTCATAAAGAGAGCAGTAGGAAATATAACGAGGACATATAGGTCAATGTATGACAAATATTTATTACACAATGAAGGTATTCAGGTGCTCACACAGTAAGTGACAATAAGCGTGACGTGAGAAGTGAGGGTGAACTTAAAATAATGACATCGCATTGACAACAGAAATAGAAGCTCCTTTAAAGATTTTTACAGAGTATAAGGAGTTCATGTTGTAGAAGTCGACGACGTTTGAACTCAATTATTCGAGTTCATCTTCAGGACAAAAAAATGTGAGCAACTTGAATTGAGCTGAAGAAGGAAAGAATATCCTTGGTAAGGCGTCTGCGTAGCGCTGTGCTTCTTAAGGTGACCGGGATAGCCTGCGGATTAATGCGCGTTATGGTGGGGCCCGGTAGGGAAAAACAAACTTAGTTTGCTGGAAGCAAATGCTTAAAATCCTTCGCCGTTAAATGGCAATGTACTGTGCCGGGAATTATTAAATTGGCCGGTCACAGTTCAGTAAATGGAGGCCTGGGAGATGAAAGGAGCGTGTCCTGCTCAAAGGAAAATCCGCGCTGAGTGCGGATTTTCCTTTGAGCAGGACACGCTCCTTTCATCTCCCAGGCCTCCATTTACTGAACTGTGACCGGCCAATTTAATTAATTCCCGGCACAGTACATTGCCATTTAACGGCGAAGGATTTAAGCATTTGCTTCCAGCAAACTAAGTTTGTTTTTCCCCTACCGAGCCCCACCATAACGCGCATTAATCGCAGGCTATCCCGGTCACCTTAGAAGCACAGCGCTACGCAGACGCCTTTACCAAGGATATTCTTTCCTTCTTCAGCTCAATTCAAGTTGCTCACATTTTTTGTCCTGAAGATGAACTCGAATAATTGAGTTCGAGCGTCGTCGACTCTACAACATGAACTCCTTATACTCTGTAAAAATCTTTAAAGGAGCTTCTATTTCTGTTGTCAATGCGATGTCATTACTTTAAGTTCACCCTCACTTCTCACGTCACGCTTATTGTCACTTACTGTGTGAGCACCTGAATACCTTCATTGTGTAATAAATATTTGTCATACATTGACCTATATGTCCTCGTTATATTTCCTACTGCTCTCTTTATGAATTAAGTTTCTATCCCTTTACTTATCTCAGTGCCCTTTACAGGGTTACTTCTCCTTGGACCTTTTAGGCCACTCTAGAACCATTGTTCCTTTAAACTATAAAATATAGTAGGACGCAGGGAACTGTGGGACCCGAAAAACATTGGTGCATTCAAACTGCCTCTGATGAAAGAGCGTAAAGGCTCTGAAACGCGTCAGGCATGAGGACAAAATAATCGGAGTAAGAATGCCTGTTCTTCTTGAATAAAAAGGTTTTGTTAACCACCGCTGGAGGAGTGCGTATCCAAATGCATGGACGTTGTGGAGATATATATATATATAATCTCTCCCAAAAACGCTGGGCACTCCGGGCTTGTTCAAAAAGTATATTTATTGTAAATACTGGTCTTGCCTTGGCTGACAAACGCGTTTCGGCCCCCTGGCCTTTATCAATGTCAGCATTTTGTTGTGATTAAACAAATTAAATACCCCGTGATGCACGACGTGTTTCGAGGCTTGACATCAAAGAAGGACACATTTCATTACAACTTCACAATACTGGGTAAACGTGGCAGCCATTTTAAGGTGATAGATATTTAACATTCCTCTTCTTGATCTTGGTTTTAGTATTCATTTGAGCAAATTAATACCTTATCATGACTTAATAGTATTTCATTTCACCAAGATCATAATCGCCTATTATACTAATCTTAAATATATATATATTCCGGGTATGTCACGTTAGATAACTCCATTTCTAGTTTGTTACACCCTGAATGGGCCTATTTTTAGTTTATGTAGTTTGTTCATGTTTCCTCCCCCATTCCAAATTTAACATGGAAATTCCACTCAAGCACAACAATTGATCACGTCGATTCTGATGTGACTAAAGTGCAAAAAAAGTGCTTCTTACTAACACAACCTTATAGTTCATCAAAACCTATGTGAGTAGTTGACCACTAAAATCTAAACTACTATGCTATACTAAAAAATTAAATTAAAAAATCCCCCCAATTTTTTTTTTTTTTAAATTCATCATGACAACAAATAAGCACCGGGACCATATAGATGCAGGAATTGGCTAATACTATACATGGGTACTATCTCACATTATAAACTCAATTTCTTTGTTATTTGTTACTCCTTACTCTTTCATCCCTGATGTATCCTTTCATGTGTTGTACCCACGTTCCTAACTCACAACTGTTCTTCTATTCATTCACCGACCTACATGGATCCACAATTCTTCCTCCGCGTTCAACCCCATGGGAATCCTGGTTCTAAGATCCACTATGTATCTGGACTCCATTTGTCTAAGTGCTCTTACTCTGTCCCCTCCTCTCTCTTTGTGTTGTACCTGGTCTAAACAGAAATATCTTAGTTTCTCCCCCTTACTCTCATGTGCTTCATCAAAATGCCTGGCCACCGGTTAGGTATTATCCCGGGTATTTATGGCACGTACATGCTCGATGACCCTCTTCTTGGCCTGATGTACTGTACTGCTGATGTATTTCTTATCACATGGGCATATTAGACAGTAGACTACAAAATCAGAATTGCAGGTGAGCAATTTCGTGATTTTCTTCTTTTCCTTTTTACCAGGTATTTCATAGTCCTTTATTTTCACGCTCCCTCGGCATGCCTTATATTAGGTGCAGAAGAAGAATCCTGCAACGCCTATATCTCTGCTGCTCTTACTTTGAAAGTGGCTGTGCACCAAGACATCTTTGAGTGAAACATATTTCCTGTATGTTATTTGTGGCCTGTCTTGTAGTTCTTTTTGTAGTATCTGATCCGCCTGTAATATCCCCCAGTTATTTTCTATTATTTCTCGCACTTGTTTGGATTCTGCAGAGAAACTTAAAATTAACCTTGTGTTATCTTTGTTCGCATCCATCCTGTCTTTAGATCGCCTCCATCTCCCATGTGCTAGGAGGTCCTGTCTATCCATTGTTTTTACTTTTTCACTTGCATCATTCAGAACTGAATTCGTATATCCTCTCTCCCTAAATATCAGCAGGGTTTCTTTCTCTGTCTTTGTGTAATCTGATTCCAGGGTGCAATTCCGTTTGGATCTTAATAGTTCCCCGTACGGTATGCTATTTATCAGACATTTAGGATGTTGACTTTCTGCATGCAACACTGTATTCCCTGTTGTAGGTTTTCTAAACAATTTCATACATAACCTGTTGTTATCAATGAATACTATTAAGTCTAGGAAGGGTACTTCGCTTGTACTTATTTCATAAGTGAAGTTTAGATTTAATTCATTCACATTGAGATCTGAAATGTATTTCTTAGCCTCTGCCTTTGTACCCCGCCAAATAATAAATAAATCGTCTATGTACCTCGCCCACAGGACAATTTTCTCCACACCGTCCTCATATTGTTCGGCCCAGGCCACGTGCTTCTCCCACCAGCCTACGAAAAGATTTGCATAGCTGGGGGCGAAGCACGTGCCCATCGCCGTCCCCTGTTTCTGCCACTAAAGTTCCCCTGCAAATAGGAAAATATTATTCTTCAAGCAGAAGGAAGCCACCTGTAAAAGCATTTGGTTATGTTTCGTACAGTTCAATGGACATTTCTTTAGAAAATCATCCAATGCCATTAGTCCTTTATCATGATTGATGCTGGTATATAGGCTTGTTATATCCATTGTGATCATGACAAAGTCTGCCTCCCATTGTATATCTTGTATTATATGAATGAAGTCGGTGGTATCCTGTAAAAATTAGCTCAGATCTCTCACTAGTGGGGAAATAAATGAATCCACACAGACTGATGCCTTTTCCTATAGGCTTCCCTTGGATGATACTATTGGGTGCCCTGGCAGTTTCTCCTTATTTTTGTGAACCTTGGGCAGGTAATAGAAGGTTGGTATTACTGGGTAGTCCACTTTTATAAACCTATATTCATCTTCGGACAGAGTTCCTTGATCTCGCCACCATTTAAGCATCAACTCAAATTTTGTCACACTGGTATTGTATATGGTCCTTGATGTTTTTTATAGTTTTCTTGATCACCCAGTAGTCTATGGGCTTCCTCCAGATATTGCTCTTTTGTTAGTGCAACAATGTTCCCGCCCTTATCCGAGGGCTTAATCACTATGCTATTGTCTTTTTGCAATGTTGTTTTAGCAGACTTCTCTTCTTTGTTCAGGTTAAATTTATTTTTGCCAGATTTCCATAATTGATTCCCAGAATTTCTAAGTTTGTGTAAATCCTTGATTACTGTTTCATGGAAACAGTCTACCACGTCAAATGGCCTTTCGGTATGAATCTTGACTTAGCCTTGAAGTCACTTTTTCCACTCCTTTGTTCAATCCCAATTTCCTTGAGGAATTCTACTGTGTTTTCCAATTCATGACTCTCTGTACCATCAACTGCTGTCTCTAATTGGTACAAGGTGGTTAACGTATTTAGATAATTTCCAGTCAGTGTATCTCCAGGAGTGCTGGTTGCGCTTGTTTGAATAGGGCCTCGTTTTGGGCTTAATGCAAACATTCTTTTCAATTTCAACTTCCGTATAAAAAGATACAGCTCTATTCTTGTATGTGTGTAGTCCCAGCTTTTTGTGGGATAGAATGTCAATCCCCTCTTTAATACCAATGTTTCCGCAGTTGTTAATTCCCTTTGCGTCAGATTGATTGTCAGATTCTGATTCATTTGCGATAGAATGTTTTCTTGTTCCTTGTTCCCTGCGCTGGTGCCCCGATGTTTGCTTCTTTGTCCTTCTCCTGATTTTTCTCCTGCTGGCTCTGGTGGTCGTGTCCTTGATGGATATCTTCGCATGTCTCCTTGATTATGTGATATTCCTGTGGAAACTTTGGCCCCAAGTTTGCTCCTGTGATCTCTCTTCTTCTATTAAGAGCGGCTTCTGATTGATCTGTATCTGCCTCTGATTCCAAGGTGTCCCTGGTGTCTACCACTCTCAAATTTCAGGATTGTTGTAGGTTCCTACGTGGTGCGTCGTACTTCTTGGCAAACGTTAGGACTCTTCCCGTTTCATAGTCTCATTGATCTCTAGTGAACTTGCTTTGTTTTCTTGATATATCATTCTCATATGAGACTAATCTTGCTTTCATTTGTGTTCTCAATCGCTCAGCTGTATTTTTGTCAGAGTCCTGTGTAATCTTCTCCTCTATCTTTTGGATTTCTTCTAGCAATTTGCTTCTATCACTTTTTGCGTATTTAATCAAGATTGCCACCATTCCTTTTGCAGATTGCACCGTGAAGTCAGCCCATTCCTTTAATAGGTCTGGGTCCGGGTTCTCATAAGAGGGTATAGTGTAAATCCTATCCACGTCCAAATATCTTTGAAGTGAAGTAGCTTCCCACCACTTCCGTATTTCTTTCTCATACGTTCTTTGAAGGGTGGTGAATAGTCCTTTTAAACTTGTGGGACTCCTATTGGTACTAGTGCCACTCTCCGCTCTATTTGTTGGTCCCGTGCCACAAAACACTGATTCCGCTGCTTCCAATCTCTCTGCATCACTAAACATGCTGTTGGTAAGTGCAGTTCTCAACAAGGCTTACACGCTAATTGTTACGATTCAATTCTTCTGCCCCGCACTGCTACTGCTTTCAAATTTTACTGCTGCTGCGCCTTGCTGATTGGAAATGATGTGTTCGCGAGTCCGTCCTCGCATGCTGGATGAACCCGCTGAGCAGTGAACGGTAGCCGTGACGGAGTTTGGGAACCAAAATATATATATATATATATTCAGGAAGGGGTGGGAGCACACTGCTTCACCTCCCAGCACAGTTCGCCCCTTAGCATTCTGGTCAATGCAGTTCATAGTACATGCTTACTTCAAATTTCACTGGAGTATTCCACCAAAGTTGGTGCAAGTTAGTGCTGTAAATCTGTAGACACGTGTTTCTGGATATCATCCGTCATCAGTACAGATAAAAACGAATTTAATCTGGGGTTGCTGAGCAGGCTGCCACAATCTTTTCAGGTCTCAGTACCTCTCACAGGCGCACAGGTGCATCTCCACAAGCTCGTCAGCTCAATGGCGCCTTTTCAAAGCCTACTCAGTAAACCCCAAATTTGAAGTCTGTAATCTCTACTGATGACGGTTAAAGAACCAGAAACACGTGTCTAGAGATCAGCACTATCTGCGCCAACTCTGGCGAAACACTTGGAACACTATAGCAAAGCAAGCAACATGAGACTGCATCTACCAGAATGCCAGGGGCGAACCTTGCTGGGGGGTGAAGCGGTGTGCTCCCACCCCTGTTCCTGTTTAAAAGTACTCCCGTGAGTCATTGAGCTGACGAGCTCGTGGAAGAAGCACCCTTGCGCCAGTGAGAGGTATTTGACCTGATGTAATGTTTGGCAGCCTACTCAGCAAACCCCAAATTTGAAGTCTGTATTCTCTACTGATGACGGTTAAAGAACCAGAAACACGTGTCTAGAGATCAGCACTATCTGCGCCAACTCTGGCGAAACATTTAGAACACTATAGCAAAACAAGCAACATGAGACTGCATCTACCAGAATGCCAGGGGTGAACCTTGCTGGGGGGTGAAGCAGTATGCTCCCACCCCTGTTCCTGTTTAAAAGTACTTCCGTGAGTCATTGAGCTGACGAGCTCGTGGAAGAAGCACCCGCGTGCCAGTGAGAGGTATTTGACCTGATGTAATGTTTGGCAGCCTACTCAGCAAACCCCAAATTTGAAGTCTGTAATCTCTACTGATGACGGTTAAAGAACCAGAAACACGTGTCTAGAGATCAGCACTATCTGCGCCAACTCTGGCGAAACACTTGGAACACTATAGCAAAGCAAGCAACATGAGACTGCATCTACCAGAATGCCAGGGGCGAACCTTGCTGGGGGGTGAAGCGGTGTGTTCCCACCCCTGTTCCTGTTTAAAAGTACTCCCGTGAGTCATTGAGCTGATGAGCTCGTGGAAGAAGCGCCCGCGCGCCAGTGAGAGGTATTTGACCTGATGTAATGTTTGGCAGCCTACTCAGCAAACCCCAAATTTGAAGTCTGTAATCTCTACTGATGACGGTTAAAGAACCAGAAACACGTGTCTAGAGATCAGCACTATCTGCGCCAACTCTGGCGAAACACTTGGAACACTATAGCAAAGCAAGCAACATGAGACTGCATCTACCAGAATGCCAGGGGCGAACCTTGCTGGGGGTGAAGCGGTGTGCTCCCATCCCTGTTCCTGTTTAAAAGTACTCCCGTGAGTCATTGAGCTGACGAGCTCGTGGAAGAAGCACCCGCGCGCCAGTGAGAGGTATTTGACCTGATGTAATGTTTGGCTGCCTACCCAGCAAACCCCAAATTTGAAGTCTGTAATCTCTACTGATGACGGTTAAAGAACCAGAAACACGTGTCTAGAGATCAGCACTATCTGTGCCAACTCTGGCGAAACACTTGGAACACTATAGCAAAGCAAGCAACATGAGACTGCATCTACCAGAATGCCAGGGGCGAACCTTGCTGGGGGGTGAAGCGGTGTGCTCCCACCCCTGTTCCTACATATATATATTCACTGAAAAAACCATAGGTTTCAGGCACGTTATAGTTAGAAATTAGCATTTAAAAAACCTTATAAATTCACTGAAAGAAAAACACAGGTTTCAGGGACGTTATAGTTAGTTGGACATTTCACTCGTACAAAACCAGAGAAATTCAGCCGTTATAGTTAGTTCAGCTAACTATAACTCGCGCCCCGCAATGCACTGCTGATGACGTCACATATTACATCATTCATGACATGGTCAGTGACATCACTGATGACATCACTGATGACATCATCCAGTGACTGTGTGTTTCTGTAAAGTTTAAATATGTTTTGTATATATATATGCCAAGGTGTATTGAAGAATGAGTGGTTGTATAAGTGTCTGAATGGATGATTTAGTAGGTGCGTGACTGACTGTTTAAGTGAGTGATTAAATGTTCCTTACTGAATGCATGCGTTACTGACTGATATAGACATTCACACAGTTTAGTTTGTCAGTTGGTGTGTAAGCGGTTGCATGGGTTGATGAGTAGCTAAATGAGTGTCTATATAGGTTATTGATTGGTTGTCTGCTATCTGTATGGGTGCCTGAGTGTGTGTATGGGTGCCTGAGTGTCTGTGTCGGTGGGTGGGGGGGGTGTGACTTTGTGCATAGATGTGTGAGTGGGTGACTCACTGGGTGTATGGGTTCAAGAGTAAATCTGTGAAAGGCTGTATGGGTGGGTGAGTATGTATGGGTGTGTTGGTGAGTGTTTAGATGTCTCAGTGGTACATGTATGAGTAACTACATATGTGAAAGGCAGTATATGTGAGTGCTGCAGTATAGAAATGACTATATGTGAGAGTGAGTGATTGTGAGAGTGGGTGTAGGGATGAGTGTGTGCTTGTATTAGTTATTGTATAAGAGTGTAAGTATGTTAGTATATGTTTAAATAAGTGAGGTGGTGTGTGTATAACTGTATCGGTGAGTAAATGGGAGTGTGATTGATTCTTTGCATAACTTACTAGATGTGTGAGTAACTCTATGGATGAGTGGCGGTGTGTGAGTGTCTGTATAGGTATGTGAGTGCATAAGATAGTGCCATATTGATGGGTGCATGCATGTATGAGTGACTGTATGGGTGAATGAGTGGATGTGTGTGTAGACCTAGGAATCAGTGAGTGGGTATGTAGTAACTGGTATTGGTGTGTCTATGGTTTCGAAAATGGTAGTCTGTATTTTAGAGTGGGTGTATCAAAGGTTATATTGGGGTATGAGGAGGTGCATCAGATTATCACGTGGATGATGTCATCAGTGATGTTATTTGAGATGTCATCAGTGATGTCACTGACCATGTCATGAATGATGTAATATGTGACATCATCAGCAGTGCATCGCGGGGGCTCGAGTTATAGTTAGCTGAACTAACTATAACAGCCGAATTTCTCTGGTTTTGTACGAGTGAAATGTCCAACTAACTATAACGTCCCTGAAACCTTTGGTTTTTTCAGTGAATTTCTAAGGTTTTTTAAATGCTAATTTCTAACTATTACGTGCTTGAAACCTATGGTTTTTTCATTGAATTTCAAAGGTTTTTTAAATGCTAATTTCTAACTATAACGTCCCTGAAACCTATGGTTTTTTCATTGATTTTCAAAGGTTTTTTAAATGCTAATTTCTAACTATAACGTCCCTGAAACCTATGGTTTTTTCATTGATTTTCAAAGGTTTTTTAAATGCTAATTTCTAACTATAACGTCCCTGAAACCTATGGTTTTTTCATTGAATTTCAAATGTTTTTTAAATGCTATTTTCTTACTATAATGTTGCAAAAAAATATATATTTTTTTTAATTGTTTTAAAAATTTTGTATTATTTTGTACTTTGTAAAAGATAAATATTCTTTTTTTTTTAATAAAAAATTGGAGTTGTGCACCTATTGTGTACCTGTCTCGATCGGTGCACGAATTCAAGCCGCCATATTGGTAAAGTCGTGTAGGATGCGCGCTTCGTAAGCGACGGGTGCGCGAATTACAACTGCACGTAACGTTACGCACTGAGTTGCGGCGCTCGCACTGGGTGCGCGAATCCGCCGTGAATTTTTTACTTTTAAATCTATATATATATAACTTTTACATGTATATTAAAGGGAGACATTTACGTTTTTTATAAAAATCATATTTTTGTAAGTAAAATAAAGATAAATTACTCGTAAATATATTTTTTTGAATTCGCGATGGGTGCACGCTGGGTGCGTGCAGCGTGCGCGACTCCAGGTGACTTTTTAAAGGAAGAATTTCATTGGTTCATAACTTTTTCATTCTAGAAGTTACAAGACCCCACCCAATTTTCTTCTTTCCAGAACCTCAGCAGAGAGACAGCAGTTGTGATTTCTCTCTACTTTTTGTGCATTTTTTTGGGTGTTTTTCAAAAACAGCAAGAAGAAATGGCTTCTTCCAGCATCCAACAACAGGTTCATCCAGAGGAAGAAGATGACGAACCAGAATCAGTCAAAAAAAGATTTGAGAGTGTTGTCTGGGCCTTCTTTTCTATTCCTGAAGGCCAAAAGAAGGTGAATGCACGTAAAGTTACGTGCACTCTGTGCCAAAGTGTTCTGTCGCGGGGGTCTGAAAAAAAGTATTCATGCGGCACATTGTCGATGCTCAAGCATCTACAGACTATTCACCCACGGGCTCTTGCACGGGAGCAACACCGTCGTGCATTGGAGAAGCAGGCTGCAGAACAAGAGCAATCTGGAGGACCGAGCACATCATCTGGTTCTCCAACTGGCATGACAACAAACATTAAACCTGAATTTGCAAGAATTAAGCAGAGTTGTATTAAATGCAACAACGTTCTCTGTCTTGGAGAACAATCCGTGGATGCTATTGTGGCTGCAATCACAAACCACTTTTGTTAATTTTTTTGTTTTTGCAATCTGTTACTAGTTGCAAAATGTTGTGAAAGTTTTCACAGTTCATTCTGTTTATTTTTGTTACATTTTTGAAAAAACACCAAAAAATATTAAAAAGTTAGAAAATCACAAACAAAATATAAAATACAAAAAGAAGAAAAAAAACAGTTCTTGTTAGAACTACCTATTCTGGTTAAAAAAGAGAAATTTGTATGTGCTGTATGAAGTGTACAGATAATATCTGCATGATTACATGGGTGCATGAATACTGCCTGGATGAGTAGATAATTGCTTGGGTAATAGAAGAGTGATTGGATGAGTGCTTGGGTACTGAGTACGTGGTTGCAAGATTGCATATGTAGTGTAGTGTAGTGTATGAGTGATTGCATGAGTACATGGGTAGTACCTGGGTGATTGCATGAGTGCATTAGTAGTACGCCGGTGCATGCATGAGTGCAAGGGTAGTGCCTGCATGATTGGACGAGTACATGGGTAATGTCTGGGTAATTGCATGAGTGCATGGGTAGTGCATAAGTGATTGCATGAGTGCATGGGTAGTGCCTGAGTAATTGCATGAGTGTATGGGTAGTGCCTGGGTGATTGGAGAAGTGCAAGGATAGTGCATGGTGATTTTATAAGTGCATAGGTAGTGCGTGGGTGATTGCAGCAGTGCATAAGTAGTGTTTGGGTTATTGCATGAGTGGATGAATTGTGCCTGGGTGATTAGATGAGTGCATTGGTAATGCCTGGGTGATTTTGTAACTGCATGCGTATTGCTTGGATGATTTTGTAAGTGCATGGCTAATTGCTGGAAGATTGCATGAGTGCAGAGGTAATGTATGGGTGATTGGAAGAGTGCATGGATAATGCCAGAGTGATTGCATGAGTTTTTCGGTAATGCCTGGATGATTGCATGAGAGCATGGGTAGTGCCTGGGTGATTGGAGGAGTGCAAGGGTAGTGCATTGTGAATTTATAAGTGCTTGGGTATTGGCAGAGTGGTTGGATAAGCACTTGGTACTGGCTAGGTGATTGGAGGAGTGCATGGGTAGTGACAGGGTGATTTGTGCAATGCATGGGTACTACCTGGGTAATTGAAGGAGTGAATGAGTAGTGTCTAGGTGATAAGAGGACTGCATGGGTAGTGCACAGGTGATTGTAGCAATTCATGGTGAGTGCCTGGGTCATTGCATTAGTATATGGGTACTGACTGGATGATTAGAATACTGCAAGGATACTGCATGGTGATTTCAAAATTGCTTTGGTATTGGCGGAGTAATTGGATAAGTACATGGTACTGGCTGGGTGATTGGAGGAGTGCATGGGTAGTGACAGGGTGATTGCTGGAGTGTATAGGAAGTGCCTGCATAATTGAAGAAGTGAATGAGTAGTGTCTAGGTGATTAGAGGACTGCATAGGGTAGTGCACGGGTGATTGGAGCAGTGCATGGGTAGTACTTGGGTTATTGCATAACTGCATGAGTAGTGCCTGGGTGATAGTAGGAGTACATGTGTAGTGCCTGCATGATTTTCTAAGTGCATGGGTATTGCTTGGTTGATTTTACAAGTGTATACTTAATGCCTGAGTAATTACATGACTTTATAGGTAATGTCTGGATAATTGCTTGAATTCATGGTTAGTGCCTTGGTCATTGCATAAGTACATGGGTACTGACTGGATAATTAGAGGAATGCAAGGATAGTGAATGGTGAATTTATAAGTGCTTGAGAATCGGCGGAGTGATTGGTTAAGTACATGGTACTGGATGGGCAATTGGAGGAGTGCGTGGGGAGTGCACGGGTGATTGGAGCAGTGCATGGTTAGTGCCTGGGTGATAGCACGAGTACATGTGTAGTGCCTGCATGATTTTCTAAGTGCATGGGTATTGTTTGGTTGATTTTGTAAGTGCGTGGGTTTTACTCGGTTGATTTTACAAGTGCATGCTTCATGCCTGGGTAATTACATGAGTTTATAGGTAATGTCTGGATGATTGCTTGAATTCATGGTTAGTGTCTGGGTCATTGCATGAGTACATGGGTACTGCCTGGATGATTCAAGGAGTGGAGGGATACTGCATGATGATCTCAAAAGTGCTTTGGTATTGGTGGAGTAATTGGATAAGTATATGGTACTGGCTGGGTGATTGGAGGAGTGCATGGGTAGTGACAGGGTGATTGCTGGAGTGTATAGGAAGTGCCTGCATAATTGAAGAAGTGAATGAGTAGTGTCTAGGTGATTAGAGGACTGCATAGGGTAATGCACGGGTGATTTGAGCAGTGCATGGGTAGTGCTTGGGTTCTTACGTAACTGCATGAGTAGTGCCTGGGTGATAGCAGGAGTACATGTGTAGTACCTGCATGACTTTCTAAGTGCATGGGTACTGCTTGGTTGATTTTACAAGTGCATGCTTCATGCCTGGGTAATTACATGAGTTTATAGGTAATGTCTGGATGATTGCTTGAATACATGGTTAGTACCAAGGTCATTGCATGAGTACATGGGTACTGACTGGATGATTAGAGGAATGCAAGGATAGTTCATGGTGATTTTATAAGTGCTTGTGTATTGGCAGAGTGATTGGATAAGTGCATGACTAGTGATTGGGGGATTAGATGAGTGCATCAGTAGTGCCTGGGTAATCGAAAGAGTAAATGAGTAGTGTCTAGATGATTACAGAACTGCATGGGTAGTTGATAGAATATTGGAACAGTGCATGGATAATGCCGGAGTTATTGCATGAGTGGATAACTAGTACCTGTGTAATTGCAGGAATACATCAGTTGTGCCTGAGTAATTTTGTAAGTGCACGGGTATTCCTTGGGTGATTACAGAGCTGTACATGTACTACCACAGTGAAGAAAGCTGTATATTGTTAATGCATAGGTGATTTTGTAACTACAGAGGTTATATTTCAGAGATTGAAGAAGACCATATGTTCCTGTAAAGTAATTTGATGAGTGAGATCATTAATTTTTAAAAAAATGAATGACTGCAATAAAAGTGACTCTAAATATAAATTTATAACATTATCCTTATTACATTACTTTATCTTACCTTCTTTACTGAAGTAGATATGAAACTCATTTAAACAGTTTTTTTATTACAATCTAAATTTAAAATATTTTCAAACTTTAGAATTAGTTTCTGTAAAAGAGAAGAAAAAATACTGTTATTGGATATAATATTATAGTTTTAAGAACACAACATAATTTTAGAATTACATAACATATTCAGTTTGCCTTTTTTGCTGTTTTCAGATTCTATTGAATTTCACCATACACAGTGATTTCAATGTTGATCATCATGTAACAGCGGGCAAAAAAATACAATCAATAAGATTGTTAAAAAAAAACAATTCTGTGTTCAAAATATTTACAAGAAACTCAACTATCTGTTTACATTTTCAAAAATAAACACTCTCATTAACATTGCATATAAAATAAAGATCAAATATATGAACTGCTTCTTTCAAACACAATGTTCTAAATACAATATCAAAGAAGAGAAACGATAATTAAAACAGTAATTGTTGACATTTTCCCTATAGGCCGAATGATGTTTCCGAAATCATTTGCATTAAAAATATCCAAAATAAACTTCTTAATTCATATTGACATCTTCCCAATAGGCCGAATGATGTTACCCTATTCGTTTGTATTGAAAATATCCAAAATAAACTCATTTATTCATGTTGACATCTTCCCAATAGGCCGAATGATGTTTTCAGAACTTTGGCATCAAAAATATTAGATGTGAATTAGGTAATTCATAATGCAACCGATATTTAAATTCCAAATGGGCATCATTACAATGTGTCCATCCTTTATTGCACTTTAAATACACAGTATAGTGTCCAGATGTTGTAGAAGGTTCATCATGGAAAATAATTGCCACTGCTTTGAAAGTTCTTCCTGAAATTGACAGTTGACTTGCCACAAAATTTTTTATTTTAGTTTCCAATTTTCTTCCATCTGCTCTACAACGTTGTAGCATTAAAATTACATATTGTCCAAATCTTTCTATAAATAATGTTGATAACATTTCAGATTTGCAGTGACTACATTCTATATTTTGATTCGCTGATTTTACTAATTTGTTAAAAGACACTGTTTTGCAATCTGGTATTGTCAAATATATGAATCGTTCTGTGTCTATTTCAGTGATAGAAGAAAATGAACAGTCTTCACATTTATGATCCCATCTGTAACGTACTCCAAACAGATTTTCAATTTGTATTCCTTCACCTTCCAATACTGCAAGCATAAGCATAAGAAATTCTTGAGCATCTTGCTGTACATTAAGTGTAAATTGTGAAGAACCAGAACATATATCCAGAAGATGCCGAATGCCAGAAGCACTTTGTATTTTAGTTTTATCGGTTGTCAAGTTTTCAAAAATAGAATGCAACAAAGAACAAAACCGTTTTTCTCGATTCTCCATAATTTGTTGTTGAAGATTTTGTAGAAAAAATATGACGTTCACAACTACATTAGCATAGCAGTTGATACCTGAACAATTTTCTAACTGATATCCTACAATATCTTCAACAGTGTCCATTTTCTTTTCGTTTGGAACCTTAACATTCTCTTGATTTTTTTTCTTATTTCCAACCTCACTACAGAGTTTCTCATATGTTCGTTTTCGACATACTACACGCTTTTCATATACAGGATATTCACCCAAGTTGGGAGCATACAGACTTCTTAACCGATTATACTCTCTTACACAATTTGCATCTGCACTAATCTTTCACTCATCAAAATCAATCAAATACAATCCAGATAAAGTTCTGACTCGGGACAATGCAACATATGCCATGCCCTCTTTAAAAACGGTACTTCCAATGTTTATCAAAGCACTGTCGACACTTAAACCTTGAGATTTATGAATGGTCACCGCATATGCTGAAGAAAGAGGAAACTGTTTTCTATGAACTTACAAGTCTTTAACAAGCAAAAAACGAACAGCACAACGTCCAATCTGTTTTACCTCTTCAATCTGATCAAATTTAATCTTCAAAAATTCAATTCCATCTCTATTTGAATAATTAACAAAATCAACAACTTTCCCCATTGCTCCATTTACTAAACCTTTTTCCACATCAATATTACTCGACAGTTTTCACATACATATAAATTCTTTTCTAAGCCAGCAGTCTTAGATATAGACTTTTCCAAAGAATCCAATTTTGTTTTTAATTTTTCTGACAAAATATTAGTAATTCCTTTGTGTTCTATTTTATCAATGGCTTCCATTTTTATTATTTGTTGTTTTTCCAGCTTTAAAAGTTCTTGATTGAATGTAGAACACTCTCGCAGTGTTGGCATTAGGCAAATTATAGATTTCTTTTCTCCAATTTTTTTGTATATTATTTCCGGAGCAACATTTTCATTTGGAAACAAGTTTGTAAGTAGCCGACTTTGCAAAGCTTCTTTACCATGTTCTGTCAATACACCAATTCTTATATCTTGAATAATGCTTCCATAATCTTCATCACTTGCCTGTCGCATATTTTTAATAAGTTCTTTGTATTCAAAATATGACCAAATGTTGACATTTCCAATACTTCCCAAAGATTTCCTGGTGTCTTCATGCACAAGTGTTTTAAAAACTGGTTCCCCTTTTACAGGAGTAAGTTGCAGTAGATCGCCAAAAACAATCACGTTTTCCTCCAAATAACACATCATAATCTGTTTTTAAAATCTGCTGCATTCCTAAATGTACAAAGGCAAGCATTAAGTTTGGGACCACGCTCACCTCATCAATTATCAGAAGTTTCATTTTCTTTAGTACCCTTGAAACTTCATAACAAGCTTCTCCAGATAGCTTGTGATATTCCAACTTGTTTTCATGTTCAACAGGTAGCATCAGTAAACGATGTAATGTAATCCCTTTAATGTTGTGTGCTGCTAACCCAGTTGAAGCGGTTACAACACAAGATAAAAGTGATTCAGTGGTTTTCTGTAGTTAACAGGTCAAAACTTTAATTAAGAAACTTTTTCCTGTACCAGCTTGACCACTGATATACATTTGAATAGGTTTAAATGATGTGCAGTTGCATTCTTTATTTTCAAGAAGTAAACCATGGTCTATCTGTTGTGTAACTAGCTGATATATTTCTTTCTGTTCAATATTTAGTTGTTTTTCCAAGTTTCCCAACTCCATAATATCCTGTTGAGCTTGATGCATTGCTGTTTCTACTTCACTCATGGCTATTGCTGCTTTATTTTCAAGAATTGGTTCTCCTAGTGGATCTTGACTCAGTGGAGCAGAACTTTGACTATCTTGAGAACGGTCTCTAGCAATCTCAGCTGCAATAGTAGCTTCTTGTTCAATTTCTTCATTCAACATTTGTAGATAATTTGGAAAAACTGTGCATTCAATGCTATCTTTACATGCATTAAAAGAATCTTCATAGCACTGAAAATCTCCAAGTAATTCCATTTGTGTACGCCAAGGCTTGAACAGTTGCAGAAGTGCTATTTACTAAAATTCCCTTTTATCTGGAGTTTCGCAACTGAGTTTCCTGTGATTAATGAGATTTCACCAAACATCCATCACAGCCAATGACTTCATATTTTTCTTCATTTATGTTCTCTGTAATATTTCTCTTAAAGCTGTAATATTGCAGTACTTCATAGAGACATATGTTTTCAAGATAGGGACTTCTTTTAGGATAGTACGTATCCAACATGTTTGTTTTAATAATATCTGTGCTTTCCGGTTCATTTCAATGCCAAATATTCCATTTCTTGTACAGATTTCAATACTCGATTTCGTGTTGCAGCAAGACCTAGACTAACCCAAATGATTCCTCTTGACTTTGAATATAAACTTGCAGAGGTCAACCGATCCGAACATTCGTAGGATCCAATCTCTCGATGGGACAGCATCTTCAAACTAAAGCTGTACAATTTGTTACTAAGAGTCTTCTCTTGTGAAATTTCTTTCCACATTTCTTTCAACTCCGTCTTTTCAGATTTTGTTATGTATGACGTAACATAGCGAGCAACAGCAATGGAATTATCTGCAACATACTGGATATCCATATTTGCATTCCACATCGACAAAATCACTGGATTGTAATCATTAATATACTTTGAATGTTCACTTCTTTTTAAATTGTAAGTATTTTTGGGAGATTTTTGAGTTATAGTATGTCTCACTGCTGACATGAAACTGTTGACTCTTCCTTTGGAAATTACTGGACGTGGAAATCCAAAACGACATTTTGTATAAAACTTTTCTTTTGACTTGTATTTCCGTCGACAGTATTTGCTACATCGATGAGTTTGAAACCGTAAAACTTGTTGTCTTAAGGTATTTTCTTCTCCTGTTTTTGGAATACCACATGTAACGTAGTCTTCAATGAAAGATAAAACAGTCTCATCAGAATCAGTTCCAAATTTAGGTGCATCCTTGATCCATAAAAGCATATGTATATGAGGAGCACCTCTAGCTTGGTACTCCTTTCTCCAAAAGAAATCAATAACTTCTCCAAGAGGTGGGTTGTTTTTATTGCAGATAAAAGACATCATAGCTTGAAACCTATGATTAAAATATCTGCACACATTTACAGGATCCAAGGAACACAGTTCTCCAGCTGTCTTGAATTCAATGTTTTTAATATTTGAATTTGCTTCACGAAGAAAATTCAAGTAAATCGTCCCATGCGTATTCAGCACAGCTTAGCGTAACAAACCATGTAGGGGTTCCTAAGTTCCTTAACATACATTTAAGTTCTCCATGACGACGATACCAATACTCATTAGTACCACGTTGACACGCCATCAAATTAATCAATTGAGATTCTAAATGATCGTCTCTCTGTTGTACTTTGTCCATGAATTCCTTTGCAGAAACATGTTGAAGATGAACTCCTGTTTTTAATATGTGGTTCACTGCATTTGAAAGTCCAGACAAGTCACTTTCAAACAAAAGATGAAATATATATGAAATACATTGTCGAAATCTTGGATCTTCTGAGTACAATCTTGTTGTACGATATTCTGACGCTGGAATCTGTACTGGTCGTTCATCATATCGTCCACCTTTTCCAGTGGGGAAGAGCTGTGGAAAAAACAACGAGCTTCAAACTTCTTTCCCAAACACTCATGGGAGTTCCCTTCGCTTTCTTCATTTGGAATAATTCAATAGTATTTCCAATCACTTCCTTTGAATGTAAAGGATGTACACTATAATGTTCATAAATTTCTTTACTTTTGGAGATGTCCACTTTTCAATTTGGCCACTTGAAATTTCGCTATCATCTCCTAAAACTATTTCTTCTTCTTCCACATACACATTTTTGTAATAAACATTGTTTTTATGAGATATAACGTAGCCTTTTGCACTTTGCTGACATCTACTAATTCTTGCCATATTTTCCGACTCTTCGTAGGAACACCATTAACTAGAATAACTACAGGTTCAGTTTCCTCTTTCTCTACACCAATAGTTTCAATATTTTTCTTTAAATCTAAAGGTAAATACACAACTCTTCCTTTTAATCCTCTTTGTAAATCTGTGGGAGGCAACTTACCTGTTTTAGGCTCCATACGAACAATAGCCTGAAACGGGTGCACAGATTGAATCAGAATGGACTCATACGTATTTAAATCTACCAGTTCTGGAGGAATAGCTACCAACTCTAGGTTATTATGTACAGCTCTAGCTGGCATTTTGTTCTCCTCTAATTTGGTATAACAATATTTACAAATACGTTGATCACTACCCAACTCAAAGCAATCTTCCACCAACAAATAAGCTCCAAATTCCTTCCACTTATCATTGTTTTCTTTTTCACTTTTTAAATACAGATCAACATTCCTAGTTTGATTTCTATAGTGAGTACGTCGACAACAAATACAAACATAGTTTGGTCTTTCACAACAAATTACCTTAAACTTCGTAATTTCTTCTTCAAACTTCTCAGTACTACTATCTTCCACCTCTTCTTCAACACCTACACTTATCAAACTCTCACTTTCTCTACACTCCTGTTCAGGACCAAAGAAACGAAACTCTATATCATCACAAACTTTTTTTACATCTGATACTGACCCATGCAAAAGAGCAGTGTTTAAGTCACTTAAAATTATTGCAGGACTTTTTACATAGTACAATCTTCTTACTAACTTCCGCATTGCAGAGTGATGTACTGCTAACATTCTCAAATGATGAAAAACACTTTGACACACTTTTCTAGAAAGACAAGCCAGAGAATGACCTTGCAAGCCAGTATTTTTCTCACTTTGCAAGGATCTAGTCCTTGCAACATCTTAATCTTTTGTTTAATACTTTTTTTACTATACTCTCGTAACAAATTTCGTAAAATATCAATAGACTCCTGTCGTATACTACAAATTCTACTACAATCCAATGTATACACTGGAGCTTGTGTACGTCTCCCTTGAACTTCTTCAGCTATCACTTCTTCCACATTTCTAGGAACCATATTTCTTTGTCAATTGCACAACCGTTCTTCACTTCATAAGCACGACCACTGGTATCAACTGCGTGAACTAATGTATTGTTTTGAAAATAGCTCTCTTCATTAAAAAAAGGTTCTGAACTAGAAGTATGCTTCCATTCACCCAAAATATTTTTACAAAAGTTAGTTCTGTTGATTAGTCTTTTCCTTTTAGTTTTGTTCTTCATAGAATGCATTGGTTTATCTAATGTTCGCATTCTCTTTAAAACTAAAATGAACAATCTTCTTTTCAATTCAAAAGCCTTTTCGACTATACTTTCAATCTTTTTTTTCTTTTTATAAAATGCAGATTTTCTTTTATATTTCTTGCCATGTTTCAACAAATTTTGTAGAACTCTACTTTTATACATACGTTTCCTAATTTCATAAAATTGTTTCTTTCTTCTTTCAACATAGATTTTTTTCTCATTTCCTGAATTTCTATTAATTTGTCTTTTTTTCATTTCATTCTTTTTCATTCTACAAGTATTCTTTCTATTTTCATCATTTTCAAAATCCTTTCCTCTCCTTGAAATTCTTTTAATAAATTCCTTTGTTCTCTTACCACAAGACTTTTTCTTTTTTGCCACATGTTGTAGTTCATCTAATTCGTGCGTTTCTTTCTCCTTTAAATAGTACTGTTTTCTTTGTTGTTTTTTCCTTTGCGCTTTTCTTGTCATGGTTATTCTTTCTTAATAATAATGCAGAATATCTGAAAAAAGAATTTTAAAAATAATTTTCTATTATTAAAATAATTATATACATATATACTTATCTATCACTAAAGAAACACTTTCTATTTTAAAAGCTACAAAGAAATGCATATATGGTTTTCTTATTATGGTAACAATTACACCTGAGCTGCACAATAAGTGAAAAGAGGTGCAGAAAAAAATACAACAGTAATATCTGAATGATTACAGCATTACATATCTAGTGCATGTATCATTGTAAGACTGCATGGCGACTACTTTGGTGTTTTTATAACTGTACGAGAGGGGTGCAGAAATTTGCAAGAGAGGTCATAGAAAGAAGCAACAGTAGTGCAAAAGAATCAACAGAGGTGCAAAAAGAGCCAAATAAGGTACAGAAAGAGGAGACAGGTAAGCAGAGTAAGGCAAGAGAGGTGCAGAAAGAGGGAAGAGGGGTGCAAAGAAAGGCAAGAGAGATAAAGAAATTTGAAACAGGTGCAAGAAGAAGCCAGATCAGTGCAGAAAGAACCAACAGAGGTGCAGAAAGAGGGAAGAGAGTTGCAGAAGCAGGCAAAAGACGTACAGAAAGGAGGAACAGGTGGGCAGAGTGAGGCAAGAGAGGTGCAGAAAGAGGGAAGACAGGTGCAGAAAAAAGGAAAAAGAACTGAAGAAATTTTGAACAGAGGTGCAGGAAGAAGATAGAGCAGTGCAGAAAGAACCAACATAGGTGCACAAACAGGCAAGAGCGGTACTGAAAAAGGCAAGTGAAGAGCAGAATGAAGCAAAAGAGGTGCAGAAAGAAGTATCAGAGGTGGAATATAGGTAAACGCACTACAGAAAGGGGTAGGAGAGGTGCCGACAAAGGCAACACAGTTACAGAAACAGACAAGTAAAGTGCAGAAGGATACAAGAGAACTGCAGAAACAGACAATATAGGTGGAAAAAAGGCAAGTAGGGTACTGCATGGTGAGTATTTGGGTGTTTTTATAACTGCATGAGAGTTGGGCCTAGTCAAAAATGAAATAGCACACTATTACATAACTCAACTATAAGTGTCTCCAAAATTTTAAAAGCACACATACATATCTCTCTATGGTATTAAACTTTGATGATATATAAAAGAAATATGTATACAATATTTCTGAAACATGTTGAAACCTAGAAACTAAGACACGTAATAGACCTCACTAAGTAATTCCAACACTCAATGGGTAGTCCTTGTGTAATTGTATGACTGCAAGGGTACTCTCTGGGTAAGTACAGGACAACATGAAAAGTGACTGGCTAATTTCATGAGTGCAAACATACACATTCAGTGCATGGATAACTGTATAAATAGCAGTTGAAGGGATTCATCAGTCATTGAGTACTGCCTAGGTGAATACATGAATGCAACAGAAAGGCATGGGTGATTTGACGACTGCAAGGGTAGTGTGTAGGTAATGAGATGACTACACAGCAACAGCCTGCATGATTGCATAACTGTAGGGGTAGTACGTAACTAGAGTCCGAGTGATTCCTAGCCTGCAAGGGTAATATCTGGGGGATTACTGAAGTAGATAGCAAGTGAGTGGGTGATTTAATAAGTTCTTCAGAACCGCCTGGGTGATTACCGAACTAGTAAGATACTGCCTGAGTCATTACTGGTGTGGAAAGGTAGTGACTGGATGAATTTAAAACTACATGACTAGTGGCTGAGTGATTACATAAGTACAAGAAAAGTGTGTATGTGATTGAAACACTACAAGAGAATTGAAGGACTACATAGGTAACACATCAGCGATTGCATGACTGCAGGGATAATGTCTGGGAATTTACATGACTACATAGCAAGTGACTGAGTGATTTTATAAGTGCATGGGTACTTCTTGGGTGATTGCAGGACTACTGAGGTGGAGCCTGAGTAAATAAAAGACTGCAAAAGTAGTGCTGGGGTGATTTCATAACAGCATGACTACTGGCTGAGTGATTACAAGATTACAAAAGTGGTGCCTCCGTGATTCAAGGAGTGCAACAGTAGTGCCTGGGTGATTATATAACTACATGAGTTATACCTTAGTGATTGCATAAGTGCATAGATAGTGCCTAAATGATTGCATCAGTGCTGAAGTAATGCCTGAGTGATTACAGCACTGCATATGTAGCGCCTGCATCATTGTAAGACTGCATGGTGAGTATTTGGGTGTTTTTATAAGTGCATGACAGTTCGGCCTACTCAAAAATAAAGCAGCACACTATTACATAAGTCAACAATAAGTCACTGGGTAAGTACAGGACAACTTGAAAAGTGACTGGCTAATTTCATGAGTGGAAACATACACATTCAGTGCATGGATAACTGTATAAATAGCAGTTGAAGGGATTCATCAGTCATTGAGTATTGTCTTAGGTGAATACATGAATGCAACAGAAAGGCATGGGTGATTTGAAGACTGCAAGGGTAGTGTGTAGGTAATGAGATGACTACACAGCAACAGCCTGCATGATTGCATAACTGTAGGGGTAGTACGTAACTAGACCCCGAGTGATTCCTAGCCTGCAAGGCTAATATCTGGGGGATTACTGAAGTAGATAGCAAGTGAGTGGGTGATATAATAAGTTCTTCAGAACCGCCTGGGTGATTACCGAACTAGTAAGATACTGCCTGAGTCATTACTGGTGTGGAAAGGTAGTAACTGGATGAATTTAAAACTACATGACTAGTGGCTGAGTGATTACATAAGTACAAGAAAAATGCATATGTGATTGAAACAGTACAAGGGAATTAAAGGACTACATAGGTAACACATCAGCGATTGCATGACTGCAGGGATAATGTCGGGGAATTTACATGACTACATAGCAAGTGACTGAGTGATTTTATAAGTGCATGGGTACTTCTTGGGTGATTGCAGGACTACTGAGGTGGAGCCTGAGTAAATAAAAGACTGCAAAAGTAGTGCTGGGGTGATTTCATAACAGCATGACTACTGGCTGAGTGATTACAAGAGTACAAAAGTGGTGCCTCCGTGATTCAAGGAGTGCAACAGTAGTGCCTGGGTGATTAAATAACTACACGAGTTATACCTTAGTGATTGCATAAGTGCACAGATAGTGCCTAAATGATTGCATCAGTGCTGAAGTAATGCCTGAGTGATTACAGCACTGCATATGTAGCGCCTGCATCTTCACCTTTCTATCTAAAATTATACGGCATCATTCAACTATACTTTTGTACAGGGTAGACAAAAGAAGCCTAATTAATAACATCTTAATGATCATCTTTGAAAGCACACTTTTGTGCTCCATCTTCACAAATCTATCTAAAATTATGCGGCATCATTCAACTATACCTTTCTACAGACAAGAAAAAAGAAGCCTAATTAATAACACCTTAAATAAGCATGTTTCAAAGCACACATTTGTGCAGCTTCTTCACCATTCTATCTAAAAATATGCGGCATTATTCAACTATACCTTTTGTACAGACTTGGAAAAAAAAGCTTAATTAAAAACACCTTATATGAGCATCTTCCAAAGCACATATTTCTACTTCATCTTCACAAATCTATCTAAAATTATGCGGCATCATTCAACTATACATTTCTACAGACTAGAAAAAAGAAGCCTAATTAATAACACCTTATATGAGCATCTTTCAAAGCACACATTTGTGCAGCATCTTCACCATTCTATCTAAAATTATGCGGCATCATTCAACTATACCTTTGTACAAACTACAAAAAAGAAGCCTAATTAATAATATCTTATGTGTACATCATTCAAAGCACAGTTTTGTGCTACATCTACACCATTCTACTAGTACTCACACTCTTGACCCTACCACAAAAAAAGCAACAACAGCTCTTTCTTATACATCATGCACCATATAATTTATAAGACATATGAAAATACATATACAAGTAGAAACATACATGAGAGAACTCCATGCACACCTTAATATTTGTCAGAGTCCACCTTCAAACTTAAAGGAACAGCTAAAATTATGCGGTATAGTACAAATATACATATCCACACACTAAAACAAACTACCATAATCAGTAATCCATATTCCAATATACACATAATACTATACAAAATCTATTTCAAACATTTAACTACATTTCAACAAACTATAAGAAACATCTCTACATTTAACAATATATTTCAAACATCAAAGATCATGAATATTTTTTTACCTTTAAAAATAAAGGTAACACATAATACACCTTACAAATTTATAACTCACCTTCCAAATTGATTTGTAGAATATGAAATATCAGAAACTCAGAATGGATTTTCTTATGCACACAATCAATGTAATGCACTGCTCTCAGCAAGGCAACACCAGTAATGCCAAAGTTTCCCTCTCTTTCTCCACACATATACATGTAAGTAACAAATCACATTGCTTCCCAGATTATTTCAAATTCTAAAACACATTTCTATTGGTTAGACATATCAACCCCTACCAACTGACTTCTAAAAGTAACCAAACTGCTTCTTGATTTTTTTTTGGGGTCACGACTCCACCGTGCAGCAACGCGATGGAACCGCGAATCTATACGGGAGTTCAAAAATATATCACACATTAATTTACCACTATTTTTTAATAATACACCACTTTTAAAGATAGCACTGACTTGGGAAATGTCACTGTAATAACATATTACTTTTATATAAATTATAAAACCACATTTTAATGCCACAGTTAACTTTTAACTTTACCACCATTCTGCTTAATCCCAGTTACCATAGTAACAGTTCATGGAACACTCAACTCAACTGGCAGGTCACAAGTTCACCATATTTTCAAGTACACCACACAATGTTGCAAATGCAAACAGCAGGTGTGGTTGACATTTCCAAAATATGAGCTTATCCTTTCTACTGTACCTTTACAACATTTTTTACTAACCAATAAGAAATATGCTTTTAAGAAAAAGTTAAATGCACCCTACTTTGAATGTACAATGTTCTTAAACAGCCAATCATTTCTCTTCTTTTTTAAAAACTGCATCTTGTCCACCATTTTAGATACCTCTCATTCTACCAACTGACTACTTCAGCTACAGACATCTTTTCATTACATCCAGATGCTTAGAGTGTGGATTGTGGGACACAGCTATGTTTTCTGGTGCAAAAGGTATGCTGAACACAGTATTGACAAAGACCTAGCTTTGCAAAATGTGGACATTAAATGGATTGGACAAAGAGGATTAAAGTGGCACCAATTGATGCCTTTGGTTAAAACCTTTTTACATCTCCAACCCCCTGACCTCATGATTGTGCACTGTGGTGGCAATGACCTAGACACATTGACTGGGGTAGGTCTGGAAATGCTAATGAAGGACACCTTTGCAGAATTGATGTTGCTTTTCCCCCAAACTGTCTTTGTATACTCTAACATATGCCAAAGACAGAAATGGAAGTGGTCCGATCAATTTTGTCCACAGATTGAGAAAGCTAGAAAAAATGTCAATAAAGCTGTTTCTGCTTATCTTAGAGACCATAGTATGGGCTCCATATATAACAACAATCTACGTTTTCATATGGAGGGCATCTACAGGAGTGACGGAGTACACTTTACAGATGACGGAAACAGAGTCTTTCTCAACAACCTAAAGCTCTGCATCCGCACTTACATGTAGATACAAGAAACTCATAATAAACACAAGGGCTCTTTTTAGAGCCACCCTATAACCCAACAGTGAATCTTACATATTAAAAACATACATATTCTTTTTTGTACAACTTTGCTTGGAGTAGCGAACCCATCGCATTTACACTGGGGGGCCCGCGCTGGACGCGATGGAATCGCGACTCCAAGCGCGCGAAATAAAAAAAAATGCCCTCTATTCTATATAGTTTAACGCCGCCTCGGGGACCCCATCCCCCGAGGCATACCCTTGGGTACCGTGGGGGGTGGACCAATGTCCCCACGGTCCCAGCGTATTGCTTTTGGGAAGGTGAGCTGCTAACATGCAGCTCCCCTTGCCCAAAACCAATACTGCTTTGCTTCTTGGAAACCTGCTCTCGCTTCCAAGAAGAAAAGCAGTGTTTGCAATGACAGGGCGGGAGCCACACGGCTCCCGCCCTGTCATTGCAAACATTAATGACCCGGGTTGGGCACCCCGGGACATTACAGGAGCCGGCCCTGCGGGGTGGCGGTCCCCAGGGCCTTCAACGGCTCCACGAGGGGGGCCACGCGGCCCCCCTCACTTTATTTACATAGCCCCGGGGAGGTGGTGGTCCCCGGGGCTTTGGGGGGCCCGCGAGGACCCCCTCACTATTTAATAAATCCCCGGGGAGATGGTGGTCCCCGGGGCTTGGGGGGAACGAGCGAGCCCCTCCTCTTTCAATTACAATTGCCCCGGGGAGGTGGCGGTCCCCGAAGCTGCGGGGGCCCCCAGCGGGCCCCTGCAAATTAAAAACTGATTACCCCCGGGACCTGGCCCACCCGGGGGCTTTTAGAAAACGAAGCGCCTCGTTTTATTTTTTTTTATTTCTCGTTTGGAGTCGCAAACCCATCGCGTTTACACTGGGGGCCGCGCTGGACGCGCTGGAATCGCGACTCCATGCGCGCGCAATAACAAAAAAATGCCCTCTATTCTATATTGGTTAATTCTGCCTCGGGGACCCCATCCCCCGAGGCATACCCTTGGGTACCGTGGGGGGTGGCCCAATGCCCCCACGGTCCCAGCGCATTGCTTTTGGGAAGGGGAGCTGCTAACATGCAGCTCCCCTTGCCCAAAACCAATACTACTTTGCTTCTCCAAGAAGCAAAGCAGTGTTTGCAATGACAGGGCGGGAACCACACGGCTCCTGCCCTGTCATTGCAAACATTAATGTCCCGGGGGTGGGCACCCCGGGACATTACAGGAGCCGGCCCTGGGGAGGTGCGGTCCCCAGGGCCATCGACAGCTCCACGAGGTGGGCCACGCGGCCTCCCTCACTTTATTTACATAGCCCCGGGGAGGTGGTGGTCCCTGGGGCTTTAGGGGGCCCGCGAGGCCCCCATCACTATTTAATAAAGCCCCGGGGAGGTGGCGGTCCCCGGGGTTGCAGGGGCCCCCAGCAGGCCCCCGCAAATTAAAAACTGATTACCCCCGGGACCTGGACCACCCGAGGGCTTATAGAAAACGAAGCGCCTTGTTTTTTTTTTTTTATTTCTCATTTGACTTCGCGAACCCAACGCGACTTCTGCCATTTTTTTTTTTTTTTTAAATGCTTATTTTAGCCCAGGGGGTCCTTGAGGAACCCCTGAGCAGGCCTAGGGGGTCAGGGTGTTTCTACCCTGCCCCCTTTTCTTGTTTTGTTTTTTTGCCAAAATGTATTTATTGAAACATTTGTCACAAATTACAAACAGTGTATAACGCATACATCACACAATGCGTTTCGTGTAGATCAGTGGGCATAGATGCCGTCCTTCAAGTAGCTAAGATAGAAAGCACATTTTCTAATGACCATGGCAGTGTTGCCCCTCAGCATGCTATCTCGGAAGGCGACATATCATAACTAAGAGTAGAAAAGTACACCTAGTATCTCTCCAGAGCTACCAGGCCCAATCTGTCATATAGCGCCTACTTAGGTAAACAACATCGTGCGATGCGTAACTAGCATCCAGTAAAACCATATTGGAAGTTTTCTGTCAGCAATGTCTAGATTACTGCAGAGCATGTAACATAGGTCTAAAAGAGCAGCAAAATACAAGAGAAAAAGAAGCAAAGGTGGTTAAAGAAGGAATTTTTTTTTAAAAGTATAACATTCTAACTACGTTGGTACCCAGGGAAGTTAGTGGAGCTGTGTTGTTGGCTGTAGAGGGAGGAGGAGGCCAGGCCAAGGTGGGAGCACTCCACGGCCAGTGCAGGATGCTATCATCGCCAGGGCCACCACATCTGTGATGCCTGTCTTTGGGTGGACAGAGGAAACCTAAATCAGGAAGAGATGGAGGGCTCTCAACCTAGGGCTACAGGCAAATAGGGGAAGTCCCTCTGAGAGGTAGCTGACCAGGGGAGTCCAGATGTAATCAAATCCCTTTCGTGACTCTTCAGCTATATCCGTCAGTCGCTCCATTGCTAAGGCCTTCCACAATCGAGTGTGCCATTGAGTGAGCGAGGGGGCCTCAGGCTTCTTCCATGCTCCTGCTATGGCCATCTTCGCGGCTCCCAAGCAGAGCCAGAGAATAGATCTATCCGCATGTGTTTGGTATTTAAGCAGGGTGTCGCGGAGCCCCAGCAGTACATGTTCTATGGAGTCCCCAATTGGGTAGCCCAGTATAACTTTAATTTGAGAGAGGATTTCCTTCCAAAAGGTTTTAATAACCGGGCAGTCCCACCAGATATGTTTAAAGTCTCCCAGCAGACCACAACCTCGCCAACACCGATCAGAAGTGCCCGGGAAAATAGTGTGCAGTTTATGGGGATGTAGGTACCAGTCATAAAGCGTTTTGTAATGGGCTTCCCTGAGGTGCATGGATCTGTTAAATTTTGCTATGTCTCTATACAGGGATTCCCATTGCTTATCCGAGGATGGTGTCTGGAGCATATCTCCCCAAACCACCCTGTGGCGCTGGATGCGGTGTGGTGCTAGTGTGAGTAGGAGATTATAGAGAAAAGAAATACATCCTTTGCCCGTAGTGCCCGTCTGTACAAATTTCTCTATTGGAAGGTATGCTCTAGTGGCGGCTTGCCGATTCTGGGGTTGTTGGACCCAATGGATTAGTTGAGTGTAATGGTATCGCCTAGTGGGTGGAAGGTGGAAATGGTTCATGCAGTCGTGAAAGGAGCGTAGCTTAGTGCCCTGAAAGAGGTCCGAGATCATGAGGCAACCCCCTTTGTTCCATAAGTCAAAAGGCCCCTCTTGAAGGGCTGGTGGAAAATCCTGGGAGAAGTGTATGGGGGTATAGGGGGACGGGAAGGTAGTCAGTGGTAGAGTTCTAGTTACTGCGTCCCATACTTGGAGGGTGGTGGAGGTAGGCACACTTAAGTAAGCGTTGAGAGGCCTATCGGCTTTGCGGCGCCATGGTAAGTCCCAGATCGTCCTACCCGTCACCTGTCTGTCAATGTGGAGCCACAATTTGTCCGATTCTCGTAGTGACCATTCGCTCAGTACCCTTAATTGGGCCGCCCTATAGTAGGTGAGGAAGTCTGGTAGGGCTAGGCCTCCCTTCAGACGTGGTCTGGTTAATAAGTGATAGGAGAGTCGTGCACGCTTACCTTGCCAAATGAATTTGAGCAACAAGGTTTTTAATTCAGGGAAGAGCGCCTTGTCCAGTTGGATGGGGAGGCCCTGGAAGAGGTAGAGGAGACGTGGCAATATGTTAATTTTAATTGCATTGATCCTGCCAATCCATGAAATGTAGGCTGTGCTCCATTTTTTACAGTCAGCTCTTAAGCGTTGCAAAAGGGGTGGGAAGTTGGCCTTGTAGAGGTCAGTGAGTTTGGGAGTAATTTGGATCCCCAGATATGTAATGGCCTTACGCGCCCATTGAAAGGGGGATGTTTCCTCCAGAGTCTTTTGCGCGCTGTGAGGCAGGGTGAGATTCAGGATATATGATTTAGTTAGATTGACTTTGAAGCCGGACACCGCTTCAAATTGTTCTAGTTCCTGGTTAATAGCCCGGAGGGAGGCGGCCGGGTTAGTAATTGGTAAAAGGATGTCGTCTGCAAATAAGGCGATCTTATGTTCATCCGTCCCAAAACGGATTCCTGTGATTGTTTGATTAGCGCGAATCCGGGCTGCCAGGGGTTCAATACTCAGGGTGAAGAGGAGCGGAGAAAGAGGGCACCCTTGTCTGGTCCCTCTCGCTAAATTAAAAAAGTTTGAGGCCACCCCATTTACCACTACTCGAGACCTAGGGGCACTAAAGTTGGCATGGATCATTGCAATAAATGCGTCGCAGAAACCAAATCGGCGCAGAGAAAGCTCCAGGAAGTTCCAATCAACGCAATCAAAAGCTTTCTCTGCGTCGAGTGATAGTAGCACGGCAGGGATCTTCTTCTTTTGGGACTTATCAATTAGGTGAAAAATGCGTCTAAGATTGTCATGTGTCTGCCGCCCCTTAATAAACCCCGATTGGTCTGGATGGATAAGGTCAGGGAGATACGTCTCAAGCCGGGTAGCTAGAATCTTGGAGTATAATTTGGCGTCTAGATTAAGCAGGGCAATGGGGCGATATGATTAACACTGCTGGGGGTCCGTCCCGGGTTTCGGGATGATAGAAATTAGAGCTTCGCCCATGGATAGGGTCACAGCCTGCCGGCTTGCGATATCATTGAAGAGCGTGGTTAGGTGAGGGCCCAAGTCTGCTGCGAAAGTACGGTAGAATTGGGCGGTAAAGTCGTCAGGCCCTGGTCCTTTGTGACGTTTTAAGGAATCGATTGATGCCTGTACCTCTTCCAGGGTGATACGTCCACCAAGCTTTTCATTGGCGGAGTCAGGGAGCTGGGGCAGGGCAAGGGGAGCTAAATATTGCGATTGCCTGGACTCGCTATGGGCGTCAGCTCGGTATAGTTTTTGATAAAAGTCATGGAATGCCTGAGCTTTCCCTTCCTCATTGGTGTGGGTTATACCATATTCGTCTAAAATCTGTTTTACGTATTCTTTCTCTTGTTTGGCCCGTAATTGTTTGGCTAGTAGGGAGCCCACCTTATCTTTCCCTTCATAACCTCTGGCCTGGAGTCTCAGGATTATTTTCTCTGCCCTATTTGTGTATATTGCATTAAGTTTCCCTTTGAGGGCCGTAACTTTCCTCAGTGACGGGGCTGAGGGAGTGGTCTTGTGTTGCCCCTCTGCTGCTACCAATTCCCTTTCTAGGTCTAAGCGTTCTTTAGTTTGAAGTCTCTTGAGGGAGGAGGCAAGAGAGATGCAGTGACCCCTAATATGCGCTTTAAATGCGTCCCAGTTATTCGCTAGGGATGTGTCGGTTGGGTTATTGAGTAGAAAGAAGTCTTTAATCGCTTTGCGAAGGTCATCTCGGTGGAGACGGTCCCTACATAAGAACTCTGGGAAGTACCATCTCGTGAGCTTAGAACGAGGGGCTGGCCAATCTAACAGGCAGGTCAGAGGGGCGTGATCGGAGATAGCGATAGGGAGAATGATAGAGGCCGTGACCGCATGGGTGAGCGATTGGCTGATAAAAATGTGGTCAATGCGGGAATATGATTTGTGAACATGAGAGAAGAAGGAGAAGTCCTTCTTGGTCGGATTAAGGTGGCGCCAGATGTCTATCAGCCCCAATTGTTGCAGTGTTTGTTTGAGCGGTGTGGGAAACGTACCCCCCCGGAACGTTGTGTATGAGTGGAGTCTAGAAGGGGATCCCAGATGAGGTTAAAATCCCCCATGATGATGAGGTCCCCCGCTGCAAAACCTAGTAAGGAATCTAAAAAGGAGGTGAGAAAGTCAAGTTGCCCTGTGTTAGGCGCATATACAGAAGCTATTGTACAAGGTCTGCCCATCAGCGACCCCTTAACCATGATAAATCTGCCCTCCTTGTCCTTCTGTGTGGTCTCATGGACAAAGTGAGCGGAGAAATGGAAGATTAGGGCGACCCCATTCTGTTTCTTGATATTGGTGGTTTGATAGGTCTGGGGATAGCGTTTGTGCTTAAGTCTGCTTTCTTCTCCCCGCTTTATGTGGGTCTCCTGAATGGCCACAACCCACGGCCCCTAATCCCCTATATATTTCCAGAACCTGTGTCGTTTGTTAGGGGAGTTGAGGCCCCTAACATTCCAAGATAAAAGCTTAATCCCCATCTCCCCCTTGAAAGAGAGTCCCGCTGATGTAAGAGCCTCCCCTCACCCCCCTCATTCCCCTCCTGCCCCCGGTGTATCCATCCCTGGGAAGAGCACCTAAAAGAGAAAAAACAAAAGCAATACAAGAAAGAAGATACATAACAGTCATCGCAAACTTCGAGGTCTGCGTTGTCGGATGTCCTTAGGGGTAGGACCAGTCCTGCACCAAATAGTCCGCTAAGTATAGTAGATGACCCCCGTTGCGGAATCTTTTAAACTGGGATAGGTTCGAGGGGTCACCATTAGTCCATCGCGCGGTCTGGTATGAGCCCTGCAGTGGGTCTCCTAGTGAGAAGGTGTGAGAGTCCATTCTTTTTTTGGGGAATGGGGTGCCTTCGGCGAGTGTAGTAGATCAGAGTACAGAAGTTGGTCATGGAGTCCTTTTGCCAGTGGCCGGTACCGTCTGCCATTTCTCACTGGTCTCCTTGCTTCTCGTTCGTCCCCCGACCGCGCCCGGTGGGGTCGGGCTTCCCCGGGGTGATGCGTTGGCGAGGCCAAGTAGATTCGCGGCGTCCTCCACCTCAGTGAAATGATGCTGTTTATTATTGAGAGTAAAGGCGATTCCAAAGGGGTATGTCCACCTATATTGAACTTGCTCGTCTCGCAGAGCGGAGGTGACAAGGCGAAACTGCTGGTGGCGCATAAGCGTAGCCTGGGCGAGATCTTGAAACAACGTGCAAGATCCTCCTTGGTAGTCAATTGTGTCTCGCCCTCGGGCTCTGCGGAGCACCAGCTCTTTTGTTTTGAAGGAGGCAAATTTGGCTAAAACGTCTCGGGGTCGTTGATGTTTCCCTTGTGGGGCCGGGCCCACTCTGTGAACACGTTCCAATTGAATCGGCGGGCCATCGCTTCCTATAATGGCAGTGAAGAGACCAACGATATATTGCTCTAGATCAGCCCCTTCTCGTCCTTCCTCCAGGCCGCGCACTCTAATGTTCTCCCGTCGGGAACGGTTCTCCAGGTCCTCCCATTTGAGGAGCGCAGAGTTCAGTTGTGCTGTGTGGGCTTTGTGCCTTCTTCAAGCGGTTGGAGTCGATCCTCGAGAGTCTGACATTTGGCCTCCAGGTCGAGGGTGCGGGTCCCCACGGAATCCACGTCGGCGGCAGTTCGCAAATTTTTGAGGCCATGTCGGACTTGAAGGCGTCAAGAGAAGCGTTGATGTCAGCTTTAATATCGTCTCGTAGTTCACTTTTGAAGTCCCTGAGCGTGGCCAGAAGCTCATCGGGAGTCAGCGCCATCGTCCCCTCCGTCTGGGTGTGCTCAAGGTTCGGTCCGTTACCTGTACCAGAGTTGCCAAAGTAACCCGAGACCTTGTTGGACTGTGTTTTCTTGGGCGGCATATGGGCGAGTCATACGTCCAGGCCCCTGCTTGGCGCGCCAGCACACTCCCTTCGCTCGCGATCGTGGAATCCGGACTCGCGGTTCACCGGGTACGGCACGGGATCCTGGTGTCCTCCCTTCCGCCAAGTGAGCCCCCCACTGCCTCTAGGTAGCGTCTCGCGGGAGCCCGTGGGCTACTATGTGACCCCAGGTAGCCTCAGAAGCTTGAAATGTAAGGGCTCAGGCGGCCATCTTAAGGTCAGGCAGGGAGGTCAGGCAGGGAGGTCAGGCAGGCTCGATTTCTAGCTTCTCTCACAGGTGCAAAGTCCCAGCCACCAATCCTGTTGCGCATGGGTCCCTTCTGATCAGCGCGTGTAGCAGTGGGAGGCGAGAGGCACGGTGAAGCAAATTGGGGGCCTCTGGGCCCTCCGGGAATCGGCACGCGCTCTCACCTCAGGCTACCGTGGCTGCCGAGTCTGCAAGGAGGGACGCCGTTGCAGGATGCGTGGTGCTAACAGGAGGCCGTATTCAAGGTACTGCTGGCGCTTGCTTCAGTCAAGATGCGGTTTCTGCTTTAGCGGGCTCTGCGTGCAGGGGTCCCTGCGTCAAGTCGCCCGCCATTTTAAAAATCACCGCCACGCTCCACTGGCCTCTCCTCTCATCGTTAGTGCGGGTCCCCCAGCTGATGGTCAGTCGTCCCAGCTGTATTTCGTGAGGTCCGGAGAGAGTCCCCCTGTTGCCGGACTCACCCCGGTGCCGAGATATTATCAGTTGCGCCGGGAACTCGTTAACGGCGATGCCCGGCCGCCATATTGCGCCATCGGCCGCGCTCCGCATCGGTCGTGAAAGCGGGGCTAGATCTCCTCATGGCCACTGCCAAGCATCGAAAACTTTGGCCGAGTGGTCACCCGTCATTTCTTGTGCCGTTGCAGCGTCTTTGGTGAGCTGGTTATGCCTTGGAGATATTAACGTGGATGTTGGTGCAGGAGCCGAGCAGGATCACGTCCTCGCGGCCATGATGGCTGACCACGCCCCCCCTTTTCTTGTTTTTTAACCTTTATTTCACTGTTTTCTTGTGACACGGTTCTACCGAGTCACAAGATGGCTGCCAACACATTCTGGTTTGGAGTGTTGGCAGCCAATCAGAGTGAAGCTCGTGCCCGGGAGGGTTCGCGAACCCTCCTCGGTGCTCAGATATCAATATTTTTCTTTTTTTAATTTCTCAGGAACTACTGAACGGATTTACACCATTTAAAAAAAAGGTCTCTTTCTGAACCAAGGGCTACCTTTTTGCCAAATTTGGTGTAATTCCGTTCAGCAGTTCGGGCTGTAGCCTGTTCCAATTTTTCCTATGGAAATTAACATGGGGAAAACGCGTTTTGGGACCCCCCCTCCTTTTTTCTCGGTCCCCGCTTGACGAATCACCCCGAAACATTCAAGACAGGAGCTGATCGGAGCGCCCCATTAGTTTTGAAAATTTCGCGGAGATTCGTCAAACGGCGCCAAAGATATTGGCAAAAGAAAAAACGCTATTTGAATAGAAACGAGGTCCTAACTATAACTACCTACTGGCGACCGCCAGGAGGATTATTATATATATATATATATATATATATATATATATATATATATATATATATATATATATATATATATATATATATATATATATATATATATATCCACAGTACTTCGCCACCACAGTCCACCGGAAAGACGAAGACAGACCCAGGTATCGGTGCACACAGATTTTATTCGAAGATGCCCTGCACCACCGCCATTACGCGTTTCAGCCTCGCAGAGGCAGCTTGATCACATGATACGCCGATGGACAATTTTTTCAACAATTTAAAGTGCCAGTGCTCAAACACACGTGATAGTTGAACCATGGGTAATCATAGACATAGACAACCAATTACATTCATTGTTGTTGTTTTTCATAATTGCAGAGTAGTATGTGCAAATATGCATTACAGTACCATGATACATATCAAAGGTGCAAATAACGCAAGGATAATAAATATGTATAAATAAATAGATAAATATTTAAACAGCCTCTAATAACATTATTATAAAAATCCCATATAAATGCTAAAATCGGAACTTCAATATCCTGTTATAATGACCAATAAATGTGACCGATGGATTTGTTGCGAAATTGCATATCTAAACTCTTATGTCAACATATAAACTGGTCACGTCATAAGGCTTCTTCTCACGTAACTAAGCTCAAGGAAAATAACCCTTTAATACTAGTTACTAGAAAAACATTTGCTCTAAGTCAGAAATATTACACTGCAGAATTATATATACATATGTCCTGCCCCAGTGGGCCATGGATTGTACCCCTTGGATAAAAAAGGAAAGTGCCAAGTGCTAATACATAAAGTGCAAGTGCTTGCAAAATACCAACTCACAGCCGTGCTTGGATGTGCAAGATTAAAAAAGAAATATTAAAATACACTAGTGTTTTTAAAAAACATGATGGGAAGCGGCAGAGCTACAGGGTTATATAGTGTGTTGCAGGTAAACTTAAAGTGGTCAGAGGCAGGTGAAAAAATCCTCGCTTGAATTCAGCCCCTGGGGTGTTTTACTATCAAACTCTAAGATGTATCTAGTTTCCATTTGTCTCAGTAGTTGCTCTCGATTTCCACCCCTTCTCAATGGCAGTACTGCATCAATGACAAAGTACTTAAAGTGTGATAAGTTGTTGTCATGCGTTTCCTTAAAGTGTCTTGCCACTGGGTAAGCAGCGTCGCCGTTGACAATAGCTCTGATGTGCTGGAGCACTCGCTTGTGCACCTGCAGTTTCGTGCTGCCCACGTACTGCAGGCCACATGAGCACTCCAGCACATATACCGCATATTCTGTCTTACAGTTCAGCGCTTTTGTGATTCTCACTGGTCTAGGTTGAAATGGAGTGTGGTAAGAGGATGTATTCTTGCCGTGTCTGCAGGCTTTGCAAGTTGCACATTTAAAAAACCCCGTTCTACTATTGAGCCAGTTTTTGTTTTGTCTAACTTCCGGACTGCTTCTGACAAGGGAGTTACTCATGGAGCGGGCTTTTCTGAAAGTGATAATAGGGGATTTCGGCAACTTAATTCCAAGTACAGGATCATTGCATACTAGGGGCCAACTTTTATTGATGATTCTCCGTAATGTCTTATGCTGCCTGCTAAATGTCAGTATAAGACGCGTGGATTGCTCTTGCTGTAACTGACTATCTATTGTAGCTACTCTATTGGTGAGTGCAGCATGCCTCTGTATTTTGTTGGCCTTAGACATGGCTATGTCAGTGTCTCATCAGAATAACCCCTCTCCATGAATCTCTCTCTGCATTCATACTGTGCCTGTCTGCATTCCTTATCAGAGCTACATATCCTACGTATCCGCAGCATTTCCCCAAAGGGGATGCTTTTAATTAAATGTGGCGGATGGTGACTATGGGCATGTAGGACCGTGTTGCCTGCTGTAGATTTTCTATGAAGTCTTGTTTCTAATCTGTTGTTATTTACAAAGACTTCCACATCGAGATAAAAAATGCTCTCCTTACTCATTTGGGCAGTGAACTTGAGATTAAGGTTGTTAATGTTAAGTTGTTCAATAAAAGTGTGTGCAGACTGCTCAGTGCCCTTCCATATTAAAAACAGGTTATCTATGTACCTATACCAACATAAGACATGCTTGATCAGGGTTTCACCATGACTTGCGTAAAGTACCTGCTCCTCCCAAAAGCCCATATGTAGACAAGCATAGCTTTGAGAGAAGCAGGCCCCCATGGCTACACCCCTGACCTGTTGGAAAACTTGATTTTGAAAGAGAAAAAAGTTATTTTTTAGACATGTTGAGATCATTGTCAGAAGCATTTTGTTATGCAAATACCAGCCCATGGGGCAAGTGTTTAAGAAATATTCAACAGCCCTCAAGCCATCCTGGTGATGGATGCTCGTATACAACGCAGTTACATCTAAAGATATGAGCACACATCCTGGTTCCCATTTTACACTTTCAATTTTGCGTAAGAAATCCCCTGTATCACAAATTTGGACGTATTTTCCATGATGCTGCCCTGGGCAGAGATAATCGGTCTACCCGGAGGTTTGCATGCGTCCTTGTGTATTTTGGGAATAAAGTATATCACAGGAATGATGGGGTGTTCATATATATCGAAGATCACCTACTCCTTTCTACTTTTCACGATCCCGCAAGAGTCTCGCAAGATCGTAACTTTTAAAAAAAATAGCTCTTATCTCTTACACACTCCCTCTCAAAAACAAGGGCCACAATATGTATTCCTACTAATAGAGTATATTGAGAACTCAACTACTCCTTTTCACTATTCACGATTCTCCAAGAGTCCAGCCAAAATATGGAAAATGCTACTTACCAGTATGCATCTGCTCTTGGCATGTAGAGGTGTAGATTTGTATACTGTTGCATAGATCGCCATCTGGTGTTGGGCTCGGATGTTTGCACTTTGTTTTTGTCTTGGAAGAAGTCTTTTGTAGTCACGAGATAGGTGACTCCTCCTTAGGACGATAGTGCGCATGGGCATCGACTCCATCTCCAGATTGTTTTGCCATGTAGGGTTAGGATGGAGTTAGAAAGAAATAGAAAAGATGTCCATGTGTAATGTATCTAAATAAGATAACACTGAAACAGATAGAGGTATCCGGGGAGGCGTATACGAATCTACAGCTCTACATGCCAAGAACAGATGCATACTGGTAAGTAGCATTTTCCGTTCGAGACACATGAGCTGTAGATCGTATACTGTTGCATAGACTGTACAGCAGTTACCTCCTTAGTGGTGGCTACCTGTATCTGTTGCAGTGGTTTGAAAAAGTGTTTTTAATACAGCCTGGCCCACACTAGCTTGTTGCTTTGCTTGCACATCTACACAATAGTGCTTTGTGAAAGTGTGCGGTGTTGACCATGTTGCTGCTTTACAAATATCATTCATGGGAATGTTTCCCAGGAATCCCATAGAAGCCCCTAGTTTGCGTGTGGAATGCGCCCTAGGGGGAATGGATAATGTACGCTTTGCTTTTTGGTAGCATATTTGGATGCATTTAACAATACACATGGCAATTCCTGCTTTTGAGATAGGATTGCCTTTATGTGGTGGTGAAAAAGCTACAAAAAGTTGTTTAGTTTTTCTGAAAGTTTTTGTTCGTTCAATGTAATAAAGGAGAGCTCTTTTGACGTCGAGCTTATGAAGAGCCCGTTCTGCTACTGAGTCTGGTTGAGGAAAAAGACTGGCAGTTCAACAGACTGGTTAAGGTGGAAAGCAGAAACTACTTTTGGCAAGAATTTAGGATTTGTCCTAAGAACCACTTTGTTGTGATGTATTTGCAAAAATGGTTCTTGTATGGTTAATGCCTGAAGTTCACTAAATCGTCTGAGAGATGTGATCGCTAAAAGGAAAGCTACTTTCCATGTGAGAAATTGCAACTCACATTTATGTAGAGATTCAAATGGGGGACCCATAAGTCTGGTAAGGACAATGTTTAGGTTCCACTGTGGAGAGGGTGGAACTCTGGGAGGAATTATCCTTTTAAGGCCTTCCATGAATGCTTTGATGGCAGGTACTTTAAACAGTGACAGATGTTGTCTGTTTTGTAGGTAAGCGGCTTTGGCAGCAAGATGTAATCGTATAGATGTGTATGCCAGATTAAATTTTTGAAGATGCAATAGGTAACAAATAATGTTTTGGATTGAAGCATCCAGTGGATTGATTGTGTTATTACAGTAGATAACAAATCTTTTCCATTTAGCCGCATAGCATGCTCTAGTGGTAGGACGTCTAGCCTCTTTTATGATATCCATACAGTCTGAGGGAAGGTTTAGGCAGCCGAACTCTAAGACTTCAGGAGCCAGATGGCTAGGTTCAATTGAGCCGGATCTGGATGCCTTATCTCTCCATGGTTCTGTGTGAGAAGCTTTGGGGAAAGGTGTAACTTTTGATGTGGAACTACTGAGAGTTCCAGCAGGGTCGTGACCATGGTTGCCGGGCCCATGTTGGAGCAACTAGGATCATTGTGAGAGACTGTTGTTTGAGCTTGCGCACCAGTAATGGAATGAGCGGGAGAGGCGGAAAAGCGTTCGCAAATCTGCCTGACCAGTTCATCCATATTGCATTGCCTTTGGACAATGGGTGTGGATACCTGGAGGCGAAGGTTGGGCATTTTGCGTTTAAAAGTGTGGCGAACAGATCTATGTCTGGGTGGCCCCACATTTGAAAGAAAGGATGAAGAACTTGAGGATGAAGTTCCCATTTGTGGATTTGCTGTTGCTGTCGACTGAGCAGATCTGCAATTTGATTGTGTTCCCCTGGAAGATGTTCTGCTAGGAGGTATATTTTTTGAGGAATGGCCCATCTCCATATGCTTTGCGCTAGGCGTGAAAGCTGCAGAGGGTGTCCCCTCCCCTGTTTTTGTATGTAATACATTGCTGTCATATTGTCCATACGGACGAGGACAGCTTTGTGTGCGAGATGCATCTGGAATGCTTTTAATGCCAGAAAAATCGCTAGTAATTCGAGGTGATTGATGTGGAGCATTTCTTGCTGATGGGTCCACATACCCTGAATGGTATGGTTTAGGAGATGAGCTCCCCAGCCGGTGAGCGATGCGTCTCTTGTGAGCACTATCTGTGGGACCGGGTCTAGGAACGGCCGCCCTTTGGAAAGGTTTTGTGTGTTCCACCACTGCAGAGAGCGATGTGTGCGGCTGTCTACCAACACCAGATCTGTAAGTTGACCTTGAGCCTGGTTCCACTAATGTGCCAAACATTCCTGTAATGGACGCATTTGGTGTCTTGCATGAGGTACTATTAAAATGCAAGATGCCATCATCTCTAGTAGTTGCATAAACACTCGAGCTGGTAGTGAGTGTTGAGGTTGAAATTTTGTTATGAGAGTTTGCATGGTGGCTATCCTGACTGGATTGGGGTATGCAAGGCCTTTTGAAGTATCTATTGTGGCGCCTAGATACTGCTGTGTGGGGGATGGTTGAAGATGTGACTTGGTGAGGTTTATTGTAAATCCTAAGTCGTGGAGTAGCTGTATTGTTTTGTGTGTGTGGTGCACACAATCGCTGCGTGACTTGGCTTTGATAAGCCAGTCGTCGAGGTAGGGAAACACATGAATGTGTTGTCTTCTCAAGTGAGCTGCTACTACAGCGAGGCATTTTGTGAAAACCTTGGGTGCTGTAGTTACTCCGAAGGGGAGTACTTTGAATTGGTAGTGCTGTCCGTCCACTACAAACCGTAAATATTTCCTGTGAGCACGATGAATAGGAATGTGGAAGTAGGCGTCCTTGTTGGAGCAACGGTAGGACCTGTTGGAGAGTGACCATGTGAAAGTGGTCGGATTGTATGTACAGGTTTAACGGTCTGAGGTCTAGTATTGGCCTGAGAGTACCGTCCTTTTTTGGGATGAGAAAGTAAAGGGAATAAACCCCCGCGCCTTGATGGTGTATGGGAACCGGTTCTATTGCGTGCTTTTGCAAGAGAGAGAGAACCTCTTGTTGTAGAAGCGTCAGATTTTCTGTGGACATGGGACGTTGCTTGGGTGGTATGTGTTAACGGCACGGGATGCTGTGTCTGCTGCATCCAGAGCACATTTAATAGAGGTGTTTGTGATAAGCTTTCCCTCTTGTATGAGGTCGTTAGCTTTTGCCTTATATTGGTCTGGGAGATGTTGCATCAGTGTCTCCAGTTCATCATAATGTGCCCTGTCATATCTGGCCAGCAAAGCTTGGGCGTTGGCAAAGCGCCAGTAATTTGCCGCCTGTGACGCAACCCGTTTACCAGATGCGTCCAATAGTTTCGATTCTTTATCTGGCGGAGGGGCATCACCTGTTTGTGAGTTTGCCCGTTTACGGGCATTGGACACAACGAGGGAATCTAAGGGCAGTTGACCCTTGATATAAGCGGGATCATTTGGAGCTGCTTTATATTTTTTATCCACCCTGGGGTTGAGAACTCTAGCCCCGACAGGGTCTTTAAACACGTCAGGGGCATGTTTAATGATACCTTTTAACATAGGTAAAATACTGGTGGACTTTTGGGATTGTGTAAAAGTCTCCACCAGAAAATCTTCCTCCAAAGGGTCTGAGTGTAATTGTACACCATGATATTTGGCAGCCCTGTCTATAAGTTGCACAAACCCTATGTTGTCGTCAGGAGGGGATGGTTTAGAGGGGTATGAGTCAGGTTCAGGTATGTCTGGGACATTACCATAATCGTCCCAGGGGTCAGGTGGGATAGTGTTGATGTCATCATCATCGTCATCATCCCCTTGTGGGTCTACATCCCCGTCCCCATCCCCACCCCCCAAGTCATCCTCATCATCTTGTGGTGCAGGTGAGGAAGGAAGTAAAGGAGAGAGTGGTATAGATGGAAGAAGTGGAAGAGTTGGGGGGGGAGGAGGGTCTGAGAGGTGAAGTGGCAATGTCCTTCTTCTTTAAGGGTATTGGAGGTGCCTCTGAGGTGTCCAATTTCCTTTTTTTAGGTAGTATGGCTGTTATATGACCGGTATCAGGGTCAACGTAGAGGGTTTTCTGTTTCGGAACCAGCGGATCTGGTAGAAACAGTTCTTCGGAGCTTTCGCCTTTTTTCGGAGCCGGCGATTTGGGCTTCGAGCGGTGCTTCGATTTAATGTCTGTTGCTTTAGGAGGGGTCTTGGCCTCCTTATGCTTGAGTGGAGTTTTCGACTCCGAAAGTTTCTTCGGCTCCGAAGATGCCCGGGGCTTTTTCGGTGCCGAGGGGTTCGGCGTCGAAGCTGGTTTCGGTGCCGAGGGATCAGGGCGTGGCACGGTGTCTGGTTTTGTCTTTTGCTTCGGTGCCGGGGACGGTTTGTCGGTATCGGTACGCGGTTGGCTCGGTCCCAAACCGCCTGAAGGCTTTTCTTTTGACTTCGGAGCCGGGCCTGAGGGCGGGACATCTGAAGCATTATCTCGGTGTCGACCTGAGCCCGAAGGCGAAGGTGTTACCGGGGCCTTGTCTTGTGTTTTAGATGGGGCAGGGGCGTCGAGGTTGGTACTCACGATCCGTTGGCCTGGAGTAACCGTCTGATCATCGGCATCGGAGTCGTCTTCCTCGGAGACGCTGATGTCTTCATCCTCCGGTTGTTGTTGTTCTGGGACCTCGGCGTCGAAGATGTCGTCGGGTGCCGGGGCAGCTGATCGAGACATTATGTGACGTCGAGCTCGGCGATCACGTATGGTCTTCTTAGATCGAAATGAAGCACAGGCCCCACAGTCTTTGTCCTCGTGTTCTGGGGAGAGGCAAAGGTTACAGACCTCGTGGAGATCCGTGTTTGGGATTTTAGCACCACACAGGGGGCATTTTTTTAATGGATTTCTTTCCATTGACCGCAGGGCCTAATGGCGCAGATGGGCCCAACGGCCCGCGTGAACGACCGGAATCGAGGTTTTCGATGAAATTCTCGGATGCGCGTGTCGAAGGAAAACGCGATCGAAACAATACCGTCGAGCGGTTAGGGATTGCGCGGCGAAGGGGGATGGAGTACGACACCGACCCGGAGCGCAGCAATTCACATCCGAAGCCGATGGCGGAAAAAAACAATCTGGAGATGGAGTCGATGCCCATGCGCACTATCGTCCTAAGGAGGAGTCACCTATCTCGTGACTACAAAAGACTTCTTCCAAGACAAAAACTAAGTGCAAACATCCGAGCCCAACACCAGATGGCGATCTATGCAACAGTATACGATCTACAGCTCATATGCCTCGAACATATATATATATATATTCACTGAAAAAACCATAGGTTTCAGACACGTTATAGTTACAAATTAGCATTTAAAAAACCTTTGAAATTCACTGAAAAAACCATAGGTTTCAGACACGTTATAGTTACAAATTAGCATTTAAAAAACCTTTGAAATTCACTGAAAAAACCATAGGTTTTAGGGACAGTTATAGTTACTTGGACATTGCACTCGTACAAAACCCGTGAAATTCCCCCGTTATAGTTAGTTCAGCTAACTATAACTCGCGCCCCACAATGCACTGCTGATGACGTCACATATTACATCACTCATGACATGGTCAGTGACATCACTGATGACATCACTGATGACATCTCAAATGACATCACTGATGACATCATCCAGTGACTGTGTGTTTCTGTAAAGTTTAAATATTTTTAATATATATAGGAAAAGACGTATTGAAGAATGAGTGGGTGTGTAAGTGTCTGTATGGATGATTTAGTAGGTGCGTGACTGACTCTATAAGTGAGTGATTTAACGTATCTTACTGAATGCATGGGTTAGTGACTAATCTGGGTGAATGTCTGTATCCGTCTGTCTGTTGCTGTGTAAGTGGCTGCATGTGTTTGTGAATAGCTAAATGAGTGTCTATATGAGTTATTGAATGCTTGTCTGAGTATCTGTATGGGTGCCTGAGTGTTTGTGTGGGAGGGGTGTGTGCAACTCTGTGCATAGATGTGTGAGTGGGTAATTCACTGGGTGGATGGTTTCAAGAGTGCATCTGTGATAGACTGTATGGGTGGGTAAGTGTGTGTAAGAGTGTGTTAGTGAGTGAATGTATGTCCCAGTGGTACATGTGTCAGTAACTACATATGTGAAAGGCAGTATATATGTGTGTTGGAGTATATAAATAGCTATAAGCAAGAGTGAGTGATTGTGATAGTGGCTGTATGGATGAGTGTGTGCTTGTATCAGTGATTGTATAAGAGCGTAACAATGTGCTACTATTTGTATGAGTAAGTGAGCTGGTGTGTGTATAACTGTATAGGTGAGTAAATGGCAGTGTGTTTAATTATTTGCATGACTGACTAGGTGTCTGAGTATCTCTATGGATGAGTGGCGTTGTTTGAGTGTCTATATAGGAGTAAGAGTGCATATGATAGTCCTGTACTGAGTGACCGTAAGTATGAGTTACTGTACGGGTGAGTGAGTGGATGTGTGTGTGTAGACCTAAGAATCAGTGAGTCGGTATGTAGTTATTGGTGTTGGAGTGTCTATGGTTTTGCGAATGGCAGTCTGTAATTTAGAGTGGGTGTATCAAAGATTATATTAGGGTGTGAGGAGGTGCATCAGATTATCACGTGGATGATGTCATCAGTGATGTCATTTGAGATGTCATCAGTGATGTCATCAGTGATGTCACTGACCATGTCATGAGTGATGTAATATGTGACGTCATCAGCAGTGCATTGCGGGGCGCGAGTTATAGTTAGCTGAACTAACTATAACGGGGGAATTTCACGGGTTTTGTACGAGTGCAATGTCCAAGTAACTATAACTGTCCCTAAAACCTATGGTTTTTTCAGTGAATTTCAAAGGTTTTTAAATGCTAATTTGTAACTATAACGTGTCTGAAACCTATGGTTTTTTCAGTGAATTTCAAAGGTTTTTTAAATGCTAATTTGTAACTATAACGTGTCTGAAACCTATGGTTTTTTCAGTGAATTTCAAAGGTTTTTTAAATGCTAATTTCTAACTATAACGTGCCTGATACCTACGGTTTTTTCAGTGAATTTCAAAGGTTTTGTAAATGACAATTTTTAAATGTATTAATTGTTATATTAATTTTTTTCATACTGATTTACTACATTTTTAGAAACAATTTTTTTTACATATTTTATTTTTTAAATTACATTGTAATTACATTATACATTACATTACAAAAAATACTTTCTCAGAATGAATTACTTTAGTTTAAATACTTTGCACATAGGCAATAGACTTTTAAGTACAGTAGTTACAGTTGTTGCAATGGGCAACACATTTTCAAACACAATGCAACATTCAGCTCAATGTGAATTTCTAGTTAAATGCAATTAGTTACTTTATGGATTACTTTTCTAACCACAGGACTGGATCCTAGATTCAGTCCTGGTACATCTCCTGTAAACAGTTGAGTAAAAGCGTTTTGGTTACAGTCGTGATTTTTAAGGAATATTATTGTATTTTAAAAGTTGACACTTAGAAACTTTTTCTCATAGAATCACCAATGTTATCCTATGGAAGGAAATTCACTTAGCAGGTAAAAACTGTTATCGTTACTTTTTCTTACTCAGTGTTGGATCCTGGATCCAGCACTGGTGCATCTCCTGTAAACAGTTGAAAGAATGCGTTTAAGTCATACAGGTGATTTTTAAGGAATATTTGTAGTTTGTAAAAATCAACACTTTGAAACTTTTTGCTGAAAACCAGACAATGGATTCCTATGGAAGAAAATATAAGTTACTGGTAAGTACGGTTAAAATGACTTTTCAGGGTCAGTGCTGGGCTAAAAGATGCAGCACTGGGTTCTCTCCTGATAACAGGTGAGTAAATTGGTATTCGTACTTTGGTTGATTTTAGAGGAATATTATAAAGTTCAAAAACTCCACACTTAGAAGAATTTCCAAGTGAAACCAGTCAATGTTAGCCTATGAAGGTAATTCAAGTTACCGGTAAGTACGGTTAAAATTACTTTTCAGGACCAGTACTGGGCTGAAAGATGCAGCACTGAGGTCTCTCCTGATAACAGGTGAGTAAATCAGAATTCGTATTTCGGCTGATTTTAGAGGAATATTTGTATGTTTCAAAAATCAACACTTAGAAACTTTTTCAGCAAAAAGCAGGCAATGATATCCTTTGGAAGGAAATTCAAGTTACTGGTAAGTACGGTTAAAATTACTTTTCCGGATTAGTACTGGGCTGAAAGATGCAGCACTGAGGTCTCTCCTGATAACAGGTGAGTAAATCGGAATTCGTATTTCGGCTGATTTTAGAGGAATATTTTAAAGTTCCAAAACTCCACACTTAGAAGAATTTCCAAGTGAAACCAGTCAATGTTAGCCTATGGAAGGAAATTCAAGTTACTGGTAAGTACGATTAAAATTACTTTTCAGGACCAGTACTGGGCTGAAAGATACAGCACTGAGGTCTCTCCTTATAACAGGTGAGTAAATCTGAATTCGTATTTCGGCTGATTTTAGAGGAATATTTGTATGTTTCAAAAATCAACACTTAGAAACTTTTTCAGCAAAAAGCAGGCAATGATATCCTATGGAAGGAAATTCAAGTTACTGGTAAGTACGGTTAAAATTACTTTTGAGGATCAGTACTGGGCTGAAAGATGCAGCACTGAGGTCTCTCCTGATAACAGGTGAGTAAATCGGAATTCGTATTTCGGCTGATTTTAGAGGAATATTTTAAAGTTCCAAAACTCCACACTTAGAAGAATTTCCAAGTGAAACCAGTCAATGTTAGCCTATGAAGGAAATTCAAGTTACCGGTAAGTACGGTTAAAATTACTTTTCAGGACCAGTACTGGGCTGAAAGATGCAGCACTGAGGTCTCTCCTGATAACAGGTGAGTAAATCGGAATTCGTATTTCGGCTGATTTTAGAGGAATATTTTAAAGTTCCAAAACTCCACACTTAGAAGAATTTCCAAGTGAAACCAGTCAATGTTAGCCTATGGAAGGAAATTCAAGTTACTGGTAAGTACGGTTAAAATTACTTTTCAGGACCAGTACTGGGCTGAAAGATACAGCACTGAGGTCTCTCCTGATAACAGGTGAGTAAATCGGAATTCGTATTTCGGATGATTTTAGAAGAATATTTGCACAATGGTGAAGGGAGGGGGCGGGGCCTGAGGTGACATCTGTGCAAACGCGCCCCGTGGTGCGTTTTAAGTTGGGGGATTAAGTCCCCTTGAATCCTGAGGGTCCCTAGGGGCCAACTAGCCCACCAGGAACCTCCAATATGCGCCAGGGGCTGCGTTGCAGAGACGTGTAGAGAGGCCACACCCCTTTTACACCTCTCTGCAACACAGCTCTGTGGCGCTTTCTGGATGTACCTGTTGGGCTAGTTGGCCCCAGGGACCCTCAGGATTGAAGGGGATTTAATTCCCATCTTAAACGCGCCACGGGGCCTGTTTGCACACATGTCACCTGAAGCCCCGCTCCCTCCCTTCACCACTGTGCAAACGCGCCCGTGGCGCGTTTTAAGTTGGGGGATTAAGTCCCCTTGAATCCTGAGGGTCCCCGGAGTCCAACTAGCCCACCATATACCTCCAAAAAGCGCCACAGAGCTGCGTTGCAGAGAGGTGTAAAAAGGGGTGTGGCCTCTCTACAGTCTCTGCAACGCAGCCCCCTGGCGCATATTGGAGGTTCCTGGTGGGCTAGTTGGCCCCCAGGGACCCCCAGTATTCAAGGGGAATTCGTTCCCCCTCTGCAAACGCACCAGGGCGCGTTTGCAGAGTGGTGAAGGAAGGGGCGGGGCCTGCGGGCCCGATCGTTTAAAAAAAAAAAAAAATATTTGTCCCCTGAAGGGGGGCTGTGTAGCCCCCTTCCTTTTTCCTGTTTTTGGGCCCTGGGGACCCCATCCCCCAGGGCCTTACCCCTTTTTAAAAATTTTATTTTATTAAAAAAAAACGGGAAGGGGGCCGCGTGGCCCCCTTCCCTGGGCCTGTATTGGCCCCGGGGACCCCATCCCCGGGGCATGGCCTTTTTTATTTTCTTGGGAGGGGGGCTGCGTGGCCCCCCTCCTCAGGCCATTTAAGGCCCCGGGGACCCCATCCCCCGGGGCCGGCCTTTCCATTTTTTTTTTTATTTTTTTTATTTTTTGGGGAGGGGGCCGCGTGGCCCTACCCTCCTGGACCACCGTGACTGTGCCCCAATCCCCCCACAGTCCCGCCGGCTCCCCACGTCCCTTGGGAGCCGGCATTGCTGTTCCACATGGGGAGCAGCTGACATGCTGCTCCCCATGTGGAAAAGCAATCTGCTTTGGATATTGGAAGAGAGAGCAGGTTTCCTGCTCTCTCTTCCAATATCCAAAGCAAGTTTGCAATGACAGGACGGGAGCCGCGAGGCTCCGTCCTGTCATTGCAAACAGCAGTGTCCCGGGGTAGGCACCCCGGGACACTGCAGGAGCCGGCCCTGGGGGTGGCGGTCCCCAGGGCCATCAAGGGCTCCAGGAGGGGGGCCGCGCGGCCCCCTCCCTACATCAGCACAGCCCCGGGGAGGTGGTGGTCCCCGGGGCTTCGGGGGTCCAAAACGGACCCCCATTTTAATTTGTTAGTGCCCCGGGAGGTGGCGGTCCCCGGGGCGTGTGGGGGGCTGGAGCCCCCCACACAGGTTGTTTAATTTTTTAAAACAAAAGCCCGGGGAGGTGGTGGTCCCCGGGGCTGCGGGAGGGCTCAGAGCCCTCCCGCACCATTTTTAAAAAGCCCCGGGGGTGGCGGTCCCTGGGGCTTGGGGGGCCCTTTGAGGCCCCCACACATAAAATTAAACCCCCACCATGCCCCCGGGACTTGGGCCACCCGGGGGCAAAATCCTGTCAGCGCGGAGACCGCGCTTCGATTTTCGGCAGGGGTCCTTGTGGGACCCCCTGAGCAAACCTAGGGGGTCAGGGTGTTTCTACCCTGCCCCCTTTGTGCGCTTGCGCACTTGTTTCTGTCCCTCGGTTCTACCGAGGGACAAAATGGCTGCCAACATTTCCTGAATCGGAATGTTGACAGCCAGCTGACAACCAATTAACATGCAGCTCGTGATCGGGACGGTGCGCGCAGGGTGCGCTGAGGGTACGCGGACCCTACTCGGCCATAGATATCACTAACTTTTTACTTTTCATTTTCTCAGCAACTACTGAACGGATTTACACCATTTAACAAAAGGGTTCTTTCTGAACCAAGAACTACCTCTTTGCCAAATTTGGTGTAATTCCGTTCAGCAGTTCGAGGCTGTAGCCGTGTCTAAAGTTTCCTATGGAAAAGTGCATGGGGAAAACACGTTTTGGGACCCCCCTTTTTCTCGGCCCCCGCTTGACGAATCCCCCGAGACTTTCAGGGTAGGAGCGGACCGGAGCGGGCCACAAAGTTTGAAAATTTCGCGAAGATACGTCAACCGGCAAGAGAGTTATTTCAAATAGAATGTCGCGGATTTCCTATGGATAATAGGTTGTAACTATAACTATCTACTGGCGACCGCCAGTAGATAATATATTTCATATATATAATAAAACCAAAAAGTAATAATATGCCATGAAAAGACAACTAAACAAGTCCATATGCGTCAAATACACTAAAAGAAAAACACTATCAACAAATGCAATAAAATCTCTAAAGTATTAATTACTCTGTCATAAAAGCCCATAAAAATATCGACATTTATGGTAACACCTCAGATAAGATGAATCAATTTCATTCTTATGCGCCAAGCCAACAGCAAATACTATGCAAGAGCTAGTATCTGTTTTGCATATCCTCAGTGCCACCCTGCGCTCTAAGATTCCAAATAACCAACATCCTTTTGGATCTAGGCTTGTACTACAACCCACAAAAGAATTAAAAATACTCCTCGTTCTCATTCCCGAGTTTGTAAGCCAGAAAAAGACAAGAATTCAATCTAGTGAAATGCCATTTAGATGTAGAAGTAGCAGCTGGGAGGGTGCCAAATCTTAATTTGATAGACAAAGCCTTAGTCTGAGAGGGAATTATATATTTTAAAAAATACTCACATTTTAGGTCTTCCTGCAAGACACTGGATAACGTCTACTCCTCCAACAATTACAGAATGGACCAAGGGAATGGATATATGTGCGCCCACTGAAAAATCAGTTTATATAGCTTGCGGATGTCCACAAAAATATCATATAATATGTGATGTATGGTGGGGTAACATTGACTAATGGACGTTACTCTGGATGTGGATTATCTGACCTTGTCTACGAACTGCTATGATGTACAATGTGATGTAGTCTTGATCTATATGTGGATGCTTTTTACTGATCATTACTTTTTGTAAAACTAAATAAAATTGTAGAAAGAAACAGTTTATAAGACTACCACTGGTAGGTGCTCCAAACCACTTTCTTATCACTAGGTGCCAATAATTGGCCTTCAATATTTTTTAACCTTGTTGGAGGACCTGCTGCTGGTCTGACCAAGACAAGCTGAAGCCAAAGGTATTAGGGATGATTTTACATATTTGACCCACGCTATGTCCAGGGTTCCTGGTTTTGCTAAGACTTCTTTAAGCACTTCTCTGTAGTCTGTCAATACGTCCACTGCCCAGATATGCAAACAGTGTAGAAAACATTTTCATTTGTCAAAAAAGGAAATAGGTTTTAAATCAAAATCAAGTCATAAGGGGGTAGAGTCAGTGTGCTTGAAAGCACATTCAGTAAGAATTTAATTAATTTATTCTCACTTTTATCCAATATTTCTAGCTTATAATAGCCTCAGAGCTTAAAACCATATAGGGCTGCACTTACAACCTTTGTCCTGTAAATTTCTGCAGCTGGTGATACATGGAAATTGGGCGAACAGTTAACAAATTTACATATGGCTGCCACTCTATGGTTCAGAACAAAATTACTTTTAACAATCTGAGAGGACCATGAGCTAGAATATGAACGTCTAGTGGCCAAATAGTCAAATTCATGAGCCCTTTCTAGGGAAAAGATCTTTGTGACCATCAACCCCTTGAATGATCAATGAGGGTTGAACACCATGAATTTTGACTCTGCAGCATTAATTTTGAATCCATGCTTTGTTCAAAACTCAGAGAATCTCTCCAAGATCATTTTGAGGCTCATTGGTGTTTTAGGATAACAACAGTTTATTGTACGTAAAAAGGAGACTTGGCGCAGTTCCATCGCTATTTGCAGCTCCGTCACGCACTGACCCCCCTGATACGGCATCTTGAGTCGTTACCGGAGTTCCACCCGCTGGAAGGTCGCTTATTAATGGGGGATCTGGGGGCCCACAAAATCCGGCAAATTTATCAAACTTTTACTACACACTCCAAGACCACCATTCACCAAGCCCGGGCGGCTTGGGAGGCGGACCTGCCAGCCCTGATAGACGACGATTGGGCTGAGGTGCTGGCTAGCCCTCGGTACACCAACGTCTCTACCAGATACAGGCTAATTCAATTTAAATACCTCCATAGGATATATTACACACGTCTCCGCCTGTGGAAGATGGGGGCTATTCAGTCCCCCATCTGTCTCTGCTGTGGTGCAGACGAGGGGTCATTCCTACACACGGTGTGGAGTTGCAGGGCATTGCAGCTCTTCTGGTCTGGCGTGTTGTCTTGCATGGGGCGCGTTTTGGCATTAATATATATGTGGCCCCGCTGGCGGCCCTGATTGGATCCTTTGGGTTTCAGGTGACGTCCTATGCAGACGACACTCAAATTGTGTTGTCCCTTCAGCCGGGCAAAGAAGCTGAGACTAGCCTGAGATGTCATGATTGTATGAAATCTGTTGCAGGCTGGATGGCATCTAATTGCCTAAAGCTCAATGCCGGCAAAACGGAGGTTTTGCTATTTGGGAATAAGGCTAACCTCTGGTCACCTGATTGGTGGCCAGAGGAAATGGGCACACCTCCAGCGCCCTCCGCGAAAGTAAAGAACCTGGGTGTGGTGATGGATGACAAACTCACCTTTGGTGATCATGTTAGCGGGGTGGTATCCACCAGTTTCTTTCTTCTCAGAAAGCTAAGAAAAATAAAAACATTTCTGTTTAAAGATACCTTTAGGACAGCAGTCACTGCGCTCGTCTTGTCACGACTGGACTATTGTAACGGTCTGTACCTGAGTTTACAAAAGAAACTTTTAACAGACTCCAGATTGTGCAAAATGCGGCAGCAAGACTGCTCTTGGGCATTCCTAGGTTCGTCTCAGTGGCAAAGGGTCTTCGAGATCTCCACTGGCTTCCAGTGAAACAACGGACACGGTTTAAGGCACTGTGTATGGTTTTCAAAGCCTTGATGGGCAGTGGCCCAGTCTACCTGAGAAATCGACTACTCTGGTATGTTCCTGGAAGATTGCTACGTTCCTCGGAAGCTAAGCTAGTGTCTATTCCCCGAGTTAAGAAAGCCAGTTGGGGTGGCAGGAGTTTCGTTTACTGTGCCGCTAGGGCTTGGAATGATCTTCCTGTGCATCTAAGAAAGGCCACAGATCTCCTTTCCTTCAGGAAGGAGTTGAAAACCTGGCTTTTCTCTGTATAATTCTCCGTCAGGTCACCCACCAGGTAGTGCTTAGCGCCAGGACGCCTTTAGGCAGCAGCTGCGCTTTACAAGTTTCATTAACATTAACATTAACATGGGATATCCCGACAAACCCTAGACTGACGCTCTTACACAGCACAGAAGACATCGGGGGAACATCTTCTGTTCTTGGGTCTCACATTGGCTAAGCGGGACACAGCACAGCACTGGAAGGATACGTCCACGCCCTGTATAGCTAACTGGAAAAAGGCCATGGATAGGTGCATGTCAGCGGAGGTTGCTGTGTTCCAGGTGAGGGGTTGTCCACAGAAGCATGGGAAGATCTGGTCTCGGTGGGCCAAGTACAGGGGTATTGATCTGTCCTTAATGTTGCAGCCAGCCACCCGGGACCCCATTGAACGGCTAGTGGTGAATGATTTACCAGTTTAAAGTATCAGTGCTACAAAGACGTAGACGGGAATTCCTTTGTTTGGGATATATAATGTTATTACAGTATGTATGGTGCACGCTCGGGGGGGTGGGGGGTGGGGTGTTTTCCTTGGTCTGATGTTCCGCAGACCGTTGGGGTGGGTGATATACAGTACCTAGAGATTTTACATTATGCATTTCAAATGTACTTTGCTTGCTGGGCTCCGCCCATCTTGTACAATGAAAATTCAATAAAATCTGTAAAAAAAAAAAAAAAAAAAGGAGACTTGGGACCTTGTGGGCCACGATTCAAGGTGAATCGTTCAAACAATTTGTCAAGTTATCAAAGTATTCATTTATTAGAAAAAGTGTTTGAGCTAGGACACAGCTCTGGCAGACGTCTTTATTGATGTTTATCTACTTTGATAATTCACCATTTGGGTCCCACTGAACCTGTGCAAAGTTTTCTGAATAGAGTTGGAGATTATTATTGAGAACAAATTCATTGGGATGCCCTGTTTTGCAAGCACCTCCCACAACATTAACTTCGGAAAAAAGATCAAGGGTGGCTCATAGATCAATAAGTGGCAGTTAATTATATCAATGGTCTTCCACTTAATTAATAGAAAGTGAAAGAGCTGGTCCACTATGCTAACCTTTGCTCAAAATCTTGCCTGGAAGTGGCAAAGCATTTGATTTTATGGCAAGGCACGGAGGCCAATATTATGCATATCCTCTTCTTTGCCAACTCACAGCAGCAACTACAAACAAACAAAAAGAACTTAGAATAGGAATCGTAGAACAATCCATTTTCTACATAATCCCTTGTCTGGCACCCATCTTCCTTCTTTGTTGCTGCTCACAGCTAAGATAAGTACATATGTTCAGATCTGTTCATTTGAAAAAGTTAGTTATGAGAGCAGATTAAGTGTGGATTGAATGATTTGAGACAGAGGTTTGGTGTATGATTGAACATCTTTTAATTGAATTTATTAATTTAGTATGTCAAATGTCTTATGTGTTTTTTAATTTTTGTGATAGAAGTTTTGGTAACTAAATTCATGAGTTTTCCTGTTGAAAGCTTAATGAAATTAAGTTTGGTTTGAGTATTTAGAGGGTTTGCTGGGTCTGGGTATCGACTGTGACAAGTCAGTTGTTAAATATATTTTTTCAAATAAGAGCATTCTACCTGTTGATAGGTGTGCCATCGAGACGCTCTGCGACTCGCAACTTTAAGCCGTAGCGGGCGCGAGTTGAGGAATATTCTTAGCGCATGACCGGCAGTCCCGGAATGCACGTACAGCAGGCTGTCTTCCACTTCAAATTTAGTGGCAGTGCAGAGAATCAGAGCGGAAGAAAATTTAAAGTAAAACATTTTTGGGACTTTACCGTAGGGCCTTGTGGGCCTCACACGTTCATGTCGGCTCTGCTTGGAATCACGTGAGCAGGGCGGAGTCATTTAATCCATTTTGGCTGCTGTAGAAGTGTCAGTAAAAGCAGGAAGCCATTTTGAATTGAGCCAGGTTACATATTAATGCTTACTTTTATAGCAGCCATTTTTAGGGATTGAAACTTAGTTTTTTCTCATCAGTTTGCTAGACGCTGAGGTGAAGAGAGGAATATTGGTACTTGTGGTCCAGAGTGTTGGTAGTGAGCAGTTTAGTTAATTAGTGTTATTAAAGATTGTATGGAGAATTTAGAAGGAAGATTTGGAAATGGATTGACTGATGGACAGTTGTGGTCTGTTGATAAGGTCACAAGAAAGGCGACGGCTGGAGGTAGTAGTCGAAAAGGGATTCAGAAACAAAAGCGTATTTGTAAAAAGAAGGTCACAAAGGAGAAATGAGCTTTTGCTCAAAAAGGCAGACAGAAGGCAACACAGAGTTGAGCGGCAAGGCTATAAAGGCTGGTAACGAAGAACACAGAGAAATCGTCTGTGATGAATCCTCCAGCAGTGGAGATATTGCGATTTCATGTTCATCAGATTTGGATGCCTCTATGGAGGAAGAGTTGAAAAACAGAGTGAAAAGTTAAAAGGATTAAAAAGATGAGTTGAAACAAATAAACGATCCCCTGGGGGATCTTATGTTTGATCGGCATACTACTCAGCACCCACTTTCTCCACAGTGGGTCCCAGCTAGGCATGTAGCTGAATATGTAGAGTACTGGATTAGGCGTGAAATGCTTAAAGAAGTCAGAACAAGACTTTGTTCAGAGTGCCCATGACCTTCTCTGGCCAATAAGGTAGCGTTTACACCCGAACTAGATGCAAAGATGCTTACTTCCTGAATAAGTCAGGGAGAGATCCCAAACGTGCTCTGGATAAGGGATTAAAAGGGTGTCAAGACCGCCTTCTTGCTGTGTTTGGACCCTTGATGAAAATGTTTTATTTATGTGAGGAGGCGTAATTGAGGGAGACTGCAGTAGATGTGTTGGAGCTGTGTCAGTGGTTAAAGCGTGCAGTGTACTTACTAGGTAACACTAATGCAGCATTGTGCGCAGAATGTAGAAAGAGCCTCTTGATGAAAATAGACCCTGTTAGAAATGGGGGTCTCTAGTTGGCAAGGGCTTGCACCTTTGTCCAAGTAGGGACCCTTCTTCCTAGTCAGGATAAGGGAGTTACACTCCTAAAATAACCCCTGCTCACCCCCTTGGTAGCTTGGCACGAGCAGTCAGGCTTATCTTAGAGGCAGTGTGTAAAGCATTTGCACATAACCAACAGTAATTCAGTGTAAGCACTACAAAGGACACCACACCAGTTTAGAAAAATATCCAATATTTTTATATACTTAAGACAAGACCAAAAACGATAAAATCCACGATACAGTACTTAGAAATCTTCAGTTATCAATATAACCTTGAAAAACAGTTCCTTGAAGTCGATAGCTCCCTCTGGGGCTATCACGGCGTCGTGAACAGACAAATCCAAACAGTTCCGGCTGACCGCGGCGTCGCGGGCCAGCTACGGTGTCGGGAAGACCCGCAAAACAGTACCTTTAGAAATGCAGGGCGTCGGAGACCTCTCGTTGAGCTTCCGAAAGCACGGCGTTCGCAGGTGTTGGTTCGGAGGTCAGTGCAGGAGTCGTCAGGCCCTTGAAGTCACACACGTTGCAGATCGAACTCCTCGCAGTTGAAGTCAGGAGCACTGGTGTCGGCAGGCGTCGGGTGCTGCGGTGCGAAGTGCAGCGGTGCGGCGTGCGATGCCCTCAGGTCGCGGTGCGAGCAGCGGCTCGGTGGCGGCATCAGATGGCGTCGTCGGTGAGACCAGGGTCGCGGGGCGAAGTGATGCGGTGCTCGTCGCGGTGCTGGCAGGTCACGGTGCAAGCAGCGGCGTCATCGTTGCTGAAGCGCTGTCGTCAGCTGACGAACTAGAGTCGATGGCGCCGGCAGGCCAAGGCTGCGGTGAGGGATGAGGGCAGTGCGTTGTGTAACTTTACGAGCAGTGCCCTCGAACCACGGTGCAAGCAGCGGCATCGATTTCGGCGTGGAGCGTCATTGTCGGGGATACCAAGGCGGCGTTGTGAAGCGAGGCGATGCATAGTGCGGTGCCCACAGGTCGAGGTGCAAGCAGCGGCTCGGTGGCAGCGTCAGCAGGCATCGTCGGTGAGACCATGGTCGCGGTGCCCTCTGCGGTGCCTTCAGGACACGGAGTCGGCAGCGGAGTCGTAGACGCCGTAGGGTTGCTTTTTCTTCTGTTACAGCACAAAACACACAGTTCCCAGTGCTGAGGGCAGAAGAGCTTGAAGTCTTTGCTGTTCCTGAGACTTCTTGAACAGGGGGCAAGCTCTACCTCAAGCCCTTGGAGAAACTCACAAAAGTAGATTGCAGAAAGTTCAGTCCAGTCCTTTCACTGCCCAAGACAGAAGCAGCCACTGCAGGCCAACACAGCAAAGCACACTGCAAAGTGGGAGTTCCACCTCACAGCTTCTCCAGCTCTTCTTCTTGGCAGTCTTCTTGGTCCAAAAGAGTTCTAAAGTTCAGGGGTTTGGGCACCATTTTCTATAGCCCAAAATCCTTTGTCCTCTCAGGCAGAGAGTGTCTGTGCCCAGCCAGAACCAGCTATGCTTCCTCTGGTGTGGCTTCCTGGCAGGAGGTGGAGATGGCATTGTCAGAGGCAGACCAGGCCCATTCAGGTGCAAGGAAATCTCCTCCCCCTACTCTAAATGCAGCCCAGGTCTATTCAGCCCTTTCCTGACCCACCTAGACTATCCGGAGCCACTGATGCTCCCCAGCCCCTGTCATCCAAAACCTAGACAGTCAATCCACAAACCCAGCAGAGGCCTGCTGGATGGCTGAGCAAGAAAATACCTACTTTCTAAAAGTGGTATTTTCAAACACCGAATGTAAAAATCCCCTTCACTAAAAGATGCATCTTTAGATTCTGAGTTCAGGCATACTAAACTTTATTTTTCTACCTAGTTCCCAGGGCCAGTTATGTTTATAAGATGTTATAAACAAACTCCCCATTCTGTCCTATTGGGAACAGGTAGCCTCGCAATAGTGAAAAACGAAATTGGCAGTAATTCACTATCAGGACATGCCACACACACCAGGGCATGTCCTACCTTTCACATACTCTGCATCCTGCCACACAGGGGTACCTTGAGCCTACCTTAGGGGTGACTGACATGTAAGAAAAGGGAAGGTTAGAGCCTGGCAAGTGGATGCCCTTGCCAAGTCGACATGGCAGTTACAAACTGCGCGCAGACTCTGAGTGGCAGGTCTGAGTTACCTTTTCAGGGCTACTCATGTGGGTGGCACAATCAGTGCTGCAGGCCGACTAGTAGCATTTGATTTACAGGCCCTGGCACACTCAGTGCACTTTACTAAGGACTAACAAGTAAATCAAATATCCAAACATGGAAACATCAATCCATAACACAATTTACACGGAGAGCATATGCACTTTAGCACTGATCAGCAGTGGTAAAGTGCCCAGAGTCCTAAAACCAACAACAGTAGGTCAGGAAAAATAGGCGGAAGAAGCAAAATGTTTAGGGATAACCCTGCAAAAAGGGCCATCTCCAACAGACCCGAAATTAGCAGGCAAGGAGTCGGGTCAAGATGCTAAGAGTCTTCTTTATGGAGACACATTTGTAAAGGAAATGGCTAGATATGCTGGAAAATTCAATTAAATTCAAAAGGTGCAGAAAGATATTAGAAAGGTTTTTGGTGGGGTCAGGAGAATGTGGGGTCGATTTCCCGGCCGTGGTTTTGGGAAGTTCCTTTTCGCACGACAATAGACTCAGTAGATTTCAATCATTGAGATAACAATCAACCGGATTCTATCCCCAGAGGCAGAGGGGAAGAGGAAAATATAGAAGAGACAGAAGGGCAAGGCAACAAGGTATGTTTGGAAAAAGACCCTTTGTGTACTCCGGAAAAATTGGGTGGCAGACTCAGTGAGTGGTTATTGGAAAGATTTTGTGCAAATTCCTGTACAGGAAAGATGCCCAAGAGCATTACATTACAAAGGAGGAGAGATTGGTAGATCAGGAGGTAAAGGAGTTAGTAGGAAAGGGGGTCATAGAGAGAGCAGGATATTCAACAACCGGATTCCTAAGCAACCTCTTTCTTGTAGAGAAAAAGGACAAGAGCATGAGACATATCATAAATTTGAAAGAATTAAATGATTGGGTCCAGTACAATCATTTCAAGATGGAAGTGATTCATATGTTGAGAGATCTCTTGAGGAAAAGGGATTGGTTGACTTGACTAGATCTGAAGGATGTGTATCTGACAGTCCCAGTATGTCAGGAACAGAGGGATTATTTGAAGTTTCAGTGGCAAGGGATAATGTGGAGATTCAAAAATCTACCTTTTGGGTTGGCGTCGGCTCCTTGGTGCGTCACAAAAGTGATGAAACAAATAGTGGCCTGCGCATAAAAGAGGTGTGCGATTGATAGTGTATTTGGACAACATCCTGATTATGTCACAGAGCCGGGAGTTGGCACATGAGCACACGGGTCTTGCAGTTCGAGTACTAGAGGATCTAGGTTTTGTGATGAACAGGAGAAAATCATGTCTAGAACCAGCACAGGAGATAGTGTTTTTGGGATTTCAGATTTGGACATTGGAACATATATTGAAGTTACCCATAGACAAGGTAAAGAAGATTCGCAAGGCGATTCAGAGAATGTTGATGTGCGAATAGATAACTTAGAGGCAAACAGCCAGAGTATTAGGTCTATTATCAGCTTATATTCAGGCACCTCTTCCAGCCCCATTACCCTACCCGAGCACTTCAGAGATTAAAGGCAAGGTTTCGACGCAGAGGGGTGAGGTATTCACAAAGAGTACTGGTAGATACAGAAACAAGAGGAGAATTGAAGTGGTGGTTGGAAAATTTGGAAGTGTGGAATGGAAGGGCCATTTTCAGACCGGTTCCAGATGTGGTTATAGAATCGGATGCCAGTCTTCAGGAGTGGGGAGCAAGATGTGGTTCTTTGACGACAGGGAGAAAATGGACAGATCAGGAGAAGGGGATGCACATCAATTATCTAGAGTTGTTGGCAGGCTCCTTTGAGATAAAGTGTTTTGTCAGGGACCAAGTGAGATGGTGTGTTCTATTAAAGATGGACAATATCTCGGCAGTAAATTACGTCAACAAATTTGGGAGGACCATGATCAAAAGCTTTAGCAGATTTAGCAAGGGAGTTTTAGCATTTTTGTCTGCACAAAGCTATTATGATTCAGGCACAGTACATACCAAGAATAAACAACAACATAGCGGATTGGAATTCAAGGGAGTTGAAAGATTTCAGCGATTGGAAGTTGAACAGGGAGGTGTTCATGACGATCAGCGGCAGGTGAGGTCCGTTTATTGTGGACTTGTTTGCGAACAGGGTGAATGTTTCAATATGCAGATTCTACAGCTAGAGACTGGATCCAGAGGCAGAAGCGGTGGATGCGTTTCTGCAGGATGGGAGAATGATTCGGGGTAATGCATTCCCACCATTTGCTTTGATTCAGAGATTATTATTGAAAGTGAAAAGAGAGGAGGCAGAGTTAGTGTTGATAGCACAGTTTTAGCCATCTAAGTTTGGTATCCAGATGTCATGGAGATGTTGGTAGCCGACCCAGTACTTCTACCAAACAGGGCAGACCTGTTATTGAGTGCAATGGAAGACAGACCCGAGTTGGTGCTGCAGGGGCAGTTACGGTTGATTTTGGGAGAGTCTGGCAGGTGTCAGGGTTATCGTTGGAAGCTTCAAAACTCATCAAGGAGTCATGGGCTCCAGGAACTTCAAAGGCATACAGATTGGCTTGAAAGAGATAGGTTTATTGATGTGTTTCGTGGGGTTTGTATCCCAAATCAGCACCGGTGGTAGAGGTAGTAAATTACCTGGCAGAGGTTTTCTTAGAAGGCAAATCATACAGCTCAGTGAATATTAATAGATAAGCAATTTCCGCAGGCCACGGATTAACGGATAGTTTACCGGTGGAACAGCATGATGTGGCTAAAAGATTGTTGAGGAGTGTGCAATTAAGGGCACCGCCGGGACCAAAGTATTCCTCTTTGTGGGATGTGGATCTTCTTCCACAAGAGTTGGCAAGCTGGTCCGAAAATGAATTTTCGGATTTAAAAAATCTGTCTTTTAAATTAGTCATGTTACTTTGTCTAATTTCGTTTAGGAGGGTCTCGGTTGTAAAGGCTTTAGAAATGTTGGCATGAAGGTACTTGCCAGAAGGGGTTTGCTTTACTATCAGAAGAAGAACGAAGACTAAGTCTCGTACTATCTTTTATGCAAATTTGGATGAATGTAGAAAGTTGTGTGCAGTGAGATGTTTGCGTGAGTATGAAAGGAGAACAGAGAATTTGAGAAGCAGTGTGGATACGCAATTAATAATTTCATTCAAATATCCTCATAAAGAAGTGTCTACACCCACGTGAGATCGTTGGGTGAAAGAAGTTATGAAGAAAGCAGGAATAGATCTTGCTAAATTTGTGGCGCATTCTGCTAGGGGTGCTATGGCATCCAAATCATTTTTGTTGGGAGGTGGCTTATCTGGTATTGAAGCAGTGGCAGATTGGTCAACAGAATCAGCTTTTAAGAAATATTATTTTAAGCCTGTAGAGTGTGCATTGAAGAATATTATGGCAAGGCTTTAAGCATGCATAATATTGGCCTTCGTGCCTTACCGTAAAATTCAGATTTTCCACAGCGGGGTGGGCAGAAAATCATGATTTTATTAAAGACACGGAGGCTGATATTATCCCACCCTGTGATATACCCACCCTATAATGTGTTTCTGATTTATTTTCAGGAAGAGGAGACTATAGGAAATAAATAACACGTGGATGAAAAGCAGGAAGAAAGTTGTTCCAGTTGGTTATGTAATTCCTGTTAAGGATTTTCAAACATTATAGGACTAAGGAGCTAATGTTCACAGCAAAAGAATGAAGATGGCTGCCAAACAAGGGATTATATAGAGAATGGAATGTTCTAGGATTGCTATTTTAAGTTCTTTTTCTTTGCTTGTAGTTGCTGCTGTGAGTTGCCAATAAAGAGGATATGCATAATATCAGCCTCAGTGTCTTTAATAAAATCATGATTTTCTACCCACTCCTGCTGTAGAAAATCTGAATTTTCCTCGATCCATGCTAATAAATGATCAATTATTTGTTTTGCAGAATATCTTTTGGATTTTATCGATCAATCTTATTGGCCAATAATTCTTCTGAAGGCTAAGTGACCCCTTTTTATGTATTGGAATAATCTCTGCACCCCTCCATGATTCCGGAATAGTCCCACCTCCCTATCGCAATAGAGAGTTTGTTAATATAAGATCAATAAGTGGAAGTTACTTAAATCAATGGTCTTCCACTTAATTAAGAGAAAGCGAAAAACATGGTCTACGGTGCTAATTTTTACTCAGAATTTTGCCTGAGAGTGGGAAAGAATCTGATTTTTTTCGATCAATGTTAATAATTTATCAAGTATCTGTTTGCAGAATATCTCTTAGATGCTATCGATCAAGCTGGTGAGCCCTTTTTATGTACTTGAATAATCTCTGCGTCCCTGCGCGATTGTGAAATAGTTCCACCTTTCCCTATCTCATTTGAGAGTTTGTTAATATAAAGTACCTATATAAAGGGTTCGGAGTGAAACAGATCATCAGGTATTTTGTCTAACCCAGGTGCCTTACCTGATCTTTGGATGCTATTAGCGTTTAGGGTGTCAATCATGGGGAAATGAACCCGAGTAATACCTTCAAGGTTTAACAGGACAATTTCAAGGGCACACTTAACAGGATTTTGCAAGCGTATTAGAGGGGTCTTATATAACTCAGAGAAATTTAACTTCACTCGTGCCTGAATATCGACCTTTGGCTTCAGCTTTTCGTTCTTCCATCCACAATATGCCAGAAGGTCCTATACTTATGTGACTGAGCTGCCTTTAGCAAACCATTCCAGATTTTATATTCCCAATTTCTTTTTGAGAGTTTATAAATAGATTTATATACGGTCCTAGCTTCAGATATTTTTGTTTTTTCGTCTTTCGTGATTGCCTGGATCAAAGAATTCATAGCAACTCTACAGTAAGCATTAATTTATGCATGCATTTTATGGAATGGATGACATTTTGAATTCTTTAGAAAAGGATTTAATTAGATGGCCGAAAAAACTTACATTAACATCAGAAATCCTTGAATAGGAGTAATTAGTTGAATTAAATAGCTCCAAAACGGGTATCAACATTTTAAATATTTCAGATTAACCTGAGGAGATGACACTACATTTGGCCGCCAAATATTTCTAGAGTTGTTAGTAATGGCAGGGTTTTCATCATTCCACAAATATTGGAGAGCTACCCTTCTAACAAAAACGGACAGGGTCAAATACCACTTAAAACAAGAAAGGATCCCTTTAATGTCACAAACTCTCATTGTCGAGATTCTGGGGATTATTCACTTTTAATATATACCCTTCTTGAACCTGTTTTCTATTTATTTTTTAAATTTATGTACATGCCTTAAACCAAAGGACTTATCTTATACCTCTTTCCCTTCACTGTGATTCTTACTCACGTTATGTTGGAATCGTGCTGGTTTTTTCTCTCTACAGAGACCTGACGATAAGCGGGCAGAAAAGAGAGGGAGTGTGATATCCCGCCAAACATAATTGGGATTGTTGTTAAATAAACATATATTGTAATACTAAAAGATCAGTACCATACCTGGGGTAAGATTATGTTGTTAACTCTCCATATATTATGAATTATTATATATTAAAAAGAAGATTTAATTAATACAGTGATGTTTCTTTGTAGAGATAAAACCAAAACGATTTGCACATATTGTGAGTAAGAATCACAGTGAAGGGAAAGAGGTATAAGACAAGTCCTTTGGTTTTAGGGTAAGTACATGAAATTGAAAAAATGAATAGAAAATGGGTTAAAGGAGGGTATATATTAAAAGTGAATAATCTCCAGAATCTCGACAATATAGAAAACGAGGGTTACAGGAAGAATAATGGCCCATGTGGCAGGGAAGTAAATAACAGCCCAGATTCTTTGGTAATAAACAAGAAGAACTTTTATGAATAAGTAGTGATCAACAGCTGTGAGTGAAAAGTATATATGTAAGTGGGTGAAATGGGAACCATAGAAGAGTGAGTAAGTTTGCAATTGCGTTAGTAATTTAATAGGAGCATATTGGAAGTACACTAGGCCTGTTTATGTAAACATGTCTTTATGTGGTTATCTGACCATACAATTGAAAATTGTTCTTTATTTTTTTAGATATACATATTTTTTTTAAATATTATGTCCTGAAGATCCTACGAGCTCTTTCCTCAGTCAACCATCACTCCCCTCACCACGCGCTCCACTCCATGCACCTACTTTCTATCTTCTACTCACACATTCCATCCTGACAGTATGAACATTAGAACCATAACAGCGCAGCATGTGAGCCTGGACCGTCAGATCAGCCAGTTACATCGTAGTTAGAATATCGCTAAAGGTTGCGAGTTCTACCCGTACGGGCGGGCCAATTTTTCCCCCATGGCCCTTTCTATTATGGCAAGTGCATGGACTTTGCCTGGCTCTCCTCCCCTCAACCTAACTTATCGTGGCACAGAGGGTCGGTTGGGGGGGGAGATTTGACATTCTAAGGGAGGCCGTTAGCAGGAGAATTTTCTTACACCTTCAACTTGAGTTGACCTCTGACCTTCCTGGTCAGTGTAACTGCTCTCCCCCCGCGCAGCTCCACCGTTGAGGGTCTGCCCTTGAGCCTGAGCTCCTTACAGGTAGATTATCAAAGCCCTCCTCCACCTTCAGGCTCCTGCCTGCGCCTCATCCCTGGTGGTCTAGTGGAAGAGCACCCTGCTCTTTTGCTATTCCGCTCTGTGTCCTCTGTTCTCTCTTACCTCTTTTCTTTGCCTCTTTTCTTTCGCCCTTTTCCTCTTTCTTTTGCCTCTTTTCTCTTTTTTGGCCTCTTTTTTTTTGACCTTTTCTCTTTCTTTTGCCTCTTTTCTCGTTTCTTTGCGTCTTTTCTTTTGCCCTCTTCTCTTTCTTTTGCCCTTTTCTCTTTTCTTTTGCACAGCACCTTCTTCAGCCACACCACTGAACTGCTCTGGACTGACCACCACTGTATCCATTTCTTCTTTAGTAAACCCACCACACACAAGCACATGCGCCGCCTCTCAAGCAGAATCTGGAACAAAGTCTCTGAAGAACACCTCACCTCTGCCCTCACCTGCTCTCCACCCCCAACTACAACAGACGCCAACACCATAGCAAGCAACCTCAACCAATAGATCGCCAACTGCGCCAACACACTCGCCCCACTCCAGTACACCACTAGACGACACAACAAGAAAGCAAACTGGTTCACCAGTGCACTCCAAGAATCCAAGCGCTCCTGCCGACGACTGGAAAAGACATGGAGAAACAGCCAAACTCCGGAAGCACACTCCGCCTACAAAACAGCCACCACGGCACACTACCAACTCATCAAATCCACACAAAAAAACTTCCTCCAAGACAGAATCCTCTCCAACGCCCACAACTCCAAGAAACTCTTCGCCATCATACATGAATTTGCCAAACCCAACAGCAAAACAACGGACATCCCTCCCTCCCAAGACCTCTGCAATAGACTCAGCTCCTTCTTTCACCTCAAGATCAAGACGCTCTACGACAAGTTCGATGACCAAGACCTCTGCACCCCCCCCAACCCCTACTCCCAGCGACGCCACCCAACAGACCCTACTTACCTTGGCCCCACTCACGACAGAAGACACCTTAAAGACCATGAAGAGCAACCACTCCGGAGCACCTTCTGACCCCTGCACGCCGCACATCTTCCACAGGGCCACCGCAGCCATCGCACCTGAGCTACGTTGAACCATCAACTGCTCCCTTGAGACCGCCACATTCCCGACAACTGGAAGCGCGCCAAAGTCAACCCCTACTGAAGAAACCCTCCACAGACCTGACGAACCTCAAGAACTTCAGGCCCATCTCACTGCTTCCTTTCGCAGCCAAGGTCACCGAAAAGGCCATCAACACCCAGCTAGTGCACTTCATCGAAGCCAACAACATCCTAGACACCTCTCAATCCAGATTCTGCAGCAACCGCAGCACAGAGACCACCCTCCTTGCCACCACAGACGACATCCTCACCCTCCTCGACCAAGGCCAAACGGCAGCACTCATTCTCCTGGACCTATCGGCAGCCTTCAACACCGTTTCCCACCGCACACCAGCCACCAGACACCACGACGTCGGCATTCAAGAAAAGGCCCTAGACTGGTTACGCTCATTTCTCACAGGCAGAACACAGAGAATAAGGCTCCCGCCCTTCCTCTCAGAACCGACAGAGATCGGATGCGTAGTACCCCAAGGATCCTCCCTCAGCCCCACCCTCTTAAAAGTCTACCTGGCCCCCCTCGCAACCATCGTCAGAAACCACGGGCTCAACATCGTCTCCTACGCCAATGGCACCCAGCTCATCCTCTCCCTCACCAAGGAACCCGACATCACCAGGCACAACTTCCAAGAAGGGATGAAAGCCGTTGCAACCTTGATGAAGAACGGCTGCCTGAAACTCAACTCTGAGAAAACAGAAGTCCTCATCCTCAGCTCCACCACCTCCGCATGGGACGACACCTGGTGGCCCCCTGACCTCGGAAACCCACCCACCCCAACGGCCCATGCACGTAACTTCGGTATCATACTGGACTCATCGCTCACTATGATTCGCCAGATCAACACCGTCTCCTCCGCATGCTTCAACACCCTCCGCATTCTACGTATGAAATTCAAGTGGATCCCCCCCCCCCGACTCCATGAAAACGGTCACTCACACACTCGTTAACAGCAGACTGGACTACAGCAACGCCCTTTATGCCGGAATCAACAAAAAACTCCTCTGCAAACTCCAGACCGTCCAGAACGCCGCAGCCAGACTAATCCTTGCTATCCCACGGCACAACCACATCACCCAACACCTCCGCAGCCTCCACTGGCTCCCCATCGAAAGAAGAATAACTTTCAAGCTGCTCAGGTACGCCTACAAGGCCCTCCACAACATCACACCTCAATATCTCAACGACCGCCTCTCCTTCCATGCCCCCAAGAGAAACCTCCGCTCAGCCGACCTCTCCCTAGCCACCGTCCCACGCTTCTACAGGACCAGAGCGTGTGGAAGGTCCTACTCCTACCTCGCAGCCAAGACCTGGAACGATCTCCCCCTTCACCTCCGGCGAAGCCCGACACTGCACCAATTCAAAAAAGACTTCAAGACCTGGCTCTTCGAATGACCCCAATGGAGCAGTTCACACCCACCCTTCAGCGCCTTGAGACCCTAACGGGTGAGTAGTGCGCTCTACAAACCCCTGATTGTTTATTTGATTGATTGAAGAAGGTGGGGTGAACCAACTTAATACCACCGAATCGCTGGGTTGACAACTTGTGATGAAATTTGTATTCTCTGTGAATATACGGTCATTATTAGTTCTTTGACTATATAGATCAGAGCAATTCCTTTTTTTTAATAAGAAACCTGTGTTATGCAATATCGAGATACTTTGGTGATGATATTTTGCACATAGTATGAATATTGGTTTTAAAAACATGTTTTAGAATAATATTGTATTATATCAATGAAATATTGTATACACAATGTTTTAACTATGAGAGTTATGTAAAGGTTTGATTATATATGAATAAACTAGACATTTTTACATTAAACAGCGTTCAGTGTCAAGATAGCGTAGTGCATGAATGTCCTTTGGAATATAAAGCATATACTAGTACATGGTGTTGACAGTGAGAGTGTGCAACACAAAAGGGATACTTTCTTGTTTTAATTCATGTTTTCATCATTGCATCACTGCTTAGTTGGTTACTGAAACTTACTTGTTTGGACTGGAAATTGTTTGATACTATTTTCAGCGGAAAATGCTTTGTCCACAGATGTGCCATCTATAGAAGATGTGTCCATCATTTTGAGCACCACTGTAAAAAGAGAAACGAAGAGTCATTAAACACTTAAACTGTTAAGCAAATGTATTGCATATTCCTCCATTGGTATATATCTTTGTTTCTCACAGTAAAAATCAAGGGTTAAGGTGATTTTGTACAACCACTGAATTTCCCCAGTTCTAGTTTAGTAATTTAACTATAACGTGCGCCCTGTCATGCATTTCTTATGATCTCACATATTATATCACTGATGATGTGTTAAATAACATCACTGGCTGTCCCGTAACACCGATTTTAGGACAAATGAATTCACTGACATACTATCTGTTAGGAGAGTTGACTGGTTGGGAAAGTCACGCAAGAATAAAAGTGGTGATTGTGTGGTAGTGAACTGTAAAAATTCAATATTGGCAGAACGTCAAATTAAGAGTGGTTCCAAATTGTGATGGGTGGGCACTGAGGCATGTATTGATATTGCCCCATTGTGGTCCTTCTACATCCCCAACATTCACCCAGATAGTAGAGTTCCCCTAGGTGTAACTTTTTTACAAGGCAGGTGTAGGAAAGTGGGTATCTGTTGCAGTAACCCTCCCACTTTTTGCCAGACTACTGATGCACTTTGACTTGATGTGCCCTGGGTCCCTGCCAATCAGGTTCCCAGGGCCTGTGTTCTTTCCCCAAAACTAACCCAATTGGCATCTCTGGCCACAGGTCAGCCCCTGGTAAATGGTACCACAGGTACCCAGGGCACTGTGACCAGGGAAGACCTCTAAGGGCTGCAGCACTTATTGTGTCACCCTTAGAGGCCCTGTACCTTTACACACACACACTTCCTTTGCAGGCTGCGTGTTTTGGTGCAGAACAAAGTGAAGAGTCGACATGGCACACATCCTTGTGTGCCATGCCTACAACCCACTGCCCTGGCATAGATCAGTCACCCCTCTAGCTGGGTGCCCTATGCCAGTGGTGAGGGTACAGGAGCATGAGCCCTGTACCTCTACAGTGTCTAAGTCCATTCTTACACATTGTAAGTGCAGTGCTGCCATTAAGAGTATATGGTGCTGGGAGCTTGTCATTACGAACTCCACAGCACCATAATGGCTACACTGAAAACTGAGAAGTTTGGTATCAAACTTCTCAGCACATTAAACCCACACTGATGCCAGTGTGGGATTTAATGAAAAATGCACACAAAGGGCATCTTAGAGATGCCCCCTGAAAAACGACCAGCCTCTGGTAGGTTCCTTGACTGGTACACACCAGCCTGCCACCACGAGACATGTTTCTGGGCCCCTAGGTTGGGAGCCTTCGCTCCCTGAGCCTAGAAACAAAGCCTTTCCTGGACGGAGGTGTTCACACCTCCCCAGGCCAGGAAGAGCCATCTGTGGCAGGGGAGTTTCAAAGGCCTGGCAGCCTTTGTAATGCGACCCCCAGCCTCTCCTGCTATCAGGAGCAGGCCCCCTTCCTGTCTCCTGTCCTTTTCGGCAGGAAGACAGGCGGGAAAAACTAGCCAGCCCAGAAGGTGTGCCCACCTCTGCCAACTCCACCCCTCAGGTGGGGGAGGCGAGGTGAAGCCCACTATTCAGCGCCCGCCATCTTGCAGATGGCAGGTACTCCCTAATCAGGATTAGGGATTGTGCTCACTCCCCCACGTGGGGTGAGCTCACCAAGGGTGTAGTCACCCTAAGGTCAGTAGCCCATTGGCTACTGAACTCGAGACCCCTAAAACGCCCCCTACATACAGTATTTAGGGGGCAGCCCTGAACCAAGAAGGCAGATTCCTGCAACCTAAGAAGAAAAAGGACGAAAGAAGACGCCCAGCAGAGGAGACTGCAGAGAACAACTGACTTGGCCCCAGCCCTACCGGCCCGTCTGCAGTTTCCAGAGATCCTGCGCCAAAAATCGTCTTGTCATGCAGCCAGCGACCTCCAGAACACCTGGGAGGACTGACTGCCTTCAACAAAGACCGGATCTCCTGTGAACAGCAGTTCTGTTCAGAAGAAACACCAAAGAAAGACTCTGAGCCTGCTGAGGAAAAAGAAACCCAAAGCCTGGAACCACCACTGCACCCGTCGCTACGGCCGAGTTTGAGTGGCCCACTGGTCCCAGCGAGAACCCCCAGCGCTCCAGAGACCGAGTCCACCGTGGATTGACCCCTCCAGGACTCCCCGACGTCACCTGCAGCCTCTGTACGGAGACCCCCCCCCAAACCGCGAGTGGCCCGGTAAGGTGAAATCCGACCTCAAAAGACACCCCTGCATCCAGCCACCCTGCGCCCTGGAGAACAGAACCCGAAGTGCACCTACGCCCCCGAGCCCTCCAACTTACCTGCCCAGCTGTTGGTTCCTCCTGGAAGAATTCCTGGACCGAGCCTGCAGCTGAAGACCAAAACCGAAAATCCCCATTGAAAACAACAGGGCACCCAACGCCAAAACAGCACCCTGCACCCAGCCGCCCCTGCGCCGCTGCGGGTGCACTTTTTGTGCTAAACAGGATCCCCTTTTGCCCTAAGCCTAACACCAGGAGCTTGGCTCCCACAACCTTGTGGCCTGTTCGCCAGCAGCCACCAACCCGAGGCCCCCTATCCCCAATTGGATAACATTGGGCCTCAGCACTCTGCACCCGGCCGCCCTAGTGCCGCTGAGGGTATAACAAGAGTGCATCCTTGACCCTGGGGGACCCCTGAGTCTACCCCCAGAACCTCAACTCCCACTACCAAATACTTACCTCAAAACCGATAACACTATTTTCCTCCATAGGATAACATTGACTGTTTTTCTGTGAAAAGTTTTTAAGTGTGGAGTTTGAAAACCTAAAGAAATTCTTTAAAATTGTACTGTTTAACAAAAAGATTTTACTTACCTGTTTACAGGAAATGTCCCAGAGTAGTATCCAGGTATACTACTCTGAGTAAGAAATGTAATCTCAAAAGTAACTTACCTGTAATCTTACTGAAAATCCCATTCAAAGTATATGTACTGTATTCTGAAAAGCATTGCATTATCAGTAACACTACTGTAAGCAAATCAAAGTACATTTACAATTGCAAACCAAACTGTGTTACAATCTGTATATTTACTGCCAAGTACTTATCACTTACCTGTGCCAGACTTGCTTGGTTCTAGGAAATAAAATAACTAAAAGAATATTTTTGATACAAAAACAATTGGTCTGAAGTTCAGTCTTTGAGTGTGTGAATTCATTTGCTGACTGAGTGTGTACAACAAATGCTTAACACTGTCCTCTGATACTGCCTTGCTGCTCGACCACACTACCACAAATAGAGAGTGAGGTGCTATCTAACTTTACCTCTGCCTACCTTTGGGGCTCCACTGGACTCTGTGCACACTATACCTCACTTTGGTATAGTATATACAGAGCCAGCTTCTTACAGCAGGATAGTAGCTCCTCTTCTAGTTAGAAATAGGTTCCAGCCACTGAACTAGAAAGCAACGACTGACGTTATGGGCACGAGAGCCTCCATGTCACCCCTGTTTCCAACATGGCGCCTGTTCTTTCAGAGCCACTCCAAGGATTAAACAGGGCCAACTTGGGTAAAGGGGAGGAGAGACCCAGAGAGAGTATCCCCACTTCAATATACATAATTTCCATGGAGACGGAATTTTCATTGTCTGAATCTACATCCACTGGCACCACCGCTGTTCTGCATCTCCCTTGTGCCCATTTTCATGTCCAATCTCTTACCTGCGATCACCCCATTACAGGGTAGTTCTCGTCAGATATTCCTGACAAGTCCATTGTAGTAACTCTAGTTGAAGAATCCACAAAATTACTGTTGTTGTGGAATATCGCAGCGCTCAAGGGGAAAACCATGGATCCCGAGTGGCGGTCATTTATTGATACCCATGACATACTTATAATGCAGGAAACATGGGCACTGGTAAATTGTTTTTGATCAGGGAACTGTAACTGTAGCACAGAAGCCATTCCCTCCAAAGCTGGACGCCCTTCTGGTGGTCTTATTGTATGGGTTAAGAATTCCATGGGCCTAACTGTTAAAGCATTAGCAACAGGTAGCAACTATATTCTGGGTCTCTCTTTAAGAAGCTGCTAAGGAACCCAGGTTGACTTATACAATGCTTATAATCGGTCATCTTCTCGCAATAAGGAATCTCCCACGCTACATCAATTGGCATGCTTGTTGTCCTCGAGAGATGTTCGATGTCCGTTGGTTATTGCCGGTGACTTCAATGTCACCTTTGAGCCACTGGATGGCTTATCATCTGTCTTTAGTTTGAAAGAAAAGGCCAGAGGCATTCCTCCTCTTGAGATGAATTCCCTTTCCTCTTGGCCAGTGGCAGCAATGCAACTCTTCATACTACCATCAAATCATGGTATTCGTGCATGCAATGGGGGGCCTCCATCAGATCTAAAGTGCACTCACACATTTTCATGGTTTCCCATCCACAGCAGAATTGATTATGTCCTATGGGATCTAGAGCTATGGCATCTAGCAGTTGATTTTGAAGCATTCCCTCACACGGATAGTCATCATAGCGCCCTTGGGCTTAAACTGGGAGGCTCCTCCTCCTGGAATTTCAACCTTTTGGGTCAGAAGTCTGACACCCTGGACATGACCTTCCTAGTTGGCATTTACAAAGCATTCAATGAGATACTTAATCCTCTCATTGATCATCCAGGGGAAGGGTTGCTATTAGATTACCATCCCACCCTGGTTAGTGCCCTGAAGTCTCGCTATACTAAGGCTGAAGAGAGTAAAATATTTTTACACCCGGGCAGCCTCCGTTTTGGTATAATAAAGAGTGCCGTCAGGCAGAGTGCACATTAATTGAGGCTGTCAAAAGGGGAGATCATGAGGGAATCCGGGTTGCCCAATCAAATTACAAACGACTGACCTCTAGCACTAAACAAAATTGGCAAGCTCTAGTTGAGGCATACAGTAAAACGATTCGCAAAAGTTCTGCCATATATTTTCTCATGGCTGCCCGTGTTCTATTAGGACATTAGAATTGTCAATACAACTCCAACAATGGGTCGATCACTTTTCAAACATTTATGCTCTTCCAAACACAGGCTTGTACACCTCAGAACACCAACCCTGGGAACAGGAAACTGTCTATCAGCCCCCCCCCCGCTACAGTTGTCTCTCAATGAAACCCTTAGAGCAATTGCGGACATGCCCTCTGGAAAGGCTCCAGGTCCTGACAGAATTCCAGGGGACCTGTTTCGCTCAGAACCTCAGGTGGGGCCCCTACATCAACAAACTATCTAATGATATACTGGCAGGGGGACAGATCCCAGAATCCTAAAAAAATGCTGAGATCATTCCAATTTTTAAAAATGGAGATAGAGGTTCCCCAAAAAACTACCAGCTCATTAGTCATTTAAATAATTTGCAGAAGATCTTTTGCTGTCCGATCCTGGCTAGAATATGGGTCTGGATGGATGAGGCAGGCATCTTGACACATTTCCAGCCGGGTTTCCGCTCTAAAGTCAGTACAGTGGACCAGTGCAGTGTGGAGTAAGGCAGGTGTGTGTACTCGTGCCCACGCTTTTTTCACTTTACATAAATGGTGTGATTTCCTTTTTTGACGCGTGCATAAACGAATCCCCCAAACTAGTTGGTTGCTCCACCTCAGCGCTCCTATTTGCAGACAACACACTTCTGCTTTCCCATACTCCATCTGGGCTCCAAAATCTTCGGAATAAATTTCAGGAGTTTTGTCTCATCCGTGGGCTGGAGGTGAACACCTCTAAAACAAAGATCATGGTGTTTAACCCGCACAAATCTTACAGAGGGAAATTTCAGCAGAATGGGGACTCCCTCCAGGTAGCAGGTACATTTGACTACCGGGGGATCAGTACTGATAAGATCAGATCATGGAAAGCTTAGATGGAGAAGAGTGAGGCGCTTCTCTTACACTCTGCCATCACTAAGCAGTACAGGACAACCACCCCCAGGTCTGCATTCCCTGCTATCCAGGTATATAGGCAAAGGCACAGGGAGCTGCTTTATATGGTGCTGAAGTTTGGGGGCCTTCCAGTATTTAAGGCCTGATCTCTAAGGAAAATAACTTTTTGAGATCTCTAGTTAGCCTCCTGCAGAGTACACCCACCCTCCCACTCTTCTATGATACAGGATTAAAGAGGATGGGTGACCTAGCAGTGCTAAAACCGCTTCTCTATTGGGTGAGGCCGTGGTCGACCCCTGAGCTTTTCCATTACAGGCTAGCTTTGGAGGACATCATGTGCCACAGAAACGCTCACCTTCTCCACTGGCTAAAACATGTCAAATTACATCTGTGTGACCTGGGCTTTAGTGACATTTGAAGTGATCCATCGATGGGGGCAGATACAACAGCTAAAGTTAAAGCAGCTTTCTGGGATAAGAGAATCAATAACCATCACCAAAAAGCGAGATCTGGGTGGTTGGTAGAAGCTTTCTTGGCCTGTAAAGTTGTCCCTGCCAAGGAAGCATACATGGACCAAATTCAACCACCAATGGCGCACACATTGTACATTATGTTCAAACTAGGAACACTTCATCTAAATAATTTCACACATAAATGGAAGTGTTACCAAACTATTTCCCCAAACTGTGATACTTGTAAAAACGCCATTGAGGATGTTGAACATGTCCTCTTTTTTTGCCCTGCCTATGCCAGACTCAGGCAGAGATGGATCAAACCGCTGTGTACTCCCTGGGGTGTGAGGGTATACCGGATGGCTTATCGTATTTTGAGATGGGGCACTAGCCAGGCAGTGGTATTTGGTGTTAGTTGATACCTCTACATGGTGTGGCTATACAGGAAAAAGCAGGGAGTGATGTTTTAATTGGATATATACCTGCTTTTATTATTGATTAGTACATATGTCCCACGATGCCCCAGGGTCGATGTGTTTCAGTTATTGCGGCACTGTACTTTTATTGGAAATGTGTTAGCTGCTACTTTTATTTTTTTTTTAGACTAAGTCCTTTTTTTATGGTCAATTACCTGTTCAGTAGAGATGGACTGTGTTTGGGAACACATTGTTTTTATCCGTTTTAATTAATCCTTCAGTTTGTAAAAATGGTTTAGGATTTTGCCTATTTTAAAAAATCAAAATCCTATTTGGCAAATGTTAATAATTCCTTGCCTATAATGTTTGTACATGCTTTTATGGTCCAAAGAACCGAAATAAAGATGAACTGGACATCACTGCTACCATGATTGATCACTAATCACATCATGCAGTCATTGTGACAGCATCCTATGGAATTAGTGTAGTGGAATTTGTTTTCTTAATGTAAGCTAAGATCTTATTACCATACTTAAGGATAAAATGACTTTAACTGACAAGGTACTGCGGCCAACCACCGTGGGTGCCCCACCCCCAGCTGTGCATGGTATGTGCAGCGGAGGATTAGCCGCAGGGACTTGCCTCCAGCCAGGCTCTGCACCCAACTCTCAATGGGCGGCCAATCTCCAGCAGGTCGCCAACCTTCCACTGCACACAGCCTTCAGTTTTGCTCACCAGTTGGTAGGCCCTGTGTCCAACCCACTGCAGGCGGTCATCTCCCACTGCGCATGGCCTATGTCCTGCACAATGGCAGTTGACCATTAGGATTTTAGCACTTCTGTAGTATCGCTACTACAAGGGGTGCTGTGGCCTGAAACATTTAATTCTGACTTTCCCCGGGGGTCAAGGTCTACCCACTTCTGTGGTCATTGATTTCGTTCTAGGACCTGGCGACTGAGCCCCGAAGATCTGTAAAAGCTGCTTCAACATATTTTCCATGTTGCTGTATATCAATCTTTAACTTCTTAACAGCTTTAAACCCTTCATGCCAACTCCAAGTACCTTTTAAAAAGCTAATTTCTCATAAAACGCTAAATGTATTTGTAGGAAGTCGGCTCTTTGTGCAGCAACTCCAAAGGTCACCTCAGGAGGCACTGGGTCGGTTGGGTGCAGAGGTGTGTTTTTCGGCATCGGGTGACTTTGATACTTCAAATCGTACTTGAAGCACTTCGTGTAATGTTAACCGCTGGAGGAAAAACATGTATTGCATTCAAGCCCTCAACAGCAACTTACGGGAGCAATTTTCGGGACTTAAGGTGATTATGGGGCAAGGTCCAAGGCAGCACCTGCAGTTCACTTCAGGCAGCACTGGGGAGGTCGGTTGCAGACTTGCTTTACAGCGTCAGGTGCCCCATTCAAGCCTAGGGAGATAGGTCAGTCAGAAAAGAGGCTGCAGGCTCAGACTGGGGGACCAGGCGGGCTGAATCAACATGTGGGCTCAATTCTTGTGATGCTCGGGATATGGGGAGGCATTTGGTCCTCTTCTCCACGGACGACAGGTGAAGCAGTGTCTTTAGGCGTTGGATTTTGTCAACTGGCGAACTCACAGTAGATGGGCCTGCGAACAGAGGCAGGAGGCGGCATTGGAAAGTCCACAGTGGGCAGGTTCAAGGTGGGCTTTGTCTCTGGGGGCCGCGATGGCACCAAGGTTCACTTCAGCTTGGACTAGGAAGCGCGGGTGCAGTGGTGCTTTGCAGTGTCAGGGTTTTGCAGTTCCAGAGTCTCACAGTCTTCTTTGGGGTGCCTGCAGGATGCAAGAAAGCAGCTCTGTTGCTGCAAGGGAGTTCCTGAGTCTTTGAACAAATATTGGCAGTTCTCCCAGACTTTGGAGGATCAGCAGCGCTTGCCTGGCAAGATGACTTTGGTGCAATTGTCGAGAATAGGCAAACAGGCCGGCAGGGCTGGTGCCAAGTCAGTTGCTTCTTCTGCAGTTCTTCTTCCACAGGTCTTTGGCCCTTCTTCTTCTGTTGGTCGGTAGGATCTGACTTCTTGGTGCCTGAGCTCCCCCTAAATACTGAATTTAGAAGTGTTAGGGGAGTATAGGGTAGTATCCAATTAGCTACTTACCCCTGGGGTCACTATGCCCCCTATATGACTACTTCCTGGGGGAAGTTGACATAGCCGTGTCCCAGAGATCCTATATTTGCCCTCATGAAGATGGTTGCTTTTGAAAGGTTGCATCCACTTCAAGTAGTCCCGTTCAGTGGTGGTACTCGCCTGAGGGTGGACACGCCTGTCTTGCTTAGCTCTGGACAAAGGGGGTCACATACCAAAGGCAGTGGGCCTCTTTAAAGCTACCCACCCTTGGAACTTGGAATGATAATCCACGGGTCATATTGTGAGCGGGGGTACAAAGCACTCTCTGGCCGAGCAGGCTCAGTTTATGGCCCCCGGAGAGCAAAGGCTCTCACCCTTGGGGGTCAGAAACTCATCTCTGGTGAAAGGCTGGCTAGAACCAGTCAGTCAGCACACCAGTAGCCGGTAGGTTTTTAGGGGGCACCTCTAGGATGCCATCTCGGTGCATGTATTACTAAATCGGACACTGGCATCAGTGTGGTTTTATTAATATGAGATGTTTAATACCAAACATCCTTATTTTCAGTGAAGCCATCATGTCGCTGGGGAACTCGTTTTCACCCTTGTCCAGCACATGCTTTAAAAATGGCTTCCCTGATCCCTCGTACTGACAGTAAAGGAACTGACTAGTATGGGGATCTAACTGCTCAGGCAGTTAGACCCTCACATGTAGTATAGTGCACCCTGCGTTAGGGCGGTAAGGCCTTCTGTAGGGGTGACTTACTTATACTGCGTCGGCAGGCATTTCCCACAAGCTGAGTGCCATGTAGTGATTTCACTTTTGTCTGCACAGGACACGCAGACTGCAGTGTCAGTTTGCATGAGCATGATGAGGGGTCCCTTAGGATGGCACAATTTGTGCTGACGCCCTTGGGGATCCTCTTTAGTACCTCAGGCCATAGGTACCAGGGGTACCATTTACTAGGGACTTACAGAAGGTACTAAAGGTATGGCCAATTGGGGAAACCAACTGTATAGTTTTCGAAAGAGATCTATCACCGGGGACCTGGTTAGCAGGAACCTAGTGCACTTTCAGTCAAAATCACATTGTATACCATGCAAAAAGTGGGGGTGACCATGTCGTATATACAGTATTTACACCAAATAACAAAAAATTCCACTTTCTGTCTAAAGTTCTGCCTTTTTCCAAATCTTTTGTAATTTTGTTCATCCACTTTTTCTGTATCAGAGAGCAAACATTCCTATGGGAATTAATATGGGAAGTCACACTTGTGGGGCTCCCCCTTTGTCTTAGCCCCCACTTTACGGGGCAGCACAAAACTTTCAATGAAGGAGCCAAGTGGACGAACTTTTTTTTAAAAGAATGTTTCATGCAGATTTGTCAAACATTGCCAAATTTATTCAAGAAATAAAAAATTCCCTTCCTATGGAAACTCTGACCAAATTATAACTACATAATGGCGACCGGTACTTTGTAATATATATCACTTGCACTAAAGGAAAATAGCTATCCATCAAAACAGAATAATCAACAGTTTTAGTTCACTTAGTTCACTAGCTCTCATTGCCAGAATAGCCCTACATTTATTGGAATTGAAAAAAATCTAAGCGTTCAAGTATGGTGGGGAGGTGTGGATGTCAAAAAAAAATCTGATGCACAATGTGTTTTTGTTTAGTTTCATGATTCTAACACCCAGTTTTTGTCCCATCACTGATGTCCCACTGTTCATACACTTCAATCATCATTGGAAGCGGGTCATAAACCTCTCAATACCTGCACTGACTCTTATAAAGTATTGTGAGCGAGAACCACACACTTTCAGTTAAAACAATGAATTAAATCCAAACCACTTACACCTCCGCCTTCTTTCAAGGCCTTCAACGTTGTGAGGATCGTCTCAATACTTCTCGATCTACACACCCTACAGACACCCTCAGACACGCGCCACCCATAGAGCTGAAAGGGCTTTAGCCCCCATTCATATGTCTTAGTCTGGACTGATGAAGCTTCCAGGACACATACACGGTTCTTGAGCTGTGGGCTGTCTGGGCAGTGGCTGGTGCCTTATCTCAGCCTTATCTAAGAATTTCACAGGTTTTTAAAGGACCATTTACTTGCTGAGTTACTCAGAGTGTCTGGGAATACATCCTGCATTCAGACAACTCACCCATTATTCTCACCGTTCACCCTTCACTTACATGCTCACCCTGCAGTCACAGCGATCACACTGCACTTACACCACTCACCATGCACTCCCGCCATTCACCATCCTCTTACCCTGCACTCACATGAGCACACCACTCACCATGCACTAATATGACACTCCACTCACCTGTCACACTCACCAGACAGATTGCAGTCTCACCACTCAATCTGCACTCACAGCGATCACATTGTACTTACATAGCTTACCATGCACTCACACTGCTCACCATGCACTCACACCGTTCTCTCTCCTCTTACCCTGCTCAGTACTTAATTTAATAAAAAAAATAAGATCCAGGGCCCTCGTCAGGAGGCCACTGCAGCTTGCACCGCACATTGCCCCTGCCAGCACTGCCAAAGATAGCACCAACACAACTACTAAACATCACATTCCTACAACTGTGACAATTCAGACTATTCCAGCCCTCCAAAGCTATAAGAATGGCTTGGGTAGCAGGAAATAGTTATTCTTAATGTATATTGAATTAATTAATGACTGTTGTTGTGTTCATCTCTAAAGTAAAAAGACAGCGCCACCATTTGGCAGATTGTCACAAGAGCCGGTGTTGACAATTAAGTGCTGGTGCCGAGCACTGGAAACCACTGGATCAAATTAAGCACTGCCTGCACTCACACGAGCACACCACTCACCCTGCACTCACATGACACTCCAGTCACTAGTCACTCACAGTGCACTCACTCCTCTTATCCTACTCTCACATGGTACATCGTTCACCCTGCACTCACACGGGTATGCCAGTCATTCACAAAGTAATATCTTCACTCACATGGGCACATCACTCACCCTGCACTCACACCACTCAAATAGGCACATCACTCACACTAGACTCACACCGCTTACCCTTTACTCCCTCCTCTCACCCTGCACTCACACGGGCACACTGCTTAGCCTGCACTTACACAGGCACTCACTCTTTCCACCGATCACTCATGCAGCTCAGCCTGCTAGCACACAGGTGCAATAGTCTGCCAAAACTCACAGGGACACACCACTCTAACCCTGTACTTACTCCTCTCACCTTGCGCTCAGCAGTCACTCCTGCAGCTCACCCCTAGCTCTTGCAGCACATCCTGCACTCACACAGGCACAGTGGTCACCCAGCATTCACACAGGCAGACCCCTCACCCTGCATTTACATCGCTCAACCACTCACCCTGCACTCATTCCTCTCACTCTGTACGTACTCCTCTCACCTGGCACTCACATGGGCCCTCCGCTCACCTTACACTCATGCAGCTCGCCCTGCACTCACATCATCACACCTTTCAGCATACACTCACAGCTGATTTCACTCACACTATTCACTATCATCCAGCCCTTACATGAGCACACCTCTTATGCTGCACACATAAACACTGGCAAAGCCCCTTGTTGTATACAATATGTCTCACAAGTGAGAGAACATGCAAAAGCAGTGCATGCACTGTAGCAGGCGAGACCTAAAAGTGACCCAACTATCATGAATATATACATATTTCTGCACAAGCATCTGCTCTTTCTGTAACACTAGAAACCTTGTCAGCTCCATCTGCAACTATGTGACTGGTGCAAGAAGGGAGAGTAGACTGAGGATGTGGGATAGCGAGAGGAGGGAGATCAGGGCTGAGGCTTTGGGGGATGGTGCGGGATTGAGGATCGGTCTAAGGCTATGGAAATGAGCTGGGAGCGAGTGGCTATGCGGTACAGGAGGAGAAAGTAGGCAAAGGCTGAAAAAGGGGCAAGCAGGCACAACAGGCTAAGGATGAAGCAATACATACATGACTTCCAATTGGAGGGGGACAACCAGCAGAGCCACGGCGTGGGAGGCGATGAAGGCACTGATGCTGGGTGCAAGTATGGGATTGACGTGCGGGCTTCGCTGCCAGCTGCAACAGGAACTGAGCGAGTAGGAGAGCACCCTGGCCGAGGTTCAGGCAGGTAGTCAGGCCGCCCCGGGCGTCGGTGACCGAGAGAGAATGTTGCGTGAGCAAATTAGTGACATATGGGACAGACTCGACAAGTATACACTTTGCCGGTACCGCTAGCGGCTTCATGCTGAGGGGGATAAATCTAGGCGAACATTGGCCTGGATTTTGCAGAAGGAGCAGGCGACGCCTCTGACGACCTTATTGACAGATGCAGGTGGGGACCTAGTGCATACCAGGGGGAAATCTTAGAAGTGTTTAGGCAGCACTTTCAGACTGTATATATGTCAGACCCGGTAGTGCGCGAGGATCGCTATGTCCCATTTATATGGGGGTTGTCGCTGTGGCAGCTACTGCCATCTGGGTTGAAGGAACTTGAAGCCCAGATAACTGTCGAGGATATCAGTGAGGCGTTGCGGTCAATGCCCGGGGCCAAGGCGCCGGATGCGGACAGATTCCAGATGGAAACCTTATCAGACATACTAAGCGAAGCTGGCGCAGCTCCTACTGCAGGTGTACAAGGAGGCGTATGAGCGGGGGCTACTGCAAGCCACGAAAGCAGAAGGGGAGATAGTTATGCTTGTGAAGACCCGGTAGCTTACTGACCACTTACCATGATTAACTCGGATGTTAAAGTATTGTGTAAAGTTTTGGCGCTCCAGCTGGCTCCATATATGTCCTACCTGATCCATGAGGACCAATGTGGGTTCATACCGGCCATAACACCGGTATGAATATAAGGCGGTTGACACATATCAGGGACGAGCTATGCCACAGGGATGAGGAACTGGCCCTGGTATCTATAGACCTCGAGAAAGCCTTCAACACTGTCGATTGGGGGTACATGCTGGAGGTCCGGAGAGTGGCAGGATTCACTCCTCGGTTCCGCTGCTGGGTCAAACTCCTATATACTGCGCCATGCACCCGGGTCCGTGTAGGTCAGAGTCATTCCTAGGAGTGGCTACTGGAGAGCTGCATGCGCCAGGGCTGCCCCCTCTCGCAGCTGCTATTTGTGCTGGCTATTGAGCAGCTGGCGATTTGAGCGTGTAGGGACCTGGAGCGGTGGGGCATCCGCATGGGTGGAACGCCAAACGTGATATCATTGTATGCAGACAATGCCCTTTTCTATGTTTCCTTGCCCCGTGAGTGAGGCAATGCTTGAGCTGCTGCAGATCATGGAGGATTTTGGTTATTACTCTGGACTTGAACTTAACAAGCGTATATCCTTGATCTTCCCACTGGCCCGGCTGGCTGGACTGCCCATGGAGCGACTTCCCTGTCTGGGGCTGCGTTGGGAGATGGGACATTTTAGATACCCGGGTGCTCAGGTGGCGATTTAGGGCACACAATTATTGCACGTCAAAGTACACAGAACGGTGGATGTACTTAGGCGATCAGTGTCCTTTTGGAACACACTGCCACTCTCTTTGATGGGTAGGCTGGTGGTAGCTAAGATGATAGTGCTGATCCGCTGTCTATATATGCTCCAAAACTCGCTGTGCCCTATCCCCAGGCTGGTATTCAGGCAGCTGAACTCTATACTAGTAGAATTCTATTGGGCCGGCCGTCGCAGCAGAGTGGCATTGGACACTCTGAACCGGCTGTACAAGGAGGGGAGTTTTCAGACCCCTAAGTTGGACCTTTACTACTACGCAGTTCACTTGCAGCACGCGTCCCAGTGGCTAGACGAAGGGGACAACTGGGAGAAGAGGCTATTGAAAGGAAGAGTCTTGCCGGATAGGCTCCCGATGGCTTTGATGGAAGGGGCGGGTGTCCCTGATGACGTGCAATATAGTTAAACAGACCGCGAGCATCTGGCAATGTTTCGTGGAATGGATTTTAAAGCATGCTCCGTTCCATCGGGAACTATCAGTGTGGGTCCTTGCCCCGGTGTGGACAATGATGGACAATATGTCCTTTCAGGCATGGCAGGAGGAAGGATGCCGCATATTGACAGACTATCCAGGAGAGACTTTTATCTCCTACGAGCAGGCTTGCGGGGACTCTGGGCTGGGAAGGGGCCATTATTTGCATTATGCTGGTATATATGACCTGTTTACAGCAACTTGGCCCACGTATACAGTCATCCCAAGGACAACACAAACGCTGGATGTAATGCTCACATGTGGTGCCGGGCGCCGATTGGACTCTCTCCTTTACAATGCAATGAGGGTTGACTCCACGGGCGCCCCCTCCCAGGTCGCGGGTGACATGGAATGCGGATATGGAGGAGCCTCTAGGTGAAAGGGCGTGGAAAGCTGTGGGCGCACTCACACATACGGTATCATGTAATGCTTGCTTTAAACTCATACACTACAACTACTTACACTGCACCTACTACATGACTCCTGTGAAGTTGCACTGCATTGCACCGGACCATCTGGATACTTGCCCTCGGTGCGGAGAGGACGGGGCAGACTTCCTTCACTTAGCTTGGGGGTGTCCCGGGGTCAGACATTTTTGGGCCAAGGTGGTGGAGAAGGCGCAGACAGGCACGAACCTAAGCATGGAGTTGACACCACTGCACTGCCTGTTGGGACACGTCTGGAAACCTAAAAAGTGTAAGACTGCTTACAAACTCTTGCAGTTGCTCATAGTGTTAGCATAGCGCAGAATAGCAGTAACATGAATGGGGAAGAATGCCCCTAAGGTTGATGCTTGGATGAGGAATGTGCGCGAATGGACGCTGGCGGAGGAGGGCCATATGAAAGCTAGTCGTAGAGATGACAAACTAGATGAGCATCTAAGGCAATGGAGGGAGCTATGCAATGCATTCCTGAATGTTGAATTGTCTGGGAGTGAACAGAATGAGTCAGGTGTGGGTGAATGCACAACGGAGGAAGAACTGAACTAGGTATATTGACGGGCTATTTGATTTCTGTTGCATAATCGCTATCATTCCATGCATCGGGAGGTTCCGATTTACGCACGATACCTTGATGTTTTTCCACCAATATATGCTGTTTATTGCTGTACACCTGATGAGTTTTTATTAAAACCAATAAACAAAGTTGATAAAAAACAAAAGAGGATGAAGCAATAGGACAGAGGCTGTCTGAGTCTGTGGGCATAGGCACAAGCTTTTGTAGAACAATAGGGCTTAAGGCGCAACAATATTTCAGCTAAGAGGCGAGGGCTCATGAAAGCACACCTGGGCTTTGCCAAAGAACACAGGCGCCAGCATTGAGTATTTCTGTACATCTTCCCAATTCAGACACAATAGTTGCTGCTGCTACACAGCGTGATGAAAAGAGCTGAAAGTTGCAGGTGATGCTTTAACATTGGCCCTACAGCCCCTCTGGGCTGTCATGTGGGAGGCAGTCACATTGTTGGCAAGCTCCAATGTTTTAGAGGAGTTTGAATGTTTGCCAGTTATCACTTGAATTCTAACATTTGCAAGGAAAATGCAATCTTCATGCTTTCACTGATAAATCGTTGATTGCTTCCAAAAATATAGGCTGAAAATCACAAACAGGAAACGTGTTTTTAAATCTCTTACATAGTTGTTCATTGTATAGTGTGACACCTTCAGCCTGTCCTGGCTTTCCATTCACCATAATGCTTCATTCAGAGACATGTAGTTTTTGTTGTTTTTTACATTGTAAGTTGGGTCTGAAAATCCCAGCATACAAAGCGTTACTGGATAGAAAAGCATGTTTGTCAAAGGAGTCAAGCATTTCATAGGATCAACTTGAGGCTGTGATCATTTTAGAAAAGCGGATTAGTTTATTTCCAATAGTGTAACTGCCTGATTCAAATGTGAAACCAAATATAAGCCCTGTGCGGCCATTTCATTCACATCATACTTGTAAGCACTGTTCCCTGTAGGGACACGCGCGCACCCATCCTTGTCCGAGCGCCTATTGTCTATTTTGAAGCGCGCACACTGCGAGAGACCGATCGCGCCGCCGCTTTTAAAAAGCGAGCGGCGCGAAAAACGGTAATTTACCTGTTGCGGGAGGCTGAGCAATAGACCACTGTGAGGAGAACACAAGTTCCCTCTTACACAGCAGCCTGTGGGGGGTCATAGGTCACAGCCCAAGCTCTGCAGCAAGTGGCTTCTGAGCTTGCTGCATGCCTCTGGTAATGGAGCGCGGCTGAGGGCAGATTGTGTACATGTTTGAAGGTATTCATGTTAATTGCAGCGGCATGTGAGTGCTGCAATTAACATGAATGTAATTAACATGAATGCACACAATCTGCCTGCAGCCGTGCTCTATTAACAAAAGGCATGCAGCAAGTCCAGACGGAGAGCGTGGGCTTTCACAATCACTAATATATATCAGTGATTCTGAAAGCAGACACCGTGCTACTGGACTTGCTAAATGCAGTGGTGTAGGAAGGGGGGTGCGGGCCGCCCCGGGTATCATCACTGAGGGCGATGACAAAATGGCAAAAATATGTGTTTTAAACACATATTTTTGCCATTTTGTCAAGCCGGGGGTGACAAGAAATTTTCCGCACCGGGTACCACCTGACCTTGCTACACCACTGGCTAAATGCCTTTTGTTAATAGAGCGCAGCTTCAAAAATGCACACAATCTGCCTTCAACAGCGTTCTATTAATAAAAGGCATGCAGCAAGTCAAGAAGGACAACCTCTGCTTTCAGAATCACTAATATGTATTAGTGATTCTGAAAGCACACGCCGTGTGCACTACATTGCCACAGGACAGCACCTCTGACATGCTACTCCGTGTCTGTACATTTTTCCATGCACCATATGTACAAGCTACTTCCTCGGTACTGTATATTGTGCAGAGTGGTTACTAGGGCAGGAGGGGTGAATATGGTTCCAGTAATGGATTACCGCTTCCTGACTGTTCTTGTTAGCTTTGGACTAAATAGCCCTTGAAATCAAATCCCCAGAAAACCAGACTCACGGAGGCGAATTTGACACCACTTTTATTCTGGCTTGCAGGATGGGGTGTCGTGTTGTGTGACCTGCTCTTTCTGGGGCGAGTCCCAGCCCCTGCAGGAACAGGTAACTTTAATATATTGCCACAGACGGTTGCTCTTCAAGTTGTGCTGCAGAGACCAGGTGAATCAAACACTACAACGGTGTTGATTTCAAGCAAAGCCTGCAGTATAAGCAAATATTGGAGCACACACTTCCTTTAAGACTTTGTGAGCAGAGCTGCATTTCCTACTTTAATCCCTGTTTACATTCTCTTTTTACTTATTGACAGATGTTTAAATAGCTATTTTTTTTAAGATTCAAAAAACGGTATTCAGAGGTCTTTCTTTTTTTTCCACATCTATCAGATTTATGATTTGTGTTCAGCTTTCCATTAGAATGTATCTAAGGACAGGCAGAATGTCTTTTTGCCTCGCTTTATTCTTAAATAATGGGCCACATTAGATTTTCAATTTAAGCTAAACAAATTTTGCTTGATACCGGTAAGCGAAACAAATTTTGCTTGATACCGGTACAGAACAGCTTTGACCTGAAATTGCCGTGACTAAGCACGATGAGCGGGGGGGGGGGATGTGATGACAGGGGTTGCTATGTGAGCACCAGCACTAAAGCATTTGTCCGTGTTCTTTAGTGGCTAAAAGAGGACAGTTTGGCGCTATGCTATATACTTAAAGTAAATGAATTCTTAAAAGGTGCTGTTAGAGCCAGGAAAACAATAGAGGGCTAATATATTACTTAAGGTTGTGATGAATTTCTTTTACATGATTGGCACACTTGTTCTGTGTGATTCTCTTTTATCGTTTTATTGTTGTTTTTAGTGGTTTTATCATTGACAATTTGCACTTTTAATGACCAGCAAGAGTACCTTATCCATTTATCTTTGGTTGCTGATACTCATCGATGAGATACCTTGCCGTTCCAATGAATTTTGTTAATTGACGATTGAATAGTGGAACTCTTTTAATGATGTTGTCTTAGTATGTTGTACAGTGTTGTTTTTCTGTGTCTTTTATGTCCTGTTTGGCTGAATAAAGAATTACTGAAACTCAAGTAAATGAATATATAGAGCATTATATTGAGTATTGCGATTATCATTGGAAGGGAAGGCAGATTTTGATTGTTGACAGTTCATGGATGGAGGTTACAGAGAACTAAATCAGAGCCTTTCTCAACTGGAGAAAACCCCTGAATCATTTCTGAATATCCTGAAGCAGTCCTAAAAACTCCGAAATAGTCCTGAACATGCCGAAGCAGTTCTGAAAACCACAAAGCAGTTCTGGGGCTGCCATGCGCTGCTCTATAAGTCTGCAACAGCATAACTTGTATAGTCTCAAAATCTAGAGATGCCTAACCTTGGTCTCTTGTTTAAAAAAGTTAAAAGTCAAGCCGTTCATGTGCGTTTTGGGGAGTTTTATCACAAATTCCAACTCTTTGTTTCCTTACTTGCAAGCTCTGAACTATTGAGTTTGATGCTTGCGGGAAATTGATAGCTACATGTCATTTGGTGGCTTTCAGGTCCTTATATCTTACAGATCATGCATGAGCTGTCGACATACGTTGACCCAGCTGAAAATATTTTCACTTGGACTGATGTTTTGTTGAAATTGTGTCAGCATCTATACATCTGAATAGTTTCATGGCAACATTTGTTCAAACACCAAGTCACCCATTTAGGAATAGCTTACTATTAGCCTTTTCCTCGCCATCACTTTTCTGTTGCCTTTGTGTTCTACTTGGTAGCTGTGATAATATGAGTTCCATTAGGTTTAGCAGGATACATAAAAACAATGTATTAGGATGGCACTCCTAAGCACAACTAACCTCTCCAACACCTGTGTTTCTGGCAGCTCCACTTGTCGTCCCAGCAAGGAAATATATAAATTGCTTATTGCTAGCCAACCAATTGAGGCAGCCAACCAATGCTTATGTTGTTCTACACTCACCTGCATAAGCAAGTATGCGTTGTATTGTAATTGCATTTATATAGTGCTTGCCATGCCTGATGAGGCTTTGAAGAGCTTTATGGCAAGAGAAGGAATGCTCCTTTGTAACCCAAGGATAGGTGTTAATTTTGTGTTTTTTTGGTTAGTCAGTTTAGACTTGTGTTCTCATAAGAAACATTTGCATGCATTACTCCAGTTTGTTTGTGGTGGAATAAGAGGGCATGAGATATCATCTTAGCTAGCAGGGATGGGTGATGTTAGCACGTGTACAAAAAAAAAAACATTGGTGGCACATCCTTCCCTGTTCAAACAGCCAAACTATCGAACTCTTTACCCCCGAACATAAGATCCACGGATAACCACCTTATCTTCAGAAGACTACTGAATAATTGGCTCTTCCCCACATAACCACCATACTCAATCATAAACATACAGCATATCTCTCTGTATATAAGCATTTATGTGGACTAAAGATGTGTACCTACATGTGTGTATTGCTTTGTATAAACGTGTATAATATTTGTTTTTAAAGATATAGATATTAGTTAGTTCTGCTTAAAAAATGTACAAATTACTTATAGTTACATTATTCTATGTTTAACATGTATATAAGTGACTTCATAAATAAGTAAATCGTTTATCATAACTATTTATCTGCAATTGATTCACTATTGATAATATATATTGGTGTAGCTTTGTCGTGGGTGCAGACACTCTGCACTGCTCCTGTTCATTTCCAACATGACACAACCAGTGTACGCCAGCCACAAACACGAAGGCCTGCCCCCAGGGCCAGGCTGGCCGTAGCAGGCATTGTGCGTTTGCCCGGGAGGCTGAGGACCGGTTTTGTTAAGCAGTAGTGCTTGACACTTGCACACCCCCGCCCCCAAGGGTGTGGGGCCCGGTCCGACACAATTGCCAGTGCTGCTTTGGGTTCCCAGTCTGGCCCTGCCTGTCGCATCAAGCAGGCCTCCTGCGTTCCAGTACCTAGATCAGTTATCTGCACAATCAAGCAGAGACCCCCATTTAAGAACCCCTGTTGCTGCACCCACACACACAGTCAGGTTCTTGGCACACACAGCCTTGGCTGCAGCGCACAGAGACCTTACACTGCTGCACACAGAAGAAAATAATTTGAGGGAACATTGCTTGTAAGATGCATAAACAAGGCTATATGATATGGTTTTTGAATATTGTATAGAGAAATTGTTTTTACTAAGCTTCACTAAAAGACAAGACAGGTATAGCAGGAGCAGCAACAGTGCAAGCCTTTTTTAACAAAATACAATCAGATTTGACTAATGGGAATGTGAGTGGCAGTGTGTGTGTGTGATTGTGTTAGTGTGTGTTTAAATGTGTGTGTGTGTGCGCCAATCACTCCTGCAGCTCACCAGTACAAATGTGCGAAAGAGATCAAGAGATATAGTGACAATAAGTGTGAGAGTTTGTGAAACATTGTGTGAGAGAATGAGTGTGAGCGAATGTGTATGTATGTGAATGCATGTTTGTGAGAGTGGATGTGTGTTATGTTTGCTGCTGGTATGGCATACTGGAGGTTATGCTTGCCTTATGAAGGAGGGCACTAGTGGCATATGGATGTGAGGTGTTATCGATGGCAAAATGCAGGCCCAGACTTGCTGCACGTAATTCTTAGCAAACAGGGTGCATCCATAGCAAAATTCTGGAACTGACATTTGAGGTAATTCTTATCATAAGAGACCATTAACTCATTTTATGGGGGGGCTGATGGCAAAATTGTGACCCTTATATACCGTAGGTAATTTTTGGAGGTACCTATGACTATTGGTAGGAGTATCTATGGCAGAATTCTGGCATATTGTATGTAACCCATAGCATACAGCACTCACCCATAAAACAAGCATTTGCAATGCAATAGGTCTCGCATTTGCGAGAGTTTAAGCTATTGGCATTGCAAATAACAATGCCTTTATATATGTTTTAAAAACCAACACATAAGTAAATGGCATTGTCATTTACAATGCCAATAGCTCAAACTCTCGCAAATGCGAGACCTATTGCATTGCACATGCTTGTTAGATTACAGGTTCAGGATCGAAAGGGGGGGAAATCCAGACTAACAGGATGGGAAATGGGACCCAAGGAAGAACCATCAGGTAAGTTTCTTCTTTCCAACTGGAGCAGCACTACTCTTAGTGGAGAACTCAGAAAGCCAATCAACCTGTAGTTTATTGGGTGAGATATTTAAAAGGCCACACTCAAAATGGCCGCTGGATTGCAGGTGTCCGAGATCTCATCCACAATAACGTGAGATGTCATGGCCAATATTCACATGGGTCATGATCCTCAAATTTGGTACTGATGGGGAGGGTACCACTGGAAATGGAGGCTTTTAACACAAGTGACCATTTAAGGGAACAATTGTGGAGGCTCCTCTAGACCCTCACGGGTGATGCAGCCCCATTCTACAAATCCTGATTGATTGATTGATTGATGATAGCAGGGGCATTCACAGGGGTTTAGATAGAGATAATCATAAGGGCAACAATGATGGGGACAACATGGGGACACAGTTCGGAAATTTTGCAACAGCTCTTCTACGTCTTACAAGCAGTAGCGCCTCTGCCACAAATCTATCAACTTGTCTGAGGCATCTTTTATCTATCCCAATCGTGCTACTAGTGGGGTCTGGGTTAAGTGATACTGAACCAGAATGTAAAGTAAATTTTTCTGAATGCATGGAGAATGCTGATTATTTCTGATTCAGTTGCCGTACTTATTTAATTATGCAAATTTAAAGTGAGACTTGGTGTAAATATTAACAATCTGCAATATTTGGCTACTGTTTTGGGACAAATGTTGCTGGAACAATTTTCAGGGAACATTTCCTTTTACTCTTCGGTGAAATACATTCTAATAAAGATTTCCCTTGTTTCCGACCTGCGATTGCTTTCAGCTTGCAGCATCCTGGTTTACGACTCTCAAACCCAGTGCAGGAATATTATGTGTCGTAATCAGAGTTATTCATTGATCATCAGCCAGCCTGTTCTGTGTGGTTTCACTGTAAAGAAGCAACAGTCATCCCTCTTAACCTGTAATGGTTTTCCATCTTTTCAGTGATGTTCACTGCAGTATATCAGTGCATGATGTACAGCACATCAGTCATATAAAGACCCATACACATATCTTTGGCCCATCAAACAGGAAAAATATGATGAGAGAAAACTGTTACAGCCTCGCCATGGTGTCTGTAACAGCTTCCCCTGGGCCTAATAAATTCATCACTAGACTGCTAGCAACAGAGCAAAAGCTCATATTTCAGGGCAGTCAAAAAGACTGCAGTTGACAACACTGTGGGCCTGACACGGAAGTCATTATCACGCGGGCCAATTAATCAATCCGCAGTTGCCCCTGCGTGATTGAGAACCGCTTCAAGGATGTTTGCCAGTGTCTGTCAACGTAGGAGTGAGCGAGCCTCAACCACGCCTTCCCTCCCCGAAGAGGCGAGAGTGGATCTCCACATACAATGCTATAAGCATAAAACATTTTACTTGCCATTATGATGCGATGTTGTTGTTGTGGCTCTCTTTATTAATGCTGGGAGTGGACAGCCCCGGCTGCGGAGGTCCGTGTGAGTTCACAGACGCCACGGAAAGGAGTCAAGGCAAGCGGAGGAGGATGACAGAAGCCGAAGGAAAGAGGGTGATAGGAAGTGACGGTGGAGGTAAAGAAATGAGAAGAGCTGAAAGGAAAGAGTGCAAGGATGGCTGTGAGAGAACTCTTGGTTTAGCACTTTTTCCACCACAAATTGCCAAGCAATTGTTTGCAAAAGTTTGGGAACTCCTAACGTGGCCTACTTTTCTTTTTAGTCTCGTGACTATTTTTGGTTCAAACCCGATCGTTTCTGTGTTCGTAGATCTACCATGTGCTCACCTTATGCTCCCGGGCAGTATCCTCTATGGGGCGGGGTGTATGTTTCTCGTGCTCCTTGGACTCTCGGCAGATCAAACACAGGAGTGTGTGATCCTCTTCACAGAACAGCTTTAGCTTCTCCTGGTGTTTGGGGCACAGATGCTCCTCTGCGACCAATCCTAACCTTTCTACTATGCTTCTTAGCGACATGTTAGGGTGCAGGTTGACTCCTCGAGATGTTGGTCCGGCCCAGGGGCAGGAGTGGACCGGAGCACCGAGTGATGCTGGAGCGAGCCCCAACCCCGCCTTCCCTCCCCGAAGAGGCGAGAGCGGATCTCCACATACAATGCTATAAGCATAAAACATTTTACTTAGCATTATGATGCGATGTTGTTGTCGTTTGGACAGCTTTTTCAGCTCTGGTTATATCGCTGACCAAATGGAGTCCCGGAAATGTATTGCCCTGTTAGAGTAACCACGGCAACTATGATGTAATGACCAGACACATAAACAAGAACCCTCACAGAGACTTTCAATGTAGAGCGAGGGGCAGCACTTGCCAGTCAGCGTTTTGTCAGGAAGGCGAACGCCAGAATCCGGTAAAGTAAAAGCGGCAAAGATGATTAGTAAAATTACAGCGCATGCATGCAGGATGAAAAACGAGGGCGAGCGAGCGCGGCAGCCTGCTCAGCTGACCAGACGCTCGTGCGTCATGGCCTTTTCCGGCATGTGTTTCCAATTATCGCGCCCGCGTCTGGGCACGATAATGGGAAACACATGTCTGCGGCGCGCGTAACCGCCCGAAAAGGCCACGACGCACGAGCGTCTGGTCAGCTTTCAAACCTCCTTACATAAAGTCTTCGCCTAGCAGCGCTTGCGCGCTACTCGAGGCTCGACCTAAAAATGCTGACCATGGCATAGTGGAAGTAATTTCTGACTTATCACATTTGAAAAAGTGTGATCAACTCCTAGGAAAGGCCAGGCTTTTCTTGCTAACCATAAAAGTACTGGAATATTTCATAAGTGGCCTTTGAGGGTCTATGGCGTTTTACCAAATTTAACCCAAACTTTTTCAAAAAATTCTCAGGGGACAAGCCCACTCTTCCTGAAACCACATACAAGAAGTCTGGCTCCTATGGCTGAGGGGGGCTGGCTGTGTCAGGCTGCTGCAGTTGGGGAGAGCGAGCTGAGACAGTGTGTTGGTGTGAGAGGAAGGATCGACATGAGACGTTGGGGCTGCAGCAACTGGCGTGTCCGTCGCAGTCCTGGGATGGGAGGGCAGAACAAACAGCTTATTCTGCACACCACAAACTTAAACACAGAGAATAAAACATGCACAAATGCCATTGCAACATTACGGTGGTTGCAGCTGCCATTTTGAAAATTATTAAGAAGCTCTATTCACCAATAGGATTAGCCTATCAATAAAAGCATGGTCCATGCTGTGGTTAAAGCACACAGTGAGCATGTCATGACGCTTTAGCAATATTATTAGCCAATACTACAGCATGGTAGATGAGTGTTCCCATAGCAAACTGCCACATCATTATGTTTTTTTAGGGCATTAAACTACCCTCAGGAGCCAAAAGCAGTACGACAAGCATTGTTTCTCGATGGCAGCACACACTTTCTGCCCAAACAAATACTGTAATCAAGGTAACCAACATGTGGGTGGAGACAAAGCCCCTACCTGAGGTGTGCTTCTTAAAGCTTTTTTTCATTTGATCACATAAGGTCAAGTGATTGCTGACCTACAAAGTAAATCTCCGAAGTTATGAAACACGTCCTTTAACTCTGGTGCGTTCAAAAAAGCACATCACAGCACAATACAAGTATCTTAACTTGTCCAGACTACCTCATGCAGTTAGGCATGGGTTGCCATGCCATAGCTCGTTATCCAGAATAATAGTTATTGGATTTTGTTTTACTGTAGCAGTGTGTGGCTGTACAATTACAGGCAGCAATATCACCAACTCATTGGCGCACAATTAACTCAGGAAGAAGGAATTGTGTTTTTCTCTTTCTTGCTCTGGATCAAAGTCTGATGAGGCACTGCCTTTAAGGCTTTCGAGACCTGTACATAAAAATAGCCTCACCCATGAATATGTTGCAACATCCAGTTAGGTATACTAAATTGTACCTTCAGCCATTAATGGAACAGGAGTATTTTTCTGGACTTCCAATGATAAATATTTCACAAGCTAATTGTCCTGTCACAGAAGGAAGGAATCAATGAATTGGCAAAAAGGGTGCCTTGAAATTAATTTGTGAAAACTTGCTTTATGTGCTTTGGATTAAAATCTGTAGACGCTGTTTTTTAGTTGTCAGTGCTCTCAATCTGCTTTTCAAAGATCACTGTGAGTCACCTAAGAACGGTGTCATATCTATAAAAACATGTTTGTAATAATACCATGTTGTCCAACATGTTTAAATTGCAGTTTGTCACTTCTTTTTCTTATGTTAGCTATGAGAACAGCTCCGACCCCTTCTGGAAATGTTTGTCCTGTCCTATTGCTGGAAGTGTTAGTCCCCCCCCCCCCCCCTCAAGGTTTGGGTCTAGTTGTGCACTTGGAGCCCCCTCCCCCCCTTGGAGCTTTAGTTGTTAATGTAAGCAGGAGCTGGCAAACCCTAGAATACTAAGAACTGAATAGAGGTGCATTTGGCACGTACACCTGCCTCACTCATTCTTTCACACTTATTGCAAAATCGAGACTTACCTGCACGCGTCACGAGAAATATGAAGTGCCTTAACAGTGTAAAGCCTTCAAGTAAGTACCAAAATAGTGGCCAGTTAAACTCCATTTCTTAGCTCGAATTCCTCCATTTGATCTTCACGCTCCTTCTGTCTGCCGCTGCTGCAGCTCTATAGTTTCCGATGTCACCCCGAAACTATGCCACTCTCTTCTTATTTTTTGAGAGAAATTACTGCCGCACTACGCCTTTCTTCAGGTACGGTTTCGAGCGATTTCCTGATATGCAGCTGCCTTTAGTCTGTATAGTATAATGAAAGGGTTTGCTAGTTGTCGTAGGAGGGAGGGGTCAGTTGACTGACTAAGTTTCACTTTCGCCCTGACGCAGCTTACTGACTGGTTCAGCATTATTGTCTGGCCTGAACAGACGCGCATCGGTATCCGCTAGATGGCAGTATTCGCCAACGTATTCCAGATGGCTACATTTTGGTGTTTCTTGAAGATGTTGGGAAGTGAAATCGAAACTAGTTTTCTCCAATAGCCGGTGGTACCCGGATTTGAAAAGTGCAGTTCGATGTTGAGTAAAATATTTAGTACTAATGTGAATGAATAGATGGGAGGAGGGGACTTTTAAGATGAGCAAAATTAGACGAATTATAAAGAAGGAACAGGAATAGACGGTAAACCTGAAGGGAGAACTTGGGCTCGATTCACAAAGGTAAACTTAGCCTGTCCTGAAGTCTAACTTTAGACCTGAAGTCTAAAGGTCCGATTCACAAAGGTAAACTTAAACTTCAGGTCTAACTTTACCTTTGTGAATCTGGCCCCTTGTGCCGAGTTTTCACATACTTGCCATCTTCATGTGCCCAAAAAGATGTAGGGGCATATATACAAGCCCCTATCGCCACAGGAACATCCCTTTTAACAACGTTCCTGTGGCGATAGGGGCTTCACCTTATTTACATAGGCACCCTTTCATGCTATACATAGTGTGAAAGGAGTGGGCAATGGGTGTTGCGGTGGGCATTCCACTGCAACACCCATTGATTTTGACGCTGCCCCCTATTTACAAGGGTGGCGTAAATAGGAGGCAGTGCCAAAATTAAGACCAGGGAAAACCTTAACATGGCGAAACAAGGAGAAATGCTTCATTTCTCCTAGTTTTTGCTGTTACTATGTGTGCTGCATTGTGAAGCACACATAGAAACAGCAAATTGCACCTTCCTGCACATAAACAATCATTAAAAAAATGACGATTTGCAACATCTATGTGTGCTGCACAATGTAGCACACATAGAAGTTACAAATCGCCATTCCGGATTGTTTATGTGGAGGAAGGGACACTTTCCTGCACATAAACAATCATTCCCTCAACGCAAGCAGCTTAATTTAGTGCCAGCACAGGGAGAAAAGCATGGGTGAGCCGTATTATTGTAAATACTTCACATCCCTGCGTTTCTAAAGTGACGGAGCACGGCGTTAGAAATTTTGGAGCTAACCCTCACTCTGCCACTTGCCTATAAATATGCCCCGTAGAATTTTTGAAGGTTTCAAGAATAATTAGCATAAGGAAGAGATATCAGAAAAATGCATGATATGACATTTGAGCTGTGTGTTTAAAGCACAACTGACTAAGCTGCTGTTCCCAGGGCTTTAACTGGGATTAAAAAAAACAGGGAAGTGTCCCCAAAAGGGGTGTGGCCTATATAATTAAGGGAGCTGCTTAAACATGCAAACTAAACTTCACATAGCGTGTCAGCCTACCCACACAACTAAAACTGGCATGCATGAGCTCTGTGTGCTCTCCAGATAGGCCAGGTATTGGATGAGCATGTGTGCTGGACACCTTTTTGACTCACTCACAGGCACTGAGAGAAACCTGCACTGCCTTCAGCCACAACTCAATCCTGGCCTGTTATAAACACCTGGAACCTACTCAGTTCAAAGTATGCACTATACCAGAATAACATGCTGCCTCAAAAAACATACTGTAACACAACATCCTGGGAATAACAAATACTTTTAGGAAATGGAAGAATAAGTAAAGCATGTGAAATGTAAATAAGAACTAAATGGATTACCCTAACGTTCTTTACGCTGGTTGTTCAGAAATCAATCAGTGTTTTTCCCTGTAGAATAAGGACATGAATACAGGACCGAAAGAGTCCCCTTTCAAAGTCTGTTTTAAATTACTACCGGTTATGAGACCGGGAGGGATCTGCCCCACTTAAAGCCCTGGCTGTTCCTCAGATTCGCTCTAAAGCTAGCACACAGAGCTTTGATTCTGGCAATCATTTCAGACTAACTGTTCTTACTCAGGAGCATCAAACACACAAAAGGTGTTGGGATGATGCTTGCAATAAGTCTAACCATTGGCAATCACTAGGGGGCTGGGATTCCAACCCATTGTTGCTTTGCGCACCATGCCACGTCAGATTAGACCCAGGGTATGCCTATTCGTGATTCATTGCTCACTGTGCTACTGGAACTAAGCTACACCCGAGTAAAGAGCCCCAATCAGGGTGAAACCGGTCTTGGATTGCTTGTGTTCCGGTTCAGAGAGCACCTGGCTTGGCAGTTTGGGATGGGATATATATATATATTGCATCACTCACTGAAGGTTAATAATTGCGGGACTGACAGCGCACTACATAAACCAGCATGCTCTAAGCATTCAGCCCATCGCGGCGCCCACCAGGGGGCAAACATTTGAAAAAGGAGCAATTGGGCCAGTGTGTTGTTTTAGCCTCAAGATGCCTTTGGCTCCCCTTTGAAAAAGGTCAATGTGACCGAAATGCATCAGGAACGCCAGCGCTGTTATATTTAAATTAAATCCTTTTATCTCACCGTAGTGTGCGCGGCTCATCCCTTTCTCTGGTAGAGAGGTTTTTCGTGATGTTTATATGGCTTGGTCCTGCCGTGAGCGACGCACCACCGTAAAAGAGCGCCAAAACTGCCCAAAACCGGACCCTGTTTGTAAGTGTGTGAAAGCATTAAGGGCAGCGGCAGCCGCCAGGGATTGGACCTTGGTGGGACCCAGCAACTTGAAAGTTGGTATGCGTGGGGATTACGGTAACCAGAGAATGCAGCAAAACCATCAAGGCATCATCCACTGAAGGGTAATAATTGCGGGACTGACAGCGCACTACATAAACCAGCATGCTCTAAGCATTCAGCCCATCGCGGCACCCACCAGGGGGCAAACATTTGAAAAAGGAGCAATTGGGCCAGTGTGTTGTTTTAGCCTCAAGATGCCTTTGGCTCCCCTTTGAAAAAGGTCAATGTGACCGAAATGCATCAGGAACGCCAGCGCTGTTATATTTAAATTAAATCCTTTTATCTCACCGTAATGTGTGCGGCTCATCCCTTTCTCTGGTAGAGAGGTTCTTCGTGATGTTTATACGGCTTGGTCCTGCCGTGAGTGACGCACCACCGTAAAAGAGCGTCAAAACAGCCCAAAACCGGACCCTGTTTGTAAGTGTGTGAAAGCATTAAGGGCAGCGGCAGCCGCCAGGGATTGGACCTTGGTGGGACCCCAGCAACTTGAAAGTTGGTATGCGTGGGGATTACGGTGACCAGAGAATGCAGCAAAACCATCAAGGCATCACCCACTGAAGGGTAATAATTGCGGGACTGACAGCGCACTATATAAACCAGCATGCTCTAAGCATTCAGCCCATCGCGGCACCCACCAGGGGGCAAACATTTGAAAAAGGAGCAATTGGGCCAGTGTCTTGTTTTAGCCTCAAGATGCCTTTGGCTCCCCTTTGAAAAAGGTCAATGTGACCGAAATGCATCAGGAACGCCAGGGCTGTTATATTTAAATTAAATCCCTATATCTCACCGTAAAGTGTGCGGCTCATCCCTTTCTCTGGTAGAGAGGTTCTTCGTGATATATATATATATATATATATATATATATATATATATAGCAGCAACTCCTCTTTGTACTGCGATCAAACGGATGAAAAACAGGAGCCCGGACCACAATTTTGTGCAAAGCTGTAAGTTGTTTAATGCAGCTTGTTCAGACCTCAGCCATGACGCGTTTCGGGTCCGTAGACCCTTGATCACATGACGCGTTACACAGTTCTAGGTCAGCCTTAAAAACCATTTTTTTACCATTTTCTTAAAGTGACAAGTGCAGGGTAATCAGAAGGAAAGTCAACATAGAAGAGTTCCTACTATACAGGTAATGTTTTTTTCCAAATAAATATATAAATATGCATAGATATACAGATATATAAATAAATAAACATGTGAAAATTTAAAAATATAAAAATCATCATATTTTTTAACCATCATTGATCAGAAAATTACCTGGGTTTTACATTGACTGAACAGCCCACATTCAAATATTTAATAGATATATGTCACGTAATCATGATATTTGGCCATTTATAAAATATATAAATTATATAAATTGAGAGGCAGGGTTAATCTAAAATTGTCATGGTTTAAATACCTGACTTGACTGCTATAAATCTATTGTAGACAGTTATGCATCCCATAGACATAATGGCGTTAATGCTTGACTGCAGTTGACATTATTGAATGTAAATGGCATTCTAGGTGTTACTCATATATCACCAATAATATTTGGACTTTTAAATATTGTAGTCCAGTGTAGAGACCCTTGCGTTGCTCGAAAAAAAGTGCAAGTGCAAATGAATAAATAGATAAAAGATGTGTGTGTGAACCCTCTATGTGCAAAAAGCTAAAACCTATTTAAAATGTAACTGTGATGAAGATATTGGGAGGCAGCATGTTAATAATCCTGTATATTTTTACCGACTCAATTTTGATAAAAATTGTTTTTATTGTTATCAGAAAAAATCACCTCAACTCCAGGTACTAGAGGCAGGTGTGTAAATCCTCTGTCCCGTTGAGACGCCTGGATATTTACTGTCTAATTCCAAAATATATCTGGTTTCCAATTTCCTAAGGGCCTTTTCCCTATTACCTCCACGTTTATTTGGAGGTATAGAATCAATTAAAAAGTATGTCAGATCTTTGGGGTCCCCCTTGTGTACATCCTCGAAATGACGTGCCACTGGATATGCTTGGTCATTGTTCTTAATAGCTCTTATGTGCTGGAGTATCCTCTTGTGGCCCTGTAGGATGGTACTTCCCACATACCTAAGGCCACACGGACACTCCAGCACATAGACCACATATTCCGACTTACATGTCAGATTTTTGTAAATAGGTTTCTCCTGATCGCTGAACGGAGTTCTATACGAGGATTTATTGACCCCATGTTGGCATGCTTTACATACTCTGCATTTAAAAAAGCCCTTACGTTGGGATAACCACGTGGATTTTGTACAGTTTCCCGGGTCATTGTGGACTAGCTCATCTCTCATGGAAGGTGCTTTGCTGTATGTAATTCCTGCCCTTTTAGGTAGTAGATGGCCTATCGTGGGGTCACTTAGGATGATAGGCCAATTTTTCTTGATGATATTGCTATATATATATATAATCCCAAGTCTGAAACTTCAAAGAAGCGGGCACGGACTCCGAATGATGAAGTGTATAAATGTATTGTTGTTGCTCACATATGTCTATGACGCGTTTCGGCCACAACAGGTGGCCTTGATCACATGTATGTATGTATATATATATACATATATATTTATATATATAGAGTAAGAGAGCGAGCAGAATCAAGACTGATTTGCATACACCTGGCTCTAACCTGAGGTGGCGTCGTGAGCAAAAGAATAATGGGTTGAAATGCTACCCTGAGCGATTGCTAGTGGTTACACTCATTGCAAGCTTTCGCCCATCACCTTTTGTGTCTTTGATGTAACGCCCTAAGTTGTCAAGGGTTTGCCCAGATATGGGTCGCTTGCTCACTGTGCCACTGGAACCAAGCTACACATAACTGAATAGCCCCAATCAGGATAAAACCAGTATTGGGTTGCTTGTTTTCTAGTTCAGAGAAGACCTGGCTTGGCAGTTCCGGCTTGACTGTTCCTATTGGAGCAGGGTCATTAGTGATTTGCATATAGCTGGCTCGAATCTGAGATGGAGGGGTGAGCAAAAGAACGGTGGGTTGAAATTCTACCCCGACCGATTACCAGTGGTTATACTTATTGCAAGCATCCTTCAATCATCTTTTGTATGTTCTTATGTACCCCCCTAAGGGGCCGATGGGATGCCACACGTGGGACCCTTGCTCACAGGGCCACTTGAAACAAGCTACACCTGACTGAAGAGCCCCAGTCAGGTTGAAACTGGTCTTGCTTTGCCAGTGCAGGGGGAAAGGACAGGAATGCGCCATATCTCATAGATACAACACATTCCTGTCCTTTTCTTTTGACGCAGGCCAGCGCAGCAAGATTCCGTGCGGCGCTGCGCAAAAACCTTGTAAATGAGGCCAATAGTGTTTATGGATTTTATCCTTCATCAGTATAGATCAAACACTAATTTTATCAGGTGTTGCTGAGAATGCTGCCACGATCCTCTCAGGTCTCAGTACCTCTCACAGATGCACAGGTGCATCTCCAAAAGCTCGTCAGCTCACTGGCTCAAGGGACCCTTTTTAAACAGAAGGGAGATGGGAGCACACTGCCTCACATCCCAGCACAGTTCGCCCTTTGCATTAGGGTGAATGCAGTTCACAATTAGCGCTTACTTGAATATTAGTAGTAGTATTTCACCAAAGTGGGTGCAGGTAGTGCTGTTCATCTCTAGACACGTGTTTCTGGATTTTATCCTTCTTCAGTAGAGATCAAAAACGACTCACCCTAAGTTGGCAGGGTATGCCCAGACGTGGGTCCCTTGCTCACTTTGCCACTGGATTCAAGCTAGCCTGGCTGATGAAGGGTGTTACCCAGAAACCAGTCCCAGGATGCTTGTTTCCGGTTCAGGGAAGACCTGGCTTGGCAGTTCGGGCAGGACTGTTCCCATGAGGCACAGGGTCAAGACTGATTTGCATATAGCTGGGTCTGAACTGAGGTGGCAAAGTGAGCTAAAGAATGATGATGGATTCAACCCAGATCTTTGACTGGGGGTGAGTGTCTGAAAAGTTTCAGCGCTCCGTCCATCATCTCTGTGTGTTTGCTTAAGTAAGAGAATGCCAACTTTCTAAAAGTGGCATTTTCAGAGCTTCAATTATAAAAATAAATTTACCATAAGTTGTGTTTTTAAATTGTGAGTCCAGAGACACCAAATTTAGTTTTCCTATCATTTCCCAATAGAGACCTACACTTATAGAGTGTAATGAGGCAGCCCCAATGTTATACTATGGGAGATATAGGCCTTTCAGTAGTGAAAAACGAATTTAAGAGTATTTCACTACTAGGACATGTAAAGCTTAAAAGCACGACCTACTTTTTAAATACCCTTTACTCTGCCCATGGGCTGTCCAGGGCCTACCCGAGAGGTGACTTACATGTAATAAAAAGAAGGTTTGGGCCTGGCAAGTAGTTAACTTGCCAGGTCGTAATGGCAGTTTAAAATGACACCCACATGCTCTGCAGTGGCAGATCTGAGACATGTTTAAAGGGCTACTGAAGTGGGTGTCACAATCAGTGCTGCAGACCCACCAGTAGCATTTGATTTTTAGGCCCTGGGAACAGGTAGTGCACTCTACTAGGGACTTATATATAAATCAAATATGCCAATTGTGGATAAACCAATTGTTATCACATTTTAGATACAGAGCACATGCACTTTAGCACTGGTTAGCAGTGAAAAAGTGTGCAGAGTTCTACAACTAGCAAAAACGATGGGTGCAAAACAGTAAAAAACAGGTCAGAAGGCAAAAAGGTAGGGGAAACCACACCAAGAATGCGAGATCTAACATGTGTCCTCCCTAGCAGAAAGTGGTGAGAGCTACCCGACCCTTTTCGAGTTTTCTTCACTAAGGTGGAAGAACCTGGAAAGACCGTCAGAATTGGCACAATCTGTTCCAGGATGGTGTTCCACAGGAAATTCCATTCCTGTAGGAAGATGGGCCACCTCAACAGTTTAGAATTCTCACCCCTTATCTGCCTTAACCATCGGAGTGGCCTGTGTGGTCTGTCTGAACCTGGAAGTGAGTACCAAACAAGTATGGTCTTAGCTTCTTCAGTGCCCAGACCACAGCAAAAGCTTCCCTTTCTATTGCGCTACACCTCTGTTCCCTGGGAAGTAACCTCCTACTGATGATGGCTACAGGTTGATCCAGACCCTCTTCATTTAGCTGTGAGAGCATGGCCCTTATGTCATGCTCTGAGGCGTCCATCTGCACCATGCTTTCTTGGGAGAAGTCGGGGGCCTTGAGCACAGGTAACGTGCACACAGGTTCCTTAAAGGTGGCAAAAGCTTTCTGGCACATCTCTGTGTAGATCACCTGACGTGGCTGCTTCTTGGAAGTCAGCTCTGTCAAAGGGGAAACAATGGTGCCCTACCCTTTAACAAATCTCCTGTAGAATCCAGTGAAGCCTAAGAAGGCTCTCACTTCAGTCTGGGTCTTGGGGATTCCCAAGCCAGAATGGTTAATTTTTTGACTGTAGGGGCTGCACCTTGCCGCCCCCTATTTGGTGTCTCAAGTAGACCACAGAACCCTTCCCTATCTGGCACTTACTGGCCTTGATAGTTAGGCCTGCTCTCTGCAGAGCCCGCAGCACTTCCTGGAGGTGGTGCAAGTGGTCCTCCCAACTAGAGCTGAGGACCACATTGTCGTCAAGGTAGGTGGCACTGAAGTTCTCGAACCCAGCCTGGACCTGGTTGAACAACCTCTGGAAGGAAGCAGGGGTGTTTTTCAACCCAAAAGACATGACCCAGAACTGCAAGTGCCCTTCTGGTGTTGAGAACGCAGAACTCTCTTTGTCCCCCTCAGTCATGGCAGTCTGTCAGTACCCAGAGGTTAAGTCAATCGTGCTGAGCAACAGCTTAGCTCCAAGCCGATCTATGAGCCCATCAGCTCTGGGGATGGGGTGTGCGTCAGTCTTGCTGATCGCACTGAGCCCACAGTTTTCCTCACAGAACAGGAGTTTTGGTGTGACACCATTGGGCTGGACCAAGGGCTGTTTGAGGGCTCAATAACCCCTAAAACCAGCATCTTAGAGAGTTCATCATTTTGCTGGTCCTCACTTGGTCAGATAACCTGTAAACTTTGTTATTTTCAGGCTTGCTGTCCTAAGTGTTGATATCATGAGTGCACCAATGGGTGACTCCTGGTGTAAGTGTGAACAGGGGTGCAAACTGTCCCAGCAACTGGCAGCAGTCACCCTGTTGATCTAGGGTCAAGGTAGGTTGAGGCTCACACCCTCCACTGACCCATCACGCTCCTTGGAAGAGAGGAGGTCGGGGAGAGGTTCACTCTCTTCTTCCACCCCATCATCATTTACCATGAGCATGGTTGACTTTGGCCTTTCAAAGTGGGGCTTGAGGCGATTGACATGCTGGACCCTTAAAGAGTTCCTAGGAGTCTTGAGGTCCATCAAGGTGGTGATGTCACTCTTTTGCTCCTTCACCTCATAAGGCCCAGCCCAACGGTCTTACAGGGCCTGGGGCTCCCCTGGCTCCATTACCCACACTTTTTGACCAGGATGAAACTCAACCAGAGTGGTATTCTGGTCATACCAGTGTTTCATGTCCTCCTGGATAGCTTCCACATTCTCCTAGGTGAGTTTCCGGAAGGGGGCTATCTGGTTGCGGAATGCCAGCATGTAGCTCACTACATCCTGGGGTGGCTTCTTGGGAGCTTGCTCCCAGCCCTCCCTTAACCAAACTTAGAGGTCCTCTCCCAGGGCGCCAATACAGAGGTTCAAACGGGCTGAAGCCAAACCCCTTCTGTGGTACCTTCCTGTAGTGGAACAAACGACATGGCAGGACGACGTCCCACTTACGCCTCATGGGTTTGGGTAGACCCATAATCATGCCTTTGAGGCTACGGTTGAATCTTTCAACCAACCCATTGGTTTCGGGTGGTAAGGAGTGGAGAACTTGTAGGTTACCCCACACTCCTTCCATATGTTCTTCATGTACCCAGACATGAAGTTGGTACCCCGGTCAGATACCACCTCTTTGGGGAAACCCAAGATTCCCATCAGTGCCCTGGCCATAGGGGCACAGTCACAGTCCTCACAGGGATAGCTTCCAGGTACCAGTTGGCATGGTCCACCAAGACCAGAACGAATCTGTTGCCAATGGCTGTCTTTTTTATTTTTTATTTCTTTATTTATTGCATGATTTTTAAAAAACCCTTGCAACAATATACAATAACTGAGATTCGTTGCTAGGTGCTTAGCTTTGCTCTAAAATCTAAAAACATCGTGAAAACCTAATCTAAAAAGACGCTGAAGTCCAATTTAAACAGTTGAGAAATAAAAAAAAGTTATTAAGAGAGTCATTATGACATAAAAAGCTCTATAGCTTGATGCACAGTCCATGACACACTGCGGAAGAGGGTTTGGCGTCTTCCTAGTAGGGGGAGAGAGTTTGTATATAAAAACAGTAAGGACAAATAGGCTTCACTACTTATACCGTGCCTTAATGTTGGGTCTGAAACAAATGTAGATCAGTGACCGGGGACGGTAATCTCAGTGAGGCAGGGAGTCAGGTTACCTGCCCGACCATCGTGCGCACATCTCGCCTCCTCTAGCTTCTTAGTGAAGCGATCCATAAATCTGACCAAGGCGTAGGTAAGGGTAGAGTTCAAGGGGTCAAAGCAAGCCAACACCTCTCCTCTGCAAAATCTTATGTCCTTAGCGATCCAACCCCTTTGTAGTAGGGACCTTCTGTCTTCTAAGAGATTAGGGCACAAGCATATCACGTGTATTATGTCTTCCCTGTGTTGGCCGCAGAGCCGACACGTTTCCTGGGCACAATCTCTTTTCCATTTTGGGAGGTGACAGGTCAAAGGAATCACCCCCATTCTCAGCCTTAAGATCTGGAGCTTAGTGCGTTCATTAAAGGTGGTTGTTAGGTAGCTCTGGGGTTTCAGCTGTGGGTAAGTGCGTAGAGTCATCCAACTATGGTTTCGTTCGGAAAGGCTGGCCCTGTCTTCTAATGAAGAAAGTCGATTCACACTGATTTTTGCTATCCTCTTGAATTCGTGTTGGCTAACTTGTAAGTCCCAAAGGTTGCTCAAGCCAAGAGAACTGAGGCCGCGGGACAGGTAGTGATGCCCCGCCGACCATCGACTTATTTTCAATTGAATCCATAAGTAGTGGGCCAGGCTGCCTTCCTTGGATGCCCTAAGCTTATGACAGATTATTAAGAAGGCCGCCATGCGGGCCAGTGCCTGTCTGCAGATACCGAATTCCAGTCCGATTTGTGCTGGTGACGTGTAAGGGGGAAGCTGGAAGATCGATCTGTACATTTTTGCAACTATTTTGTCTAATTGCCCGCTGTCCCGCCCTTTTAGAACCTCACACCCATATGTTAGGCTTGGGATAACCTTTGCCTGGGCCACCTGAAGGATTGGAGTGAATGTTGGACCGTTTAATTTTTAGGTCTCGCCTACACAGCGCGCATGCGCTGCATAGGAGGGCCTTTAGCCGTCGCTCTGCTCATTTCCAAGCACACACTCGTGCTTGTGGCGGCATCCACCTTGCGGGAGCGAGCAGCGGCATGCCACAAGCATGAGTGCAGTGCTTGAAAATGAGCAGACTGCTCTCCCCGGCGCGCGCGCGCACCACTCGCGGGCTCACCTCGCACGGACGCATCACTCCCGGGCTTGTTTGGTATGTTTTACGCCCAACATTTACCTCTCGTCTCCCTCTTGTTCTTAAATCCTCTCTCCCTAGAGGAGTTCGGTTTGTTTTCTGCCAACCACCCTCATGGCTTAACATGCTACCCCTCCCCCATCCGCCCTGCAGGGCTACTGCTCCGTCGCCCTTGCCCCACTTGAGTCTTATTTATATTCCACCCTCGGCCGACTGCTGCTTGGTTCAGCTCTCCCAGCCGCCCAGTCCCACCCTCCAAACCTTCCGAGGCTCGGCCAACTCCCCCCCACCGCCCCCCAGTCTGCCTGCTGTGCTGAAGTTACTCGGCCCCCCACGCCCTGAGCCGAGCGCTTTGTTTACCTTTCCATCTTTGTCGAAGGGGATGTCCTGGTCTCCAGCCGACAGGTCCTGCTCCGGGCCTCCCTCCTCGGGGTCCAGTGGGGCAGAGCAGACGGTCTTGTTATCTCTCTCTCCCATACACACATGCTTGGCACTGTCGCGTTCATGCACTCTCGGGCGCTCCCGCGCTCGCAAATGAATATTTGTTCATCATGCGGCATGAATATGGAGTTTTGTGTACGTCTTCGACAGCAGTGAATTCTGCTGGGTGCATTTGGACTTCACATTATACCGTACGATTACCTACTACATACACGCTCCTCTGCAGTAGACAGATTTTGGCGTTTGCAAATATATGAAATTACTGCAAATCACTAAACGTGTTGACCAGTGGTGAATAAGTTTATCGGAAACCGAACGTGAAACGTCCACTTAAGCACGTCCGCTTAGCTGTGCGTAGAGTGCACTGATTGTAAACCTGGCTCAGGTTGTCTCCGAACGTTTCTCGCTTTGCGTGCGAATATATGTATTTAGGAGTTTACATGGCGCTGCAAGTCATCAAGACAACGTAGGATCGCGGGAGCAGAGGTAGTGAAAGCTCTTACAGCAGAGGTCTTCAAACTTTTGTAGGTTGAGCCCCCCCAGCTGAATTTTTTGAAATGTCGGGCCCCCCCACTACCTGACAGAAATTTTTGGAATCTGGTACACTACATAATTGACCGCCACCCACATATCCCGGGCCATATCCGGCAAATAATGTTCAACGCAATAAGAGTTTAGTTAACTGTAGGTTTGTGAGTGGGTGTGGTTAAATGACAGAGGCTTATTACACATCTCAAAACAAATTTTTCCAAGATAAAATGTGCGCAAATTGTTTTTACTAGGATGCTTTGTTTTACACGACAGATTGATAATAACACCACCATTAATGTGACGGGTGTGCCTGTTTTTCGCCACAGAGACGGTCAATCTGTGGATGGATTTTTGCTACTGCCATCCTCAGGTTGTGCTCCACATCCAGTCTTGAACGGTACTTAGTCTTTAACACCGCAAGTGCTGAGAACCCAATCTCACATAAATAGGACGAGCTGAAAGGCAAGAGAGTTTTGATAGCAGTTTCTCTCAAAGCTGAATATTCTGCAGACATTTTCAGCCAAAACTCTCCCAGTGAGACTTTGCTGAAATGCATCTGCAGAGTGCGGTCACTTTGGAGATCAATCAGTTCTTCCTGCATACGAATCGGGAGATGGCTTGCCACCTCTGCCAGAAATGGTTGAAAGACCCAGTCATTCAAGTGATCGTTGTCCTCAGGAAAATACCTTTGCAAACTGTCCCTGAGAGACGTCAGGTGATTTTTTATTATTTCAGCAACACTTGGAAGTTCATATTCAGTCTCCGCAAGAGCATCTACTAAACATGCAAACTGCTCAAACAAGCCATCTTCAACTAGTCTTCTCCATAATTCAAGCTTCTTCTTGAATGCAGTTATTCTTTTATTCATGGTAAAAGAAGTCATGTCAGCTCCTTGCAGAGACAGATTCAGGGAATTTAATTTCTCAAAAATGTCAGCAAGGTATGCTAGAAGCACAAGCCAGCGGGAATTGCATAGTTGTTCTGCTTTGCAGGGGTCCAAACACAGAAGAAACTGCCGTACTTCATTCCTTAATTCAAAGATGCGAGACAGCACTTTCCCCCGGGATAACCACCGCACTTCTGTATGAAACAGCAAGCCATCATGCTCAGCTCCCATTTCTGCACATAAAATTGCAAATAGACGAGCTCTTGTGGGATGGGTCTTTATAAAATTTACTATTTTTATAGCAGAATTCAGCACATCCTCTAGTTCGCTGTCCATATTACGAACAGCAAGGGCTTCCCGGTGTATCATACAGTGGGTCCACAGAATATGTGGAGCCACTTTCAGTACGTTAGCTTTTAGGCCAGCCCTTGCACCACACATTGAAGGAGCACCATCTGTGCAGATTCCAACACAGTTTTCCCATTTTAAGCCATGGATATTCAGGAAGTCATTGATAATGGCAAACAAATCGGATCCTGTTGCCCGCCCCTTTATTGGCTTGCAAAATAAAAAATCTTCTAATACTAGCTTTTCATAACAGTAACGAACATAAGCAATTAAATGGGCATCCTTTGACACATCAGTTGCTTCATCCAGCTGCAAAGCAAACAAACTTGATTTCAACCGGGCTATGAGCTGTCCCTGGATATCTTCTGACATGTCAGAGATGCGGCGGCAAACTGTTGTGTCTGAGATGGGTATACTTTTGAACTTCTCTGCTGCTTTTTCACCAAGCATTGTCCTAGCTACGTCGAGCAATGCTGGGAGAATCACCTTTTCTCCATCTACAAAGGGCCTTTTGTTTTTGGCAATGTGGTATGCTACTTGGTATGATGCTTTTAATGCATTTGCAGGAGTATTTGCCACATGTTTCACCGCTTCTTTCTGCTGAGTTATCTCTTGCAACTTCCTGACAAAAAAATCTCTGTTTTTTCCTGCTAGAGACCCATGTTTTGTTTCAAAGTGACGCCTTAGTTTGGTTGGCTTCAAGCTGTCGTTAGCCAAGATCACACCACAAACCACACACTGTGGTCTGCTTTCTCCACTAACAACAATGCAGGTGAACCCAAAGTCCAAATAGGAGGCATCATATTTCCTTGTTTTTGCAGCTTTTCTCTCTCCATCTGTTTCTGTTTCAGCCTTTCGCTTGAGCACTCTACCATCTTTTGGGAGCAGAAAACGATCCATATCAAATGCTTGCTTAACCTAAGATACAAAATTTGAAGCTGCATGTTAATGAATAGTACATGGCTGCAATTTTACAGCTGCATGAGGTACAGCAGGTTTTTAACTTTGTAGTTTCAAAAAAAAAAAATCTTTAAAAAAAAATCTTATGTTTTAAATAAAATAATTTTGGATAAACGAATCATTCTGTGGTAAGTGGATAAAAAGTAATTCCAGCTCATCCAGGCTTTAAGTAGGTGCTCCCAAAATTGCTGCAGTTTGTATATGCTGTATACCACCGATGAGGCTCTGCAAGTTACTTGTTCAAAGGTTAGTGAGGGCAAACTTCAGCACTGCCCCTTCACCCATCACTCAAAAACAAATGCGTACCTTCTTATTCACTTCCTCAGATGTTTCTTCTGCTTGAATAGGAGTCCTCGGCCTAGCGATCAAGTAGCTTTTTCCCTTGCAATCAAGAGAAAACGTTTAAGAAATATTACTTGCATGTTCTCAGTATGTTTTGCATGAGACGCCATGAAAGCTCCCGAGATCAGAATCATAGTGATGGGCAAGGGAGTGAATGACATGCCTAGAAGTTACTTGCTGCCTTATCTTAAGGGCAAATAAAACACGCCATGATCTGCAAGTTATTAGTTGAAGTCCTGATGGCTGGTAAGATGGCCATGATCTGCAAGTTAAAAATGTGATTTCTGGCAGGGCCACAGTAGCTTTACATTCTTTCAAGTTTGTTAAATTGACCTTGCATGTACTTCCTTGAGGCTCCTTCACTTCAATATCCCCCCATACACAATACACCCACTCTCCTGTAAGCACAAAGTTTTTTACTTCAGAGGTCTTAATTGTGGTTTTTGGACTGTTTAAGTACGGACGCATAATTTTCATGGAGGCCCGGCCTTTGCTCATAGACCTTTGCAATATTACAGACGTACGGCCAGGGCAAAAAAGCACTGGGAAAAATAACTTATTCTACTGCATCAAAAAGGGTTCATACAACATGTGCAGCTGAATGGCATCTGGAACAGAACAAGGAGGGCTCCTGGGATACTCCGTACCGCCCCTCTGTACCTTTTTTTAAATTTGTATTAAAAATATAAATCTTTCCTATGCCAAAGCTAAGACTCCATTGGTTAAGACACCACCTAGATATATTGGGAAAAATTAGTGCCAATAATTTCTTTATAAATAATATCTTTTCACAGTTTTACATTGTGCAAACTCGGTTCCCGGGCACTGGAACACTTTAAATGAGCACCAGTTACAATACACAGGGTCAGATTTATTACATTACGCACGGATAAATTAAATTATTTTGTCTTAGATCACAGGATGTAGCGCCAAGGCCAGGATTCAAACCTGACTCCACAGGTACGTCACCAGCTCGGAGTATAAAACCACATTCTCTCCGCTTCGATTTTAGACATCCAACGTCCTACACACCCAGGTAGCTATGAAGAGTTAGCATTATATGTAAACAAAGCCTAAAAATGCCAGAAATTTGAATTGTAAGTATGCTTTTTCAGCCCAAATCAATCTTCAAAGTGGAATCATACTAAGTACAATAATGTGTGTATGATGCTTTGAATCTCCAACTTCTGTAGCATTTTCAAGGCTGCTAGTGATAGCTGTGTTTGTACGCACACGTGCACTATTATGTGTTTGTTTGACAGAATGTGTACACATGTAAACGTTTGAGTGTCTGTAAGGGAGACAGTGTTATCAGAGTTTAAGCACTCCGTAGCTCAGAGCTGGTACACAAGGAACAATTCTTCTCTAGAAATCATTAACAAACGTTTAAGGCAGAGTTAATGGAATAATTGCCCACCAACCAGTTATGGATCTGATGACAAACGTCAAAGTCCACAGAGAGGGCACTGAACGAACACCTCATTGAGAATTCCTTAGTGGTACGATAAGTTGCTTGCCTGAAGCAGTGGGGGTTTAGGACACGTCGGGCTTATGTTTAAATAAATAGAACTAATAAAAAAATTCATGATGTTGCCTATTTTACTTCAGAGCAATGCTGTCTGACATACTTTGTGGTGACAGGGACATGTTAAGGATTTTGGGGGCCGTAGGCCAAAACTATTTTGGGGGCCCCTGCTCAGAACAGCTTTGAGTTTATGATTCACTTTCAGCTCTGCCATACCCTCTTTAACCAGGCTACTAATGGTGCACAGACACTATGGTCGAAATTCTAAAAGTGTTACATCTAATATTCAGAGATAGTGATGTGTGTTTTCACTGTTGTAACACAGCAGCAGCCCACTAATTTTACAGCGAATAATATCTGTGATATCCTCCAATTTCTCGTATGCGAGGACCCGTTTTGATCTAAAATAAACTTTATGGTTGTTGCATGAAACAAACACATTTCTCTGCAAATAGTAATAGACTCTCGCACATCACTCACATTAAAAAGAAATGGCAAAAAAATAAAAAACTGTATTTACAAGAATCTGTTTAGGAATTATTCCAGGCCATCAGGGCAAAAACAGAGGTGTCTCTATCAAGGTGCCCCCTGAAAGGCTGGATTGCAGTGCATGTAAAGGTGTCCTTTTGTAATTTAGGTCAAAAACCTTGATGGGACACGACATGCCCATACTTGTGTGCAGGGGCGCAACTAGACCCGAACTTCAGAGGGGGCTAACACTCCCAGCCAGGGCTGGCCATAGCACTGGTTGCACACCGTGCAACAGTCTCTTTTGGCGCCCCCGCCCCAGTTTCCTCCTCCTCCATAAATTCCCTCACTACCACTCACCAACAATGCACCTCATCTCTCTATAGCACCTTTCTGACAAACATTTCATATTTTTATAGCGCTACTCATAGTTTACTCACACTCAGTTCTTTGATCTGCATGGTACACGTTTTTTGTAGCAGGCACATTAACCCTCTGCGCTGTGTGGGTGGCAGGAGTGCCCATGTTAGTGCACGGTGAGCCATGCTACAGTGAGAGAGTAGGGTAAGAGTAGTGACTGCAGGGTGAGTGAGGTGACCGTATGAATTTGGGAGCGGATGTAAGTGCAGAGTGGGACAAATGAATGTATGGTTAGTGATAGGCTTATTGGAGTGAGATTGCAGAGTGAGCAGTGAGGGGGGACAGGTGAGTGAAGTGTCACATGAGTACAGGGTGAGTAGTGTGCTCGTGTGACTGCAGGGTGAACAGCGCAAGTGCATTGTGAGTGCAGAGTGATCACTGTGAGTGCAGAGTGAGCGGGTGAATGGTGAGTGCATGGGGAACAGTGTGAGGGCATTGTGATCCCTGTGAGTGCAGGGTGAGCGTGAAAGGGAAGGGTGAAAATGAGGAGTGTGTTGTCTGAATGTAGGGTGCATGCCCAGGCACTTGAAGTATGTCAGCATGTTATTGACGGCGGCGTAGGATTTCACATATAAGTTAAACTATTGGTATTAAGGCATTAACCAGGGATCGAGGGTGGAGGAAATAAATAACGTACTGATCCTACAACAAACTTCCAGTTTTAGGATTGGGGTTGCCAGCACCTTATTTTGATATCCCAGGCGGTACAAAAATAAGCAGTCACCTAAAGCTGTATTTTCAGCACTTATCTGTGCATACTTCGAATAGCAAATATAAATAGAAAGCACTTTAAATTGTGTTCTAGGGCTGCCTGAAAGATCCATGACTGAAAGGGAAGAAAGACAGAAAAGTCACATTACAAATGAATACATACTTCTTTATTTATAACCCGTATTTAGTGCCAAGACAAGCAATTTGCAGGGTGTTCATACAACACATGGCTGGCATTTTTCTTTTGGCAACTTGAAGCCCTTCTAGCCCTGTGGGTGTTGCTGCCCGCCTGTATAATTCTAAAAGAAACTACGTATTTTCCAGCTTGGCTGCTTGTGCTCTTCTAAATGCAGCCCAAGTGCAACATTCCACACAATTGCCTGGGAGGCCTATGTAATTGTTGAACTCCAGTACGGGAGTATTTTAGAGAAAGTTAAACATTCCCGAAATATTTACAAACAGGTTTGAAATGGTGTAATTAGCTTCTCTGTGCAGACCCAGGGGCTGCTGCCCTAAAGGTACCTCTGAAGACAAGTGACTAGGAATATCTCATAACCCCCAAAAGTACTTCAGCCCTCACAGTAAGCAAAAAAGCATTATATAATTACCAGTACAATACAGTTTAGGATGCTAATAGATACTTTACTGCCTGTATAATTCTAAAAGAAACTTTTTCTCCTTTGTGGGAAAAGCTAATCCTCCCAGGACGGGGTTAAATTCCTACAGCTGAAATGCTTCAGCTGCAGTGGGAGGCAGGGATTCTCCTCTGCTAAAACTGAAAGCGCACGAACACGCTTTCGGTTTTAGCAGAGGAGACTCTGTGCTTACCACTGCAGCTGTAACATTTCAGAAGTAGGAATTTAACCACTTGAAATTGCATAAGCATGTGCACATCGTGGCCCATGGATTTCCCCTCCCTCCGTTACAGCCGAACCTTCGCCCAACATCCCCCCTCCCCCGACTTTGAAAAAGCCCTCTTGCCTCCACAGGAAACCAGGAAGAAAAGGCAGCAAAAGTAACATGCAGAAGCTTTATGCCCGCAAATTTCGCGGCACTTCCTGCAATCTCAGCTGCTATGACATGACACTAGCATTGACATCTCTAAACATCCAAACAATCGAAGAGCTGGGAGGAAGCACTGCCTCAGAAAATCACTTTACACCCCACTTCATAACAGCCTCATTGTCCCAATTCAGCACTCAATCAATGTTTCTGCTGTAGGAGCAGAAGCGCATCTACATATCAATATTCAAATAGCCTAGGCTACATTGTCTATATAGGCACAACACATTGTAGTAATGGGCGTGAAAAAAACAAATACCCCTGTCTGTGCTACGTGGCCATTCTACTAAAAAGAGTCCTGCAGCATTTTAAGGAACCGTCCATAAACCACATTTGCAAATACGATCCTGCAGCTGGTAAAGCGTGAAGTGGGTTAATGCCCAAACATACCCCAAGCACTTTCACTGAAAGTTACATCCTCCTTGGACGGGGTTAAATTCCAACAGCTGAAATGCTTCAGCTGCAGTGGGAGGCAAGGAGTCTCCTCTGCTAAAACCGAATCGTTCGTTCGCTTTCGGTTTTAGCAGAGGAGACTCCTTGCCTCCCACTACAGCTGAAGCATTAGGAATTAACCCCGTGAAATTGCAGAAGCATGGGCACGTCGTGCCCCATCGATTTCCCCTCCCTCCAAACCTCCGTTACGGCCGAACATCAGCCCAACATTCCCCCACCCCCCAGACCTCGAGAAAGCCCTCTTACCTGTGCAGATTTCAGCAGTCCTTCACAGCGAGGCGACGGGAACATGTAGGGAAGCCTTCACAGGAAACCAGGAAGAAAAGTCAGCAAAAGTAGAAAGCAGGAGCTTTATGCCCGCAAATTTCGCGGCACTTCCTGCAATCTCAGCTGCTGTCCCCCTCATTGGTGGAACGTCACTGGTGACGTTCCTGCGTGCTGATTGGAGAAAGCGGGAGCAGCACCCAATCAAAAATCCCCATTTGAAATGGGTGATAACTTGCGACGTGGGACAGATGAAAAACAAGACAACAAAGGTAAGATTTTCGGGTGGAGCGCGCGCCCCCTGGGATGGTGGCGCGCCCCCCTGGGGGCGCGCCCCACAGATTGAAGAACTCTGTCTTACAGCATGAGGGGTCCAAAGCCTAGGGTGAACCAGGCAGTCTGAAATCACTCACCATGACGGTGTTACACTAATAAACAAGCACAGTTGCTATTACTAACAAAGTCTTCTCAGGACCTGGCTTCCCTGGTGTATACGAGTTTTTTGTTTGCAGTTTTCTCTAGCGCAAACTAGACCTGAAGGTATTTCAGAGCTTTACATGAGCACCAGTTACATTACACAAGGACACATTAATTTTTGTAGTAGGCATGGTGAAATCAAGTGATTTACCCAGAACCACAAGATGTTGCACCGACGCTTTCCCCAGGGTAAAAGCCGGCAGCTCTGGCCATTATGCCACATCCTCTACATGTAAGGTCGCTGTAATTTATGTAGTATTCCGCCGTAATAGTGAATTTTGAGCCATTTATCATTTGTGCCGCAGACGGGCACAGAAACTCAGCCCACGCCTATAGCGTAGATTAGAATTCCACACAGCGAGCAAAGATGTGCTTTCTGTGGTTCTAGACTTCAGGGCCTCGTTCATCACATCCTTATCACGTCATTACGACCTTGACATGTTGACCCGTGTGCAGTGTCCTGGTTACACAGGCGTTAACTGAGTAATAAATTATAATGACACACGTTACACTAGGTGGCATGGCTACATCACAAACAGGTAGGTGCCTACTCATGCGCAGTTGCATCTTTGCCAAAGACACTCATTACTACAAAGAAGGACGCATTGACAAAAGCAAGAGGCCTGCCTTTTTTTATTGTGATAAGCTTCTGTATGTTGTACGCAGATTACATTGTGTAAGGTAGCTGTGTGCACGGAACAGTTTTGTAAAAGAGGCTGTGCGATTAACACCGAAAGAATAGGAGATGTTGTTTGGTAAGAGTTGTAAAAAGGGACTTTTTTAGAGAGTGAAGCATGTTTAGTGGAAGAGCAAAAAAAACAAGCATTGGCATAGCCAATAGGTCTCGCCTTTGGGACCTTATAAGTGTTTAGCCATGCAACAGTTGATGTTGTTGCACCAAGGATATTGTTCTGCATAATTAAATACTTATAAGGTCCCAAAAGCGAGACCTATTGGCTATTCCAATGCTTGTTTATAGATAGATCTGAGTGCGAAAGACAGCGCGGTGCCTTTCTTTTTTTAGTTCTGCCAGCTGACTCTCATACCTGCTGTTGTTATTAAAAAGGCTGCCTAGGTATTTGTGACATCTGGTTGCTTCTATTCTTTCCTGGTCTAGGGACCATACCGGATTTTTGGTCCCAGATGTGCGGACCGCAAGGATTTTGGTTTTCTTTTTATTTATCTGTAACCCATTCCTGTTGGAATATATGGCGGTCGCATCCAGGAGACGTTGTAGGCCAATCTTTGTATGGCTAAGAACCAGATCGTCGGCATAAAGTAAGTTGGATAGACGAAAGCTACCCAGTTTGGGTGGATGCGAATTGACTGAGTCAAGAACTGCAGAGACGTCGGACAGAAATAGGTTGAAGAGCGTAGGAGCAAGGACACAACCTTGCTTGAGGCCTTGCGTTGTTGCCATGGGTCGTGACCAATGTTCCCTCTAATTTTTTTCCTCCGTGCGCTGCAGCCAAGGCTATGTGCACCAAGAACCCGACCGCACCGGTGGACTAGGGCTTTATGTGGGCTGAAAAAACTAGGGAGGTCTCTCAAAGGGGAGTGACCAATGCAATTAAGGGCATGGCTTAAAGGCAATTCAGCTAAAAATCTGTGCTTAGCATAGTATGCCACCTGACTGATATTTTGCTTCTTCTGTCATTGCATCCAGATATATAATACAAGTAACATTACACCTACAAGAAGCGAGGACTATTGGCTTTGTCAATGGTTGTTTGTTGCATAAAGTTGTATATAATATTGAAAATGCTTCCGTTCTTGTGGTAGAGGTTGTGGCTTAATGCTCGAGCTGCCGACTTAGGAGATGGGTTTTAAGTCTCGGGTCAGAATAACATCCTGTGATTCTCAGCAAATCAATTAATCACCCCATGCATACACAAATAAATAAATCATTTAAATCGCTCCAATACTTTTGGGTTGAGTTTGCACTATATACAACTTACTGCATTTCTTTTCTAAATGTGGGGCTGATGGTTTGCTTTTTGAAAGAATTTATGTTAAATGCAGCCCATGACGGACGCTGTGATCAGGGGAGCAGCTAGTCCTGAACTTCGGGGGCTAACGCTCCCAGCCAGGGCTGACCCTGCACTGGTTGCACACTGTGCAACAGTTCTTTTTTTGCGCCCCCTCCCCCATTTCCTCCTCCTCCATGAATTCCCTCACTGCCACTTACCAACAATGCACCTCATCTCTCTATAGCACTTTTCAGACAAACATTTCATTTTTTAATAATGCTGCTCCTAGTTTACTCACACTCAGTTCTGTGATCTGCATGGTACACTTTCTTTGTAGCAGGCACATTAACCCTCTGCACTGTGTGGGTGGCAGGCGTGCCCATGTAAATGCACGGTAGTAGGTAGGGTAAGAGGAGTGACTGCAGGGTGAGTGAGGTGACCATATGAATTTGGGTGCGGATGTAAGAGCAGAGTGGGACGAATGAATGCATGGTTAGTGATGGGCTTGTTTGAGTGAGATTGCAGATTGAGCAGTGAGGGGGACAGGTGAGTGAAGTATCACATGAGTGCAGATTGAGTAGTGTGCTCATGTGACTGCAGGGTGAGGTACAGGGTGAACAGCACACGTGTATTGTGAGTGCAGAGTGATCACTGTGAGTGCAGGGTGAGTGGGTGAATGGTGTGAGTGCATTGTGATCAGTGAGAGTGCATTGTGATCACTGTGAGTGCAGGGTGAGTGGGAAAGTGAAGGGCGAGAATGAGGAGTGAGTTGTCTGAATGCAGGGTTCATTCCCAGACACAAACAGTATATGACCTGAAGGTGTGTGTATGTGGTGCAAGACTGTAGGAGAAGGTGAGTGAAAATGTGTGAGAGAACGTTTGTCTGTGTCTATACATTCAATGGAAATATAGTAATGGCACATTGTGTACTGTACAAAAGCTGAACAAAAATACCCAGGGTCCCTGGAATTCTGCAGCAGAGGAAAGCACCAAATTATGCAGCAGTGTTGGCTAAATTATGGAACAAGAATAGGCAAATTATGAGGGATAATAGAGCACATGCTTTCATAGTGTTACTTCCTTCTTTTATAATTTTTTTATACATGGTAATCCTGTCTGCGCAAATATATCACCTCCTTAGGACCGGTTTAGAAACCAAATACAGACGTAAGCAGATGAAAGATGCCCAGCCAACCTTTGCGAAGGGCCTTCCATGCACGCAAAGATATGTCTCAACTTTGTTTAGTAACTTTTGATCTGTTTAAGCTAGAAACTATTTTTATTTGGTTTAAATCTACAGATTTCTGTTTCAGATGATGGATTATGTGGCAAATTCATAATTATGCAAATATAAAGCATAATTTCAGTGTCCCTGGTAATTCCTTATACTTGTGATGCTTCAATGTGCCATGTGCTTAGGAACAAGCAGACCTTCTAGTCTGTGATGACGTAATGTATGACAACATGGTTTCCCATTAAAAGAATGAAAGAGTATGGGAAAATATGTATGCTACCCTGAAAACTATGGTAAGAGCTATTCCTTCTGCTGCAAATGGTGGTGGGTTATGTAACACAGGAACTACTGGATGAGGCTGAAAAACAGGTAGGCTTTAGCGCTGCCGGCGCCCAGTGTGACAATCGTTTTGTCAGCCCCCAACTGACAACCTTCTCCAGGAATTCCCTTACTACCATCCTCCAACAGTACCGTTCACATCTCCAAAGCTTCTCTCTGGCATACATTTAGATTTTTATAGGTCTACTCATTGTTCACTCACACTCAGTTCTGTGATTATAGTACATTTTAGTCACACGTTCTTTGCAGCAGGCACATGAACCCATTGAGGGTTCCAGCAGGAGCATTAATCACTGTCATTATCTTGACATTTTTAATGTTGCCTCAATACTGATGGCCACCCAAGGAAACTAGCAGCACCTGCTTTCAACTCAAAAGTTCTTGTAAAAACACAGTGACCCCACCCCACACACCTCACAAGGTCAGTGGCAGGTGCGACTGCACTAACGTCCTAAAGCTGGCCTTGATTGAACACACACACAGCAACGGCATTAATCCATCCTGTGTTATGTGAAACAAAAAAAACATTTAAAAAATCAGTCGTGAGCTTTTGAATAACAGCACTGTGAATAGTGCTGTTATTCAAAAGTGTCTTCGTGCTGGTCAGTACATGGAACCGGCTCCCAGTCCGATGGGAAAACATAACAATATAATTATTTTATTTTTAGCAGCATCGACCAGAGAGAAGCATTTGTACAGCACACTTTCAAAAATTTAGGTGAAAAGCAGCCCCATCCTACATTGTGAACAGGCGTGCAACGCCCAAAGGGGTCAAAGGGCTTCAGCACCCCCCATCCTCAACCCCCCCCCCCCAAACCTGTTGTGTGTGTCAGCCCGGGCTGAGACAGCTTCCTGGGCACACACAGACTGTTCTTGAGCTGCCTGCCACACCCGAGTACTTCACAGGTCTTTAAAAGGCCATTCATGTGTTACCGAGGCTTTGTCGGTTTTTCACCCCTTCTTAGAGCCCCTGCATCTCCACTCTGCCTCTTGCTGGAAGAATTAGCCCCCACCCCTCTGATTGTGAACATGGGCTTACAAATCTCATTGTTTCCTGTAACATGCCCGATCGCCTGCATGTTACAATTCAGTGCAGACTCACTGAAATGTCAGGTAAATATTTCTGTGAACCAGGCCCATGGCAAGAGTAGCCTGAAAGTCGTGTCTGTGCCGTAATACCACTGTTCTTCAAAGTTAAAAAAAGACCACACCTTTCACGGCGCTCAAATTTAAAGGCCGTGTCTGGTGCACGTTAATCAGCTACATGCGCGCTTTGCGAGAGTCTGTGCGCGCTCGTGAAATGTACTGTGCGCGCGCGCGCACATGCGCGCAGGTTACAGGGAACGATGGTCGTGACAGTCGTGAGCCGTCCCCGATCTTAATCCTGACCCAGGTATCATGGTGCAAAAGCTGCAAGGCCCTAAGTAGGCTGTTAGGAATGTTCAGCAACGAAAGTTTCTGTCACAGCTTCCTTCTGTTGACCCTGTCAAAGGCAGATTTGGAGTCTATAAACCCCATGTATACGGGGCTAGAATTTAATACGGCCTGGTCAATCAAGAGGGAGAGTGTAGTAAGATTAACCGTTGTCCCGGTGTTGTTTGTAAATCCAGTCTGGTTTGATGGAATAATTGAGTTTGCGTCAGCCCATGATCGTAGGGAGTTCCGCAGTATGCCTGCGAAGTACTTTGCTTCATTATCAAATAAGGCGATCAAGCGGTAGTTCCCTGGAGATTTTTTATCGCCGCCTTTGAGGATCGGAGCAAGAATCGAGCCCCGCCATGATGCCGGGATGAAGCTCTTTTCTAGGATGGGTAGGTAAAGCGGGGCTAGCTGAGTTGCCCAGAAGGCTGAGTCCTCGTTATAAAGGGCCGGTGGTATTCCACCTGGGCCAGGGGCCCCGTCCTTGTGCCCCTTTGCAATCTGCTTTTGGATTGAAGT